>CP139506.1:424563689-425240056 GCA_021014915.2 Artemisia tridentata subsp. tridentata
CAAACACATTAGAAGCATTTATTGAAGAAGTTATATGCGGCTAAGCCTTTGGCTTAGCCGCAGAAGACGCCTTCGGCTTCGCCGAAGGCGTACTAAGCCACACAAAACCACATGTGAAATGATGTTATTTTGTATCACAGATGATACTTAATATTCTAGTGAATCCGAAGGCGTCTTCTGTGGCTAAACAACAGCCAAAGCCGTTGGCTGCGGATAAGCCACAGAAGATGTTATTTTGTATCACAGAAGACGCCTTCGGCTTCTACGTTAGTGCTTATTTAGGAATTAAAAGTTGCTTATTGGTTGTTATATAAGTTAGAAAATCAGTGTCATTTAATGTCATAGCTTATTTTGTATCACAGGTGATACTTAATGTCTTCTGCGGCTAAGACGCCTTCGGCTTCTACGTTATTGCTTATTTAGGAATTAAAAGTTGCTTATTGGTTGTTATACAAGTTAGGAATTAAAAGTTGCTTATTGGTTGTTATATAAGTTAGAAAATCAGTGTCACTTAATGTCATAGCTTATTTTGTATCACAGGTGATACTTAATGTCTTCTGCGGCTAAGACGCCTTCGGTTTCTACATTAGTGCTTATTTAGGAATTAAAAGTTGCTTATTGGTTGTTATACAAGTTAGGAATTAAAAGTTGCTTATTGGTTGTTATATAAGTTAGAAAATCAGTGTCACTTAATGTCATAGCTTATTTTGTATTACAGGTGATACTTAATGTCTTCTGCGGCTAAGACGCCTTCGGATTCTCTAGAATATTAAGTATCACAGGTGATACTTAATATTCTAGAGAAGCCGAAAGCATCTTCTGTGGCTAAGCAACAGAAGACGCCATCGGCTTCGCCGAAGGCGTCGGGCTGCGACTAAGCCACAGAAGACGCATTTGGCTTCTGCATTACCCTAAGGTGTTATTTTGTATCACAGGTGATACTTAATGTGATACTTAATATTCTAGTGAAATATCACATGTGATAAGTTATATATCACAAGTGATATTCTGAGTATCACATGTCATATGCGGAGCATCATGTGTGATAAGTTTGGGACTTATATCTTTTATGTGTTTTAAATATGCAGATGATAAAGGGACATCCACATCAGGACAAAAACCTGTTGTAGAACAAAAGAGGAAAAGAGTAAAGCAGTTATTCAGATCTAAAGTTAAAAAAAACATAATGAAGAAAAGAGAAGAGGCTGAAAAGAAGAAGGAGAGGGATATGAAGGAGAAGGAGAGAGAGAAAGCTAAAAAAAATAGCCAAAAAAAGAAAATTGGAAAGTGATGAAGAAGAAGATTTTGAGGAGGAGGATATAGTCAAGAATAAAAATAAGAAAATGAAAAAAGAAAAAGGAAAGAAGGAAAAAAAAAACAAAAAAAAGATATGATGTATCCTACCTGAAAAATCAGAACATCACCTAGAGATCTGTATGATGCAATGGTCGGTTTATCAGATGCTAGGAAAAAGTGCTTGAAAAACATTGGTTTTGAGAGATTCATCAACTTCCCTGTAGTTGAACTTCCGGGTGCTTTAGTGTACCATGTGATACAAAGTTTCCATCCACCAAGCATGGAACTAAGATTGGAAAAAGGATCTATAAAGGCAACAAGGCAAAAAATAAACGATATGCTAGGTATCCCGATGGGAAGGAAGAAATTACAAGACCTAGATGAAAGAGAACCTGATGATGCTTTCATACAAGAATGGAAAAATCAATACTCTCATCTAGCAAAAATCACAGCACCAGCGATATCTATGGAGATATCAAACACCTTTGATGCTGATTTCACCTTTATAATTAACTTCCTAACTCTGTTTGCAAGCACGATGGGAACAATAGACAATGGAGGAAAGGTGCTGCCGACGGTGCTGATGCATGTCAAAGAAGAAGATGATATAAAGGATATTGATTGGTGTGGTTACATACTGGAAAGCTTATAGATAAGTAAGCAAAACTGGCATAATGTGAAGTTGGACTCAAGCTACTACTATGGGCCGATTACCTTCTTATGTGTAAGTTATTTTAAATGTTTCTATAAGTTAGTCATAAGTGATTCAAATATTATAATCTAACACGAATTTATTTTTTGTATAAAAAAGCTGCTATACTTGGATTCAACCAATTTTCCAAGCTTTCCAGTAATACGTCACCGTCCGGCAATAAGAAGCTGGAACACTCAAGCAATGAAGAAGAGGATTTTGATGGAAACAAAACAAAACTGCTTGGGAAAGCTGGAACACCATCCAGAGTTTGATCCTGAGGAAGAACAAGTTGGTTTGGATTTATACAAGGGGGCTGATGTTTACAATGAGCCATTGCTTCCCAAAAGACCAGAAACAAAAGAGGTTAGTTTTAATTTTTTTTCAATTATTGATAGTATATCACCAGTGATAAATGTTATGATCTTGTGGTAAGAAAAACTATTCTGAAGACTTCACATATAATTTATTTTGGTCAAATATAATTACAATATAACTTGTGATATTTAGAATATTACTGGTGATATTTTAGAATATCACTGGTGATATTTCAGAATATCACTGGTGATATTTCAGAATATCACTGGTGATATTTCAGAATATCACTGGTGATTTTTTTGAGTTTTTGGTAGTATATCACCAGTGATAAAACATATGTGATGATGATAACTAATATTACATATAACACAAGTCATATGTATCACAGATGATATAACTTATACTGATAACTAATATTACATATAATTTTACATGTCATATGTATCACATGTGATAGATTAAAAAACTAATCCAACTTGCTCGTTTTACAGGAGTTTTACGCAAAAATTAAAGAGAAATTTGAAACAATTTCAAAAGAAAAAGAAGAGTTGGATGAGACAATCAAAGATGGTATGCAGAAGTTCAAGGATGACAAAACAATGAACATGTTATGTAAGAAATACAAAACAATGTTCAATATTGTGGATTTTGATCAAGATGAAGAAGAAGAGAGTGATGATAACAACAACAACGATGGTAGTGATGTTGGCAACAATGATCTCAGAGGAGGACACTCTGAAGATGAGAAAGATGATGATGGCAATGGTGATGAGAAGGACAAAGAAACTAGCAGCGAAGAAACTGAGAATGTAAAAAGTGAAAGTGAACAAGAAAATGATGATGGCAATGGTGAGATTGAAACAGAAAAAAGTGCAAGTGAACAAGAAAATGATGATGATGATGATGATGATGATAAAGTTGTGAATAGTGATGATAAAGTTGTGAATGATGATGATAAAGTTGTGAATAGCAACGAAAGTGAAACGGAAACTGGTAGTGATGATGATGAAGCTGTAAATGATATGGAAACTGTGAATGATGATAAAGTTGTGAATGAAGAAAAAATTGCAACGGAAACTGTGAAAAGTGATGATGATGAAGCTGTGAATGACGATACGGACACTGGAAGTGATGAGACGGAAACTGGTAGTGATAATGATGAAGCTGCGAATGAAGAAAAAAATGCAAGGGGTGATGATGATTACATTGAGAAAATAAATGTCGTTCAAAAAAGAATTCTGGTTTCACCGTATATGAACCAGAAAACTGACATAAAAATTCCAATAAAGCTAGATGAAATTATGGTTACAGATGCTTTATTTTCAATGGAAGGAGATCCATTGTAAGTCTGCTTTATCTAATTAAACAATCATATAGGAATTTGTTAATAATATATCTAATTATGGTCTATCTTTTTGTATAGCGAATTTGTGTTTCAAACTGAATAGGCATGGGAGGCAGCGGCGATCAGAGACAACATGCAAACCCTAGCACCACAACTAAAAGTGGAAGCTAGTGTAATCGACACCTTTGCAGCAGTTTTAAACTACGAAGAAACAATCAACAACTATGGACCAAAGATGAAACAATTTTTTCATAATGGAATACTGGTAAGTACCTAAAAAATTAGAACTTAATTACTAAAATCTTAATTTGTTTCTTATAACATATGTTGATATATAAAAACAGACACGTCAAATAGTGGAAGCAAAAAAGCAAGATGAAGAAAAGCAATATAATGATTTTTGTTCATACTTAGAACCTGTGTTTAAAAACAATCAAGATGACGAATCGATGCATCAAGCAAAATTGGTAACAACTTATTTCAATTATTGTAAGTCTTAACTTTTGTTTGTATCACAGGTGATACTTAATATTCTAGTGAAATATCAAATGTGATATGTTAAGTATCACATGTGATATGTTAAGTATCACATGTGATATGTTAACTATTACATGTAATATGTTAAGTATCACATGTGATATGTTTTATTTGTATTAAAATGACTCTAATTTTTGTTTACAATTAATACATGCATTCTTTCCAATAATTGCGCATGAACATTATTATCTGGTTGTTTTCAATATCTCCAAAGGAAGTTTTGTTATCATTGACAACTCTAATTCAGGGCAGACATATGAAAGCAAATACTCGAAGGAGTGCGATGTTCTCGTAAGTAATTAAAGACTATACTTAAATTATGATGCGTGCTTAAATTATTATGCATACTGCTTAAATGAGATGTCTTTAATAAACTCAATTTTCTATTTTGTGTAGAAAAAACTATTTTCAAGATATTTGCAATCCCACAAACACAAAAAGGCTTCTCAAATAAAAAAATCAGACAACAGTGATGGAGCTTAAGTGCGCGACCAAAAAGAATGTCATTGATTGCGGAGTCTTTGTGATGATGCATATGGAACAATACAATGGAGAGATTGAGAAAAATTGGAAACTGGAGTTTCCAATAGAAGGAAAAGAACAAGAGAATGCAATAACAAGATTGAGAATCAAGTATGCCACAAAGATTTTGACACATGAAATGAATATTCAAAGAGAAAATATCAGCAACGAGAAACATAAATTTGTAGAGAGATACCCAGACAATAAACTGAAAGCAAAGATGATAAGAGAAGGGATAAAGAAAAGGAAAGCTGAACAGGAAGCAGATCGTGTTGAAAGTGCGATATGATGAAAGATTGTGTAGTTTATGTTTCTGAAATTTAATTTTTGTATAGAAACTTGTACTGTCGTAGTTTATGTTTCTGAAATCGTGTAGACAGTTAAGCTAGGTTTAAGAATTAGATATAGAAAAAGCCATTTTGTAGTACTGCTGGGCCACGGAATGTGACGGATAGTGTCCAAGTTTGGGGTTACCTAAGAATGATGGTGCTCTATTAGGTCCCGAACCACATTCCCTGGTGCCAGAGAATGTGGTTTGAGACCTAATAGAGCATCATCATTCTTAGGTAACCCCAAACTTGGACACTGTCCGTCACATTTCGTGGCCCAGCAGTACTACAAAATGGCTTTTGCAATATCTAATTCTTAAACCCAGCTTAACTGTGTGCACTATTTCAGAAACATAAACTACGACAGTACAAGTTTCTATACAAAAATTAAATGTCAAACTAATAACCACTTGATCCAGGCTTTAGGGCTTCTTCTTCTTCAATCTTTCTATTTATAGCCTCCTGAACCAATTTCTTTACTTCTTCTTCATCTGGATTTTCTGCAAATTTCAAGGCATAGTTAGACATCATCTTTTGCTTCTCATTTACTTCATGGAGCATCATCTTTGCTGCATACTTTGTTCTCAGGCTGTTTATCTGCATTCGATGGCTTCTGTTCGTTTCTTTGAGCATGCCTGTTTCCCATTTTGCTCCACTCTTACCTTCATAATGCTCCATATGCAACATCATGTACAAACCACAGTCTATCTTTTCTTTTTTTTGTTTTCCAACTCATGTTTAAGATTGTTGGTTTTTTTTTTTTTTTTTTTTTTTCTGATTCATAAATTCATCTCCTTTTGGATGTAGATATGTAGACAAATGCCTTGCAAAAACAGCCCTCTGAAAATAAAATTACAAAGTGTCAATTATAGACTAGTATCACAAGTGATATTCTGAAATATCACCAGTGATATTCTGAAATATCACAAGTGATATTGTAATTATATTTGACCAAAATAAATTATATGTGAAGTCTTCAGAATAGTTTTTCTTACCACAAGATCATAGTTTTCTTGGTACTTTCCTTCAAACGTCCCATCTGAATCACTGTTATCTATTATCATAGATGTTCCTTTAAGGATGTTGAAAACTATAAGGTAGTAATGACCATGCGCTATAATTGGGAAGAAAACCTGTTTTCATGAAATTATAAAAATGATTTAAGTTTTAAGATAATAGACTAAGTTCATTCATTAATTTATAAAAGTCATATGATATACCAAGTTAACATCTTCAAATTGTAGCCTCCTTATATCATCTTCCATCTGAATTGCAATCATCTTTGCAAACTCATCATATTGTTTATCTATTATATCTTCTTTGAAAGCATGCGTTCTCGATTATCTTCTATTACTCCTGGCAGCTGCTTGATAATTGAAAACAAGTTAAATTAAGTTAATACATAAACACATTCAATTATAGTACATTATTTTAAATTAAATTTATCTCACCATCATTGATGTATAAAAGTAATGCCTTTTCATCTCTTTCTCTGATTCCCATTCTTCGTAATTTAGGATTGAAGCAAATGTGTCGATCACAGGAGTTTCAATTTTCAATCCTGGTGCTAGTGATTGGACATTCATTCTCATCAATCCTACACGTTGGTCGTTGAAAACTTGCTCTCTGTTTTTGAGAATATCACAGGTGATAAGTATAAGAAACTTCAGATATTATATATTCTTTGATATATCACAGATGATACTAATCATTTCTTTCATTTGTTAAAAAGAACATCTGAGGTATCACCTGTGATATATTCAATTAAAGTTAATAAAAATTTAAAAGTTAATCTTACGCTTCATCTCCTTGCATACAGAAGATGCTTCTTGCCAAGAGTATTTCATCATCTGTTAGCTTTGTTGTTGTGCTGACCTTTTGGTTTATATACGATGATTGCAAGCACCAAGATTCTTTTTCTTCATCATTTGACTCTGATTTTTTGCATGGTTTTGAGTCTACTACAGGGCTATCAAATCCTAGATCAAAGGTTGGTTGTGATCCTGGTGTGAACTCAAAATTATGCTCCCTGCTTTTACAACAAGATGAACTTGCTTGTTGCTTTTGTTTTTCTTGTTGACAAGAAGCATCTGCTTGTTCCGTTTTTTTTCTTCTACCTTTTCCTGATTCCCAAATGTTTGCGTTTCAGCTAAAACTTCAAGAAATTCTTCATCGGTTAAATCTTCAAGCGGTTTGGCTTGTTTTCGTTGAATTTCTCTCAATTCTTTCATAAATTCATCATCGGTTTTATCAATTAATTCCTCAAAGAAAGATAAATCATCATCAACTTTAAATTGATATTGAATTTTTTCATCTTCATTCATCTTTTCACCTTCAATTTTTTGACTTGTTACCTTTTTTGTTTCAACTTTTTCTCCTTTATCATTTGCCGCACCTTCTTCCTTGTTTCTACTGCTGATCTCATTGTTTTCCGCAGCTACATCATTTTTGGTACTACTGCCCTCATTGTTTGATGCAGTTTCATCCTTTCCCATTCCTTGTGCACCTTCGTCTTTATCAGAGTTTGATTCTGCATTATTGTCATTTGTGGCATCTTGTTTGTCAGCTTCATCATCATCAACTATCATAGATTCTCCATTTTCATCTCCATATTCTCTATTTTGAGGTCCAGATTCTGTCTTTTCATTGTTATCATTGTTATCATTAGATTCACCATTGTCATCATCTTCATCATCACTTGTTACAAATTTGATGGAGCTTGATTCTGTTGATGAATAATAGAAAGGACTTTTTCTTTGGAAATTATCATTAGCGTTTCTGAAAATCTGCTTTAATCTTTCTCTATATTGAATAAGCCTTTGATCATTTCCAAACTTTACTAGACTTTCCTTGACTGTTTCTTCAAACAATTGTTTCTCACTCAAAATACCTTCTATTTTGTCTTCTAACATTTCATAAATTTCCTGTAATTGAATTTAAATTTTAAGAAATCATCAGTTACACTTTAAACACAAAAATAATCTAATATCACTAGAGATATCATATACTCACCTCCTTTTGAGCAGTTTTTTCTTGTTCATTCAGAGCTCCTATAATGTTGACTATCCCAAAAAAGTTTATGTAATCTAGTTCCAGAGTCTCTCTACGTTTCAACAAGTTTGCATTCCAACTTTTGAAAGCTAGTAATCTTCTTGCAACACTCATTCGATCAAACTTCGTATATTGTAAATATGCAAGCTGTTTCAACAACCATTTATAATATTATATTAAAAAACATTATCAAGTATATATATATATATATATATATATATATCACAGGTGATACTTCATATAGTTTTTAAGAATTGAAAACAATGAATAGTATCACCTGTGATACTTCATATATCACAGGTGATACTTCATATAGTATAAATTGTGAAAATAATAAATAGTATCACCTGTGATACTTCATATATCACAGGTGATACTTCATATATCACAGGTGATACTTCACATGGTCTTTTTTTAACACTTAAAACATATGTATGTATATTTTCAAAATCATAAACTTGTTATGCTAAAAAAAATAAAAAATAATAAAAAATAAAAATCAGGAGATACCATCAAGAATGTAACCGGGCCGTAATGGACAACCTCTGTCCTATTCCTCTTTCTGCTTGCCCAATCAGTTTTTGACAATCTTGCACATTCATATACATATCTACACCAATCTATCTCTCTAACATCATCTTCTTCAAGAACATTTTTCAATATCGTCGTTTTTACAACACAGTTGCTATCACATTCTTCAAAGGTATTTGCAACTAGCATCAAAAAGTTCATTCTGAACATGAAATCTGTGTTTATTGTTTTTGTTATCTGTCTTGATAGTGCATTTATTGTCAACTTTCTTTCATCTTTGAACTGACTTTTCCATTCTTCCTCAAATAGATCATTCTTTTCTCTTTGTCCTTCATTTCTTTCCAACCTCCTTGATCCCTTTGGTAACCCAAGAACTTCCTTCACCGTCTGTGGAGATATTTGTAAATTACCATTTGGAAGCCGAAGGTTCATTGTTTCTACGTCCAAACTGTCTACTACAAAAAACCGCTAGCCTTGTTGGTATTTCATTAATCGGAAAATCAATCAACTCTCCAAACCCCATTTGTCTTATAACTTTCTTTCTCTCTTTGCTTAGTCCATGCATTGCATCAAAAAAGAGCCTAACTGTTGCCCTTGACCTCAACGTCGTACACATCTTTTGTTTCTTTTTTACATTTTTATGAATCCCTTCCTTTTCTTCGTCATCAGAATTACACTCATCAGAATTACGCTCACCCATATCAAATTCTTTTTCATCAATCCCAGTTTCATCTATTTTTCTTTTTCCTTTTGCTGTTTCATTCTTCTTGTCTTCAACTTCTTTCTCTTTAGATTTTCCAGCTTCTTCTGTCTTTGCATTAGACTCTTTTTCAGCTTCTTTTTCAGCCTGTGGCATAATGTAAAGAAGGTTATAGGACATTACCAGTTACTTTATCACCAGTTGTGGAAAACTAGAAGGGGGTTGAATAGTTTTACGTCTTTTTAATTTATGAAAACTTTTGTTTACTTTTTTAAAAACTTTGATTCTATCTTATGTGAATTCAACTCTTGATCAATATGAACATATATAAACAAATATAGATAAGTAATGCAAGTAAGGTAAATATAATGAAATAAGAGAGAGAGATGGAAAGATCAAACCACAACACGGAGATTTATAGTGGTTCGGCTACAAGGACACCTTCCTTGCCCTACTCCACTCCTCGAGTCACCTACTCGAGAGTTTTCTTCACTATGTCAACAAACTCCCTTATGGCGGAGAAACCTTACACAACTTTAGCTTACACCGGCTTAACGACACAAAGCTAGATGTCGAGTCCTAATCGTAGCTAGAACCAATCTCACAACTAATACACAACTTCTACACGACTTAATCACGACTTCTTCACGACAGCTTCACAACGGCTTCACGACTTCTTCATGACTTCTTCTTCACGACTACTTCTTCACAACTACTTCACAACTACTTATTCACAACTACTTCACAACTAATTTACAACACCACTACGTAATTACACTTAGATCTACTTATCACAACTACACAACACTTTACACAACAACACAATTGAATGAGGTAAGTAATAACACTTCTTCACTAGTTGAAGTAGAGTTCTTCTTTTGCACTTTTGGTGGTGGAAGCTTGGATCACTTAGAAACCAATGCTTAAGAAAATATGATCAAAGGATTTACAATGTTTAGAAAGGATTTAGAACAGAAAGTTTTAGTGTGCAAAAGGTGAGTAAAAATCCACGAGAAGGCTGGTATTTATAGGAGAAAAACTGGACAGCTGGAGGCCTACTGGAGCGGGGGCGGTCCCCTTAAATAGGGGGCGGTCCCCTTAATTATTAAGGGGGCCGCCCCTACTGAACGTTGGCCAATTTTGTCCTTTTGTGGGGAAGGTTTTTCTGGAACATTTTAACTGATTTTGGTTAAAAATTTGAATTCATATTTTTATAAAAGATTAAACATTTTTATT
Source organism: Artemisia tridentata subsp. tridentata (assembly GCA_021014915.2). NCBI lineage: Eukaryota > Viridiplantae > Streptophyta > Magnoliopsida > Asterales > Asteraceae > Artemisia > Artemisia tridentata. The sequence goes on from CP139506.1 coordinate 424,574,246, forward strand.
TAATACCAAAAATGTTTTTCAAAAATATATAAAATGTTTTTGATTTTTTATAAAAAATCTAGTTATTAAGAAAATGTTCCTTTGATCATATAATGCATTAAGCATTAGTTCATTCATACCTTAAGTGATTTGAGTTGTAGAAATAGATATTTACAACTAAATACTTGTTTACGTCATAATTTTCCGATTAATGATTTTACATTTTGTGATTATCAAAACGTAGAGATATCGAAAAATATTAATAACGTGTTTAGGCATTATTTATATCAACAATCTCCCCCTTTTTGATGATTACAAAATCTAAACTCATTAAATCTAAAAATTAGTTTTTAGACAAGTATTTAGTGAGTTTACATCTATTTCTCCCCCTTTTTGTAGAATCAAAAAGGTTAAGCCGACAAGTTTTAGGATCTAAATTTGTCGGGACAAAAACTCCCCCTTGATGTGTACTCCCCCTCATTTGGGGGCACCAAGGAAACGAGCTATGGAACGCTTGCAAAAAAAAATTGTTAGAAGCACAAGTATATGTAACAACAATTAGCAAGCATATAGAATAAGATCATTCATTTAATGAAAGTGTTGTGTATAAATACACAACCAAAAGATTACAATATGAAGCATTGCAAGCATACAAATAAAAACAAGTAATGAAACTACATAATCGTCTTAGAAGTACATGGTCTTCCATGGAGCTTGCTTACAAGAAAGTTTTGAAAAATTATTTTTAAGCATTGCATATGCTTAATTGGGTGAAAATGGAGGTGGTGGTGGTGTAGTGGATGAAGGAGGTGGAGGAGGTGGTGGATGTGGGTTGGCAATCATGTTTTCAAGAGATGAAAACATGTAGTGTATCTCATCTCTAAGACCAAAGATTAAGGTCCGGTTATGGATGCAACAAAGACAATTATCACCATGGGCTTCAAGCATTGCCCAAGGTATAGGAAAAAATGGTTGTGGGGTTGGTGATGGTGAAAAGTGAGCATCAAGAGGTGTGATGGGTGATAGGGAAATGGCAAGTTGGGTGTATGAAGGTTCTTGAGTGGATGGTGGTGATGATGCTCTTGGTGATGATGTTAGGTGGGTGTGGATGTAGTCATTGATGGATGAAGTGGATGGAATGGAGGAAGATGAAGCTCCATGGGTGGATGGTGTTTTTGATGGTGCATTTGGTGCACTTGGGGATGAATTTTGAGGTGGTGGTGATGGAGTTTTGATGTCATCTTAGGTTAGGTCTATGAAAGGTTGTTTTGGTGGTATGATAACAAGTCTTTGTTTCCTTGAAGTCTTAGAGATGGAGGTTTTTGGTGACAACATGGTGGATGAAAATGGGTGTTTGATGAAGGTGATGGTTGATGAAGTGAAAGGTAATTGTAAGGAGGGTATTTATATTGTGAAAATGTGGTTGATTTAGGCAAATTGTGAAGGTTTTGTGGTAATATTCCAAGTTCAGTTCGTGCATTAAGGGTAATGGTAGCTGGGGCTGGGTAAAAGTGGTCACAAGATGCAAAAGGAAATAGTAAATTTTACTATCCAGATGGCCGGTCCCCTTAATTGTTGGGCGCCCCCCTTAAAAATTAAGGGGACCGCCTAAGGAATTAAGGGGGCCGCCCATCTGGTGATTTCCCAGGCGACCAAATTTGAAAAATTTCCAGAAAAAGGTCATTTTTAGGGTGTTTTTGCAGCAAGTTCCATTTGGATCATGTACATCAAGAATGATTAAATATTATCAATTGCATATTAAAATAATATACATATTTAAGACTAAAAAAGAATTATATTAGAAGCATATGCATATTATATCAAATAAACTAGTAGCTTAGTTCTAATAAGTTTATCATCTAACATAATAAAAGTCATAGCAAACAAATGGTAAGATAATAATACTACATATAAATGTCTAATCATAACATCGATGATAATTAACTAAATACTCATCAAACAAGTCTATTTCTTCTTCTTTCCAAACATCCTTCCAAGTGTCTTTCCAATAGACTTGAAACCGCCTCGTACTTCTTGATGCATCTGCTGTGTGGTGTTGAGTAGTTCGGTTTGTCTTTCAAACAGCAGTTCGTTCGGAAGGAGAAGGAACTTGATACTCGTTGTAATCAAGATCCGGAAGATTTTGAACGAAGGTCCTAGGTGATGGGGTACTAGCACGTGTTGTGCTTTCCTCCTCCTCATCATCATCATCATCTCCTCGATGTGACGTGGAACCACGAGGTGGAAGTGAGACAGATTTACGAGATTTTCCCTTGTCGCTTCGGGGGCGACGTTCACGGACACGAACAAGAGGATTAAGGACCAGTTGAACAGACTCATAAATTGGACTCTGAAGATGTGGATAATGCATCATGACATGATTGTAGAGGCGAGTGAGAAACATGCCATACGGAAGATTTGCATTATGAGTGTTTTTGGTGGACATGATACGGAAGACAAAGAGATATGCCAAATTGTACGGCTGTTCAGCAACGATACAATACAACATATGAGCTATGATCGCCGTGACATGATCACGGTGACCACCGGTACCGAACGCATTCTCACGAATGAGTTCTTCCCAACGCCTCATGTCGGAGCGTAATTCTTTGAGGAGCATTTGGTTAGCATGGATGTCAACATCTTTTAACTTGATCCTCCGGCTAGTCGTACCACGATCTAGCCCAAGATATTGACGAATTTCTTCAGATGATGGAATCTCAGAGTAGTAAGGACCCTGTTGAGGTCGATATTGCTCAAGAGATGAGAGATCCCACTCATTAGAGAAGACAGCTTGACCGGAGTAGGGGATTCCTAGAATTTGACCGAATTGAGCGAGAGTAAGAGTAATGAATTCGTGTTGAATCATAAAGGATATGAGGATACAACCATTGGGATCGGTTTGCACCGTCACTTGGCTATAGAAGTCAAGAACAAAGCGGGGAATGATAAGCTCATTGATTTTGTAGAGACAATCAAGACAAACGTTGGAGAACATTCGTTCGATATAGTCGGATTCATAGAACGATGGATAGACAACTCTCCCTTCATGAATGTTTCTATCTTCAATGGGACGATAGAAACAAGCAACAACAGGAGAAATGCCCGGAGTGGCAGAGACTTTAGGAATGTATTCTTTTGTTTTTGAGACATCACCGACTGTAGTTTTGGGCATTTTCACCTATACAAGAAAGCAACAAAGAAAAATAAGAAAATGACATGCATATATTATATATGCTACTTATGTGGAACGTAAACATACTTCGACTCTAAAACTTAAATCCTAAGAAGTAGTTTACAATGTTCTTTAGTTTTAATTTTTAACTCGCTTAAGATGTATTTTATGATGTTAAAGAATAGTTATAGGGACATTATGACAAGAAATCAAAAATATCCGAACGTTCTTTTATACGTCATAAGCTACTTTGAAATGGGGCTAGACAAACATTGGATTGTATATCTAGCTATTTCTTACGAGTGTTTATGTTAAGTAACTTAGATTTTGACTCAAAAATTTCTTTCAAAATGTTGTGCCAAACGCTCCTTTAAATAAGAAAATAACTAGTAAAATTTCAATATACATATGAATTATGTATCTTGATGACTTAAAACAACTAATTGCGTGTTTATAAACTTGACAAGTAGTTATGAACTTAATTTTGATTAAATTTTGATGATTCTAGCTCCTAATCCAAACACTCTCTTATATTTAACAAAAACATTTTTTATGATTCGAAAAATATATATTTTTTTTAGGATTTGTGAGTTGTAATAAACCAATGTGATTAGTTTTAAGAGGTGTTTATGGCATAATTCAACAATGTGATTAGTTTTGAAAAGGAGTGATTAGTTTGAAATAATGGTTTTTTAATTACTTAGTTTCTAGGTTGATTAAGCATTCTAATCCTATGAGGAGCATTTGGTTATAAGATTTCTAGACTTAATTTTAACAAATTTTGGATTAAAAGAAAGTTTAGTAAAAGACCTAATTATGATTAGACTCAAAATTGAATGGAATTAGATGAAATGTGAATTAGAAAACTTACAAAATGTGTTGCTAATCAAGATACAAGTGTTTGCCCCTTGCGAAATTAGTCGGAGATGGTGATTAGGAGAATGGTTTTTGAGTTGAGGTTCGTTCACAGTAGCAGCAAGTATGGGTGAGTTTGAAAAGTGGGGTGTTTGGTAAAGATTTTTGGAAGAAAAACGTTTTTGGGAGCTACAGTAGGCCGGTCCCCTTAATTATTAAGGGGACCGCCCCCGTTTACTAGCCGGTCCCCTTAAACATTAAGGGGGCCGCCTACCAAAAATGTATTTTTGTCGAATTTAGTTTCTGATAGCAAAATAATTTTATGTATATATATAGATCAAAAATACGTTGGGTTTTAATGGCACGAGGAAGGAATACTTGACATTTTATTAACATTTCGTTAAGAAAACATTTCTTGAGAATTTTGGATAAAATGATCAAGATGTCAAGTCGACAAATGTGTTAGGGGGTGAGAGTAAAAGTGCATATTTATATATATATATATATATATATATATATATATATATATATATATATATATATATATATATATATATATATATATATATATTTATTTATTTATTTATTTATTTTGTGTGAAAACGTGGGATGTTGAATGGAGTTAAGAGATGATGAGGTAATAACGGAGATAGGTTATGTGCGGATATATTTATATATGTATATAGTATAATAATATGGATATATATATGTAGATATTTATGTTATGTATATATATAAGGGATTATCTACTAACTACCATACAAGTACTAACTAAACTAGGCATTAAAAACTTATGGGGTCATGCAATATGCTAGTTCATAAATCTACGCACATAATGATGAGCATGAGAGAGGGGCGTACCTTTTAGTCTTCAACGTGTGGTCTTCAAGCGCTTCAAAGCTTTAATGTTTGACTTGTAGAAGTCAATCAAGGACGAGATACCAATAATCCAATGAAATAGCAATTTAGCCACTTGGTCCCCATTGTCTCATTGATCCAAAGTTGTTTGAACCAAAAATGGGTTGTAGTTGACTAGGATGCATGTATGGTGGAAGTATTCCCCAAGGATTGAAGCTTGGTGGATTCGGGTAATTCCACATTGGGTAACTATTATTATGACGGTTTGGTCTATTTTGGTTTCTTTTAGGTTGAGGTGTTCTAGGCCGAGGGTGAGGACTAGGTGGTCTTCTAGGAGGAGGTGTTTTTGACCTAAGCTTTCGTTTAGAGTTTTCTACTTTGGTTTTTAAAGATGGTTTGTAGAAATCTTTTATTTCCTCATTATTGGCTATGGGTATTTTTCTATCTTTTATAAGTATGTATTTAGGCTTTGACTCCAATATTTTTTGATTACTAGTTTCACTTTCAAACTTTACATTTTTAGTTTCACTAGTTGTAGCCTTAGTTGAGTTAAATCCTAATCCGGTTTTATCTCCTGTCATTCTTTGAATGCTTATTATATCCCTAAGAGAATTACTACTATTTTCAAATTTGTTAAGTCTACAAATTTCTTCCTTAAGTATTTCGTTTTCGTTTTTAGTTTCTTGACAAGTTCTACATTCAAAGATTTCTTTGCCTTTTTCTAAGTTATGTAGTTTAATTTTTAATTCTAGTATTTCTTTTTCTAATTGGTTATTTATGTGTTTTAGTGATTTATTTTTAGTCATTACTTTTTGACCTATTATACATAACCTATTATATTCGTTATCTAGTTCTTTTTCATCTAATGATAAATTTTCATCACTAAAGTGTTCGGCTTCGGAACGTACCTCACTTGATGTCTTAGCCATAAGACATTTCTCCTCTTTTGTGGTTTCTTTCTCTTCTTCTTCACTGTCACTCCATGCTCCTCCAATGAACGCCTTTTGGTTTTGCTCCTTTGACATCATAGGACATCTTCCAATGAGATGATTTGGATCACCGCATTTGAAGCACTTCCTCTCGCTCTTGCTACCTTTGTCGTCTTTGTTTCTTTGGAGTGTTTTCCTTTCGTCATGTGGTTGTCTAACGAATCTTCCTCGTCTTTTGAAAAACTTCTTGAAGTCTCTTATGGCCATGGCATATTCTTCATCATCACTTTCGGAGGTTGAGCTATCCTTGTCACTTGATGCTTTCCTAGCTTTCAACGCGATTGACTTGCTTTGCTCTTTCTTTCCTTTGACCATCTCGAAGTCTTTCTTGATTATTGCTTCGTAGACTTTCAAGTTGCCAATCAACTCGTCAAGTTGAAGAGTTGACAAGTTCTTTGATTCTTCAATCGCCGTAACTTTAGCTCGCCATTTTGGATGAAGAGCCCTAAGAAATTTCCTGACAAAATTCTTACTAGAAAAACTCTCATCAAGTGCCTTTAAACTTGTGATGATTGTGTTAAACCTAGCAAATGCATTATCGATTGATTCCTCTTCCGGAATCGTGAATTGTTCATATTGTTGAACAAGAAGATCTATTTTATTATCTTTGACTTGACTATTACCTTGGTGAGTTATTAGTAAAGAGTTCTAAATTTCTTTTGCGGTTTCGCACATAAAGATTCTTTCGTATTCTTTACGTGGTAGCGCATTATAAATAACCATTTTAGCCTCATTATTTTTAGAAAGTTTTCTTTTTAAATCATCACTTTGTTTTTCAAAAGGTACAATTTCATCCTTTTTAGTTTCAAGATTATGTTGAATAGGTAAAAAATCACCATTAGTAATAACATGCCAAAGATCTAGATCTTTTGACTTCACATAAGTTTCAAATCGATTTTTCCAATATAAAAATCCATCACTTTCAAATAGTAGTGGTCTTTGCATAGATTGCCCTTCTAAATATTTTTCAGATTCCATAGATCGTTTCAAGTTTTAAAATACAGTTTATTTTAAAAATCTTGTTTGACGTGGCTCTTGATACCAATTGTGGAAAACTAGAAGGGGGATTGAATAGTTTTACGTCTTTTTAATTTATGAAAACTTTTGTTTACTTTTTTAAAAACTTCGATTCTATCTTATGTGAATTCAACTCTTGATCAATATGAACATATATAAACAAATATAGATAAGTAATGCAAGTAAGGTAAATATAATGAAATAAGAGAGAGAGATGGAAAGATCAAACAACAACACGGAGATTTATAGTGGTTCGGCTACAAGGACACCTTCCTTGCCCTACTCCACTCCTCGAGTCACCTACTCGAGAGTTTTCTTCACTATGTCAACAAACTCCCTTATGGCGGAGAAACCTTACACAACTTTAGCTTACACAGGCTTAACGACACAAAGCTAGATGTCGAGTCCTAATCGTAGCTAGAACCAATCTCACAACTAATACACAACTTCTACACGACTTAATCACGACTTCTTCACGACAGCTTCACAACGGCTTCACGACTTCTTCACGACTTCTTCACGACTTCTTCTTCATGACTACTTCTTCACAACTACTTCACAACTACTTATTCACAACTACTTCACAACTAATTTACAACACCACTACGTAATTACACTTAGATCTACTTATCACAACTACACAACACTTTACACAACAACACAATTGAATGAGGTAAGTAATAACACTTCTTCACTAGTTGAAGTAGAGTTCTTCTTTTGCACTTTTGGTGGTGGAAGCTTGGATCACTTAGAAACCAATGCTTAAGAAAATATGATCAAAGGATTTACAATGTTTAGAAAGGATTTAGAACAGAAAGTTTTAGTGTGCAAAAGGTGAGTAAAAATCCACGAGAAGGCTGGTATTTATAGGAGAAAAACTGGACAGCTGGAGGCCTACTGGAGCGGGGGCGGTCCCCTTAATTATTAAGGGGGCCGCCTAGCAAAATTAAGGGGGCCGCCCCTACTGAACGTTGGCCAATTTTGTCCTTTTGTGGGGAAGGTTTTTCTGGAACATTTTAACTGATTTTGGTTAAAAATTTGAATTCATATTTTTATAAAAGATTAAACATTTTTATTTAATACCAAAAATGTTTTTCAAAAATATATAAAATGTTTTTGATGTTTTATAAAAAATCTAGTTATTAAGAAAATGTTCCTTTGATCATATAATGCATTAAGCATTAGTTCATTCATACCTTAAGTGATTTGAGTTGTAGAAATAGATATTTACAACTAAATACTTATTTACGTCATAATTTTCCGATTAATGATTTTACATTTTGTGATTATCAAAACGTAGAGATATCGAAAAATATTAATAACGTGTTTAGGCATTATTTATATCAACACCAATGATATTTATTGTATTACCAGTGATATTTATTAATAATAATTCATTTTTACATTTAACTAACCTGTTCTTTACATTTTTCACCTGCTTCTTCCTTCTTCAGCATTCTTTTTTTCTTCCAACTTTCTTCGTTGTGCTGCTAATAGTGGATGCATATGACGTCCTTTTTTCTTACATCCTAATCTTGGTAACTGTTTTCTTCTTTTTGGAATTGTTTCATCTATTTTATGCTCTGCATTTTCCTGACATTTTCATTAAACTACAAAACACTTGAACTAATTTGATAACTTAACTTTCTAAAATGTACAACATAAGGCCTCATATCACAAAATCTAGAATCCCAAACAGTCAGTTCTTCAACAAACATCTAATAAACAACATAACCTATTGACTACAACACATTCAATAATCAGCTAATTATATCTAGATTTTTTAAATATAATCTATAATCTATCATTGCTTCACAAAAACTTAAGAAAATATTCATAAATTATATCAAAAACACTTAAAAAATACAGAAACAACTAATAAAACAATTAATTAATTACTCGAAAGCATCGTACCTTCATTTCGAGAGTCAGTATGTTCATTTTTAATCGTTTTTTTTGTGGATCTGCTTGTACAATTGATGATTCTTGCATTTTTGTGTTACTTTTATGAATTTAACAGTTAAAAACGGGTAGTTTTGATTGCTTTATGGTAGCTTTTTTAATGGTGATAAGAGAGAGAAAATGATTTGTTTGATAAAGAGAATATTTTGATAGTGAAAGGTTGAGGGTGGAGTTGGTGGGGTAAGTTTCCTGAATTAGCAAAAGTGGTCCATCTGTTTTTTGTTTTAATATTAAAAGGTAACTTTTTTAATCCATTGGCTTTTATGAAAGTTTTTTTTTGACAAAGACTTGTAAAAGGAAACCTAGGACTTCAATCAATTTGACACTTAATAAAAAATGAACCTAAAAATTAAGCTGATAAACAGACTTTTTTTATTTTTATTTTTTTATATCATTTGTTTATGTACAGAGTTTTAAGCTTGTTTTTTTTTGGCTAAATAAATGTTGTCACACTAACCCAATAAAGAAAAATAATTTGAACTTAATGAGCAGCACAAAAAGTTTACATAAACTGTAGTTACCTATATACATTATAAGGTATCACCTGTGATACAAAAAAATATATTAGGTATCACATGTGATACAAAATAACTTATTAGGTATCACCTGTGATACATTCAAAATCACACATTCGTTACTAATACTAGTTGATGTTAAAGATGTTCAATGGAACTTAGTATTGTTGCTTATCTTGGTTACTGCTCCTACTTACATTATTAGTTGACTTGCTTGTTGAAAAGAGTTTCTGATATCACAAAATAACTTATTAGGTATCACCTGGGATACATTCATAATCACACATTCGTTACTAATACTAGTTGATTTTAAAGGTATCACCTGTGATATCACACACAAGAATATAACCTGTTTTGGCTAAATAATTAAGTATCACCTGTGATACATATAAGTTATCACCTGTGATACAAAAAGACATATTTGTTATCACCTGTGATACATAAATAATATATTAGGTATCACCTGTGATATCACACACAAGAATATAACCTGTTTTGGCTAAATAATTAAGTATCACCTGTGATACATATAAGTTATCACCTGTGATACAAAAAGACATATTTGTTATCACCTGTGATACATACAAAATCACACACTGGAAATATATAAAAGAAGCTTATATTCAATTTACTCAAAAGCTACTTTCAAATTTATATATATAGTCTAAACATAGTAAAATAGAAACAACATTGTTTTTAAACTGCTTTACGGAACTACTTGACTACGCTCCACCGTAAACTGCATCAGTTTCTAAACTGCACTTGGAACATGAATTGCGTCTTGTTCAGCTTTCTTCTTCTTGATGTTGTCTTTGGTCATCTGTTGTCTTTTTTCCTTGTCTATGTTTTCTCTTCCAAACTGGTGTGCGTGTTCACTCATCATTTCTCTATGCACGTTTATTTCATGCATCAACATTTTTGTTGCATATCTGATTCTCATCTTGACCAGATTGAACATTTGACCTTCTGCTTCAGTTGGGAAACCAAAGTTCCATTTTAAGGCTGCTTCTCCATTGTAATTTTCCATATGCATCATCAAGAAAACGCCACAATCAACTTCGTTATTCTTAGTTCCCCACTTTAGCTTCATGATGGTAGTCTTTTTTTTCATCACATCTGACGCTCTTGGATGTTTGTATCTCTCTAAGTGTTTTGAAAACAGCTTTTTCTGTATAAACAAATTTTTCAAATTGATATTATTATTTCTTATTAAATGAAATATAACTAAGGTTATCACATGTAATGTTTAAGATTTCATTACTTACCAAAAGATCACAGACATGCTTGTACTTTGAATCATAACTTTTTCCAGAGTTCGAGTTGTCGATGATAACTGATGTTCCTTTAAAGAGATTGAATACTACCAAGTAGTAGTGCTCATGAGCAATGATCGGAAAGAATGCCTATTTAAAAAAAAAAAAGAAACTGAATTTTAGTTCTATAACAAAGATAACAAATCAATTATCAATAATATTTGAAATAATATATTACCAATTCAATGTGTTGCATTGCCATATCAGCTTCATTCTTTTTAAATACACTTTCCATGCTTTCATGGAATGCTTGAATTTGCTTCTTTTCGTTTTTCATCTTCCCTTCAATCATATCTTTCGACTGTTTTTAAAAAAATGAAAAAACAATATTGTAAACAAAAATATTACATTTGATAACTAATATGTATCACAGGTGATACCTAATATGTTATTCTGTATCACAGGTGATACCTAATATGTTATTTTGTATCACAGGTGATACTTAAATATTCTAGTGAAATATCACATGTGATATGTTAAGTATCACATGTGATATGTTTGGGAATTACATCTAATATGTTATTATATACTTACAATCATAGCTGTGTGGAAATAGTGCTTCATTCTCACTCCTTTGTTATTCAGATTTTCTTCATAGTTTAGAACTTCAGCAAAGCTGTCGATGACATTTGCTTCGATCTTAAGAGATGGAGCTAAGGTCTGCATATTATCTCTAATCGAAACAACTCCTGAGCTTGTTTCAAACACAAATTCCCTATACAAAATATATTTTGAAATTATAAGCACAATTACCCTTTTTTCTAATGTCATATGATTATCCAATAAACTAAAAGATACTTACATCGGGTCTCCCAGCATCGAAAAAAGTTCATGTGTCACCATCATTTCATCAGGATGTGTTTGCTTTCTTACATCAGTTTCTTGTTCATATATGGTGAAACAAGAAATCTTGAAGGCTTTCGGACTCTTTTTTCAAGAATATCTTCCTGCACTTCCTTGCTTTCTTCTGTTGATGGTTTGTTTTCCTGTGTGAATTGTTTTTCAATCTCAGCAACATTCATTTCTGATTGGCTCAGACCCATACCAAGGGAGAAGGATGTTGTCTTCCTCACTTGAGGGGTCTCAAATGTGTCCCAGAAATAAGCTTCTTCTTCTGATGCATTCTTGAGTGGAGGGGTATAAAGCTTAGTATAATCCATTGCAGCCTCCTCCACTACAGGCTCATCAACCAATGCAGCTTCATCTACCTTTTCTTTTGCTCTTTTTTCGTTAAGCTCGTTTGCATCTGCTTTTCTTTTCTCAGCTGCTTTCTTTTCATGTTAACAATACATGTTAACAAATATATTACAAACGATAACTGATATGTATCAAACGTGATACCTAATATGTTATTTTGTATCACAGGTGATACTTAATATTCTAATGAAATATCACAGGTGATACCTAATATGTTATTTTGTATCACAAGTGATACTTAATATTTGATGATGTACCCTCCGAACGGGTCGAAGGACTCCCCTTCGAGCCTGTAGAAAGCCCTCCCTTCGGAGGCCCAGGTTAATCTCCTAACACGTTTCATTGGCGTAAAACCATTCGCCTGCGAACTGGTTACCATGTGGGAATCCACCAATCGAAGCCCTAAGCCCTTCGGGGTATTCCAATCGAAGGGACTAGCACGAAAGACCATTCTGAACTGGTCAAACCCACGTCTCCTCTTCCCTTTGGCTTTCCCGCCAAAACAGAGATCGTGGGCCACAAAGCCCTAGCGGTTACCACAAAATCATGGGACGCCCCCATGATCTCCAAACAATGTGCAACCGCCCACTATGTCCTATTTCTCCCCTATAAATAGCGTAGTCGGGCATGAACAATGTAAGTTAACTTCACTCTTGTCATTTGCAACCTACTCAAACGATTACACATACTTACTCGCAAGCTGGAGGTGGTTCGCAGGGTCCAACCCCTGCGCAATCACTTAACGTAGTGTTTCGGTATTTCTTATTTTCAGGTTAAGAACAAGCTTGGCGCAATCTCAACACCTCATTATTCCTTTGATCATCATCGAAGGCTTGGTTGTGCAATTTTTTTTTCAATCAGTGGCGCCATCCGTGGGACCGCTACAATTGGTCTCGTTAATTCCGAGCTTATAACCAACCAACCACTTTCACTATTATTCCAGCATGGATCAAGGGAGAGAAGATACTCCCCCATCGGGTTTCTCGACCTTGGCACCAATACCAATCAACGATACTAACAACCTTCCCCCAATAACCGCTTCCACTTTCACAACACGTTCTCACCCAGAAATCACAACCAACAATCATGCTTCGACATCAGCCAATCCCGAACCTGTCATTAGCCCAGCCTTTGTCGAAGCTAACCAAGAAGTGTTGGAATCTCTCTTGAGGGCTCCTAACAGGCAAGTCAGGAATGCTGAGGTGAAAAGAGAGTTGGAATACTCGAGTGATGAGTATGATGAAGAAATGGAGATGGAACCTAGGCCTCCGACCCAAGGACCAACCCTATCGGCCTTAAGAATTGGGTCTTCAGTCGGTCGAAGGCTAAGCAAAAGATCCGTTGGTTTTGAAGGAGTCCCCAAGAGGGCTCCGACAAGAAGGGAAGGGGCGGTTACCGAAGGCTCTAACGGTAGGAGCCAGCGAAGGGAAGAAGTGGGGGTGACTTTGCCTCCATTGCTAGCAGCTCATCTTGGAAGGACTGAAGCTGGGGTTCCGTTGCAGCCTTCTCACGCATCAGGCGTAGAAGGCAATCCGCCTACAATTAATATGGGAGGAAATCTTCCTCCCAATGATATGTACCCCTCGTTCCAAACTCAGTCTTATCCTCAAAATTTATATCCTCCAGTAAATGGACAGCCTAATAACCCAAGCTTTCCCCAAACTTATGGGAGCATGCCCTTCGGGCATCCTATGGCGTACCCTCCGTATGCCCTGGGAAACGGTTACCCGTTTGCCATGAATACACCTTATCAGTCCTACCCAAGCCAAACTCCTATGGGAATACCCCCGAACAACAATCCATATAATACTGTTCCCATGTATGCACCACCTTATAACTGTCTATACTCAGACCCTATGGGTTCAGCTACACCCTTCGTTAGGTGGATCGAAGATTACCCATTGCCTGATGGGTTGAAAATGCCCTCGCACGTTGGGACTTATGATGGGAAAGGGGATCCGGACAATTTCTTACATTTGTTCGAAGGGGCTATCAAAATGCAAAAATGGGTTATGCCAGTGGCCTGTCATATGTTTACATACACCCTACGGGATTCTGCTCGTATCTGGTGGAATGGGCAAAAGCCCGGCAGCATCGTCAATCTTGATGATCTTAAGGCTAAGTTCCTGTCACATTTCAGTCAGCAAAAGAAGTTCACGAGGACTCATTTAACGGTGCACAACATCAAACAAAAAGAAAACGAAAGCACAAGGGACTTCGTTACTAGGTACACCGATGAGACTTTGCAGATTTTGGGTCTCCATGAAGATCAGAGTATTTCGGGTTTCGTACATGGTCTCCGAAATCAGAGTTTGGTGGAATTCTTGTCCACTGATCTTCCGACAACTTACAAAGGGTTAACGGAAAAGACATATATTTGGATCGAAGCAAAAGAAGTGTCCACTAATGGGGCTCCGGTGGACAGAGATAGCAACAACAAGTTTTCGAAGCATTCTTCGTGGGAAGGGTCCAAAAACAAGAACAAAAACAGAGATAGGTTTTCTCCGTACAACAAAGGCCCCAACCATGGTTTGTTAAGCAGTTTTACGAAGTCTCCAAAGGAAATACTTGCTACGGAGAGGGCTGCCAAGGCCTTCGAAGCACCCCCTCGTATGACAAGTAAGGGCAAAAACAGGGATACCAGCAAGTACTGTCACTTCCACGAAGACAATGGCCATGACACGAACAGTTGTAGAGAACTGAAGAAACAGATAGAGGAAGCTGTGAAGTCCGGGCAATTGGCACATTTGGTGAAGGGTATAAAGAAAGGCAAAGAAAAGATGACCGACACTCAAATGGCCAAAGATAGTAACCCTAACGAAGCCCCCATACTAATGATACATAGGGGCGAAACCACTTCGAAAAGGAAAGTACCGGGGCCGGAAGCGAACGAGATAAGGGAAATAGCGTTTTCTCCGATCGCAGGCAGGATCCCTTCGAATGATCCAGTAGTTATCAAAGTCCTCATCTTTCGCCAAGAAGTAAGCGGAGCTTACATGGACTGCGGAAGCCCTTGTGAAGTCATATATGAACATTGCTTTCGAAAACTCAAGCCTTCGGTCAGGTCTCAAAGGGTCGACTCGAAGATGCCTTTAGTAGGGTTTTCTGGCGAACGTTCGTGGCCTCTAGGAGAAGTTCCGTTGGAAATAACAATTGGAGAAGGCAAGCTCGCAAGGACAGAAACCCTCATGTTCACTATCGTAAGGTCCAACTCTCCTTACAACTTGTTGATAGGAAGGACCGCCATGCAAAAGATGGGTATCGTAGTTTCCACTATACATGCAGCGGTGAAATTCCACACGCCCTACGGAATAGGGACTATACTTTCTGAGCACAACCCGAAGGTTAGCAAGAAAAGCAGGGAAGGTCTTAAAGAACTTCCGAAGGATGCTCTCAGTGGTGCGGATGTTGAAAAAGATATCGTAACAAATAGGCATCACACAGGACGAAGGGTGGTAGGCGAAAAGCAACCTCCAACAAGTTTCACGGCAAACTTGAAGAAGCCACACAAAGCTGAGGGGAAGGTCTTCGAAGGGACGTATTCCAGCAATACCAGAGCCCCTCAGGCACCAGTGATTGATGACAAGCTCCACGGCAAGGAATATCAACTTAAGGGGTTCAAACCCATTGAACCAACTAAGCAAGGAATCAAGGCCAACCCTTCGAAGTTCAAATCAAGTGTTGATCTACCAACTCCGAGGTCAATAACAAGGCGTGATAGTCCAAGCTCCATCAGAAGTCAGACATCTGCAGAAGCTCTCAATGAAGCACCTTCCGGGCACAACCAAAATGGAGAAACACCCCCGACAGCAACGGAGGGGTGGAAATTATACATCGACGGAGCCTCAAGCTCTGATGGTTTTAGAACAGGATTAATCCTGACCAATCCGGAGGGAAAGGAGTACAGTTATGCACTACGTTTTGAATTCAAGACCACAAAGAATGAAGCAGAGTATGAAGCCTTGCTGGCTGGCCTTCGACTTGCAAAGGGCATGGAGGTTCATGACCTCTCCATCTTTGTAGGCTCATTTTCAGTCACTAGCCAAATCAAGGGTTCTTACAGAGCAAGGCAGCCAGTAATTAAGGAATATTTGGATGAAGCTAAAAAGCTCCTCCAGGGTTTCGAACGATATAAAGTAACAAATGTACGTAGAAGCCATAACAAAAAGGCGGAAGCCCTAATCAGATTAGCGTCGACTGCCTTAGCTCATCTACCCAACGAGGTTTTAGTGGAAGTATTGGCCACCAGGTCAATTACACGAAGTGAAACATCTGATGAAGGCTCCAACTGGACGACACCAATAAAAACGTACTTGATAAGCGGCATTCTGCCTGATAATTCAAAGTCAGCACGAAGAATCAAATTCAAAAGTCCCCAGTACAGGCTCATAGGCAATAATCTCTACAAAAGGCATCTTTCATCCCCTTGGCTTCGTTGCATAGAGTTAAAGCATGCTTCGAGCATTCTCTACATTGCTCACGAAGAATTTTGCGGAAGACACACTAGCCCTAGAGCCATCGCCTCAAAAGTAACAAGGTGGGGTTATTACTGGCCATCCGTGATGGAAGACGCAAGGGAAGTAATCAAAACATGCAAGGTATGTCAGACACACTCCAAAGCTCGGGAACCATTAGAGTATGAGGCGTCTTCTACCATGACAGTAAGGCCTTTCGGTCAATGGGGCGTCAGCATAATCGGACCCCTACCAGCAGCTCCCGGAGGAATACAATTCTTGGTCATAGCCATTGACCATTTCACCAAATGGGTCGAGGCCAAGCCTTTGGCATCAACAAAAGGAAAAGATGTGGAAGAGTTTATGTGGGAACACATAATTTTCAGATTCGGAATCCCACAAGTCATCACCTCTTATGAAGGGAAACACTTTGCCGAAGGAATGTTCCCCTCTTTCTGCAAAAGCCTGAATATGAAGCAAAGGTTCATTTGTGCTGACAAGGATATTGTCAACGAAATCGAGATAAAGCTAGGGCAATATCAGCATAAGTGGGCAGACAAACTACCCAAAGTCTTGAGGGAATATAAGAATTTGTCCTTCGAATGAAACCAAGCGAAGCCAAGTCAAAGAGCCCAACGTGAAAAAATGCCGTGGCAACAAGGCATACGAGCTCGAAGGGCAGAAAAAAATGTCGTGAACAAGTTTGGACATGACACCAACTCTCGTAAGTTTTACATATAAAAACTTACCTTCTTTAAAGCACTTAGTTATTTTTTCAATTTCATGTAACACACTCTTCTCACATGGGAAAGAAGCATTAATGGTAGGCGTCGTAGTGTTCATTTCTTTAAATGATGTAATCCTCCCTACCCACTTAATGATATAACATGTTTCCCTCAAAATCTCTTGTTTCGTTTTATACAACATAGATTTGTTCAGCCAAGTACTTTACAAGTTTCAATGTCGAAGGATGAAGCAAGGCACATGTCTTGTATAACAATAACATCCATTACAATTCACATTAACTTTCCTACGAAGTCTTAGGGTATTAAAAGCCCTCTACAACTTAAGGATAAAGACGGAGTGGGTCGCGACCCTCTGTCGCAGTCAAATTATACGATTGCTTAAAATCTTGGTCCAAAATACACACAATAAGGTTATCACCTTAGGTTGTATGTTTACGTTCTTGAAATGAGCGTAAGAGAAGATAAACATGACAATAAAAGTGGGACATATCCCACTAAATTAGCATTAATGAAGACTACATACAGTCTTAGCTATCATAATCACAAAAAGGACAATTGTCTAAAGTTATGGGTCGAAGCCCACTAACACGAAAGATAAATTGTTCTAACAGGCACAGAGATCATAAATTGTCAAACACAAAGGCACGAGCCTTTAAACATGATAAATTGTTTTAAAAAGGGTACATGTCACCCTTATGGACCAAATTACTGCCAACACGGCAGCCTTCAATTGTTCTTGGAAGAGTTGGGACGCTCCTGGTGGGTTGCAGACTTAGGTTTCTCAAACAAGGTCCTTCTGGTTGGAGACGGAGGCTGTATGCTCTTTGGCTTTTTAGACAGGAGATCTTCGATGGAGGCTGAAGGATCTTTGGTTGCTTCGGCAAGGAAGGGGTACACTGCCGTGGTGAATGCGTTACCAGCTTCATCATATTCCCGCACGGAATTTGGACGATAGTATGGTACCTCCGAAAGCACAACTGGTTTTTTGGTTTCAGCAATCTCCTCCAAAGTTGTGCATTTGCCATGGAATATGGCCGCATTCACCAGCTTGCCCACAACCTCCCCCACCTCATCGCTATGGTACAACTCCATAGCAATGTAGGGAACAACCTTCGATACAACCTCAGCCCTATCTTTTCTCAGACTTTGGCATTTGAGCTTCAACTTATCAACCTCTTGATAGCGCTTGGCATCCTGCTCCACTAACTTGGCCCTCTCAGCCTCCAAACCAGTACATTTAGACTCCAGGGCACTCACCTGGTTCTCATAACCAACAACCTTAGCTTCCTCCAACTTTAGCCTACCATACTCAGCTTGCGATTCCCTAAGCTGTTCCTCAAGACCATCAATCTTGGCTCGCAGAGCCTCGTACCTTGGGTGTTTTTCAAAGTCCGCCATGGCTTCGTCATACTTTTTCTCCAACTCAGCATAACTCTTCTCCCTTTCCTTTTCTCTGGCCACAACAACAGCAACCTCCTCCTTCGCCTCCTTGACCTTGTTAAGCAATCCCCTTGTACGAAAGCTAAGATGGTTGTCCAGCATTGCTTGCCTGATATAACTTTTGTCATTAAGATTGCAAAGCTTCTCAAGGGATATCTCACTCATTTTACTCCTCCAAGAGGCAGGAGTGATATTCTCAACAAGCAAGCGGCAGGAGAGGGCGTTGGGCAGTTCCTTCGCATCTGGCAACCCTAAAAAAGAAAAAAGAAAGAGAAAAATAATATAAGCCAAATACGCAATACGATGGAAAAGGAGGAGGACTCGAAGAACTTTTACTTACCAGGGATATCATCTTCATCAACCATCCTCTCTGGCGCATACATAATGGCTTTCCCACGAGCTTTTTCTGTTTTTTGTTTGACATTCCTCGATGAGGGAGTAGGAACATTGGGTTTCCTTTTTGGAGCAGTCTTTGCAGCTTTGGCACTGGTACCTTTCCTTGTTCTCACTCTATCATCAATAACGGAGGACCCCACGATCCTGAGCTGATCACTTCCGGAAGGGGTATCATCAGAGTCACCAACATCCTCCACAAGCTGGGGGGCTTCCTCAGTACCAAGGGGTTTGATTGGGGGAAGCACAACAAGAGGTTTGGGTGGAGAGACATCAACATCGTTATTATTGACAGATATAGAAGGAGATCCCACTCCGTAACTTGTATCCTGAGGATCCCTCAGCATAAAGCTAACTTCTTTGGCACCTCCGGCCACGACAAAGTTTCTGAAAGCCATTTCTACACAAACAAACGAAAAGGAGATGAATATCAGCAGATAAGTTATTTAAATTATTTAAATAAGATATATACATACTTTTCCCTTCACAAATTATTTCAGGTGATGACGGAGACCCGTCCCAGCTGTCACTTAAACCAGCCATGTACAATATAGGCTCCGAAAATGTTTGGACGTTAGCAGGGTGGCGTGCAAGACGCTGGTACAAGGGGTCGCTCCTTATCTCATAGGGAAGAGGGTCATTGTACTTCTTCTCATCATACATGTTTGCTTCATCCAACAATGCTGGATACTCAGGAGGTATGATGGTACTCTCAACATAGAAAAACTGTCCTTTCCAGTTTCTAATATTTGAAAAGGGTTTCGTCACAAGAACAGGCACGTCATGTTCACCCCTTTTGGCAATGGTTACCCAATCTCCACCAGGATAGAGATTCAGAAAACCCCTAAGCATCTCCAATGTGGGTTCATAGCCGTACGCTTTACACATTACGATGTAAGTGGTCAACTTAGCAAGACCAAAAGGGTTTAACCTAGAAATATGAACCTGATAGTATTGTAGAAACTCTAAAATCAAGGGATTAATGGGTATCCTAAGATTCAATTGAGTGAATGCATGCACATACAAACCCACAAACCCTTCGGGAGCATCAAAAATATTTTGTTTCTTACTAGGGAGCATGATTTGGTACTCCGAGGGTATAGGGTAATCAAGCAAGAACTCAGATAGGGCTTGTTTCGTCAAGGTACAGGTCTGTTGCCTAATAATTCGTTTAGCGGCCATGCTCATATTAAAAGAATAAAAGATCAAGGAAGGTTTATTGGAATTTTACCTTTTCGTTCCAATGAAAGCACAAGATTGCAGAGCAATGTGTATATTTTGGGTGGAGGTAAAAGTATTCTAGGGTTTTACCGTATCAAAGAATAAATACCCATCACATTTTTAATCATGACCGAACACGTGTCTAATCTGCTATCTATGCAGATTTGAAATTGATTTTAAACTCTGAAAGGACGCTTACTTATACCGAGATAGTAGCCGTGGCAGTCCAAGTGGAGTAATCATGATTAATCCGCATTAAATGCGTGGTTAGTTGAACATTTTTTTTTTTGCATAGTTAGTGTTATACAAGGAGTATAAGGCATGTTTGATTTGTTGAGTCGAATGCAATATATACTCGTACATATATATCACTTTCAACTGGGGGGCTTGATGATGTACCCTCCGAACGGGTCGAAGGACTCCCATTCGAGCCTGTAGAAAGCCCTCCCTTCGGAGGCCCAGGTTAATCTCCTAACATGTTTCATTGGCGTAAAACCATTCGCCTGCGAACAGGTTACCATGTGGGAATCCGCCAATCGAAGCCCTAAGCCTTTCGAGGTATTCCAATCGAAGGGACTAGCACGAAGGACCATTCTGACCTGGTCAAACCCACGTCTCCTCTTCCCTTTGGCTTTCCCGCCAAAACAGAGATCGTGGGCCACAAAGCCCTAGCGGTTACCACAAAATCATGGGACGCCCCCATGATCTTCGAACAATGTGCAACCGCCCTCTATGTCCTATTTCTCCCCTATAAATAGCGTAGTCGGGCATGAACAATGTAAGTTAACTTCACTCTTTTCATTTGCAACCTACTCAAACGATTACACATACTTACTCGCACGCCGGAGGTGGTTCGCAGGGTCCAACCCCTGCGCAATCACTTAACGTAGTGTTTCGGTATTTCTTATTTTCAGGTTAAGAACAAGCTTGGCGCAATCTCAACACCTCATTATTCCTTTGATCATCATCGAAGGCTTGGTTGTGCAATTATTTGTTCAATCAATATTCTAATGAAATATCACCTGTGATACAAAATAAAAAATTAGGTATCACATGTGATATGTTAAGTATCACATGTGATATCTTATATTACTTTAAAATGATAATTTAAAGTCAAAAGTAACTAACCTTTTCTTTTGCTCTTTTTCAATTAAGCTCCTTTAAAGCTTCTTTTCTTTTCTCAGCTGCTTTCTTTTCAGCCTCTTGCTTAGCAGCTTCTTTTTGTTTTGCAGCCTCTTTCTCAGCAGCTTCTTCCGAAGCCTATTTTATTAAAGAATTAAAAACTATTAGATTGTATCATTTGAGATATTACCATTTGTCATATTACTATTTTTGTTTTATTACCTTTTGTTCCTTCAATTTTGCTCTTATTTCATCTTGTCTTCTTTTTTCAGCAGCTTCTTTTTGTTGTTGGATAACTTGTAACATTTTTTCTTTTGCTGCTTTATCTTTTTCATTTTGTTCCTTTTATTTTGCAGCAGCTTCTGCAGCAGATTCTGCTTCTTTATCTTTTTCATTTTGTTCCTTTTCTTTTTCGTCAACTTCAGTTGCTGCCTCATATGTTTCTTTCGCAGATTCTACTTCTTTAGCCTGTTTTTTCAATTAAAAAAAATAAAAAAATTAAATACATATAAGCACTTTATTACATAATATATAAGCATTTTATCACTTGTGATATAACTATTTTAAAATCACTAATATCTTACCTTTTCAGCATTCTGTTTCTTCTTTAGTTCTTCGTTTTCTTGTTCTTCATCCAACTTTTCTCCTTCCATGTTGCTTGCTTCTTTTTTACCTTCATCTACTCCATCATCATTTCCTCCATCATCATTTCCTCCATCATCATCATTTCCATCATCATCATCAACTTTTTTACCTTCATCTACTCCATCATCATTTCCTCCATCATCATCATTTCCATCATCATCATCATTTCCATCATCATCATCATCATCATCTTCTCCATCACTAACCTCTTCATCATCATCATTTCCATTACCTCTTTTACTAGTTCCTGTCTCATCATCAACCACTCTTCCAAATTCATCGGTTTTCATTCCTAATCTGAATTCAGCATTGTATCTTTCAAAAAACATCATAATTGTTTCATCCCCTGGGTATAACTCCATGCTAACTTTGATACTAGTTTCTAATTCTCTTTTCTGTCTTAAAACTCTATCAAAGTTTTCTTCAATTGTATCATATACCATCTGTTTTTTTTTAAAAACAAAAAACAAATAAGCATTTAAAACTACTGATATCAATTATTCTTTTAATTTAACAATAGTGATATCTAACCTGTCTCTGCTTTTGAATCTCTTTTTCTAGATCGTCATCATCTTCTTCGATGATTATAACTGACCCAAACTCTTCTCTTCTCATTTCCATCTCCTGCCTTTCTTCCAACAGCTTTGTGTTCCAGTTCTTAATTGCTGGCCATTTGCGAGGAACATTCATTTGTTCAAATTTTGTGTAATGCAAGTAAATGAGCTGTTTTCAATCAAAATAAACTTTTATTAAATGAATAAAAATCACATTACATATACTAGTTATAAGTACAAGTACTCATTATCACAGCAGATATACTACCAAAAATTCAATAAAACCACTATTTTTATGTGTTTTATATCACCTGTGATACATATGACCTGTGTTATATCACAGGTGATATACTACAAAAAAAAGAACTATAACTGTTCATAATAAACGACATTATACTACCAAAAATCAAATAAGATAACCACAACTGTTTTATCAGTATAAGAACTCATTATCAAAGCAGATATACTACCTAAAATTGAATAAAACCAATACAACTATTTTTATGTGTGTTATATCACCTGTGATACATAAGACATGTGTTATATCACAGGTGATACATTACAAAAAATCAAATAAGATAACCAAAAACTAAATTATCACTGGTGATACCCTACATCACATTTTATAGAAACGATATATTTAAAGTAAATTGTTACTTACAGTGAATGTCAAATGAGGTCCATAGTACCAATTTTCATTTGTTCTGTCATCCCAGTGATCCTTGCTACATTTTATGCAATTCCAAATGAAGCTGCACCAATCTATGTTCGGAATCTCTTCTGCTGACATTACGTTTTCCAGCACATGATACTTCAACATAGAGGAGTTATCACACATTCCCAAACAGTTTCCAAAAAGCATCAAATAGTTCAAATCAAACAAGAAGTCTGTTCCTTCTGTCGATTGAATTATACCAGACAACGTTGATGTTGTCCTCTTCCTTTTGTTAACTGGAAGTTGTGCCATAAATTTGCAGTAAACTGTGTCTTGTTTCAACCTCTGTCTCTGAACATAGAATGGTCTAGGCCCCATTGGAATTCCCAATACTTCTCTTATCTTTTTCGGAGTTATTTTGATAACACCACCATTTGGCAATGTGATCTCCATTGTACTAACATCCAAATGCGTTAAAACGAAGTATGGTAGCTTTGAAGGGACTCTTGTGAATGGAAAATCAAGCAACGTTCCAAAGCCCATTTGTCTGACCCTTTCCCTTCTCTCTGGGCTAAGTTTAACCGAAACATCAAAAAATGGTTGTACAGTCATCTTGGCTCTCAACGACTTGAAATATATTTCTCTTTCTTCATCTTCTTCATCTTCAATTATTTTTTCCCCTTATCCTTATACTTCTTTTGTTCAACAACATTTTCAACCTCCTCCTTCTTTTTTTCAACTTTATTCTTAACAACCTTCTTCTTTTTTTCAACAACCATTTCATCATCATCCATTTCATCCTCCTTCTTCTTTTTTTCAACTTTCTTCTTAACAAAATTCTTCTCCTTTTCAACCCTTTTTCTTTTTCCAACAACCGCTCCTTCCATCTGTTCATTTTTCTTTTCCTTTTCCTTATTCATTTTCTTTGTTTCTTTTTCATTCTCTTCTAATCGCTGCTTCTTGGCAGCACTTCTTGATAAAGCACTTGGTGATTCTTTTGCTGTTCTTTTCTTCTTTTCATCCTTCTTCACACATCCTTTTACATTCTTTTCTGCAGCCACTTCTTCATTCCTTCTTTTTCCATCTTTAACAACTTTCTTCTTTTTTGCAACAGTCTTTTTCCTTGATTTAACAAGTGATGGTTCTGGTGATAAAACAATCGCTGTTTCTGGAGATAAAATAGGTGCACCATCAACTGTTTTTGGTGTGTCTTCAGATGTTGTTTGCGCAGGTGATGCTTGATTTAATGGTTTAATGTATCTTGGTGTATTCAAAGAGGATATCTCAGCTGTTGTTTTTTCTGGTGTTGTCTCAAGAGATATTCTTCTTACATTTGTCTTTATATATTTTGTGGGTGATGTTTGTGTTGACGGTGTCGATGCGTTCACCCTTGTTGGTGTTGAAGAGGGTGTTGATGTTTCGGTTGTATCTGTTTTTTTCTTTTTTATGACGCTCGTTTTTCTTTTTTATGACGCTCTTTTTCCTGTTAATTTCTTTGCCTTGTTTTTTTGTTCTGTAACTTAAACCTGCAAAAAAAAAATCCCAATTAAATTTTACAAATATCATATATGATAAATAAATACACATTGTATCACTGGTGATATATCACAAAAGATAAATGTTAAATCTGGTACCCCACATACATTCACGTTTTCATCACAGTTAATTCTTCTAAAGCAAACAAATGTATATCTTACAATATACCTTTAATTTTATCAACCTCTGGAGATGGTTTCAAAAATTCACTCATCTTCACAACTGCATATACAATTTTTTTTTAGATAGTTAGACAATGTATGCAAATTTTATATGTAAAGCTTTATTAACATAAACTAACCGTTTAAAGCTGCATTTGTATCCAGTTCCTCTTGGCTACTTGCATCTCCTTTATTTTCAAAAAAGCAAAAAATTTAATCTCTCATGTTAAATAAAAAAAATATAAACTAAAAATCACATCACATATACAAGTTATCAGTATAAGTGCTCATTATCTCAATTGATATACTACTAAAAATTGAATAAAACTACTACACCTGTTTTTATGTGAGTTATATCACAGGTGATATACCACTTATCACAGGTGATACAAATAACCTGTGTTATGTCACAGGTGATACTTATAAGTTCAAGTGCTCATCACAGATGTAATATCACAGGTGATATACTACCAAAAATTGTAAAAAACCACTACAACTGTTCATAATAACAGATCTTATACTACCAAAAATAGAATAAGATACCTAGAACTGTTATACTACTTATTAGTTCAAGTGCTAATCAAAAGTCATATTCTACCAAAAACTGAACAAAAACACAACATACATCACAATCTCTCATTCTACAAATAAAACCGAAAATAAGTACATAATCATCACTTGCATTACAGTATCACAAAAAAATAAACAAAAAAATACGCAAAAAATTTCATATGAAGCAATAAAATTCATAAATAAGTAGAAAATCACTAGAGATACTATTAAAACAATTAACTAATTAGTCGAAAGCAACGTACCTTCATTTCCAGACTGAATAGGTTCATTTTCAATCATTTTTTTTGTGGATCTGCTTGTGCACTCGATGATACTTCCATTTTTGTGTTGTATTGATGATTTTAACGGTAAAAACCGTTAGTTTTGATAGTTTTTTGGTAGATTTTTTAATGATGCTTAGAGAGAGAAAATGACTTAGAGAATATTTGTTGATAATGAAAGGCCGAACGTAGGGTTGGTGGGGTTAGTGGGGTAAGTTTCCTGAATCAGCAAAAGTGGTCCCTCCATTTTTTTTAAACTCAAAAGGTGTCTCTTTTTTTTAATCACCCCTTGGCTTTTTTGAAAATTTTTTTTGAGATCTATGGCACGGTTATCTATAATTTTGATCGGTTTTTGCGAGTTGTGTGTTTTTTAAGTATGTGTTATTGGTGAGAGAAATAATTGAAGTTGTGTGAGTAGCGGGAGTTTAGAGGGTAGATAGTGTCAATATTTTTGACGGTTATACCCTTGCATTTGTTATTATTTTATTTTATTATTATTATTATTATTATTATTATTATTATTATTATTATTATTATTATTATTATTATTATTATTATTTTTTTTTTACCTTTTTATATCACTTGTAATGTTATTATTTTAATTGGTTTAAATATAGACTTTTTATATCACTTGTGATATTATTATTTTAAAAGGACTATATGAAGTATCACCTATGATACTTCATATAGTCCTTTTGACAAATGAAAATAATGAAAAGTATCACCTGTGATACTACATATATCACAGGTGATATTTCATATATACACAAACAAAATAAAAAAAAAGTAATTTGTGCTTAATGACCAGCACAAAGAGTTTGTGTAAATTGTACTTTCCTACTTACATTATGGGGTATCACCTGTGAGAAAAAATAACATATTAGGTATATATGAAGTATCACCTGTGATACTTCATATAGTCCTTTTGACAAATGAAAATAATGAAAAGTATCACCTGTGATACTACATATATCACAGGTGATACTTCATATATACACAAACAAAATAAAAAAAAGTAATTTGTGCTTAATGACCAGCACAAAGAGTTTGTGTAAATTGTACTTTCCTACTTATATTATGGGGTATTACCTGTGATACTACATATATCACAGGTGATACTTCATATATACACAAACAAAATAAAAAAAAAGTAATTTGTGCTTAATGACCGGCACAAAGAGTTTGTGTAAATTGTACTTTCCTACTTACATTATGGGGTATCACCTATGATACATACAAAATTACACATTCGTTAGTACTGCTACCTAGTTTTAATGCTGTTCCTACTAACATGACTAGTAGAACTGCTTGTTGAAAACAGTTAGTACAGCTATTGACCAATTTGTGATATCAGAAGACACAGACAAGAAGATTTTTTTTTTTTTTTTTAGTTTATTTGTTCTTAAAAGGTAAAAACCCTGTATTTTTTTACTGAATTAAATTATGATTTCTACTCATTGGTAATTTTTATTTTTGCAAAAGAAGAAGATAAATTTGATGATGATGACATTGAAAAGCATTAAAACCAACTAGCAGTAATAACCAATGTATGATTTTGAATGAATCACATGTGATATCTTATAAGTAATTTTGTATCACAGGTGATAACTAATAAGTTATTTTGTGTCACAGGTGATAAAAACTCAGTAATAATCAAAACACACTAATAATCAAACAATCATGTATAAATCTGTTATTCAAATATCATCAAAACAATCTGGAAAATTTAAAATCAACAAAGAAACTAAAAAAAGAAGCAAACGACTTATGATGTAATTTCTGCTTGAACAAAGAGCTCCTCATCTCTTGTAATTTCCGATTGATTCAACTCACCCTCTTTTCTTGTAATCTCTGGTTGATCCATGTGGTCCTCATCTCTTGTAATTTCTGGTTGATCCAACTCGCCCTCTTTTCTTGTAATCTCTGGTTCATCCAAGTCAACTTCTTCTCTTGTAATCTCTCGTTGATCCAAGACACCCTCTTTTCTTGTAATCTCTGGTTCAACCAAGTCACACTCTTCACTTGTAATCTCTGCTTGATTCAAGTCACCCTCTCCTGAATACTTTTTTGGGCACGTCCTCTTGTTGTGACCATCTGTTGCTCCACATAGTGAACATGCATTCTTGTTCTTCGAATTCTTATCAAAAGCTTGCTCTTTACCTCCTTTTATACGCTTCTTACTGCCTTTGGGGTTACAAAGAGATGGATTGTTAACAGTTTTTACAGCCGTCTTGGGGACTCCAACAAGTTCCTCCAAATTATCAAGCTTGTTCTTAGATGGAGGATTTGGACAATCAGCTTCAACATCAATCTTTAGCAACCTCAATTTCTCAACAAAAGCAGACAACCTAGCCTCGTCTTTACTCAACAAATGCACACAGTGATCAACAATAGAACTTGCCTCATTTGCATAATTCTCAACAATCACATCCTTCTCACCATATCTGTTCCTTTTGTTCCTTAAAGCAGCAGGTATAAGGTTCTTAGTCCAACGCCTCAATATGTATTGATTTGGGATCATTTCAATGTTAGCGTTCTTAAAGACACAGAAAATGTGTCTACATAATATTCCAACTCGAACAAAAAGTTGACAAGAACATACAACTGATCCATCTTCTTGGTTTCGCAAGACCTACATGGACAAAAAGTAATAAGTTAGGTAAAAATCACAGGTGATAATACAAAGGAAAAAAATAGAACACTATTTTTAAGAAACTAACATACCTTATACAGTCCATCTACTCTACGAAACAAGTTTGGTGGCTCTTCTTCTTCATCTTTATCATTATCCTTACCATTATCCTTAACTTTCTTCTTAGCTTTCTCTTTCTTCTTAGCTTTCTTCCTCTCCATAAATTCATCAACAAATTTCGTCTCTTTAATAATAGAAACCTCAGATCCTTCAACCAAATTTTTCGCATCTATTTGACAATACCATGTGCCTGCAAATATCTCTGCTTGAACTAACTCGAACAAAGGACGAGTATAAACCTTCGATGCATGATGTTCAATCTTAAGATAGGTTCTAAACTTCGGAACAGAATCAATAGTCTTATGATCTAACCTCTCTTGTATATGCCTCTGCTTTTCCATAGCTGTCTCAAAACAATTCATAAAATTCATATGAGTAGAACCTGAATTCGTAAAATGAGAGAAAAAGGCGTTCTCACTCTCAGACCTAGATGTCGTCCTCATCAAACCACACAACGGGGAATCAATAAAATAAGCAGGAATCCAAGATGAACGTATACGAAACATCTTTGTTAACCACTTATGATTCTGCAAACTAAACTCGTCCAATAACTTAGCCCATTTATCCTCAAATTCCTCCGGACCGATATACATATTCCATACAATTTGATTGAACTTCTTTTTAAAGTCAGTGTGATCATAGATTTTTGAACATATCTGAAAACAATATATCACATCTAATTTAACAAATGATTTGAAAAAAAAATATATGCATAATCATATGTGATAAATGAACAAGAACATGTTATTTTTTATCACAGGTGATACCTAATATGTTATTTTGTATCACAGGTGATACCTAATAACTTAAGCCAAAATAGTTTAATGCTTTATCACAAGTGATAAATGTCAAAATATTCTTAATAAGTGATCAATAGCAGTACAAACTCTTTTCAACAAGCACCAACATTATAAGTAATTTTGTATGTATCACAGGTGATAAAAACTCAGCAGTAATCAAAACGCAGGAATAATCAAACCAAAAATACAAGACAAAAAAAAAACCTTTCCAGGAAGCTTTTGCGCAATATGCCACATGCATAGTCTGTGTTTCGAACCAGCAAATTCAGATTCAATAGCATTTCTCATAGCACCATCCTGATCAGTGACAACAATATTTGGAGCCTTACCAAACGCTTTTATGAACGCTTTCAGCAACCATATATAAGAAGCTGTAGTTTCGTTTTTCAGCAACCCTGCAGCAACAGTAACACACCTCCGATGATTATCTATGCATGTAAAGGGAACAAACACCATTTTGTACCTGAAAAAAAATTAAAAAAAAAATTGTCAAATCAAAAAATAATAAAAAAAAAAAAAAAAAAAAATTGCCAAATCATATAATCAAAATGTCATATTTAACATACAAATACTTACTTGTTTGTTCTGTAGGTAGCATCAAACGAAACAACATCACAAAACTCTTTGTAATTGTACTTAGAAACTTCATCAGCCCAAAAAATTGCAGAAAGCTCAGCATTTTCAACCATATAATCAAATGAAAAATCTGCCACATGCTTCTTCCTATTCTCCATCTTAGAAATAAGCATCTGCGCATCACTATCGCCTATATAACAGTTCACACCCCTAAAAAAGTTCTTGAAATCAACAGTTGTACCATGAACAAGCAAATAAGAACCCTTCAAACCGGTTAAAATGTGATGAGCTCTTGTTGCACCTATATTTACACTAGCAGCTTTAACAATAAACAACTGCTCAGCATAGGTTAACTGCCTCTCAGTCTTTGACAAATGCTTATACTCTTCACGTTGAAGCTTATGATTATGAATATTATCAAAAACACTCAACTTGTACTTACTAGTTCCAGGAATCAAATCAAAAATAACACGTGCTTTGCAGCCTGTGATATGCAAGTTCGAACTTCTAATCTGCTTGTCACTATTCTCTAAGTCTAAAGTATCCACATGTATTCCCTTAGGAAAACCTTCCCTATTACACACTAAATAATTTCATTTCACAATACCATTTCTCAATCTTTTCTGGCATGATTTCCTAACCACAAACCCTGCTTTAGCAGCATATTTCATATAGGCAGTAATGCACTCATCAATCGAATTATAAACTTTCCCCTTAACTAGTAAAACGTCCACAGGAACTTTAGGAATATAATAAACAGTTCCCCCAGGAGTATCAAAATTAGAGTGAGTAGCAAACGATTCAGGAGTTTTCAAAGCATTCAAATCTGAAAAAAATAAAAATAAAAACAATGATAAACTAAAAATGAAATCACATAAACATATATGATATAGCATATATCATATATCATATATGATATATCACATGTAATATTACACTAATATATCATATACCATATATGATATATCACATGTGATACATCATTATAACAGCTAATATACTACCAAAAATAAAATAAAACCACTACAACTGTTTTTATGTGTGTTATATCACCAGTGATACATATAACCTGTATATATCACAGGTGATATACTACTTATCAGTAAAAATTGAAAAATGTTATCACAGGTGATATACTACCAAAAATTGAAAAAAACAACTACTAAGATATGATATAACCAAAAACTGCTTATTATTATCACATGTGATATAACCAAAAACTGATTATTATTATCAGCTACTAAGATACCTTATTCAAAGCTTAAACCTACTTATTCACATATTAAAAACTGATTAATTCAATCAAAACCTAACTAATAGCTTATTCAGACCTTATAACACCTTAACAACATAACTTATTCACACTGACACACGAATTACAGTAAAAATTAAAATAATCAAAAAGCTTACTCTTAATAGCTTCGGATTCATCACCATGTTCATAAGCAACAATCTCCTCAACATACTTAGCCGAAACATCATCATCAAGAACAATCTCTTCAGGAATAGTAGAAGAATCATTAACAACGATCTCTTCAGAAGTACTAGAAATAGTAGAACTTTGAATCGAATCCATAAAACCTGCATATCAGATGAAAAAATTGAGATTACATAAATTAAACGATAAAAAATTAGGCTTAGAATTGAGATTACATAAATTAAACGATAAAAAATTAGGGTTAGAAGATATACGGGATGAAGAAGGTGATCGACTGATGAATTAAGTAGAAAAAATTAGGGTTTATTGATGTACGGGATGAAGAAGGAGATAATTGATGAGAGAAAAGAGAGAGAAACACACACTTTGTGTGTGTGAAAAAATACGAATAATTTGAGACAGGCTGTAAAATTTTTTATTTGTATATTCCAAAATTACCCCTGTAGTGAAAATAATGAATTTAATCTCAGCCTTTAGATAAAAATAAATGGAAGGTTGGGATTGGTCCCTTTGTATCTAAGAAATGTTTTGTCCTCAAATGATCTTAGATCATTATCTTTTAGTAACAATATTGAGGAAATAATGGTAAATTCAAAACACTTCTTTTCCCACATGCCGGTTCCATAGTATGAGTCAAACAAAATTTCATCTTATCTTTATAAATTTAACTTTTGAAACAAACAATTTGGCGCCTATACTCTAACCTTGCATGAACCTTATAAATAGACATCGACTCTTCTTCATTTCACAGTCATTCACAGTTCCTAGCCTAACAAAAACAATACCTTTTCACTCAACTAAGATGGGGGTATGAATCAAATGCTTTCTTTTTCATCCATTATAGATCAAAGTAGTAATTCTATGTAGTAACTTTAACATTTGATTTTTTGCGCATTTATAGAGATTAACAAATCAAACAATGTGTCAACTATCGTAGCAATAAAAAATGAGTTCGGTATTGCGAAAATGACAATCAACGAAGGAATTCAGGTAAAGTTATTTTACAACATCTCACGTCAAACTTTTTTTTATCGATACGTGACATTTTATTCTTCCTTTGAACAGCAAGCCGGGAACGATAATGTCGATCTTCATGATCATGAGGTAACACTCATTTCTACACTTTTTCGGTTTCGTTTCTGATATTCATTTATTCGTATAAAGGCGTAATGTTGTTTTCTGACTTTAAACAACAGCTTGACGACAACGTGAAAGTTGATACCTAACCGTTGGTTGATGAGGTGATTCGCGAATCTAAGAAAAGAAAAAGGGAACACTACAACAAAAGTGGCTTTTTAGGACGTACAAAAGCGTCATAAAATGGTACTTTATAGGACCTTTCATTTAATAGGACCAAGGATGAAAGTGTGTCATGTAAGGGGGTTGTAATAGGTGCTGGAACTTAAAAAGCGTCCTAATATCTCAAATATCCTTATGAAACCAATTTTATGGTCGTATTATATGTCTATGAACAACCCAAATAGCGTCCTAATAAAACCATATTAGGACACTTTTACAATATTTTGACATGTGCTTACCTACTTTTAATCTTTTGAAACACATAAAAACGTCCTTAAAAGTTAATTGTTAGGACGCTTATGATGTAACATCATAGCTATTTTAGCAACCAAGAAAAGGGTCCTAATAACTCAAATAAGATTATGATACCAATTTTATGGTCGCATAATAGGTATATAAGCAACCCAAATAACGTTCTAATAAAAACATATTATGACACTTTTACAATGTTCTAACATGTGGTAACCTACTTTTAATCTTTTGATACACATACAAGCGTCCTTAAATGTTAATTGTTAGGACGGTTATCATATAACATTATAGTTACTTTAACACCAAGAAAAGGGTCCTAATATCCCAAATAAGATTATGAAACCAATTTTATGGTCGCATAATATGTCTATGAACAACCAAATAACGTCCTAATAACAACATATTAGGACACTTTTACAATGTTCTAACATGTGGTTACCTAATTTTAATCTTTTGATACACATACAAGCGTACTTAAAAGATAATTGTTAGGACACTTATCATATAACATTATAGCTACTTTAGCACCAAGAAAAGGGTTCTAATATCTCAAAGAAGATTATGAAACCAATTTTTTGGTCGTATAAAATGTCTATTAATAACCTAAATAACGTTCTAATAACAACATATTAGGACACTTTTACAATGTTAAGCGTCCTTAAAAGTTAATTGTTAGGACGCTTAATAAGTTTAATAGGACAATTTCAAAGTCCTAACAAGTCATATGATAGGACGCTATTTTCAGCATGCACACTCTATTTTACGATATGAATAAAACATCAACTAATTATTAAATGAATAAAATGAAATTGTATTTCAAATAAGAAATTTTCATAACAAAAGCACTAAACATAAATAAGGTATAAACATTATCCAACATAAAGTCTTGTAACATTAAACAAGAAATTAAAGCAACAAGAAGCTTAGTCCGGGGTCATCATGCATCCTTTCTCAATCCTCACGGACCACCTACAAATAAACATCCATGTATAAGCATTAAGTTCCATGTTACTAAAATTATTGGTATCACAAGTTTAACAAAGACATACCGAGATAAAGGGACAAGGCCATGCTATGGTTGCACCAACACAGTCTTCAATTGTGGCAAATAGCCCATATGGTCTCACCAACATTTCATCTCTTTTTGTTGGTACTTGAACGTTTACCTCACACCATCCTCATCCAATCTCTGTACCACCAACTACATCATTTGGGTCCAAGCTCCTCACCCATCCTTTTGCTACAGTCTCGGTTGAGTTTAGAATGCTTTTAAGGAAAACTTCATCCCCGACCTAGATTTCAGTTTTCAACAAATATTTATCAATTTATAGTCAGACACATGTATTAGCTTAAACAAATGTAATATGCAGGTAATGATATGAATTTAAATGGTGCCTCAACCTCTAATACAAATGCTACTGCAGGTATGGAGGCTGGTGTATCCAAAGGAGGTCAAAAGCAAATAAATTTGAAATCTAAGCAGGTTTATAAAGTAGTTAATGATAAGAGAAATAAAAGTAGTATTAATACTACTAGCAGCATTGTTAGTAATAAGACTAATAGTAATAAAGCTGATGTAAAAAATGTTCTGTTAAAAAGAATGATGTAATAAGTCAGAAGGCTGGGAAAGTAGAAGTATCAAATAAATTCCTTTGAGCGGCTGTAATAAGTCAGAAGGCTGGGAAACTAAAGAAATGATAATTATTAGCCTAAAAGTAAACCTATTGTACGGATTTCTATATACATAAGGACCAAGCCAAATACTAACATGAACGACTAAGCAAGAATTATAACCGAGTCAATTAACTAAACTGACCAAAGAATAACCCGACCAAACTCTGGAACTTAGCAAACAAACACGAATTAATAACACACCTAATTAACATGCAAACAGAAATAAAACTGAACAAACCTTAATTCTACCGATCTAGTAATCAAGAATGGCAGGCATCATACTAAAGAGTAATCCTTTTTCTGACCATGTAGTTTGTGCAATATAGCGACGTACCGTATTATTTATAATATAATTTCTGATGAAGAACAGTACATTTTTGTTGTTAATGTTATTCATGTTTAAAAACTAATACGAAAAAAAGAACAGTGTTGTGGTCATTTAAAGGGTGGAAAAGCAACGATTTATAATAGAAACATACCCGTAAACGTGGAGGTTCATTGGTTACAACGGGAGAATGTGGTGATGTAAGAGGTGGAACACTGGAACTATCCCTCGACCCTTTCATCTCTGATACCTGGGCTCGTAACTGTTCCACAGTACTAGTAAGTTCTTCACATCTAGACTTCAATTCGTTGTTTTCTCTACGACATGCTGAACGACTTGGTATTAGACCCCAAACATCAGAAGCACGAACACCTAGACCATACATGACTGCATCACCATTTCGATCTTTACCCATTACTTTAGAAAAAATATCATCTGGTCCAGGCTTATCAATCGAACCCTCGGGCAGATTATCACTAAGTTGTTTTATTTTTTCCTGCATTTTATATCAACATCAAGAACATATAGAAAAGGCATGTATATGAACATAAAAGCATAATTTTTTTTGTACACAAGTGAGTGGCCGTTGCAGAACGAATCCAGTTACGTATGAATAAACACATAATTTTGTTAAATTGTTCACACCTTAGACTTTTCTTTATTCCAATACTTCACAAGTATGAAAAAGAAATAAAACAAGTTTTGTTGCGTGCCTTAATTGATAGCAATGCCTGTATTACGCAAAAAATCAGATGTGTTTAACTTATGTTTCTTTACGGAATGAATGTGTGTAACCTTGTGTACTTATAGGTTAGTTAGATAACAATCACAACATGCTATTAATACACTTTTCCAAACATAAAAGCATATTACTTACAATTGCATTTGCAGCGTCAACATTTTTGGTATTTCCATCTTTGGAGAAGCATGCATTAAACATTTCCAATCGACTTGGATCTTGTCCCAAAGATGCCTATATGAATAAAAAGAAAATGAATATTAACAGTGGATATCGACAGGATACATTAACAATCCCACTGTCTCCGTACAGTTACCTTTAACTCTTCACGGACGCGAGCATAACTTTTTTTACCGGTTACTTGGAGCATCTTCTTTTTTTTCCGATTCGCCTTGTTTTTTTCACTTATCCTCTGCAGTAGGAAAGTAAAATATTAGAATGGGAAATTAAGTAATGTTATTTAAAGTGGAAGAGTATTTCACACCTTAGACTTTTCTTTATTCCAATACTTCACAAGTCTCTTCCATTGTTTTTTTTGCACTTGTTGTGGCCTAGAACTTATTTGTTCCTTAACTGACAAAGACGGATCATGGTAGAGTTCCTTAACTCTTGCCCTCCAGTTCTTCACCTTCTGCCCAAATGATTGCAATATCCATTTTTCTCCAGCTTTCAGAATATCAAATTTTGTCTAAAAATGTAATAGCTCACATTAGAAAACAAATACTTTATTCATTAACATACATATTTAACATTGTGTACCTTTAAGAGTTCAAGCAAAGCTTTTTTTTGGCGGCCTCAACTTTATTCCATGGTTTATAAATCGGACAATACTTTCCACTCCTTGAAAGGGTTCCCATGAAATGGGTCAGCTGACTACTTTTGTCGTTAATAGGTTGTCCGAGTTCATTAACTAAAATAGGAATTCTATCCCCTTTTTCTTGGGCCCAAACTTTTGGCATACGTGTTGGTCCTCTCTTTCTTTTGCTTACAATCCGAACTACAAAAAGTGAACATGATTCACAATAGATATGTATACATTTAAAATACTAAATAAATTGAAATGGAGACAATATGTTAGCATTGTATGTTTTCTTGTTTTAATTTAAGTTTATTATATATTCTTCTTATATCACACAATATATGATTTTTTTTAAAATGATGCAATCAAGTAGATCAGGTTAACCTGTTTCATTTACTGCTTGTGTAACTTCATGGTCTTCTTCATTTTCAAGTTGCCGAGCTTCAAACTCTTCTTCAACTAGATCATCGTCCTCATTTTCTAAATCGTTCTCATTCTCCAAATCATCCTCATTCTCTAAATCATCCATGTCTTTCTCTACATCATCTTCAGAAGTATCTTGTTCTTCACTATCCTCATTCATATGTATGTCTTCAATATCATCATTTTCAGCATCATATTTTTCTTCATTTTTATCTATAGTTAAAAAAAAAGTAAGCACCAAAAACAATTAACTGAATATACACTTAATAGTAATTTAATATCATATATATAATATTTGAATTTATTTATAGGTACCATCAGATCTCAAGTCACGCTCCCCGTGGTCATCATCGTTGTCAATTGCAAATAACTTTCTCTTAGCTACAGTTAATCTCCCTCTCTTGACAGAATTAGAATTTTGTAAATCTTTTTCCTTCAACTAACCCTTTTGTTTTGTATGATTTGTATCAGCTAGTTGATCATTTCTCGTTTGGCCTTGGTCGGACTCCTGTACCCTACTATGTATTGCCCTCCTTGTATCAATCAGTTGTCCCTTTTGCGAATGAGATTCTGAAGATGTTAGCACACGGGAGACATTCGGAGCAGTGAATCATTTTTGTGCTAAATTAGCATATCTATTCATGGACATTGGAGCAATGTATTTTCGATGTTGTTTCATGCAACTAGAATTGTTAGAAAACAAACAGAAAGAAATTATATTAGCCAAATTTATTATTAGTACATTTTTTTTTGTGTAGCCGCTTCTTCTTGGTTATCTTGCTCAGCATTAAGATCAAAGTCTGAACCAGACATATACTCTACATCTTTCTCACTGGTATCCATTGGTTTCTTTTTCTTTTTCTTTGTTTTGTCACTCTCTACTAGACTTGTCAAAGAGTTAGCAATATTTTTCACTCCCAAAGCTTGTAATCTCTGTTGGTTTTCTTGAATCCTTGACCTTCTGGACATTTCATAATCATTCGTATTTCTCGTGGAGATTTGGCGTTGCATCCTTTTATTTTCCATTACTGGTGCACAAAACAAAGAAAATTATGATGAGATTGCAAAGAAAAATAGTCATTTGAGAACAACAAAACTGAAATCAAATCACTATCTGTTACATGTTACAGAATGAAATACATTATCTACAAACAAAAATAGACTCAAGACAACAACAGGTAATGGAACAAGAATGTTTACATGTTACAATGTATTAGTACAATAACTGAAAAATTGGTAGAAGATAGATATATATTCGGTTTAAATGCCTTTTGTTTTCTAGCATACATACATATGATATATGAATGAATAAAAAAACTTAAACAGCAAAGATGACCAAAAATCGCCTCATAGAAACACAAACCCAAAGTTAAACATCTTGCTCAGACCTTTTACTTTCAACATCATATCAATCCCAACATTAAAGATGTGATACACAAATTACAAAAAAGTAATAAGCTCCTAAAAAGATAAGCACAAAAACAGCAAAACCATAATGTATGAGATGAAACAATAGAACAAATGGAAGAAAAATGCTTCCTTTTTATACTTTCCTTAACAATTTTCTTGATCACCACTAAAGCCAATGGTGCTTCATTTAGTGTTGGTGGTGGTGTTGGAGTTGGAGTTGGTGTTTGAGTTGGTGGTAGTGGTGGTGATGGATGGGTTGGTGCTGGTGTTAGCTACCCAAATCCTTCAGTTGCACCACCATCTAGTCTTGCAAATGCTTATGTTGCATTGCAAGCATGGAAGTCAGCTATCAAAAGTGACCCAAATGGGTTACTAAGATCATGGGTTGGGTCAAACGTATGTGCTTACAAAGGTGTGTTTTGTGCAGATCCATCTAATGAAATGGGTGATCTTTCTGGGCCAGTAGTAGTAGGTATAGATCTTAACCATGGTAACCTTAAGGGTGTTTTAGTACCTTAAGGGTGTTTTAGTACAAGAGCTGTCTTTGCTTACTGACATGTCTTTACTTCATCTCAATAGTAATAGATTCACGGGTACAATTCCATCTAGTTTTAAAGACCTTTATGCCCTCAGTGAGCTTGATCTCAGTAATAACCAGTTTACTGGACCATTTCCACTAGCAGCCTTAATTATATGCACATATATATATATATATATAACAGGTTGTGTATGACATCATCAATGACATGGAATACCACCTCATCATATTTTTATTCCACATCATCACAATGAGTCCATGTAAGCAGTGTTATGTATTGTGAATTCCGGAATTTGTTTGTTAAAAAATTCATTATCATGGATTCGAACATGGGTTTGTGAATAAGTGCTAATCACATCTTAACCACTGTACTAACACAATGTTTTGTATTTGTTTTGCAAACTAAAATCTATAAACGCATGGAAGGATATACACCTATTTGGGAAGCTTAATCCGAATACAATAACTATTGTAGTTTGATTCGTATGAGGATAAGTTTAGAATAGATTTTGTGATATCTTTTATCTCCAAAAATAGTTTATAGGTGTTGATCCCAGTTGAGCTTCACGATCTTATTAATTACTTTAGATATAAACCTAAAGCAATCGGTATAGAAACTGATCTTGAGTTGTATATCAAATATTATGCGGAACTTAATATTTGATCTTAAGAAGAATAAAACACAAAACGAATTCTCAAACAACACTTCAATATATTAATACGATTGCTCAATAGCAATAGGGTTACAAGAAACCTTGAAGTGTAAAAAAATAATGATACGTATATCTAACCTAACCCTAGATCCTCCTTTTATAGCGTAAGGAGTCCTAGTCGGTTTACAAGACTTTCTATACAAGAAAAATATTCTTACGTATCTTTTCCAAACTTATCCTTAACATACTATACATATCTAATAAGCAGCAGAGTAACTAGTCTAGCAGCAGAGTCTTCGTGGGCTAGCAGCAGAGTTACACTTTGCTTATTATTCCAATCCAGCAGAGTTACAAAACAGCAGAGTTTTAGTCTAATCAGCAGAGTCATTGAACTAATCAGCAGAGTTATACTTAGTGTATTTCTCGAACAACAGCATCTTTAGACCCAACAATCCTCCCCTAAACTTGATATTTTTCTTCAAAAATCATCAAGTTTCCTTTAAACCCAGCTAATCACTAGGAGGGTGCTTCCAAACACTTTACTGTTTTGAAATCTTCTCTTGCAGAATCTTTCTATACTTCTCAATTAGCACACCTGCTTGATAATCTGATACAAATGGTCTTTGCAACATCAACTTTCCTGGTTGCATCATATCAGTGAGAACATCAACATTGTTGTAGAAAGGATAATCTTTTTCTATCAACATGTAAACACCAAGTCCACCATCTCCAATCAGTTCATGTACTCCACATGACTGATATAAGTACCACTTAACAACTTTCTTTGACCTTCTTAATTTTACCCATTCAGTATACATTGCATCAGGCTCAAACATGTTACTCAGCCAAAGATAATGTACTCTTTCAGGCACTGACTCTGGTTTCTTGTCACCATATCTTTCCTTGTAAAGTTCCCAAAGTTTTACAATATCATCTCTATCCATGTACTCCAGCATCTGATCAAATCTAACATATTTTTCACATTTCAAATTAGATCTCATAACCTCCCATTTAGCATCACAGACATCAAACACATCAGCAGTATAAGATATAATTGGATACTTTGTTGATAAGGGGACTGCATTGATTATCTCAGGTTCTGGCTGTGGTTTAGGTACTGGTTGTGGTTTATGAACTGTGAAGTCCATAATAGCTTTCATAGCATCAGCTTCTTCTTGTTTGTTCTTATAACAATCTTTAGTTTGAACTCTTCTTTTCTTTCTAGCACTCATCTTACTTCTTGTACCGGTCCTCTTATAACCAATGACTTCCTGAACTTCTTCCCTCTCAACCTCCATGGTTTGCTTGTCATCTTGCTTCTCCAAAACACTTCCAGATGCTTTCACATTATCAAATTCCATAACCTCTGGCTTTCTCTTCTTTTCAGTTTTGAAACCTTTTCTTGGATTCAGCATAGCATAGGTTTCATAAAATTCCTTTGTAATTATGGCATCTGATTTTCCCTTGAAATCCTTCATCTGATAATTTCTTGCATTCTTCAAATAATACTTCATATCATTAACTAATGCTTTCTTTGTATTTGACTTTGGTTTGTATCCATGCTTCTGTCCTTCTTTAATTCTCAGAATCAGCTCTTCCCACTTAGCTACTCTATTCTTTCTGAGTATAAACTCCACAATCTCTTCTGTCTTTTCACTTGCATCCAACTGCTCATGTTTCATTATCAAGGAAGCTTGACCTCTTACAATCATATCAGAATCTAAGAAATATTGCAACTGTTCATTGAACTCTTCTTGAATAACCTCTTTA
Source organism: Artemisia tridentata subsp. tridentata (assembly GCA_021014915.2). Lineage (NCBI taxonomy): Eukaryota > Viridiplantae > Streptophyta > Magnoliopsida > Asterales > Asteraceae > Artemisia > Artemisia tridentata. Next base: position 424,615,314 of record CP139506.1, read on the forward strand.
GATTTAGAGCTTTCCATAAATTCAAATATATTTCTTTCCTCATCAGCTGGCACACTCCTTGCATATTCCTCATCATGAGCAATCTGAGCTTTTTCATCAGCCAAGTCCTTTTCTTGAAGTTGCCTTGTAACCTCTGCATCAAAAGCTATTTGCTTCTTAGTTTTTGTTTTCAACTTTTGCATCCTTTCAAGTTCTTCAGCATCTTCTTTATCATGATGTGTAGATTCAGCAGCAGGTTGTTGTTGTGATGGTGTGGGTGTTTTAGTTCCAATGTTCAAAAGTACTTGAGCTAAGGTCATCTTTTCATCATCTGATTCAGCAGATTCCTTTTCTCCTGCACTCTTCTCTGTATCAACAGCAGAGTCCTTTAACCCATCCATTTTAATCCATAAGATATCCATATTAACAATTTTAATCCTTAGTCTTTAACAATATTACAAATTAGACCCTTAAATTAATTAAATTACAAATCAAACCCCTTTATTTAAATAAATTGCAAATCGGTTCATTTAATATTCATATTCACACATTAAGCCCTTTATTTTCCAATATTACACATTACACCCTTTACATAAGTATTTATATGAATCACCTTTCATTTTACATAATTTACAACACAAGCCCCTCTAGTTTTATAATTTACAAATCGAATTAATATTTACATAATTTACCAATTAAACCTTTTAATTACAAAATTTTCACATGACACCCCCATAATATATTTTATAAGAATTACCCTTGATCCAAAATGACCTACAAAAATGACCCACAAGTTTATAAAATTACAAAACACACCCTACACTTTTAATTTTCCAATCGGTATACACTTTTATTTAACAAATCCTAACCCTACTTTGCCAATCATTACTCAGATCCAATCATAAAACCCTAACCCTAACCTCATTCGATTGGGTTTTCATTTATTTCTTCTTTTTCTTTAGAATCCATTTAACACAAAAACCCAACAAAGATGATTTAGGCTTTAACAATTCAAATAACCATTTTTTCAGAGTTATATGATGCCTATAGAACTCAAATAAAATATGTATTCAACCCATAAAAATCGTATACATTACTTTAGGTTTTATTTGTGTTTTTGCTATTCATAATTAACACGACTTATTCTAACGTGCATGGATCGATTTATCTATTTTATATGAATCATATACAATGTAAAGAATATAGGAAAAATACCAGATGAATATTTGAATAAATGAATGAGGCGTATGAGTTTTTGTTCTTCTCGGCTGAACAATTCGACACAAGAAAACTTCCACGAATCAACCTAGCGACCCAATGACCTTAGCACTATTTTTCACACCTTCTTTGGACGTGTATGAACCCAGGAAAAATAGCTACCTACCTCCAGAATTTTGTATGGAGAAGAAAGGATTTTGTGTGTGTTTATTTTAGGGTTTCGGTGGGAATTAATGGGGATTAATGGAAATACCGTGTTAAAGGGGGGGGGGGGAGAATCATTATACACGGCTAGAAATAAGTTAGGAGATCAAAATCCTGATTTGGTGCACTTTCCTAACTTGATTTGATAATTATCTCTTATTTTTAAACATTTAAATACAAAACAAATAATTTAAATGTTTACTTATACTATTTTCAAGTTATGTGATGTATTTATGTGTGAAATGTATTTTTGTACTTTGTAAAATGTAAAAATGTTGAAATAAAATATTCCTTACTTTATACGATGCTCATTACCAAGAGTTTGAAATTCATTTGATGCTTTATGTATTCTTTAATTAAATTTTAAAGTTACAGGGGCATTTTGGCCATTTTGCATGTTTTGAAAATTCGGATATTACAACTTCTTCCCTTCTAAAAAAAAATTTTTCGTCCTCGAAAATTGAAGTCGCAAAGTTAGACGAAGTCATAGCAAATTGCAAAAGATCGTCACAACTTACTCACGTCCGGGGAGGTCCTTCCAAAAGGGATCTTCAGACCAAATAGTTTTCTCATGACTCAAATTAAACAAGATGGGTTCAAATTTATCAGAAGGAGGAAAATTAGATTGATTCTGATCAAAAGGTCCATGCAACGTAAAATGGACGATAGGTGAATCTCCTGGAAAGCTCATATGGAAGACGAACAAGATTTCAAATCAAATTGACTGTATCAACAGTAGAGGCTCTACAAAGAGTTCAAGATTTATAACTGAGGTCAACAGAATGTAAAACGGGAGTTTAAACTCATCCAGATATCTAAAGAACGAAAGTAGGGTATCTGCATAGATAGAATGAACCTACAGTCTTACTAATCACGGATAAACCAACGGAGATCAATTTCTAAACTTCTTAGGTACTCCCCGAAATATCCTATGCCCACAACAAGTGCACGTTATATGGTGTAAGTATTATCACGTTGGCCAGACGTCATAATACTGGCATCATATAAATATGCCCTCATGATGGTCATACTTTATCCCAGGCCGTGAACAAAATATCCTATCTTAATCCACCAAATCTTTCTACGGCCTCAGAGGTCATTAAAATCAAACACCCTAACTAAGAGAAGAACGAACTACTCTAAAGGGTTAGCGGAAAAGATCTAGTATGTCTATCAGAATTGAATACGTCGCTAATAGCGCCAATCCTTCATCACTCACTGGAATCAACTTAGGCAATATCAGTGGTTACTTCAAAATTCTCATAACAAACCATCATCCAACATGCGCAAAATCTACACCAACGGGATTACTAGCAGGGAACCTAAGTCATTCAAAGGATCTTATTATCAGGTAACGGAAATTTAAGTAGGTAAGGAGGAGATGAATTACGTCATCCATAGCTTCATCCTTTTCAGGATCAACTCTTTTAAGTACAACGTCCACTTCAGAATTATCATACCTTCAATACATGCTTCCAATTCCTAGTAGTCTGTCTACGTCTATTCATATGATCACAGAGTGGAAAGGAAAATATAATCTTGAGTCTGGTCCCTCAAACGTTCGACACTTCTTCATGGAACTGTGGTGTAGTAACGTGAATCTCTGTCATGGTCACTGTGCATCTTCCATTCGCGAGTCTGCTTCTGCTCTCAATTCATCCTAGTACAACTAAAATGAATAGAGAAGCAAGACTGCGTGTCTTTGACAGGTCTTCTAGCCCAGTTCGCAATTTGCCAACTCACTGCTGTCATCACCGGATACGTGGTAGTGTTGTCTGCTACAATTTCTGGATGCCAATCAAATCTACTCTTCCAGAATAAGGGTCATTTTATTTAATACGAAAATGGTCTACGTGTTCCTCGTTCGTCTCAGAGCACAAACACACAGTCATACTATGACAGTTGTCCGATTACTCACGAAAAATATGATTTTATTAGCCAATACAATTGGCATTATTTAAAACTCATAATGGTCACAACGAGTACGAAAACAGCTTCATGAATCGTTTCAGGAAAACTTCATATCTACTTCACATCACCTGTCTTCCTCTTCTCAAATAAAATTGTAATGCTTCACGGAGGTTACTCTCAGTTAGTCAACTCTCTTCTTGGAAGTACTTGTGGTTGCTTCTTCCGTCCTTCAAACATTAAATGAGGCTGTCTGATACGGAGTTTCAAAGATAGGACGAATCAATCATTGAAGCGCGGAAATGAAAAATAATTTCGGGTAGTGATACAGTTAGGTTTACGATAATCGATACGTTGACGCAAAATTTTCTCTTTCTTCTTCATGAACTAGTAGGGGTATTCAAAAGGAAACACTGAGGTGAATAAAATCACATTCCATCAGCTTCTTCAATCTCTCAACTTCTATACCATCATGGTTCATCAACTGAGGTCGGTTCAAATTCAATTCTACTACACCAAAAATTTGTACAACAAAACTTCTGATGCCAAAGCTTCTAAGGGTGGACACTAATAAGTGTCAGGAGAATTTGACAATCAAATGAGATCAAGGTAAATGTTTCCATAGCAGCGTTAAGCTTAACGGATTCGAGCGGTTATCGTAACAAAAGTAGGATACAAATAGATTTCTGAAGTCACATATCAGGTACAGAAATCCCTGGTAGCTTATGAGGGCCAGCCAATTCATAAATTAAAGACCTCAAAATCGAATATATCAAAAGTAAACGGATTCGTAGGATGAGTACGGTCGTCAAGACAGATGGTCAGTTTATATATCAAGGTTGAGTACATGATTCAATATAGTGTTGAGATAGATAAATGAACAGTTCAAGGTGATGGAAATTTTGTTTAGCTATTTAGCATTAGTGGCAGGTAGGTTGTGAATCATCGGTAATACAAACATCGTATAACTGTCAAAAGTGAGGCGTAAGGAATATCAGTTATCAGCATCATCGTGCTCAGTTGACAATTTAATATCGAGACAAAATTATCGTCGTATCCTTCCAAAGAAGGCTAGTTGGCGGCAAGATTCATTATTCAAAGGGAGGGAATAAATTTCTTATATCCATGGTTAATAATCACCAGAGTCCTCATAGGAGTAGTAATGAATTTCGCAAGACGGAGTAGTATAAGATGATACATTTATATCCAGCCCTGGAAATGAATTTATAAGGTGTGTCAAACACATTGGGGTTAAGTGACCTTTGGGATGGTCAGAGAGGTATCAAACTGTTTGTCAAACAGTTCGGAAGTGAAGATCACAATCAGGTAGTGGAACACTCCCAGAAGATATACTTAAGCAACTCACTTCTTGGTCTTCGGTTGCTGCCTTTCCTGGTTGCTCAAATCAACTGGTATGATCCGAAAGACATCTTCGCTTGGCGGCTAGTCAATCTCTCGGTATCATGTCAAATCCTACTTCCTATTCCGGTGGAAAAAACTTGGGGGTTCAACCCGGAATCATATTCGGAAAACTCAGGGTGCCAATTAATTTTCAAAGTAAGGTTTATTCATTGGTGTACGAAATGGTTTCTAGGAAAACTTCATAACCGCGAAAGTAACACACGAGTCTCTAGGGTAATAGTGATAGCAAGGAGTTTAACAATCGGTAATTATGGTAGGAAGTTCAAAATTGTTTCAAACGCCAAAGGATAGTTGTCAATATTTTGAATGTTCACTCAACCAATCCCTTATTAGAATAAAATCAAGGTTGACTATCCAAAGAAGGACGGGTCAACAAAGCAAATCTTATCGTTCAACAGTGAGAGGGAAACATTTTTATACTCGTGGTTAAACACCACAGGGCTCCTTATAGGGACAGGGATGGGTAAGATGAAATCAACTAGCGTCGGAAGATTCATAGATGCTTATCAAAAGCAAGAGACAATAATAGAATGTATCAAGTATGTCATCGTCATGGAGATTCTCGTAATGCCCGAAGAGGCATCAAAATGATTAACAAAAGGATCAGTGGTCGGAGTCGGAATCTGAAGACAAGGATCAAATAGTACCAGGCAATTTCTATGCAATTCTCAATGCTTTCAAGATTTATTTAGGTTTCAAATCTTAGGTGGTGCAAAACGTAAGCTTTCAATTTCCAAAAGTGATCTCAACAAGCTTTTATGAAAAGCAAGGCACGAATCAAAGCAATGCGGAAGCAATGCTACTTAAACAAATGCCTTATAGTCTACCCATTCCTCACCGGTCAAAACTTAAAGTTCCTATAGGGAAATCCTAAAGCAATTTCTTACAGGTTATCTTATGAGCACCTACAGTGGAAACCTAATGGTCCAAATTTCACAGGTCAAGGGTAAATGTATTACAAGTCGCAGCCTGTCTCTCTGATACCATAAATTGTAACACCCCAACCCGACAAGGGTAAAGATGTCACAATAATGGTTTCATATCAGATCAAACAAAGCATACATTTAAAGTAATACAAGAATTCAAAGGTTACAAATGAAATACTGAAAACTACAAGGTTACAAATGAAACTTCCGATAAGTACAAATTCTAAGATATAATAACTTTAATCATCTCTAATCCCGAATAGCTATCAATCTTCTAAGTCCAAGGTACTCTCCACTCATTCCCAGCTTCCTACTAAAACCTGCCGCAGGAAAAGAAATGCGGCTGAGCTACGAGAGCTCAGTGAACAGATATAACGATAACAAAGCAGTAATAGAGAAAGTGCAAAGTAAAAGATATAAAAGTCATGCAGATATAATAAGAGTCGAGGGATGATAAATGGATAAGAATAAGAGAAAAGAGAAAGGTTAGAAGGTAAGGATAACGGGACAGTAATCCACAACGAGCCCAGAAACAAAACAAATCATATCATTTCAAATGCAACCAAATGGAGTAGCTAACTCCCAGATATGTGAAAGACGTGTATTGCACACACCATCAGTCACCAGATATAACAATAATCAATAACAGAAACAGATCAAATCTAGAATGCATCCATACGCCCCTGCAGACAAATCATAATCATAATGGCCATAGCAGATAATAAATAAGGGATGGAACAGGTCATCACTCTCCTGCCCTAGAGTCATGTCAAAGGTGCATCAATGACATGGACATGAAACCCTCATGCCTAGTGATTGGCTCGGATATCAGACTGTAGGTCAAAGGTCAGACGTACTATCAAAATAATCAAAAAGTCATATCTTAAGGGTACATGGCAAAAAGGTTCTTGTCAAACAGTTCAGAAATAAATGTCAAAGGTTCAAATCAAAGTTTATTCGATTAAGTTTTATAACAAGTTTAAGTTCAGGTCAAAAGGACTATATCAAATGGTTCAGAATTAAAAGTTCGTAGCAAAAGTTCATTTTAGAAGTTTCTGTCAAAAGTTCATTTAAAGCAATCCTTTAATAATGGTTTTCAATAAAATGATCTTTCAAAGTAGTTTTATAAAGGCAGTCTTTTAAGATAGTTTTCATAAATGTTACTGGAATTTCATATAGAAATCGTATTGTATCATACCCATAAACATCCTTTTTAAAACAAATGATTTTTCTCAAAACATTTCCAAGTCATAATTAAAAAGGTTTTCACATAACAGATTTTTATATCAGAGGTCATAACAAAAGGGAATTATGAAAAAGGTTCAAGGCAAAGAGGACATCAACTCAGAAGTAAAACAGGTCAGAACATGAGAGAGATCATAGAAGGCTCACAAAACAAAGAGATCACATGAAAGGTTCACAAACAGAAGGGAACATAGCAATGGTATAGGGAATCCTAATATGAAACAAGATTAAATCAGAAGGAAGGGAGAGAAAACACCCTTACTGAAAAAGGGCAGAATATCTGTACCTTATACCGCAAGTGAAAACATAACAGAAAATACAAAGGTCGGAAGCAAACTCCATCTTCGGCGAATCTACACGAATTCACGACTGTCTTATTAAAAACTTATTTAATTCAGATTACTTTATTTTAGTCGGCTTTCCATTTTTAGTAACTTTCCTTTTTAGGTAACTTTCCAAAAATAGTTCAGCAGCTTTCAAGTTCTTCAGCAGCTTCTTTATCATGATGTGTAGATTCAGCAGCAGGTTGTTGTTGTGATGGTGTGGGTGTTTTAGTTCCAATGCTCAAAAGTACTTGAGCTAAGGTCATCTTTTCTTCATCTGATTCAGCAAATTCCTTTTCTCCTGCACTCTTCTCTGTATCAACAGCAGAGTCCTTTAACCCATCAGCAGAGTGTTCTGCTCCAGCAGAGTCAATCTTTTCACTTTTATCACCAATAACAGCAACATTTTCACCTGATTCCTTGACAACCTCCCCTGAACCTATTATAACCTCCTGATCCTGATCATTCCTCCCCTGTTTGGAAGCATCCTCTTCCAAACATGGTTTGGAACTCTTCTTTAGCATCCCCTTAAGATGTGTAACCCTGAGCTTAAGTCTTCTGATTTCAGCACCCTGAGAAGCTTTGACTGTTTTTAACTCCTTTCTAAGACCAAGAACCTCTTGTGACAAGTTTGTACATGTATTCGTCAATTCCTGTAATTGTTTCATGATATCCTCACAACTTCGGTCTGTGTGACATGACCCGAGAGGTTGATCACTGGAATTGGCATTGTGTACAGGTGTTTTAACCGTCAAATCCTCTGTTTCAAGTTCAATGCTAGCCTCAACACTTCGACCTGTGTTACCTGGTCCGAGAGGTGTATCATGGGCATTGTCATTTTGTACATCAGTGTCCATCAATTCATGTGTTTCATCCCTGTCCTCATCACTTCGAGATGTGTGACCTTCTCCGAGAGGTCAATCTTTGGACACAAACTCAGTCTCAACCCTAGGTTGAACATCTGAGCCCCCCATATTAGCCATTTGGCTGGGGTTACCATCAGTTGTATTAGGTTCTTGAGAACCTTCTACAATAGATGTTGCCATGGTTAAGGTCTTAGTTATGTTAGCACTGTCCTGCTCAACTACTAAGTTGGAAACAGTAGTGCCAGCCTCTTCCATCATGGTACCTACATCACCTGTACCAGCCTCATCTGCATCCATACTGACATTGGTCTGAGGTGTCACAATGTCCTCTTGGTGTGAAGTCCTAGGTGATTGGGTATTTTGGGGTTCAGTGGATGATGATACATTCAAACTTGTAGATGAGGATGTGTGATGGGAAGCTGTGGGAGTTCCAGCCTCTTCATCCTCATTCACTGCAGCCATAATATTCAAAATGTGTTGAGACAGGGGAGTGATAGCACCAGAAAAACCTTTTCCATTCTTCTTCAGAAAAGCAAACATCTTGATTGCCATTCTGCTACTAGGCTCAAAATTGGTATGTTCCAAGGGTTCTTTTAGTTGATTGTTGATAATGAGCTGCAAAAACCTTGGATACAAATAAAACTTCTTCTTAACAAACTTCTTCATACCCTCAAAGATCATTGATGAAAAATCAAATGGTTGTCCAGTAGCCAAACAAACTAAGGCCATTGCTTGAAGAGCACTAAACTCATTCCATCCTCCTACTTTGGGAAACAAGCAGTGTTGAAGAGTATGCAACAAAAACTTCCAATGTAGGCAAAGCAGACCTTTATAAAAAGTTCCAGTAGTCTCAGGCCTCGCATACCTAATTTGCTCAAGCTCAGTTAAAATAACCTCAGTGGTAAGATTAGGGGGTGTGGAAACACCTGATAGACGAAGACTTCTCTTAATAGTTGTTTCACTAATGACAATAGTCTCTTCATCTACACTACCTATTAACCTTTCCTCCCCGTCGAGTGTATCTAGCTTAACAGTTGACCAATACTAGTGCATATGAGATTTAATAATAGGTGGATCAACTGTTAAAGCATAACTTAATCGAGATGTACTAAGAAAATCCATAACTTCATGAAATCCTGCAGCAGCTAAAACCTTACTAAGAAACGCAATCTGATTATGCTCATCAGGAAACTTTCGTCTAGCCATAATGATTTGGGGGTTTTGGATATAATGATATGAATTAATGTTCTTGGGAGAGAATCAAATGTAATTTTGAGCAATTAAAAGTTAATGAGATTGAAATGGTGTGTGAGACCGTTTTGATCTAATTAGGTTTTAAGACACGCCAAAATTTTCAATTTTAACCCCTTTACTTTCAAACTCAACAGCAGAGTTATGAAAGGTTTGACCAAAAGTCAACTTTCCCAAAATCTCCAAATTTAATCCCTTAAACAGCTTAAATACACTACCAACTCCTCATTAAATTCTATAAATCCCTCAATCTCACAAACCCTAACTCAAAATCAAATAACCATGAGTTCATCCAAAGCACCGATCATTGACATTTCATCAGATTCCTCTTCAGATACGTCACAAGGATGGGCAAATTATTTTCCTCCTAGTTCATCTTCAGCACAACAAAAAGGCAAAGCGGTTGTTGAAGAAGAATATTCTGAACCGCTTCCATCGACTCCATCCTCCTTTGAAGATTCTAGCGATGATGAAGAAGCAACAGCATGGCCAAAATCCATGACATACTATTAAGGTTCCTGGGAAATCGATCCTCCTAACCATCCTTTGACTGTCGAGCTTCAGTGACAAATGGAGAATGCTGCTGCCGCCTTTGCGAAGAGTATTAATCCGCCTCGTCCAAAGCCAAGTACAGTAGAGCAGGAACCCTGTTCCAAAGAAAAGCAGAAGAAGAAACAATCTCCATCTTCAAGCCAACAGCAGAGTCCACCATCAAGACCAGTGGTACTAGCACTTCCCTGTCCTAGAGTGTCAGAAGCCATGGGTACTAGAGGACCTCGCAGCAAGGTCATGCCTGACTTTGTTGGAAAGGGAAAGGAACAAGCTTGATTTGGGATAGGTGTGTTTAGGTTGGGAATCCTTGGGCCTTGTTTTCTTTTGAACTTGTTGTGAACAATGGATGTATGGAAACTTTATTATGTACTTTTGCTTTTTTGATCAATAGACTTTATCTTTCCTTGCTTTACTTGATTGTGTATTCATGTATATCTGCAAAAGGTTAGTAGAAAACCACAAACACAAGCAAGAATATCCCACAATAGCAGCAGAGTAGCATAACAACAACCAACTAAACAGCAAACAATTTAAGAAACAGCAAATTTTGACTAAACACCAGATGTTGACTAAACAACAGCACAAATCCTTACAAAAGTTTACAAAAACATACAGAGATAAGATGTTTAAAGATTAAAGATTGATCATGCCAATACTAGCAACTAAAAATTGAAACCTACTTATATCAAAACTTTTTGTAAGTAGATCAGCAACATTATTGTCAGTATGTATTTTAACCACTTGAATTAACTTTTTCTCATAACAATCTCTAATAAAATGATGTCTTATCTCTATGTGTTTTGTTTTAGAATGAAAAACAGGATTTTTAATAATACACATTGTGCTGTTGTTGTCAATATAAATTTTGGTGTTCATGAAATTGTACCCATAATCCAGCAGTTGGTTCTGAATCCCGAGCACTTGTCCACAGCAGCTAGAAGCAGCAACATATTCTGCTTCAGTTGTTGAGTTAGCCACAACAGTCTGTTTCTTGCATTGCCATGAGATTAGCCTATGACCAAGGTACTGACAGCCTCCAGTGGTTGACTTTCTATCCAAACTAGCTCCAGCATAGTCACTATCTGAGTATGCTATCAAGTCAAAGGGTGAATTATTAGGATACCAAAGGCCCAATTTAGGTTGACCCTTTAGGTACCTAAAAATTCTTTTGACCACTTCCAAGTGTGAAACTTTTGGGGAAACTTGAAATCTTGCACAAGCACACACAGAAAACATGATATCTGGCCTTGAAGCAGTCAGATACATCAATGAACCAATCATTGATCTATAAAGATGTACATCAACCTCTTCCCCATCTTCATCCTTGAGCAAAGGTTTGTTTTTATCCATTGGTGTCTTAGCTGCCTTCACATCATTGAAACCAAATTTCTTCAACATATCAGCCACATACTTGTCTTGGCTAATAAAAATCCCATCTGATTTCTGCTTAACTTGAAGCCCCAAAAAGAAAGTGAGTTCACCCATAGAACTCATCTCAAACCTGTTGTGCATCAGCTTTTCAAATCCTTCACATAACACCTTATTTGTAGACCCAAAAATGATATCATCTACATAAACCTGAACAAGTAGGATATCCTTTTTGTCTTTCTTAATGAACAATGTTTTATCAATGGTTCCTCTGCAAAAACCATTGTTCAACAAATATGTGGATAAGGTGTCATACCAAGCTCTAGGAGCTTGATGTAGTCCATACAGTGCTTTCTTCACCTTGTAGACCCTATCAGGATACTTAGGATCTTCAAAACCAGGTGGTCGCATCACATATACCTCTTCAGGAATCTTTCCATACAAGAAAGCACTTTTCACATCCATTTGATACACAGGAAAATTCTTGTATGAAGCATATGCCAAAAATAGTCTGATAGCCTCAATTCTTGCAACTGGGGCAAATACCTCATCATAATCTATTCCTTCTTCCTGAGTGTATCCCTGAGCCACTAATCTAGCCTTGTTTCTGATAACAATTCCTCTCTCATCTCTTTTGCATCTGAACACCCATTTAGTACCAATTGCTCTTTTTCCATTAGGCAAATCCACCAATGTCCAGACTTCTTGAAGCTTGAACTGTAGCAACTCCTCTTGCATAGCTTCAACCCAACTTTCATCTTTCATAGCCTTGTGAATGGTTTTGGGTTCTTCTTGAGATAATAAATAGGAAAACATACAATTTTGTAAATCCTTGTGGCTATTCCTCTTCTTAAGTGTTTGAGCAAACAATCCCTGATCAAGTAAATCACTCAGCCCTTTTGATTTACTTCTGGTCTGTACAGCAGAGTGAACATCACCAATTATCTGCTCCTTTGGATGATTCCTGTGGATTCTAGTTGTTGGAGTGGGACTAACAGGTATATCAGTCTCCAAATTGGATAAATCAGCTTCAGCACCAAAAACATAAACAATTTCATCATCAATATCCACATATACTTCTTCTAATTCGGGCATCTCTTCAGAAGAATCATCATGAGAATCACCATCTTTATCAGCAGTAGAGTCCTTGGGCATAGCAGCAGAGTTACCAAACCTAACAACAGAGTGTTTTGGCCTATCAGCAGAGTGTTTTGGCCTGGCAGCAAAGTTGAGAGAACTGCTGCTATGTTTATTCCCTTGTTGCCCATCAATTTCTGACTCTTCATTCCTTTCCTTATCATCATACTTGTCATCATGAGAAGGTTCATCATTACCTTCTACATTAACCTTTGGTACTTCCTTATGAATAGCAGCATCATCTGAACTCTTTCTCTCTTTATCTGTTGGAGAGAAGTACTGATCAAACTTCCACTTTTCAATCAAAACAAAATCCTCTGTAGATCCATCTTTCTGTGCTTGTGTACCTGCATTAGGGTTAGTTTGTGTACCTGCAGACATGTTAGTAGTACCTGCAATGACTGGTTGATAATTCATACTTTTGGTTAAAGAATCAATATCAAGCATCCATTCAGGACCTTTTCCATCAACATTAGGTGTGGTTTCTCTAATTTTAACATGCAAATTTTCCACCACATGCCCAGTCCTTTGATTGAAGACTCTAAAAGCCTTACTTTCAGTGGAGTATCCAACAAAGTAACCTATGTATGCTTTCTCACTAAACTTGCCTAAGTGGTCAATGGTGTTTAAGATAGTGACAGGACACCCAAATGGTCTAAAGAAATCTATCAGTGGTTTCCTACCATGCAATAACTCATAAGGGGTCTTATTGTGAGGCTTAACTATCTTACTTCTATTTTGCACATAGCAAGCAGTGTTGACTGCTTCAGCCCAAAAGATAGTGGGTAACTTAGACTCTGACAACATTGTCCTAGCAGCCTCAATTAATGTTCTATTTCTCCTCTCAGCAACACCATTTTGCTGAGGAGTTCTAGCCACACTAAATTGTCTAGTTATACCCTTTTCCTCACAGAACTGATTCATCACTTGATTCTTAAATTCAGTTCCATTGTCACATCTGATGATCTTAACCTTGTGATTAAATAGGTTGCTTTCCCATCTGACAAGCAACACATACTTCAGGATTCTCAAAAACCTTTGAAGGTAATCCTCTGACCAAGTTCCCTTTCACCAACTTGTTGATAGCCTTGTAGTTCAAATGTCCAAGCCTTCTGTGCCATAGTTTGGATTCATCAATAGTGGCTTTGGCAAACAGACAAGTTAAATCTCTTTTGGGAATAATGTTCTTTATGTCCACACTGTATATGTTGTCATTTCTAGGGACTTTAAGAAGTACTAATTTATCATCAGGTATCTTATAGTCGGGAGATAAGACAAGACATTCAGTGTCTGTAAAAAGAACAAAATTCTTTCTGTCACACATTTGTGAGACACTAAAAAGATTGAACTTTAGTCCATTTACCAAATACACTTTCTCAAAATCCAATTTTCCAGTTCTGATGATGCCTTTACCAACAATTTTACCTCCTTTAGGGTCATTCCCAAAGGCAACATATCCACCATCCAAAGCTTCAAAGTTTTCCAAATTGCTTTGGTCTCCAGTCATGTGTGAAGAGCATCCACTATCAAAAATGCATTTATCCTTTAGCTCCTTTTGTAGATTGCCCTGCACAAAAAGTAAGAGAATTAGTTTCTCTTTGGGACCCAAGCCATTACTGACTTGGATCTGCCTTGTGCATCAAAGTAGTCAAATTTCTTTAACTGCATTGGTGCACTGCTGTGTCTGAGAACATGATCCAAAACTTTAACTTTAGGTTTCCAGACCCAGCAAGCTGAGGCCTTAACAACATAGAAATGGTTGCCCACAACAGTATCAGTAACAACTTTAGGCAAAACAGCAGAGTCTGCCTTAACAGCAGAGTTTGCCTTAACAGCAGAATCAACTATGTCCTTCTTTATGGGCCCTTTTGGTGCAATAGGAGAGATAACTCTAGAAGTACCATCTCTCATCAAAACTTCCTTGGGAACCATGTTTCTTTTGGGATGTGGGTAAGTCTTTCTAGCAAAGTTTCTATGATTCACCCTTGTATATTGGTTCCAAACTGGTTTCTGATAGTAGTAGCACTCATCTTGCAGATGTTCAAAACTACCACAACCATAACATGCCTTTTTAAGTAATTGAAAATCAGTACCTAATCTTTGTGAAACTAGGTTGTTCCAATTTCTCTGGTTTCCTCTAGGCAAGTTATTGGTTTTCTTAGCATATACTCTAGGTGTGTTTTCATACTCAGCCATCTTCCTAGAGATACCTTTACCTAACTTAGGCTTAATAAACTCAACCTTTTTAGCCTTAGGTGCTTTTGATTCAACAACAGCAGGAATTTCTTCCTTTTTGTTCTTAGGGGTTGAATCAGATTCCACAACTTCATCATCACTGTCAGACTCCCAATCTTCAATAAGGGGTGCATCAGACCACTTTTTCTCAACCTTAGGTGACTCTATTTTGGTTTCACTAGTTTCACCTACAGGTTTAGCCTCAGACTCAGGTATGAAAGACAATGTCCTAGTAGGAGGGGCATTTGCACTAAGTTTCTTAGGGTGAGCAACAACATTATATCCTAGACCACTTCCTGAGTCTGCAAAGTGTCTTCCTATAGGTTTACTGAGAATATCAGTGGCAAATTGTTGTTTTTCCACCCTAACAATATGTTTTTCAGTCTCACTTATAGCTGAATCTTTAGCCTGTTCAGCCTCTTCTACTTTCTCCATAAGAACCTTAATCTCACAATCTTTCTTAATAAGTTCATTTTCTAGAATAGTGATCTTATCAAGATATTCAATTTCAGCCTTTTTATAGAATTCTAGCTTTTCTTCTAAATTATTTAAACCATATTCATAACTAAGATTGTCTAACTTAAGTGTTTCATTTTCCATTTTAAGGTTTCCATTGCTAGACTTAAGTATTTCAATTGTATCAGAACATGATTTAAAAGAACAAGATGATTCATTGGATACCTCAGAGTCTGATCCAGAGGAAGAGTAGGCCATGAGAGCAAAATGTTGTACTTGAGGTTCCTCTTCAGCTATCAATGCACAATTTGGACCATCTTCAGCATGATCACTCCAGTCATATTCTCCTAACCCATCACATGACACCATAGCAGTATTAGGATTTGGCTCTTCATCAGTAGACTTCTTGACATTTTCATTGTTTCTTTTTGGTGCTCTGCACTCTCTTGCAAAGTGTCCCTTCTTATGACAGTTAAAACATTCAGCCTTTGATTTGTCAAATCCCACATTCTTGTTTCTTTTGAACTTCATCTCTTTACCAGTTCTTTTAAGAAACCTTCTTGCCATCATAGTTAGCATTGCAAACTTCCATTGCATATCAATCTCTTCAACATCATCAGGATTAAGTTCATCCAGATCTTGAGGCATAACTGAAGTACTTGTAGTAAGTTCAGCCAAATAAGCACAAATAGCAGCATCACTGATGGTGTTGGTGTTGGTAGAGTCAGCAGCAGAGACATGTGAACCAGCAGCAGGAATGAAAGTACCAGCAGCAGAGTGCTGTTCTTGATGACTACCAGAATTCTTGTTGCTTGAGGAAACAAAAGCAAGATTGTTTGTTGTAGAAGATGAACTTGACAATCCCTTAACTTCAGATTCATACACTTTCAAGTTGTTATACAGATCATCCAAAGTCATCTGCTCAAAATCTTCCTTGTGCCTCCATATCACTGTGTGAGTGTTCCATTCAGAAGATAGACTTCTCAGAAATTTTAGATTGATATCTTCTTGAGATACATCAATCTTCAATAGAGCCATCTGACTGGTCAACTTATGAAGCCTATCATAAGTTCCCTCAATGTTTTCAGAACTCAAAGCAGTAAAAGTCTCAAACTGATGCTTCAGTAGATTCTTTCTTGATTTCTTAGTAGCTTCATTCCCACCAAAGCGAAGTTCAATAGCTTCCCATAAATCCTTAGCAGACTCAATATGATTAAAACTTAGTTGATAATCATTAGGTATTCCCATCATGAGAATACTGTGAGCCTTGACCTCCAATCTTCTCTGTGCTTTCTCCTCACTTGTCTTGAGAGTCAAGACTGACCCAGTAGCAGTCTTGGCTGGTTGACTGTCGCCATGTAGAACAACTTCCCAAAGTGAGTAATCAACCATTCTCATGTATTGTTGAATTCTCATCTTCCAGATCTCGTACTCTCCAGTCTTGAGCATGGGGACTCTTGATGCAGTAACCATGTGTGTAGAATCGGATTCCATTGCTTACTTAGATGATGAACAGATCTTGTAATCAGTAATTCTTCTTGGTACCAGTTTCTAGATCACAAGCTCTGATACCACTTGTTGATCCCAGTTGAGCTTCACGATCTTATTAATTACTTTAGATATAAACCTAAAGCAATCGGTATAGAAACTGATCTTGAGTTGTATATCAAATATTATGCGGAACTTAATATTTGATCTTAAGAAGAATAAAACACAAAACGAATTCTCAAACGACACTTCAATATATTAATACGATTGCTCAATAGCAATAGGGTTACAAGAAACCTTGAAGTGTAAAACAATAATGATACGTATATCTAACCTAACCCTAGATCCTCCTTTTATAGCGTAAGGAGTCCTAGTCGGTTTACAAGACTTTCTATACAAGAAAAATATTCTTACGTATCTTTTCCAAACTTATCCTTAACATACTATACATATCTAATAAGCAGCAGAGTAACTAGTCTAGCAGCAGAGTCTTCGTGGGCTAGCAGCAGAGTTACACTTTGCTTATTATTCCAATCCAGCAGAGTTACAAAACAGCAGAGTTTTAGTCTAATCAGCAGAGTCATTGAACTAATCAGCAGAGTTATACTTAGTGTATTTCTCGAACAGCAGCATCTTTTGACCCAACAATAGGTATCTATAATTCACATAATTCTAGCCCTAAATTTTGCACTGTGTATACCTCATTAACTTTGGATCTACATAGCAACTCTAATCAAAGATGCAGCGGCAAAGACATCCTGAAAGGCTTTCAAAACGTAATCAAAACAAAAGTTTTCAAAGTTGTTTGAAAGGTATTGTGTTATTGAGTAATTTGATTATTGTGTTATTGAGTAATTTCATTGCATATAGTTTGTATTTAATTAATGATACGGTTATGAGTATGAATCGTATTATGAATTAAACATTGAATATTTTTGCATGAATATGAACCGTATTATGAACTGCATGTATGTTGTTGAATATTAAAAAGCTTTACACTGCTATAATGAGTTTAAAGGAACATTGCTAACTTTAAATTTAGTACTGGTATGACATATTTGCTAAAGGAACACCACTTGTATGATTAGGTTTGTAAACGTCATCAACAATTGTTTGGGTACAAAATTCCAACAGCATCAAAGGAGGCAACCAACACCGTTATACTCAATTAAACAGGTAGTTTGTTTATTAATAGTTAAATATGCATGGTTTTAAACATATTAAACATTCATTGCATAACTCATATTTATTGTATCAGCAAGGAATATTCAGTAGGATAAAAGCCTGCAAGGTATTTTATCAGCTAATATAATTTATTAATTACTTTGTATTTTTAAAATCACATGAAAAAAAAATCTCTTTAACAGATGAATGTTTGAGAGTGGCATACTTGGAAGTAGATCTAAAAGTCATGGTTGAGACTCAATACTGGTATGGCAAAAAAATTTCAAAAGGTTAGTACTGTCACTTAAAAGTTTAGTACTGGTACGAATATATTTGTACTGCTAGATAGACGTTGGTACTGGGTCGAATTTACGGCAAAAAAATTTCAAAAGGTTAGTACTGTCGCTTAAAAGTTTAGTACTGGTATGAATATATTTGTACTGCTAGATAGACGTTGGTACTGGGTCGAATTTACGGCTTAATTAAAATATCCGTTGAGGACTATGTTGATATTATTATTAATATTTATTTATATTTAAGGGGTTACTTTTTGTATATTTTTAATTTTAATATATTTTGTTCACCTTTGTTGAATGAAAAGTTATCTTTTACTTGAAGGTGCTCCAATAGAAACCCTAATAATTACAGTATTTCATAATATTTCAATTCACTTTCTTCAGCTTACTTTCTAACCCAAATTACTTTAATCCCAGCAGTCAAATCAATAATTTACCAACAGTCATGGCTACTTTAACCTTTGCCAAGAAGCACAACATGGTAGCTTATTTGGAAAAAGCAGAAGATGACACCAAATACCATCAGATAGTCGACTTTTTAATTGCTTCTCACATAAGGTATTCTTTAACATTAAATCCTACTATATATGTTTCCCAAATCAAAGAGTTTTGGCAGAGCGCCACTGTCAAAACATTTGAAGATGGTGACACCGAATTAATTGCAACAGTTGATGGTAAATCTATCACTCTTACTGAATCATCAATCAGGCGGCATCTCCGATTGGATGACTCAAACGGTATTAGTTCTATGCCAAACAAAGAAATTTTTGAAACTTTAACCAGAATGGGTTACAATATTCAATCAGAATCTTTAACTTTCCAAAAAGGGGGTTTTGCCCCACAATGGAGGTTTTTAATTCACACCATCCTTCACTGTCTCAGTCCTAAGAAAACCTCGTGGGAACAGTTCAGTAGCAATATCGCGACCGCTCTCATCTGCTTGGCCACTGACAGAACTTTCAATTTTTCTAAACTTATCTTTCAAGCCATGCTTAAAAATGTTGATATCAAATCAAATTTTTTGATGTATCCCAGGTTCATACAAATTATTTTTAACAAATCTAAACATCAACTTCTTCCTCATAAAAATGTTTATCTCACTCCCAAGCTTTCCCAAAAAGTTTTCAGTAATATGAAGATGTCCTCAAAATGGTATAAAGAAGAAGAGGTTCCTTTATTTGATTCTATGCTACAAGTACATGGTGAAGGATCAGCATGTCAAGTTGATCCCCATCACACACCAGATATGTCTATATCTAGAGAGGGCTCTGTTGTTCCTCAGCACGGAGACCCTACAACTCGCCATGTAGCAGATGAGGCTGGCTTTATCATTATAGAAAGGGATACCCAATCTATGGCAACACCAACAGTACCAAGTTCCTATGAACCCAGTACTATTGGTGGAATCACAAGCCAACATAAGATATTTGTTGGCTCAGAAACTCACCACATGGTGGATTATGAGTCTGTGCCACATGATGAACCTGTGTATAAAGGTAATACATCAGGGAGTACTGAGGGCAGACAGACACTTAAGGTATCGATGGAAACATGTACAAAATTGTCTCAGAAGGTTTCTGCATTGGAGTCTGATCTCAATTCTCAGAATTCAAAAATAACTGAGAAGTTTACTACTTTGGAGGCTGATCTCACTTCTCACAAGAGGTTGTTTAGCAATGTGTATAAAAAGCTGTTGCGTAAAATAAAAAAATTGGAACAACAGGTCAAGACACTTAAAAGAAAGAGGTCAGCTTACATGGTAGCATCTATTGAATCATCTTCTTCATCGAGTTCATCAGAAGGTGAGGGTGCAAATAAAGGTGAGGGATCTTCTAAACATGGAGGGAAGATTGCCCAGATTGACCAAGATCCATATGTTTCTATTGTTCGAGAGCAGTATGGGACACAGGAGAGGCAAGAAGATCAGATGGATTATGATGCTGCACAGTTTGGTGAAGGAACTGGTGGATTTGATGAAGGTAATGATGAAACAGAGCATGGTACTGCCAGTATTGAAGGTGCTACTATCCTGCAGAGTTTAATGGATGCTGGGTATCAAGGTTTTGCCAGTGCATTTTATACAAGGACACCAAGAAAATCAAAGGCATACAAGGGAAAAGGAATAATGTCTGAGCAAGAACCATCAAGGAAATTGTCGACGAAGGAAAAAGCACGAATAGCATTGGATGATGATTTGGTTCAGAAGCCTTTTGGCCTAGGGTTTGTGATTCAAACTGAAACCAACAAAAGTGTTACAAGAGGATCAGAGTTACTGGAGTCCGATGAATTTAAGAAGCATGAAATTGAAGGAGAAAAACAGGATTAATCAGTTTCATTAGCAGTTGGTGGGAGGCAAATAGATATTGATGAAGAGGGTATTGGTTGTGGAAATGGTGGTGACAGTACAAAGTTAACAGTGCAAAATGTTTGCATGGAAGAATGTGCTATTAATGTTTCAGATTATGAAATAAAAAGGGTAAAAAAAGGAAAGGCACCTATGACAGTAGATGAAGCTGAGCAAGAAGCTGAGAAAAAAAATAAAGTTAATCCAAAAACACAAGTTCAAATTGACTTGGATGAACAATTAGCAAGAAAGGTCCGGGAAAATGAAGCTACAAACTTTATGGAGACTCCGAAATTGCAAAGGAAGATAGTAGCTTCAGATGCTATTGTGACACAACAGGATAAAATACAACAACTAATTGCTTCTGATACAGTTGTGAGGAAGAAGAGTATAGAAC
This sequence comes from Artemisia tridentata subsp. tridentata, assembly GCA_021014915.2. Lineage (NCBI taxonomy): Eukaryota > Viridiplantae > Streptophyta > Magnoliopsida > Asterales > Asteraceae > Artemisia > Artemisia tridentata. The sequence goes on from CP139506.1 coordinate 424,636,093, forward strand.
TATTAGCAGATGAAAACATAACTGTTGAAGAAAAGTCAGACCTGCTTGATGATTTTATTAACTTAAAAAGTTATGCAGAAGCCTATAATCAGATAACACAGACTATTAGTAAGAATAAAGGTCAGAAGAGAAAGAAAAATCCAACAAAGGCACAAGTCATCAGAGAGATGAAGATGTATCTTAGGAATCAGGCTGGGTTGACGGCAGTTAAGTTGAAGGGAAAATCAGATGCAGAAATTGAATCTCTGTATTACAATGCATACAAAACTGCTCGAATGAAAATTCCTATGGACCAACATGAAAGATCACCAAAAAGGCTCAAGACTGCTAAGAAAGCACAACCTGGGAAGGTGGACGCACATACGGAAAGAGTAAAATTATCACAAGAGAAGATGAGCAAAATGTTAGTTAAAGTGCCAGGAATTCTACACGTTGATCCACTTCAATCTAGACATCCAATAATTGACTGGGAGATTTACATTGACAAATTTGGGAAAGCTTGGAAGGTTACTAGATTTGGTGGAGAGACAGCAGTGTACAAGAATTTTGAAAATTTGCTGAGAGCTTTTGATAGAGAAGATCTGGATACTTTATGGAGGTTAGTTCAAAATAAGCTCAAAACAAAGAAGAAGTCTGATGTGAAAGAGCAAGAGCTTTGGGTCGAATTAAAGAGGTTATATGAACCAGATCCTACGGATGTTCATTGGGATTTTCCTTGGTATGAGCTATCTACTGTATGGGAGTTCTATGGAACCTGCAATGTTCATCATTTGTCGACGCAAGGTGGAATTGATATATTTATGTTAGCTGAACTAGAATATCCATTAAGTTATGAAGTACTTGCAATGATGATTTCTTTAAAGCTTAGAAATGAAGAAAATTCTGAAGTAGTTCAAAATCTAATACAGAGGATATATGATCAGTTTGAAAGGAAGAGACACAATCCCTGAAGAAGAAAAGAAGGTGAATTGTTTGGAAGTATCCCCTCATCATCAAAACTGGAGTTTAATTCGAGACATGTGGCGTTCACTCAGTATTGATGAGAGGAATTAGAATTCACATACTGGTGGAAAAGGACTGTGACGTTGTGAATTAAAACAATGTATATGAATGTGTGCCGATTGAATGGGGAAACCTAATGAAGCATGGGTGTGATTAATTGCACCAATTTGGAACAATTTGTAGAAAAACTCCAGTTCCATTTCACAACCCCTTCATTTTGCAGCATGTAACATGTGAGCAACTCCTTTGCCTACATGTTTTTATTGTGTACAAATATATTTATACTACATGTATGTTAAAATTTAAAATAATATTGTTGGTATTTCTGAATTGTTTAACAAACACCATATATTGTGTACAAATATATTTATACTTCATGTATCTTAAATTTGAAAATACCATATATCTGTTTTAATACATATAAAAAAACTTATGGCCCAAGAAAAGCAATCCAGTAATAAACATTAGGAATCAATGAAAAAACTATATAATGGGTAAGAGAATAACATCCATCGACATATATTCCTCCCATGGCATCATCAAACCCTAAAACCTTTCAAGATACAAACTCACGTGCGCCTCACAATGATTCAAATTGCAAAGATTAAACCGTTCCTGAAAAAAAAGAGCCAAATACTAAGGTGGACGATGCATTGAGATTTCTTGCATCAGTCTTTGAAGAAGGTGGACCTTCTCAAAGTAATAAAGGTACCGCATATAAGTTTTCAAATATTTTTAAATAGATTTATGTTTTCATATTAAGTTTATTAATCCATGTACTTTTAATTTAATAGATGAGTTAGACGAATCTATTCTCCTCGACTGGCTTAAACTAAATGTCGGGGATCCTCAAGAGTCTCAAAAAGTTCTCAATGGCGTTAAGTCGAAGGTCCTAAAAGCAGAAGTAATGATTAACGAACTACGCGAGATGGGTCATGAGTTAATTGATGAATATTTGGTGGATTTAAACTTCTTCAGTGATAAAGATTAAAATTTCATCATCTTATTAGTAGTCGTTGTTTACAAGTTTAGTTGCTTTCAGTTTAAATAATAAATGAATTACTTTGATTTTCATGATTTTCAATCATGTTTGGTTAGTTAGTCCATGAAACGTTTTTGATATAAAATGTATTTCTGCTGTTTGCGAATCTTGAATAATTGATAACGTTTATCATTATGAATAAAAACAAAATCGGTTAACTCACAATTGTGAATCAATATTAGTGTTAATACAATAAGATTTCACATAATTTATAAAATTATGTATATCCTTTAATAACCGCTTTGACTAAACTAATGAATTTCCTATAAAATTTGTTTACGATATATACTACTTTTTTTTCTCATTTGTTTTTTTTTCGTATATGGTGTTTCACCATTTGAATAAATGCAAATAATTACATTATTTTATACTATAAATATATGATATGCGCACATCATTCCCGAATATAAACTTATATTTAAATCAAATAATTAAAATTCGTTTCTTACTTATCGAATGCTAATATTTTTTTAACATATTTGCTAATATATAGTAACAGATAAATATGGTATACCGAATTTTGTTTAAATTTAGAATATATTCATTATAGATTATACAACTTTTCACCATCTATAAATGCTAATTCGATCTCACAAACAATTAAACATATACAACCCTCTTCTACTTTCGTTTGACAAAGAAAAAAAAACCAAAAAAAAAATCTAATGGGTCGTGAGTTTTTTACCCCGTCAAGGTCGCCAAACAAACGCCCAAGAAGTGTTTCCCCACCAAAGGAACCCTCTTCAGATTCAAAAAGGAACCAAGGGGCTGTGAGGTATTTTCTACCAATACGATATATTGCGCAGCTTAGGCGATTAATAACAGTGATGGAAGCAGAAATTGTGAGCAACGAAGAAACAATATTGAAATGTGAAGAGGCTATTGATCAACGAAGGAAAAAAAATATTAGAGTATCAAGAGAGGCTAAACGATGTTAATAAACAAGTGGATAATTATTGTTGTTTGTAGTTTCATTCGTATACAATAATATTTCTTAATGTTTCTATTTTTTTTTTATTTACGTTTAATGTTGGTAGATTTGTAAATACATCCATAGAATTTTCCTTAACATTTGAAATTATTATCAATTTATTGCGTTTCATTAAATGTACATGTTAAATAGTTACATAATTGTTAATGACATATAATTGCTACTATAATGCAATATTATGTTGGTTTGTAAAGTTATTTAATTTTCTTTTCATAGAGAGTTTGCACACAAGGGTAATGTTATTCGGAAATTAAAAGGGGACGTAAGAGTCCTTTGTACTGGTATCAACAATACGTATATGTTATGTTGTACTGCTGAGTTGTTGACAATTTGTATTTTAATTTTGTACTGCTACGCTCCCGACTTGGTACTGATATTATAACCAGTTCATAAGAGTTCTATTAAAACGCATTATCACTTTAAATATACGTAGTCCATTGTTTTTATACATCATCAATTCTAACAACATTTTTAAATGTTTATAGACAAACGAGTGTGGATTTTAATTTAAAATTTCATAATAGATAAAAATCTAATTCAAACAAAAATCATTCTATATATTTAGAAGATTGAAAGATATCAAAATTTAAAATATTTCATTCGATATTAATGATAATCGTAAAAGTTTACTATTTAAAAAAAAATAAATACTTATCATAATTACAAAAGAAGTTAAAGGATCATCATTATATTCCCAACTTGACTCTTCAAATATACACTTTCCAATGTGAAATACGGCTGCACTGTTCATATGTCATATCGGTTATAAATTTTTATATAAACACCATTTGATAAACATATTTGTAAATTTATTTAAAAAAAAATCCTAAACTGAAGGTACTGCTGATAAAAAAAATGTCATTCCAAAGAAAAGAACACTACAAGTTGCAGATATTGAAGACAATCAACAAGATCAACCAAAGTATGTTAAAATCTTTACAGTATGTGTTATCCTATATATTTAGCAACTAAATGTGTTTGATTTTTTTGTAGCAAGCAGCCCAAACAGGAAGGAAATGAGGTGTTGTCCAATGAAAACCAATCACTTGCAGAAATATTTCAATCAGAAGAAACATCTGAAGGTACTTTGTTAACATGGTGAAATTAATGGTAAAAACGATATCATTAAACTGATATGGTATCTAACCACTATGTTTGATTTATATTTATTCATTTATTAGAAGTTGAGGATTCTGAAAATGATGATGAAACAGAGACCATAAGTTCTGTTTATGATTGGTTGATTTCTGAGCAATTAGCCAAGAGAATGAGAAACTAACAACGGAAAGAGGAATGAGATGAAAAGGTGAAAAAAGAAAGACAAGCTGCTAAGAAACTTTTGGAAGAAGATGGTGGATTTGAGCAATCAAAAGTCAGGAATGAAGAAGTTGATGTTGCTCGAGACGAAGACGACATTGACTCTGAAGACTTTGAAACTTTCACTTATGATGACTTGCATTTGGCATACTCTTTTTCTTCAACACCCTAAATTAGATTAGTAGTTAGATTTGGTTTATATTGGCATGCCACATGTTAGGCACTTTTGTACATATGCCACTACATCATCTTCGTCGCTTTTGTAGATCTAATGAATCAGAAATCGAATAGGTTTGTAAAGTTCATTATCAGGATTTCATTTTAGCTGCTTATGATTTAAGGTCTCTTTTATCCGGTTTCAAAACGCTTAAATTGAGTATTTCCGATAGTAATAGGAAGTTGCAATCGTTTTCGGTGCCGTCGTTAAGTTCGTTAAGTGAGTTTATTAAATGTGTAAATATTAGTTTGACTATTGAGAGTTTGAATGTGTGCATTAAGGTTATGCCACTATGTTATGTAGAATAGTACTCGGTGAATTTGATTTACAATACTTCGTGATTAATGTTAACGTATAGGTTAAGATTCATACATAAACTAGATGCATTTTTGTTTTGGGATTTATGTTTAAAAATATGATGTAAACACATTAGGCGTTAATAATATTGACCCGATAGTTGATTCCGCTGAAGAAAGTGGAATAACTCATGTGTCTAATAAGTAACTTATTATCCCACATTGGTTAAACAATAGAATACGTTCTACTTAATAAAACACATGATCCATTAGTTGCTTGTGTTGGATTAAGTATAATGTTCCATACACCATGTTTGAAAACCCGATATATGTAAATATACTCGGGTTGACACACATTGTGTTATGCAACATTATATGAATTTATATTTTTTCGTATGAAGGGGTAAAAAAAACAAAAAAACAAAAAACAAGTCAAACACAAAGTCGGTTTGGGACTTTGTGTTAACAATAAAACATGCAAACCAACTCTCCCTATATCCCATCCCATCATAATTATTCGACTGAATCTCCTTCTTCATTAAGCTTCTATCAAATCTTGGAAAATCAACAACTCTTTAAAAAATCTTCGGGTAAGCACGATATTTAATTTTATAACAATTTGTAAATCTGATCCTGATCTAACAACTCACCCATTATCAGTGCAACAAATTTTTCGCTTTATATATTGGGTTTATTAGTATTATGCCACAGTTACTTTAATGTTGACAAAAGGTTTATAATCGTAATTTACTGTTCAACCGTAGTGGTGACGATTATATGATAATCAACCCTCACAATGTTTTTACCTGTTACTTATACTTTGTGTTTTTTAATATTATTATCACAGTCACTACATGTTTTATGTTGCAAAGTCGTACCATGTAACATATTGGTTATGATTCATACATGCACTAAATATATATGTGTTTTGGGATTTATGTTTAAGATAAGTTAACACCAAATTTTACCCCTGTCATAATTGACACATTTTTCTTTTAGATGTTCATTAAACCTATATTCATATTAAACTTATGTAACAATCGTGATTTTAGCAGGTTAGTTTGACTAATAAGTCTCAACCTATTTAACTTTTATGTGGTGTGTACTATGTTCTTAGATGTAGTATATGTGCGGTTTATGGGTAATAGGCGTGTGTTTAGCACTAAATCCCTTGGTGTGATGTTTTCTTCATGAGATTGGTAGTGTGAATTTTGGGATAAGTTCATTTTGATCGCCTTGGTGGTGTAGAAATGACTTGTGTAATTTTGGTGTTTTGTGGTTTTGCGTAACAAGTCTCCGTTCAATTATTTGAGCGTTAGTAAGTTACGTGGAGGTTATTTTTATGGAGTATATTAATGTTAAGTGTGAAATTTCTATTTTTGGAAACTTTATTTTAAAAATGATATTTTTTCGGGTTGTCGTAAAATCGAAAGTTTATCGCGTAAGGTGTTAAGTTTGGTATAAGGTTTTTATAAAATATCAAGAGTACAATGTTTTAAGTGTAATAATTAAATTTAATGAAAAATAAATAAAAATTATATAAATGTATATAAAATTCGGCAAAAGGGTTTTAATAGGGAAAAAGGAAACAAATTTTAATCAAAATACACTTACCAATTATAAGGAAGATCTAGAATTTTCTATGGAGCATTATAAATACAAAACCAAAACAACCCTAATCTCCCTATTGATAAAATTCGGCCAACACAAGAAGAGAAGGAGAGAAAAATTTAGGGTTTTTATTTTTGAAGATAAAAGTCAAGAATCAAGGTAAAATCTTTAATACTTATGCTTAATTAATTTTTATAATTCATGTAATACAAATTGTGATGGATCTAGGGTTTATGGGTTTCTGTAAATTAATATTATAAAACATGTTGGGATCATTAATTAGTAATATTATGATGATTGGTGAAGAAGTTAGGGTTTAAAGCATGTTAATTAACGAGTTAGGGTTTTGACAGATTTATAAGGCTGTAAAGATTCGATTGTTTTTAACAGATGGAGATGATTTAGATCAAGAATTTTATGTCTAATTTGTAGCTCAGAGAAAGAGCTTTCCAAAAAGTCTGACCACGATTGTTTTCGAGGTCGGGAAGTCAATCAAACGAATTTTATAACTTAAGGTGTCAAAACAGTTAAACCGGGACAGATTTAGGTTAGAAGTAATGAGATCAAAAGTAGTTTAAAAAGTGTTATTAGGGTTAGGCCTTCTGTGGGAATTGATTTCTATATTATGTTTGACTTCCACGCGAAAATTAGGCGATAATAAGTTGTGCGAGTATGTCTAAGAGGTCAAAACTTTTTGGTGTGCGTTCAGATTCAAATCTGGATAGTTGTCATGTTTGATTTTTCATTGGGTACTTTTGTATGTTTTTGGCGCATGGTCTTCTGGGACATTCTTTTATGCTTATGAAGGATCATGTTGAATTTTTTATGTGAGTTGTGGATGATTTTTGGTCGTGATTTTATGCGGGTGAAAGTACCCTAAAAATATGCGTTTTCTGAGAGGTTTTATTTAAGGGATTTAGTGAGTGTAGGTGTTGGGTGATGATTAGTATGGAGTCTAGGTAATCCATAGTGGGTTATATGAACCTTATACATCCATCATATATATGTGTTACATGGACTATAGCTTTTAGCTTGGTCGCGTGTAATGTGGTATTGTTTGTTTGTATAGATTTGTGTGTTGATAACTTGGAAGCTGCGAAGTTAAGGTGAGTTTGATAGTCCCAATTTTTACTTTGTTTTAAACTTGGGATGGAGATGATGCTTGTTTAAATGTTTTGAGTTACTGTGATTATGTGTTTAATAAAAAGCATGGACTTGTAATGGTTATTATATGTATACTGCATGTTATTGTGGTGTTTCTGTGTGGTGATTATTTGAGTGGGAAAGTCCTAGTGGCTCTACTCATTATTATTCTGTGTGGTCCGGCCGGAGGGTATTTATTTACCCATTATATTGGATCGGTGGGCGCGTTCCGTCCCAATTGTGGTGGTATTTGGATCGGTGGGCACGTTCTGTCCCAATTTATACTTGGATCGGTGGGCACGTTCCGTCCCGTAAGCTGTGATTGCATGTTAGTTGTATAATAACTATATTTTTGCTGTCCTGCTATGTTTTATAATCACAGTGAACTGATAATCAAGGTGTATTGTGTGTCTTAAACCTATGAATCTCACCAACATTATGTTGACGTTTTTAAGCATCATTTTCAGGTGAGCATTCTAAGGCTAAGGTAGAAGGACGTGACTAGAAGAGACTAGTTTGCATTTGAGGATGACTACCTTTAAGTTTTTAATTTGATTAAGTTGAACCTTGTTTGGGATACTCGAAGGTCTTTCATTATTACTCTATGTTTTAATGAAGATACCTTGGAGTTTGTTTTTGGTTGTTTTATTTTGGGGTATCGTTACGACACCTTGTGTCTGTACTTTGCTCTATTTATTTGCATATAGTAAATCTCTATATAGACGCCATGTGTTGTGATGATATCCATGATGTTGCACTCGCGTTTCCGCCATTGGCGACGTGTGACAGATTGGTATCATAGCCTTGGCTATAGAGAAGTAGGTGGTTGAACCTAGACTATAACCTAGGAGTCCCTCATATAGTTGCAATTAGGGCCTATGTGTGAGTATGGTATATTATGTGTCTATTTTTCTTGAGTTTATGAGTAGTTTCGTCGAGTTTCGGACGCCGATTGGACCCTCATACTTAGTATTGTTGTAACAACCGTGATTTTAGCAGGTTGGTTTGACTAATAGTCTCAACCTATTTAGCTTTTATGTGGTGTGTGCTATGTGCTTATAAGTGGTGTACGAGGGTGGATTATGGGTAATATGTACGGATAGTAGCACTAAATCCCTTGATGTGATATTTTCTTGATGAGTTGAGTAATGTGAATTGTGGGGAAAGTTCATTTTGATCGCCTTTGTGGTGTGGAAATGACTTGTGTAATTTTGGTGTTTTGTGATTTTGCGTAACGAGTCTCCGTTCAATTATTTGAGCGTTAGGAGATTACGTGGAGGTTATTTCTATTGGGTATATTTATGGAAAGTGTGAAAAATCTATTTTTGAAAATTTATTTTGAAAATGATATTTTTCCGATTTGTCGTAAAAACGAAGGTTTATCGCGTAAGGTGTTAAAATTGAGATAGGGTTTTTATAAAATATCAAAGGTACAAGGTTTTAAGTGTAATAATTAAAAATAAGAAAAAAAAATTATATATAGGTATATATAAAAAACGAATTTTGGGTTTTTAGGGGATTTAGGAAATCAAATTTGACTACAAATCCACTTACCAAATATTAAGGAGGTCTAGAATGATCCATAGGCCATTATAAATACAAAACCAAAACTCTCATTCCCCTCTTGGTCAAAAATTCGGCCAACCATAAGGAGAAGAGGAGAAAAATATTTTTTTTAGGGTTTCATTCTTCAAGAGTTAAGGTAAAATTATAATACTTATGTTTAAATAATTTTTATGATTCATGTAATACAATTATGATGGATTAGGGTTTATGTTTAGATCTGTAAATTAGTGATATTAAACATGTTGGAGTCATTAATTAGTGATGTTATGATAATTGGTGAAGTGGTTTGGGTTTAAAACATGTTAGTTAATGAACTATGAATCTGGCAGAATTAATAGGCTGTAAAGAATTGATTATAATTAATAGATGAAGATGCGTTAGGTTACGAATTTTATGTCTAAATTATAGTTCAGGGAAAGAGCTTTCTAAAAAGTCCGACCACAAGTGTTTTTGAGGTCGGGAAGTCAATCAAACGAATTTTATGAGTTAAGGTGTCAAAACTGTTAAACCGGGACAGAATTAGGGTAAAAGTATTGAGGTCAAAGGTGGCTTTGAAAGTGGAATTTGGATAAAGCCTTCTTTTGGAATCAAGTTCTATATTATATTTGACTTCCACGCGAAAATTGGACGATAATAAGTTGTGTGAGTGGGTCTATGAGGTCAAAACTTTTTGATGTCCGATCAGATCCGAATCTGGATAGTTGTCATATTTGATTTTTCATTGGGTACTTGTGTGCGTTTTTAGTGCATGGCCTTCTGGGACAAGCTTGTATGCTTATAAAGGATCATGGTTAATTTTTTGTGTGAGTTGTGAAGCATTATTCACTGTGATTTTATGTGGGTGAATGTACCCTATAAATATGAGTTTTCTGAAAGTTTTAATAAAGGGATTTAGTGAGTGTCAAGTATTGGGTGGTGATTAGTATGGTGTCTAGGTAATCCATAGTGGGTTATATGAACCTTAGACATCCATCATATGTGTGTTACATGGACTATGGCTTTTAGCTTGGTCGCGTGTAACGTGATTGTTATTTTTGTGATATAGATTTGTGTGTTGATAACTTGGAAGCTGCGGATTTGAGGTGAGTTCATAGTCCCATATTTTTACTTTGTTTTAAACTTGGGATGGAGATGATGATTGTTTAAATTATTTTGAGTTACTGTGATTATGTGGTTATAAAATGCATGGACGTGTAATTGTTATTATACTTATACTACATGTTATTATGGTGTTTATTTGTGGTGATTATACGAGTGGGAAGATGCCCTAGTGGCTCTACTCGTTATTATTATATCCGGCCGGAAGGGGAGTTATATTGGATCGGTGGGCGCGTTCCGTCCCAATTATTGTGAACTTGGATCGGTGGGCACGTTCCGTCCCAATTGTGGTGGTATTTGGATCGGTGGGCACGTTCCGTCCCAATTGATGTGGTGTTTGGATCGGTGGGCACGTTCCGTCCCAATTTATATTTGGATCGGTGGGCACGTTCCGTCCCGTAAGCTATGATTGCATGTTAGTTATATAATAACTATATTGTTGCTGTCCTGCTATGCTATGTTTTATAATCACAGTGGACTGATGATCAAGTTGTTTTGTGTGTCTTAAACCTATGAATCTCACCAACATTATGTTGACATTTTTAAGCATCATTTTCAGGTGAGCATTCTAAGGCTAAGATAGAAAGGCGCGATTAGAAGAGACCTAGTTTGCATTGAGAAGGGCTTATCTTTGAGTTTAGTTTGATTAAGATGGATTTTGTTTGTGATACTTGAATTATCTTTCACATGTATTTTATGTTTTAATGGAGATACCTTGGAGATTGTTTTGGATATTTATTTTGGGGTATCGTTACGACACTTTGTGTTTGTACTTTGCTCTATTTATTTGCATGTAGTATTTTCTCTATTTAGACACCAAGTGTTGTGATGATATCCATGATGTTGCACTCGCGTTTCCGCCATTGGCGAGGTGTGACAATTGTATACGTCGACCTCCCTCGCGTAAGAAGTTTCGTTGGGCTATCATTTTGCTACCGGTTGTAAGGGAAGTGGTAGGATGAAGCGGACTAACCGCAGAATCCGAGTTCCCGCTAGCATAAATCTATGTTCGGACAAGGATGGGATGTATATGGAAAACATTGATGGAGAAGAAGTGGAGAGGTTTGCAACCACGGTGACAGTTGGAGATGGAGCCGATACCAAGTACTCTAGGAAGTGTCCTCACTTCTCATATGAAGGAAAGGTGGTTCTGTCTAAACCTCGTGAGTTGTATGTACTTGTGGATCATGCGGAGTTGGAAGAGAGAAACAGGAATGGGTGGTTGAGCAAAAATGAAGGGGAGTTAGGATGGAATGACGTGGTATCAGATCTGGAGTCCGCAGCAGGTAGTAAGTTTAACCGATCTGAGTGGGGATGCAAGTGCGAGAGTGGAGTTTGAGCCATTGTACGACGTCTTTTGTTTTGTGTCATGTTTTGGTATTCTTATATTGTCTTTTTCCGTCGGGAGCCATTTTGGAGCACGATGACTCCTGAATATTGGATCAGTTTTATCTATGTGATTTTGACTATAGAGTTAAGTGGTCATTGGAATTGTTCCATGATCGTTGGAATTGTTCCATGTGAGATGATTGTTTGCATGAAGTGTGGTCATAGGAGGAAGTACACTTGTGAAAGGGAGCATAGATAATTATGGTGGCCAACATAATTATACATGCTTTACAACACAAGTGGACTTGCAAGTATGATAGCATGGATTGTATTGTATATTAGGTGTTATGTGGTATATATGCGTTATCATTGAGATGTGTGGTTTTGGAAGCAAGTATGCGTGTGTAATAGGCCTTATAACTGTGGTCGCGAACATAATTATAAGGGTATCACACACGTGGATTTGTGACCATGATTACATTGATTGATGTTTGTTGTTATATGTTGTGGTAGATGTTATGTGATATCATGTTGATGATGGTTGTATGGTTAGAGATGTATCCTCATAATCGTTTGGGATATCATTGTATGTGGAAGTGTATGGGTGGTAAGATTCCATTCTACCTATCATACACTGATACCTCGATTATCTGTTGGTACTAATGGTGTGATATTTAAGTTGATTCGTTTGCTAGACTATTGGATGATGAGCCTAGTAAGCTTAGGTCTAGTATTGTGATTGAAATAGCTAGTGGTAAGGAGGTAGAGGTTGACAAGGTTATTCGCGGGTGTACTATAGTGTTAGAGGGTATCCCGTTCATGGTTGGTTTGATACCTTTTGGACATGGGAGTTTTGATGTAGTGATAGGGATGAGTTGGTTGTCTAAGCATAAGGCCGAGATTATATGCCACAAAAAGGTAGTTCGTATTCCTTTAGAGAGTGGTGTTATACTTCGGATACAAGGGGAAAGCGTAGGGAGTGAGTTAAAGTCCCTTAAGACTGCAAAGGCTAAAGAACGTAAAATAGAAGAGATTCCTGTGGTATGTGGGTTTCCAGGCGTTTTTCCTGAAGACTTGTCTAGAATGCCTCCAATTCGTAAAGTTGAATTCCGTATTGAGTTGATTCCTGGAGCGGCACCTGTGGCAAAGTCCCCATATCGTTTAGAACCCTCTGAGATGCAGGAGTTGTCCACGCAGTTGCAAGAACTTCAGGAGAAGGGGTTTATTAGACCTAGTCACTCTCCGTGGGGAGCACCTGTGTTATTTGTTAAGAAGAAGGATGGTTCGTTCCGGATGTGTATTGACTATCAGGAATTGAACAAGTTAACGGTTAAGAATCGGTATCCTCTTCCTCGAATCGATGATCTCTTTGATCAGCTACAAGGTTCTCGATTTTTCTCGAAGATAGATCTACGTTCAGAATATCATCAGTTGAGAGTGCATGAGGAGGATATTCCGAAGACTGCTTTTAGGACTCGTTATGGACACTTTGAGATCACGGTTATGCCATTCGGGTTGACAAATGCACCTGTGGTATTCATGGATTTGATGAATCGCGTTTGCAAGCCTTACTTGGATAAATTCGTGATTGTGTTCATAGATGACATTCTAATTTAATCTAAGTCGAAGGAGGAGCATAGAGAACATTTGAAGTTGATCCTTGGATTGCTGGAGAAGGAGAAATTGTACGCCAAGTTCTCAAAATGTGAGTTTTGGCTAGAGGAGGTACATTTTCTTGGACATGTGGTGAATAGTGAAGGAATTCATGTAGATCCTAGTAAGATAGAAGCGGTCAAGAACTGGAAGGCTCCTACGACGCCGTCCGAGATACGCTCGTTCTTAGGATTGGCGGGTTATTATCGAAGATTTATAGCGAATTTTTCGAAGATTGCTAAACCCCTTACTTTGTTGACTCAGAAGAACAAGAAGTATGTTTGGGGAGAAGAGCAGGAGGTGGCTTTTCAGTCACTAAAGGATAGTTTGTGTAATGCACCTATTCTGACGTTACCTGATGGGCCAGATGATTTTGTTGTGTATTGTGATGCGTCGAATCAAGGATTTGGGTGTGTATTAATGCAGAGGGGTAAGGTGATAGCTTATGCATCCCGACAACTCAAGATTCATGAGAAGAATTATACCACTCATGATCTAGAGCTTGGTGCGGTAGTATTTGCTCTCAAGAATTGGAGACATTATCTGTATGGCACAAAGAGTGTTGTTAATACAGATCATAAGAGTCTTCAGCATATTTTCAGTTAGAAGGAGCTGAATATGCAACAAAGAAGGTGGATTGAGTTATTTAGTGATTATGATTGCGAGATTCGCTATCATCCTGGAAAGGCAAATGTGGTAGCTGATGCTTTAAGTAGAAAGGAGCGGATTAAGCCTAAGCGTGTGCGAGCGATGTGTATGGCATTACAGTCGGGAATTAAGGGTAAGATATTGGAAGTACAAGAGGAAGCTCTTAAGGATGAGAATGCGATCGCTGAGATGCTGCGTGGATTGGATCAACAAATGGAGGAAAAGGAGGATGGTGGACTGTATTTCTTAGATAGAATATGGGTTCCATCGGTAGGAGGTGTAAGGAAGTTGATAATGGATGAGGCACATAAGTCGAGATACTCGAATCATCCAGGATCGGACAAGATGTATTATGATCTTAGAGATGCTTACTGGTGGCCGGGAATGAAGAGGGAAATAGCTGAATATGTTAGGCAATGCTTGACTTGTTTGAAAATTAAGGCTGAACATCAGAAACCCTCTGGATTGCTACAACAGCCGCCGATTCCCGAGTGGAAATGGGAGAGAATAACAATGGATTTTATTACTAAGTTGCCTCGAACAAATTGTGGACATGACACGATATGGGTCATAGTGGACAGGCTGACGAAGTCTGCACATTTTCTGGTCATTCGTGAAGATTATAAGATGGAAAAGCTGGCGAGAATTTATATTAATGAGATTGTGGCGAGACATGGTGTGCCTGTGTCGATTATCTCTGATCGCGATAGTAGGTTTACCTCGCGATTTTGGCAATCGTTGCAAAAGGCGTTGAATACACAATTGGATATGAGCACTGCTTATCATCCGCAGACTGATGGGCAAAGTGAGCGAACGATTCAGACTTTGGAAGATTTACTTAGAGCGTGTGCTATTGATTTTGGAGGAAGCTGGGATACTCATTTTCCTTTGGCTGAGTTTTCCTATAATAACAGCTATCATTTCAGTATCAGATGTGCACCATTTGAAATGTTGTATGGAAGGAAGTGTAGATCACCTATTCTATGGGCAGAGGTTGGAACAAGCCAACTAATTGGTCCTGAAATAGTGCAGGAGACTACGGATAAGGTGTTTCGGATTAAGGAAAGACTTAAGGCAGCAAGAGATCGCCAAAAGAGTTATGCGGATAATCGCCGTAAACCTTTGGAGTTTAGTGTTGGTGATCTTGTAATGCTGAAAGTGTCTCCTTAGAAAGGTGTTGTGCATTTTGGTAAGAAAGGCAAGTTAGCGCCTAGGTATGTTGGACCGTTTGAAATTTCGAAAAGAATCGGGCCGGTGGCATATCGGTTGAGATTGCCTGAGGAATTAAGTAGTGTGCATGATACGTTTCACGTATCTAATCTGAAGAAGTGTTTGGCGGATGCTAGTTTGCATGTGCCATTTGATGAGATTAAGATTGATAAGAATTTTTACTTTGTTGAGGAACCTATTGAAATTATGGATCGTGAGGTTAAGAGTATGAAACGTGGTAAGATAGCATTGGTGAAGGTACGTTGGAATTCAAAGCGTGGTCCTGAGTTTACTTGGGAACGTGAAGATCAGATGAGGACCAAGTACCCGAAGTTGTTTGCTGAGGAGGTTGATGAGACAAGCTAATAAATCTCGGGACGCGATTTCCCTAAGTGGTGGATAATGTAACAACCGTGATTTTAGCAGGTTAGTTTGACTAATAAGTCTCAACCTATTTAACTTTTATGTGGTGTGTACTATGTGCTTAGATGTGGTATATGTGCGGTTTATGGGTAATAGGCGTGTGTTAGCACTAAATCCCTTGGTGTGATGTTTTCTTCATGAGATTGGTAGTGTGAATTTTGGGATAAGTTCATTTTGATCGCCTTGGTGGTGTAGAAATGACTTGTGTAATTTTGGTGTTTTGTGGTTTTGCGTAACAAGTCTCCGTTCAATTATTTGAGCGTTAGTAAGTTACGTGGAGGTTATTTTTATGGAGTATATTAATGTTAAGTGTGAAATTTCTATTTTTGGAAACTTTATTTTGAAAATGATATTTTTCCGGGTTGTCGTAAAATCGGAAGTTTATCGCGTAAGGTGTTAAGTTTGGTATAGGGTTTTTATAAAATATCAAGAGTATAAGGTTTTAAGTGTAATAATTAAATTTAATGAAAAAAAAATTATATAAATGTATATAAAATTCGGCAAAAGGGTTTTAATAGGGAAAAAGGAAACAAATTTTAATCAAAATACACTTACCAATTATAAGGAGGATCTAGAATTTTCTATGGAGCATTATAAATACAAAATTAAAACAACCCTAATCTCCCTATTGATAAAATTCGGCCAACACAAGAAGAGAAGGAGAGAAAAATTTAGGGTTTTATTTTTGAAGATAAAAGTCAAGAATCGAGGTAAAATCTTTAATACTTATGCTTAATTAATTTTTATAATTCATGTAATACAAATTGTGATGGATCTAGGGTTTATGGGTTTCTGTAAATTAATATTATAAAACATGTTGGGATCATTAATTAGTAATATTATGATGATTGGTGAAGAAGTTAGGGTTTAAAACATGTTAATTAATGAGTTAGGGTTTTGATAGATTTATAAGGCTGTGAAGATTCGATTGTGTTTAACAGATGGATATGATTTAGATCATGAATTTTATGTCTAAATTGTAGTTCAGAGAAAGAACTTTTCAAAAAGTCCAAGCACGAGTGTTTTCAAGGTCGGGAAATCAGTCAAACGAATTTTATGAGTTAAGGTGTCAAAACAGTTAAACCGGGACAGATTTAGGTTAGAAGTAATGAGATCAAAAGTGATTTAAAAAGTGTTATTAGGGTTAGGCCTTCTTTGGGAATTGATTTCTATATTATTTTTGACTTCCACGCGAAAATTAGGCGATAATAAGTTGTGCGAGTATGTCTAAGAGGTCAAAACTTTTTGGTGTGCGTTCAGATTCAAATCTGGATAGTTGTCATGTTTGATTTTTCATTGGGTACTTTTGTATGTTTTTGGCGCATGGTCTTCTGGGACATTCTTTTATGCTTATGAAGGATCATGTTGAATTTTTTATGTGAGTTGTGGATGATTTTTGGTCGTGATTTTATGCGGGTGAAAGTACCCTAAAAATATGCGTTTTCTGAGAGGTTTTATTTAAGGGATTTAGTGAGTGTAGGTGTTGGGTGATGATTAGTATGGAGTCTAGGTAATCCATAGTGGGTTATATGAACCTTATACATCCATCATATATATGTGTTACATGGACTATAGCTTTTAGCTTGGTCGCGTGTAATGTGGTATTGTTTGTTTGTATAGATTTGTGTGTTGATAACTTGGAAGCTGCGAAGTTAAGGTGAGTTTCATAGTCCCAATTTTTACTTTGTTTTAAACTTGGGATGGAGATGATGCTTGTTTAAATGTTTTGAGTTACTGTGATTATGTGTTTAATAAAAAGCATGGACTTGTAATGGTTATTATATGTATACTGCATGTTATTGTGGTGTTTCTGTGTGGTGATTATTTGAGTGGGAAAGTCCTAGTGGCTCTACTCATTATTATTCTGTGTGGTCCGGCCGGAGGGTATTTATTTACCCATTATATTGGATCGGTGGGCGCGTTCCGTCCCAATTGTGGTGGTATTTGGATCGGTGGGCACGTTCTGTCCCAATTTATACTTGGATCGGTGGGCACGTTCCGTCCCGTAAGCTGTGATTGCATGTTAGTTGTATAATAACTATATTTTTGCTGTCCTGCTATGTTTTATAATCACAGTGAACTGATAATCAAGGTGTATTGTGTGTCTTAAACCTATGAATCTCACCAACATTATGTTGACGTTTTTAAGCATCATTTTCTGGTGAGCATTCTAAGGCTAAGGTAGAAGGACGTGAATAGAAGAGACTAGTTTGCATTTGAGGATGACTACCTTTAAGTTTTTAATTTGATTAAGTTGAACCTTGTTTGGGATACTCGAAGGTCTTTCATTATTACTCTATGTTTTAATGGAGATACCTTGGAGTTTGTTTTTGGTTGTTTTATTTTGGGGTATCGTTACGACACCTTGTGTCTGTACTTTGCTCTATTTATTTGCATATAGTAAATCTCTATATAGACGCCATGTGTTGTGATGCTATCCATGATGTTGCACTCGCGTTTCCGCCATTGGCGAGGTGTGACAATTTAGGTTAATCATAGTGTGTTATAGTTGACAATTACTTAAACAGTTACCCGACCAAAAGTTACACTGATAAATACTGTTAATGAATTTGTTGGTATTATGCCAGAGTTACTTTGATGTTAGTCGAAGGTTTTTAATCGTTATTCATTGTTCCATAGTAGTGAGAACAATGATCTGATAACCGAGACACATAACGTTTAAACCGTTACTTATACTTGGTGTTTTTTGATATTCTTATGACACTCACTAGATGGAAATGTTGTCTAAAGATTTTCACAACATTCAAGTATTAATTTTTAAAAATACATGATTCACATCAGTTTACATAACAGATTTACTTCAAACAAGATGGCTCAGCTATTTCTGTTCCAATACACGCACGACACATTTGAAAATCAGCAGGTAAATTTTATTGATACATATTTATGTTACATATTAATGAATATACAGTTATGAAAATTAAGTCGATGGATAAAAAAGGTTGGGTTTTGTTACGATTCACAACGACAGGTCTTGCCGGATGTTTTTGCCGACTACTTCAAGAACGAAAGCAACATGGTTTACCTGAACGGCACCGACAGGTACCGATACAAAACAGAACTACAAAACAGAGACGGAAAATGGGTGCTATGTGACAAAGAGTGGTCTGCGTTTGTTGTAGCAAATGTTCCTCGCACTGCAGCTACAATGCATTTTGTTAATATCGGACAAGACGACTACTACGTGACAGTCTACGACATTAGTGGATCAGAGTGTGCGGGTTACAATAGGCGAAAAATAGGACCAAGAATGACCAGGTGTTTGGCAACGTATGCTCCGGGAATAACGGTAATCAAATATATATATTTTAATCATACTCTCGATTCAAAACTAAAATATATATTGTTATCAATGTATACCTTATTTATGAAATCCGTTTTTCTATGTGTAGTTACTACCAGGCGATTTCATACAAGATATCTGGCAAGACAATTTCACCCTCATGTATGCAGGAATGGCATTCCATGTTCACCACAAGAGGATTAAACTTGGGATGATAAGCCCGTCAGGATGAATGGGTTAACAGGTTACGGGTGGGACGACTTCGTTGTGACGGCGGGGATAGAGTGGGGTCGACAACTTGTCTTTACAAACCTAGAGAGATACACATTATCAGTTGTGGTCATAGGAGGCTATGATGGTCTTGGACTTAGCAAGGAAGACATACGAACTACTTTGCTAAAGAAACCACCTAGACCAATTCTTTATCGAGATCGTAATGGTAAGTCAAAGTATATGTTTTTTAGTTTTTCTTAAAATTCAAATACAAATCAAACCATCCTAAACATCTATTGTCAAACTGCTTAACAACGCAATCACAATATTATTGCAGACCCGAGAATGCATCACATTTGCAAATGGTACCATCACAATGCTCATGTAAATGAAGATATGGTTTTTTACACACGGTTCCGCCCAGAATTTGGATATTACTATCCACTGGTAAGATAGAAACAATAAACGAGCAAACCAAAAAATGTCGAGTATATGTTTTGGAAAAACGAAAGTAACCCCATTATCTGTCTTACAACACAAGAGATCGAATCAGAGATCTGGGACAACTTGAAGTTACACAAGTACAGGAAAGCAATCATCATACACAGGGAATGGGCTTACTCAATCACCCTGTATCAGATTTTACACACAGATAACCCTTTTAAGATCAAATCCCTTGTGATGGCAGGGAACTGGTATCAGTTTGGACAAGATTATGGCTTTCAACAACAAAAAATGATGCGTATAAAGTTGGTGCGTTATGAGGTTCATTCAGACGAAGGCCAACTACAACGATTCCCAATATTCCATGTTTGTTAATATTCTATCACAGGGTATCAGCTTATGACGCCACAAAGAAATTAGGAACATTTGTATTTTGATTTTTTGGAAGTAGGATACTTGCATCTTAACTTTATGAACCTTATAATCAATCTGTCCAAAATTAAGCATACTTGATTGTAATTTTTTACCGTCATTACAGAAAACCAATGTTCAAAATCAAAGTACATCGTAACCTGATAAAACTTTTAATTTGTTATGTTACAATAGCATACTTGATTTTAATGTTTTAATGTCATTACAGAAAACCAATGTTCAAAAAAAAAAAAAAAAAAAAAAAAAAAAAAAAAAAAAAAAAACTCTAACTTGATAAAACGTAATGCAAGTGTTGAAGGTACTGCCAGTGTTGAAGGTGTTATTATATATTTAGCAGCCAAAGGTATAATGGAAGTTTATATGAATCCATAACTTAAAAAAAAAAAAGAAAAAAAAATCAATAATCCGTGACGACTTGAACATGCACAGTTACACAAAAAAGAAATATCATACACAGAAAACGGGGTTATCAAGCCAACCTTGATGCGGTTTTACACGGACATAACCATATTGTCTACAAAAGCCATATAATCCTGAAGCATGTAATTACAATCAATTTACCCCAAATTCAATATAAGTCCATAAAACACTACTTAAGTAACAACTGCACTTTAACATATATCAAACACAGCCACCAACGGAATAGGCCCATTAAACAACTGAACTTCAAAAGCCGAATCGACTGTTGTTCCAACCATCTGGAATCTGATCATTTTGTTCATTGGAAACTGGAAATCTTCGGCCAAGGTCCTCCAATTTATCCTAAAGTTCATATGATCGTTTCTCCATGGCCTATCAGCATGACGCTCAATTTTCATGACTACACGGCGTTCACTGTCCATCCTCCTTAGAAGCGCATGGGTAAATTGTTGCAAATTGTTATCAGAAACAAAACCACTTGGTATAGTCTGAAAGCAATTACAACAACTTAATAACTTCAACTCTTTTACTATTAAATATCTATTAAAAATTTCAAACTACATAATGTATATAAAGAGACAACCCTTACCATTCTTCCGGAATCGACCACAAACGGGAAAAGCCTTCGGTAGAAAGTATTCTCTTCAGACAAATGCACTCCATGTTGGAACCAATTACACCCGTGTACCAACCTTACATCTAACGAATATCAACAACAAAGTAAACATTACATATTCACAAACAAATACAACTGATTCACCTCAAATTAACATGTAAAATTGAATATATATTTTAAAAAAGGGAAAATGATCTGAAAAGGCATCATACTTGCCACTATATTCTTTTGTAAGCATCATACTTTTTTTTCCTATTGTATGCATCCAACTTTTTAAATTTTCTTATTCTAGGCATCCAACTTTCCTTAATCATCCTATTGTATGCATCAAACTTTTTTAATTTTCCTATTCTAGGCATCCAACTTTCCTTAATTTTCTTATTGTAGCGTCACTTTTTCACGCTACAGGCCTACAATAGAAAGTTGGATGCTACAATAGGAAAAAAAAAGGTATGATGCTTACAAAAGAATATAGTGGCAAGTATGATGCCTTTTCAGATCATTTTCCCTTTAAAAAAATGTAATACTACCTGGCTCATTTGCATCATGCCCTTGAACAAATGCAAGATGTGTGGGGTAATGATGTTCATGTATGAGCTGAAAACCATCATTATCAAACCATATCAACGCCAATCGCATATCAGTCTTTTTGGTCAACACAACTCGCTCACCAACCATTAGATTTGCACGGTGAACAACCGTATTCCAGTGAACATTAAACTGGAAACCAACGCTATCCAAAGTACCAGGAATAACACTCTGCTTTGCAACCACATATATTTCAGAATCGGAAAATTCAATCACAAAATCATTGCGTTCAACGCCTTGAAGGAACTCCACAGGAAACCACTAATAAAACAAAATTTAAAAGTATTAAAACAAGCTTTATAAATTCCATAAATTTTACATATATACAATTATAACATAACTTTACCGGTGATGAACTTCGATCAACCCCAACTTCGGCAATGCACCTAACCAGCCTGTTCCGTGTATGAATTCTCCCATAACCACCGCTCTCCCATCCATCTGCATCATACGCTGTAACAAAAAAGGTGTCTGCAGCCTCCTTTATGAAATGCAAAGTCCTAATATTCAAATAGCCGCTTTGCTCTATGAAATTATCCCACCTTGCACCAGATATACTCCATTCTTCGCTACCTCTTTCCCGACAAATAAAAACTTTCCTTTTAACCCGATTATTATTAATCAAGTACACATAGTCATTATTGTTGTAGTAGTTAATATGATAGTAATCAGGCAGTACCTATGGTTTTACAAAAAACAAACAAACACATGAACAAACAAACTCAAAGAACGTGTATAAGAAGATTATTATGGGAATATAATTCCATAAATACCTACCAATGTTCCCATATTTTCCACATGATTATAATCCGTGATGAATTGTGTTGTCATTGTTCTGCAACCATTCCAAAAACACAAGACATTTAGCAAAGATGAAAACACGAACCAGTCCTTCAAATACACACTCAAATACTATTGTAATAACGAACACCAGTACAACATGTATGAAATAACAGCCAAACAAAACATCTGCATCTAACAAACATCACTTTCGCAACATGTCATGGTAACAGGGTTGATTCATTATACTCTAAAACAATTATCAACCCCACCAAAGGATTAAGATAATTCAAAACAATTAAAAATTACCTTGATCCACAGTAACTCATAACAGACTTCAATTATCTCCTTACTCTGTCTCGATTCCTTTTTATTTCCTTTCTTCTCACTCCCTCGATTCCTCTTCACATGAGAATGAAGCATTTTGTAAAATATCTCCATCTTCAAACATACTTGCCTTTATAAATTCAAACGACTCTTTTATTAGGTATGGTATTGCAGGTAACTTTTCAAGATTGAAAACTAATACCATAGCTAAAAAAACATTGTTATGAATTAATAAAAGCTATTCATGTTGAAGTTAGAGACACTTGTGTGCTTCTTGCGTGAAAAAATATATAGTGCTTCATATTCATGTGAATATGAAAGGAGGAAATAATGACGATCAAAAACAATCTAACAGAAACAAATCATGCTGAACCAGCATGAGCTGAACCAAAATTACACCCCTCATTTTTCATTTTTATGTAATATCAAACGGAAACAAAATATATGTATTGTTGATATCAGTACAAAGGACCCTTGTGTCCCCTTTCAATTTCAGAATAACATGACCCTTGTGTGCAAACTTTCTATGAAAAGAAAATTAAATAACTTTACAAACCAACATAATATTGCATTATAGTAACAGAAATCAAACTTACAAAATATTCCAACATTACATTTTGTCATATCTCATAGTACATACATTTTAAATAGATTAGTAATATTCAATACTTTTATAAACTTCAACAATTTTCTGTCGGTTTTCTTCTATCACTTTATTATGATCTTCAATCTTCTTCTGATGCATCAATATAATCTCTTCATCTTCTTTGTTTTTTTCTTCAAGCTTTTTTATACGGTTATTATAAAGCTCAATAAGAGTTTTTTCTGTTCCAAATTGACCATACTTACATTTTTTCCAAATAGCTTCAGAGATGCCAAAGATTTGGTATTTTGAAGGCATAGAAGGAGGAGAAGGATCTCTTTCACGTTTTTGTTTCTTTGAATCAGTATTTGAAGATGATGAAGCCATTCTACTTTGAATCCTTTTAACTTAGTACTGTTAAAGCTTTTTAGCAACAATCAAATTCCATCAATAAGCCATTATACTTTGAATCCTTTTAACTTAGTATTGTTAAAGCTTCTTAGCAACATTCAACTTCCATCACTACTAATTGTCACGTTAGTACTGCGCTTTTTAACTTAGTACTCTTAAAACCTTTTAACAACCGAATAACCACTATAAAACCTAACAAACTAATCAACTAATATGCCACACATAAAAAACGCTAGAGATCCTCATTATACCAAAATGAAATACAACAAAACGAATACTATCTTTACTTTGTGATATACAAAAGATAATTAAAAATCCAGAAATAAAATGATGCCTACCACAATCTATCAATCACATATAAAAATGACTTAAATGCATAAACAAACCACTTATCATGTATAAAAAATGCATAATTTCAGGTTTAACTGCCCCACTACAACATTTGGGGTTTTTTAAACTAAGCAACGTATCCAACATGCAATATTAAAATCTTACAATTAAACATTAAATCTAATTACAACCAGTACTTGATCTGCAAAAAAACCTTATTTTAATTACATTGTTATATTATATTAACTAACAACTTAAAACTTAAATCAATAATATACAAACACATACTCTTAAAGTAACTCAATATTCATACTATGTTTATAAATGTTCGAAAAAAAAAAACTTTTATGAACGCAGGCAATTATCGGGTGAAGGTAAGGTGATGTGTGTGTTTGTTTTTTTTTAACTAACTGGAAGATTAAAACACAATATACATTGTCTTATTAAATGGTTACTCAGTATAAATTTAAGGCAACTTTTACCTATTTTGTTAATGCAACACTCTATACATATTTTAAATGCATTGAAAAGTAATCATGCCTACTTTGAAGAGAGTAAGAAAATGAAATGCATGAAATGATCAAGGGTAGGCTAACTTTCATGAGTAAGCTATACCACTTGCATGCTACTCAAATACATTTGCCTTAATATTAAAGAAACACAACCTAATACCATAACAAAATAAAACAACCAATAATTGGTTAAGAATCATCAATATATCGTAACAAAAATTATAAGTTCAATATCGTTTTTTTTTTTAATCCGGACTACAATTTTTAAATCATAGCTAATTATTGTATTTTTTTTACCCGAATAACAATTTATAAATCATAAATAATAATAAGTTACCTAATACCATCCAAATAACAATTAAATGCCATGCCCTTTTATATGACATTAACAAATGTAATAAAGAGCGTGTAAATTACAAAAAGTAAAATCACAAAGCGTGCCCGCCCATTAGGCGGGCTTCGACAACTAGTATATATATATATATATATATAATATATATATATATGATGTGCTGCGTGTGTCGTTGCGGTTTAGCAGTTTTAATGCCTAATCAAGTTTTAAATTTATATTTAGCCGACTTATCAATAACACACACACTTAACGAGCAGTGTACCCGGTTAGTATGAATATAATGGTAAGTAGAGTGTCGATCACTAAGAGTGGAACGTATTATCTCGTTATTCTAATCAGTATTTTAATATCCTAACGCAAGGGGGTTTCAGCCTGAGAGACTGGCACGATTTGTTTGTAATTAAATAGTAAAATAAACCAATAGGCACGAATCAGCAAGTAGCACACACGTACACAGATAAATACTCGAGACAATAAGAGGGCTGTCCTTATAATTAAGTAGTTTGTCACTTGTTTTATTGATAGCTTTATATGAAGTGTATGTAGTTAATCCTTTCTCGTTGGTCCTAAGCTTATCGGCGAGTAAACCCTTAATGATGACTTATGTCTAAAAGTTATTCCTAAGTGATCAATTTAGTAATAACCGTGGGAGTGCAACCTTTCCGTTGCCACATTACACAAGCCACTAATAAACACAGAGGTGATCAATGCACTAATAAGTAGTAACCAAAGACATCAACATATAAACTTTAATCGATGGGAAAGCAATTTTAAGGGGAGTTGAAGTGAATGATAACATAACACAAGCCCATCAATCCTGATGAATTAAAGTTTGCTAACACAATAAAACAAAACTACTTAATGAATTAAACACATGCAACACCTTCTTACAGCTCTTGTATCTTCGTTTGGTGTGTCTTGTGCTGCTGCCTTGACTGAATTCGTCCTAGGGTTCTTCTGCTTCGGTCTTCGAATCTAGAATAATACACTGACAAAAGCTCCGGAATTCGTCTGGTCTTGGGGTATTTATAGTTTCTGTCTGAGGTGAGATGCGGCGCATCTAGTAAGTAGATGCGGCGCATTGACTTAACTTCACGTGGGGTCCAAGATTATAATATTCAGGAATATTCGTACACCGCCAGAAGATGCGGCGTAACTCCATGATTAGATGCGGCGCATGTCCTCTTGTATCTTGGATCGTATCTGGTGATATCTTGATAGAGATGCGCCATATGTAATAAGCAAGATGCGACGCATCTGGAGCAGATTAGTCTTGATCTTCTTCATTTCAGTAGACTCTTCACTTTATGCATGTTTTGCTCCATTATTAGTCCAAAATCGCCAAGTTTCACCAAATGCTTGTTTTTACCTGAGAATTACAAAAGTAAACGATTAAGTATCAATCCTCATACATAATATAGTAAAACAAGTCAAATTAATAGGATAAATGATAGTAATAAAATGTACTTATTTGAGTTCATCAAATATCCCCCCACTTGAACTTTACTTGTCCCCAAGTAAACCTTAGAATTTCTCTTATGAAAATGTATCCTAAAAGATGTTAGGATTTATTTTTATATCAAGCATGTATTCGTTTAATTCATAATCACACAACTAAACACTTTAACGAATTAGAAGTGTAATAAAATAATTTGATAAAAGCAAATCTAATCGTTTAACTTTCCAGTCGCGACGAATATTCTATCATAAGCTTGGCAAGTATACACATCTCCTCCACTAAAGCTAAGGAATAACAAGTCTAAAGCGGTAAAAAGGGTTTTTAGGCTTAAGGGTTAATTATTCTCTTTTCACCATCGATCTCAAATTCCAGAAAAGGCGACAAAATCACAAATACATGATCGAATCCACGAACACGATACTTGCAATTGCTCAAATCCTTAACTCGAATAGGCTAAAGATAGGTCCAAACTTCACCAATAATAATATATCAAAAAGGGCGACAAAATCATAAATACATAGCCGAATCCACGACTACGATACTTAAGATTGCTCAAATCCCTAATCTTAATAAATCAAAGGTTTGGTTGGATAAAGAATAATATAGGGTATGGATAATATTTGAGATATAAATTGGTGTAAAAATAAAAATAAACAAAACAAATAAATTAAAATCCTAAGTGTGGTTAATCACTATCCCAACCATCCCATGAATAAGACTCATATCATTGAATAACTCACGCTTTAACACTTGAAACACACGCTTTAGGTAGACACGAATTATACTCAACAAGATGTTAATCAAAGAATAAACCTTAATTGGCGTTCCCATAACTGCCAATTCCCATTCAATCCATAGATATAGTACAACAAATAGTGGCCATATGAACCACTTACATAACTTTACATCGTTGGTTTAAAAACAAACATCCAACTTTTCTCTTTCTTTTTCTTTTCTATTTTTTTTTTTCGATTTTTTTTTTTTTTTTTTTTTTTTTTTTTTTTTTAACTAAAGATGTGTAAAATTTCACCACATCACTATAATGATAATTCTGGATAATTTTTCCATACTTTTCATACTTCAGAAATAACGGTAATAGTGAAAGTAGTAAACACACGAAAAATAAACTCAAAAATATACAATATTTACTTTCACTCCAATTGCATTGTGCAATTTCCCGACCTAACCAAAGATAATGAATTACGCACACGAACACAGGTAATGTAAGGAAACACACTTTGCCTATAGCAATTAACCAACCACGGACTTTAATCTACAGGGTAGGCTAATGTGTAAGGGTGTAACGAAACATTTTAAACATAGGTGTAAGAAACGAAAGGAATGGCTCTGAGTGTTTTTCTAGGGGTATCTTACTCTAAAAATGAGAGTAACAAAAGGGTTTATACGGGGGTTAACTAACCAGTGTAGTTAGTTAATAACACATAACATATAATAGGCTATTTGGGTGTAATCCTAGAATTTTACCAATTTAGACAAGTCATTCCAATTATATAAATATAATACTTATTATGGTGGTCTCGAATAGTATACAAGCCAAGTTCTAAAGTTTACAAGTCACCGGCACACTCATAGATTTGTGAATTTTGAAAAATCACAATTTTTGAAAATAATGTCATGTGTGCAGCTATGCAACTTAGATCTTAAACAAAAACATGCTAAAAATTTTTAAGTTTGATATATTAAGCACATTTTAAGCATAATTTTTGAAAAAGTTTAGGACAAGTAATTGTTAAGTGTTCTAATTCTCCAATCCCCCCACTTAAGTTAAACAACGTCCTCGTTGTTTGTATAAAAGGTTAAAAACTGGAAAATAAAAGAATTAGAACAGAAAAACTCCCCTGAGATTTGCTCGGTATGATCCTCCATTAGTATAAGAGCAAAAATCAACTTCTTGTGGATTAGAACGTTAAAGCTTCATATTTGATGTATCCACAGGAAATCCAGGAAACTATAATACCACCAACACTTTAAAACACACCTAAGATAAGAAAGGTTCAAACTTGCATAATACATTAGTAGTTAGATAAAAATAAAACTTAAAAATTAAAACTGAAAATCATCAGGTCATTCGATGCGCCGTATCTTATGGAAGAAGATACGCCGTATCGAGCCTGGAATTAATACGGATCAGAATAAAAGATGCGCCGCATCCTTAACCAGGGATGCGCCGCATTAAAATAAACTGATAAAAAGTTTTAAAGTCGAAAATAAAAATGCAGAAAAATTAAAATAAGATATGACCATTGCAGGAGATGCGTCGCATCTCAGAATTGAGATGCGCCGTATCCTCATGCGGGCCTGACTGACTTGACACAGAAACAGAATAATAAAAATTCTCCGGGTTGTCTCCCGGTAAGCACTTGTCTTTATTCCAGAGTCTTCAAGTTAGACTCACGTTCAGCTCTTCATTTAGTTCTTGTCACGGTCCATCCTTCTTCCTTCATCCGAAAGATTTTCCCGTATATCTCTGCGACGTTTTCTTCCGTTCGACTTAATCTAATATAACTCTTTGTCTTCGCCGCAGTATACTCTTCATCAGGACCTAAAGAATATTTGATGATTTTAAATTTCTCAGTAATCATTGCGGGTGGCTTATTGTAAGGGATCCCAAGTAGTTGACACTTTCTTTTGCTGAATTCTTCTTCGTCCTTGTCAACAAACTTAAAATAAGGATCCTTAATCAAATAGTCGTCTAATTCCTCAATCAACGACTCATTATTATTATCATCTTGAATCGCCTCCCATTCTCTTTCCAAATCATATTGTAACCGTCGACTAAGCTTTGTGAAATCATCAAACTGTTTATGCACCCATTCCCAGAAAGTAGTATCCGATGTCCCCTTAAGTCCTTTCAAGCGTTCAATTCTGCCCTTTTCTTGTAAAGCCTCCGATTTTTGTGGGCAGTCTTCAACATTATCGTACCATTCATAATCTTCAAAGGTTACATCGTTTCCAACCCGTTTCATCCCAATAATACTTCCCCCATTACAGGTTCCGTCATTTTTATAATCACAGGTCGGCCAAACACTACTTCCGTCCTTGAAAACGAAGGGTGTACAGGTGTGATTAATGTGCTCAAATTCCCATGGTTTATCCCAAACCCATGGTACTTGGTCATTCCATTCATAGTACCAGGTGTTTTTGAAATCGTCATAAGTCTTAAATCCTGGTAGATCTCCAGTAAGCACATCATCGTCGACTTGAAGAAGGTAGTTAAATTCCTTGAACTGCTTGCACAAGGGTGTCTCATAATCGAACACATCAATGTCAATTCTGAAAAGTTCTTCAATGCCCTCATTGATTGTTGAATCATGAAGTGACGACCCATAATCGCTTTCTACTTCTTCATCTTCTCCTCTCATCCAATATACCCATAATGCATCCTTAGTAGCTCGATCCATGCTCTTATGGTTATTAAACTTACTAGCCAACCATTCTGAAAAATCAACATCGTTAGGATCGTGGTTAACGTCAAAGCAAGCCTTTCCAATCATATTCTTTTTTATCTCCATGAACTCGTTAAATTGCTTCTTAAAACTCCGAGTCAACCATGAAGTCATAATCTGCTTGACTTCATTTGCAGGGGCGAATTCCGGACTACCATATTTAAGTTCTAGCCAATCATTGAGGGAGAGATCAATCAATCGTACCAACCTGCCATGAAATAGTAACTCCGCCAAAGCATAAATTCCATCATTGTCCAGATATTTCTCATTTAATCCCCAGTACTGCTCGGAATATGGCATGTAAGAGTTTTGGGTGTTGCCTCCACCACAGCTGTTGTTGCTTTAGTCCATGTATGCAAGATAGAATTTCCCATCATCTTCTTCGATAGTAGTCCAGTTCAATCCTTCGGCTTCAATGATAGGCCATAAGAGCGACAATTCTTCTCCAGTGTACCTCACAAATACATCATAAGAGAATACCTCTTTGTCAATGTTGCATAAACGCATGAATTCCTTAAAAGCAGCTTCAAGAGGAGTCTCCCAAGAGAATAAATCTGCATCGATCATGAGCACATTGAATGAATCTGAAAACAAGCATTCCTTAGCAAGATATCCGTTAACTGACATGTCTTCCATAGCAAAATCTGTCATCCAAGGTAAAATCATCAGTAGGATTTGTTCGCTAGAAGAGAAATTAATGAATTTAGAAACGGATATAAGAATAAAAATAGATGATATCTGCAGACGATGCGCCG
Organism: Artemisia tridentata subsp. tridentata; assembly: GCA_021014915.2. NCBI lineage: Eukaryota > Viridiplantae > Streptophyta > Magnoliopsida > Asterales > Asteraceae > Artemisia > Artemisia tridentata. The sequence goes on from CP139506.1 coordinate 424,666,631, forward strand.
TATCCAAAAAGTTGGATACGCCGTATCTTAATACGTTAGAATTAAGTCAGACTTTATTCAGAAAATAGATACGCCGCTTAGAATTTACGAATGCGCCGTATCGAATTAATTAATCAAAAATCGATATTTATTTAAAATTAAATACGTCGTATTAACGAAAGTTAATGCGCCGTATTTTCGTTACGTTTAAAAATACAAGATTTTTGATTCAGAAAATGCGCCGTATCGACAGAGATCGATACGCCGTATCTGTTTAATAATTCGCAAACTGTTTTTAATTAAAATAATAGATACGCCGTATCTGCTAAAACAGATGCGTCGTATGGCGTTAACGTTTAGAAAAAATTTTCTTATTAAAAACAGATACGCCGTATCTTGGGGAAAAGATGCGTCGTATCGAATTAATTAAACGCGTTGTATTTAAAAAAATTAAACGCAATACGCCGTATCTGAGAGATCAGATGCGCCGTATCGTTTGATTTAGCACAGTACAACGATAGCAGAACAGAAAAAATACGAAAAATAAAAACAAAAATTAAAACACACAAACAAAATAAACACAAAAACAAAAATAAAGGCAAACAAATAACACACAAAACAACAAATATGCAAAATAATACAATGATGCAATTAATCTAATAAAAAGAAAAACCTAATTAAAATACTAATCAAATTAACAGATAATAACAATTCACTCCCCGGCAGCGGCGCCAAAAACTTGATGTTGCTGCGTGTGTCGTTGCGGTTTAGCAGTTTTAATGCCTACTCAAGTTTTAAATTTATATTTAGCCGACTTATCAATAACACACACACTTAACGAGCAGTGTACCCGGTCAGTATGAATATAATTGTAAGTAGAGTGTCGATCACTAAGAGTGGAACGTATTATCTCGTTATTCTAATCTGTATTTTAATATCCTAACGCAAGGGGGTTTCAGCCTGAGAGACTGGCACGATTTGTTTGCAATTAAATAGTAAAATAAACCAATAGGCACGAATCAGCAAGTAGCACACACGTACACAGATAAATACTCGAGACAATAAGAGGGCTGTCCTTATAATTAAGTAGTTTGTCACTTGTTTTATTGATAGCTTTATATGAAGTGTATGTAGTTAATCCTTTCTCGTTGGTCCTAAGCTTATCGGCGAGTAAACCCTTAATGATGACTTATGTCTAAAAGTTATTCCTAAGTGATCAATTTAGTAATAACCGTGGGAGTGCAACCTTTCCGTTGCCACATTACACAAGCCACTAATAAACACAGAGGTGATCAATGCACTAATAAGTAGTAACCAAAGACATCAACATATAAACTTTAATCGATGGGAAAGCAATTTTAAGGGGAGTTGAAGTGAATGATAACATAACACAAGCCCATCAATCCTGATGAATTAAAGTTTGCTAACACAATAAAACAAAACTACTTAATGAATTAAACACATGCAACACCTTCTTACAGCTCTTGTATCTTCGTTTGGTGTGTCTTGTGCTGCTGCCTTGACTGAATTCGTCCTAGGGTTCTTCTGCTTCGGTCTTCGAATCTAGAATAATGCACTGACAAAAGCTCCGGAATTCGTCTGGTCTTGGGGTATTTATAGTTTCTGTCTGAGGTGAGATGCGGCGCATCTAGTAAGTAGATGCGGCGCATTGACTTAACTTCGCGTGGGGTCCAAGATTATAATATTCAGGAATATTCGTACACCGCCAGAAGATGCGGCGTAACTCCATGATTAGATGCGGCGCATGTCCTCTTGTATCTTGGATCGTATCTGGTGATATCTTGATAGAGATGCGCCGTATGTAATAAGCAAGATGCGGCGCATCTGGAGCAGATTAGTCTTGATCTTCTTCATTTCAGTAGACTCTTCACTTTATGCATGTTTTGCTCCATTATTAGTCCAAAATCGCCAAGTTTCACCAAATGCTTGTTTTTACCTGAGAATTACAAAAGTAAACGATTAAGTATCAATCCTCATACATAATATAGTAAAACAAGTCAAATTAATAGGATAAATGATAGTAATAAAATGTACTTATTTGAGTTCATCAATATATATATATATATATATATATATATATATATATATATATATATATATATATATATATATATATATATATATATATATATATGTCAAGCTAGTAATCAAACACCTTTATTATAGATTATTAGTCTGTCAAACTTGTAATAAAACACATATATTGGAACCATTAGTTTCAAACAAATAAATTGAAACCAAAACTGATATCAAATGCATTAGTGAATAAACATATATACGGAGAAATAAATTCTAACATTACATTGAATAAACAATAACAATATATAACAATAACAATATATAACAATAACAATAACAATAATAATAACAATAACAATAACAATAATAATAACAACAACAACAATAATAATAATAATAATAATAACAGAGGTTTCCATTACCTGTTGAGTCAGATCTTCACTCAAAAGTGAAAACCCACAATCGTTGTTTTGTTGCCCACGTACAACCCTAAACCAAAATTGAGATTTTAACCGTATGTGAAAAATGATTTCCATTAATAAAACCGTATCAAATACTTGATTTACGAACTTGAATGCTTGATTTTCGCAGCGCCAAAACTTTTTTATTAATCTGAAATTTTCCCCAAAATTTTAAGCGGGTGTTCAAATGAGTATGTGAATACAATGTGAACGTGGGTGGGTATAATGAAATTTTCCCCAAAATTTTAGGGTAGAATTTGTTTTATAATTAAATTAATTAATAGTATATAGTATATGAAATGTATTATATATTGTATATATATATATATAATATATACGTATTTTATTGTATTTGAAACTAAAAAAGAACTAGAGTATTACCCGGTCGGTGCTCTGGTTATCAGCTAAATTAATTTAAAAGCTTTTTACCCAATAATAAAATTTATTATGAAATTAAGTATAATGTTAAAATAAAATCTTAAATCTTGACTCGGTATCCCGCCAAATTGATTTTTTTGGGTCGTGGACGGGTTGACCTTTTCGGGTTGACATCTTATAACCCATTTAACTTGAAATCAACCCATTTGACTGATTCAACACATTGATATCGTTGTTTTGAAGATTGTTGGTGACATTGAAGCGTCTTTCCCGTATTCTCAAGAAAGCTTCGACGGGCGGGGTAAAAAAAGCTTCACGGCGATACAAAAATGCACTTTGTTGGGGATTATCACATGACAAGAGAAGACTTAATGAGAAGAACAGAATTAAGTCTGGTGAATTACGTTATTAAGTCTGTTAGTGTATTTTGTAATAGTTAAGTCTGCCTTTGTATTGTTAAGTCTGGTAGGCAGAATTAACGTTGTTAAGTCTGGTTGACTTATTAGTTAAGTCTGGTTATGAAAGTTAGGAAAGTTTGTTAGATATAAGTTAGGAAAGGATACGAAGTTATCTTTAGAAAAGATACGTATATCCTTCTACACGTTTTGTATCTAGGGTTTCCTTGGTGTATAAAAGGAACCCTAAGGCATTAGTTTAGAGATAACGACGAAGATTGTATCCATTAAAAAGTTAGTAATATACAAAGTTAGTTATTGTTATTGTGTTCTTCAATTGTTGGTGTTAAGATTCCGCATTAGCATTAACAACCTGTGTTAGAGTTTCTCACTTAGATTGATTTGGATTTATTCAAGTCGTCTAACAAGTAACAAGGCTACTTGGATCCATTACGTGTGGACCTATACACTTTGGCAATTAAACAACTCTCAACGGGTGATCCCCCGGATAAGTTTTTCGGTTTCGTTTCTGATATTCATTTATTCGTATAAAGGCGTAATGTTGTTTTCCGACTTTAAACAACAGCTTGACAACAACGTGAAAGTTGATACCTAACCGTTTGTTGATGAGGTGATTCGCGAATCTAAGAAAAGGAAAAGGGAAGCAAACTTGGCAACAAGGAAATGGAACGATGTAATTCAAATCGAAAGTTCGGACGATGAGTGCATTTTCGATGGTGATGATGATACTCTTGATCAGGGTTTTCAAGATCGGGATCCTACCCAGGATCGTTTTCGTCTTGCAAGATCGTGATCGTAAGATCGGATCGGGATCTTAAGATCCTACTCTAATGTTATTTCTTAATAGTTTTTGTAATATTATACAAATCTATAAATTATTATACATTATAAACACAAAATATTATGAATGTTTAATAGAAATATTGTCCTAAATTATGATTATGAAATGTATAAAAAGATTAACATGTTGTTTTTTGAATTCTACAAAAAAAAAACCCATAAATTTATAGTTTTTTAGTTTATAATCCGAGAAAAGTAAGATCGGACCGGATTAGATCTTAAAATCGTATGGTCAAGATCGGGATCCTATAAGATCTTAAGCTTGCAAAGATCCTATGTAGGATCCGGATCATTTTTGCTTTGCAGTATCATAAAATCGTAAGATCCTAAAATCAGGATCAGGATCCTAACAACTATGCTCTTGATGATGTTTTGTCAATGTCCAATATCAAGAGGAATCTAATGAATAGAAACTGCCCCACTACAACATTTGGGGTTTTTTAAACTAACCACCAATTAGTGGTTTTGAGCTGAAGTTCAACTTTATACTAATGCTCATAGATAAGCTAAAATCTATAATGTAACGTGACATATTCTCACTCAAGTCACAATAACAAATCTACAAATTCGGCTACTGCATTAAATTATTATTTTTAGTACTTTGGTGTGTTTTAGATTTAATATTTATCATTAAATAAGAATGATTGCGCACATTTTTTTTATTATTATTATTATACTGACAACAAGTTTATAATCTTTTTTTTCCTTCTAAATTATTGAATCGTTATACCTGAGCAACGCACGGGTATTGCACTAGTTGGTTGTGGTGGACCTTGTTTAACGAAACAAAAGATTATCCAACTCACATTGGTAACACTAGGGACGGAACCATGCACATTTAAGAAGAAGAAAAACAAACTAAACAAGAATAAAAACATAATTTTTTTGGACCATGTACATTTAGGGAAAATAGAAAGGTCTTTTACAAAAATTAATGCTACGCTGCAAATATCCATGAGAGTTCTATTCTTGTAATGGTATGGGATAAGAATTTCTAGCGTTTTTAGTTGAAACCTCATGGAATTTGCTAGTTCATTGCTTTATGTTGATATAAAGACATGATATGACTTTTTCTTTTTTTTTTTTTTTTTTTTTTTTTTTGAATTCGAGATATAATTTTAGTTAATTATGTCAAGATATTTCATTTATCATGACATATATGTTTATCTAGGAGTTTCTATGATGTTTCTTTTGCTATTAGAAATTTGTGAGCTAGGAATTATTATGATGTTTCTTCTTTATTGTAAAAGACAAGGAAATTTTGAATTATTGGTGTAAGAATTGAATGTTAAAAAGTAGTCCTAATCAAAAGATAAGGATATTTCTATAGATAAAAGTCATTATTCCATTACAACCCGTCTAATTATTTCATTTTTAAAGCATATACCTTTATCAAAAGTAGTCTTTATCGAAAGGAAATTTTGGGGGTAGAAATTGAATGTTAAAAAGTGGTCTTTACCAAAAGACAAAGAAATTTCCATCCCTTTATTAAAATATAATTAGTGTTAATAAAGCATATACCTTTATTAAAAGTAGTCTTTATGGAAAAGAAATTTTGGGGGGTAGAAATTGAATGTTAAAAAGTGGTCTTTACCAAAAGACAAAGAAATTTTCATCCATTTACTAAAATATAATTAGCGTTAATAAAGCATATACCTTTATTAAAAGTAGTCTTTATGGAAAGGAAATTTTGGGGGTAGGAATTGAATGTTAAAAAGTGGTCTTTACCAAAAGACAAAAAAATTTCCATCCCTTTACTAAAATATAATTAGTGTTAATAAAGCATATACCTTTATTAAAAGTAGTCTTTATGGAAAGGAAATTTTGGGGGTAGGAATTGAATGTTAAAAAGTGGTCTTTACCAAAAGACAAAGAAATTTTCATCCCTTTACTAAAATATAATTAGTGTTAATAAAGCATATACCTTTATTAAAAGTAGTCTTTCTGGAAAGGAAATTTTGGGGGTAGAAATTGAATATTAAAAAGTGGTCTTTACCTAAAGACAAAGAAATTTTCATCCCTTTACTAAAATATAATTAGTGTTAATAAAACATATACCTTTATTAAAAGTAGTCTTTAAGGAAAGGAAATTTTGGGGGTAGAAATTGAATGTTAAAAAGTGGTCTTTACCAAAAGACAAAGAAATTATCATCCCTTTACTAAAATATAATTAGTGTTAATAAAACATATATCTTTATTAAAAGTAGTCTTTATGGAAAGGAAATTTTGGGGGTAGGAATTGAATGTTAAAAAGTGGTCTTTACCAAAAGATAAAGAAATTTCCATCCCTTTACTAAAATATAATTAGTGTTAATAAAGCATATACCTTTATTAAAAGTAGTCTTTATGGAAAGGAAATTTTGGGGGTAGGAATTGAATGTTAAAAAGTGGTCTTTACCAAAAGACAAAGAAATTATAATCCCTTTACTAAAATATAATTAGTGTAATAAAGCATATACCTTTATTAAAAGTAGTCTTTATGGAAAGGAAATTTTGGGGGTAGGAATTGAATGTTAAAAAGTGGTCTTTGCCAAAAGACAAAGAAATTTCCATCCCTTTACTAAAATATAATTAGTGTTAATAAAGCATATACCTTTATTAAAAGTAGTCTTTATGGAAAGGAAATTTTGGGGGTAGGAATTGAATGTTAAATCCCTTTACTAAAATATAATTAGTGTAAAAAAGCATATACCTTTATTAAAAGTAGTCTTTATGGAAAGGAAATTTTGGGGGTAGGAATTGAATGTTAAAAAGTGATCTTTGCCAAAAGACAAAGAAATTTCCATCCCTTTACTAAAATATAATTAGTGTTAATAAAGCATATACCTTTATTAAAAGTATTCTTTATGGAAAGGAAATTTTGAGGGTAGGAATTGAATGTTAAAAAGTAGTCTTTACTAGAAAACAAACAAAATCTCATCCCTATTTTTTTCATCCTTTACTAAAATATAATTAGTGTTAATAAATCATATACCACCTTTATTAAAAGTAGTCTTTATCCAAAAGAAATTTCTAAATTGAATGTTAAAAAGTGGTAAAAGACAAAGAAACTTTACTAAAATATAATTAATGTTAATAAAGCCTATACATAGTAGTCTTTATCAAAAGGAAATTTCAAAATTGAAAGTGGTCTTTACCAAAACAGAAAGAAATTTCGATTAGAAAAGTGTCCCTTTACTAAAATATAATTAGTGTTAATAAATCATATACCACCTTTATTAAAAGTAGTCTTTATCCAAAAGAAATTTCTAAATTGAATGTTAAAAAGTGGTAAAAGACAAAGAAACTTTACTAAAATATAATTAATGTTAATAAAGCATATACATAGTAGTCTTTATCAAAAGGAAATTTCAAAATTGAAAGTGGTCTTTACCAAAACAGAAAGAAATTTCGATTAGAAAAGTGTCCCTTTACTAAAATATAATTAGTGTTAATAAATCATATACCACCTTTATTAAAAGTAGTCTTTATCCAAAAGAAATTTCTAAATTGAATGTTAAAAAGTGGTAAAAGACAAAGAAACTTTACTAAAATATAATTAATGTTAATAAAGCATATACTCACTCCGTCTCAATTTATTTGTCCATATTTCCTTTTATAGATGTCTCAAATTAATTGTCCACTTTCCTTATTTAGTAAAAACTAGAGAATCTAGTGGAGGAATATTCTATTTTAGTGGTTGAAAATTAAAGTGACCCCACTTTTATTAAACTTTGTGTTTTCTCTCTCCTGACAAATAAATTAAGACGGAGGGAGTACATAGTAGTCTTTATCAAAAGGAAATTTCAAAATTGAAAGTGGTCTTGAGATGAGATCCATGCAGACCACTCAATCTCTAAAGATCAAACCACAACATCCCAACCATCCATTCCACCTTCATCCAACGACATATATCACATCTAATATTTACAAATAAGGGCAAATATGTAAAGATACCTCTAAGCTATAAAAGAAAAAAAAAACAGTCCATAGTCTCATTTATTCACCCTAAAACACACAGTTCTCAAACAGCCGTCATTCAACCTCGCCGGAAAATCAACCTCGTCGGAAAACCTCGCCGCAAAACCGTCATTCAAAGCATAAATCAACGTAAAAACCATCATTCACATTATAAAAACTGCCGTCGTTCACAGATCTACTTTCTCTCTCATCACAATCACAATAAACCTCGCCGTCATTCACATTATAAAAACCTCGCCGGAAAATAACCGCCGTCGTTTAAGATGGAGGAAAATCAAAATTTAATTGATATTATAGATAAAAATCAGCTAATTGAAGTTCCAGTAGATGTTGTAAACACACGAGATGTTGTTGATAAAGGTGATGAAGATAAAGGTGATGCAGATAAAGGTGATGCTGATAACGATTTACCACAAGTTGGGGGTGATGATGAAAAGCAAAATGAAGGTAAATCACGTGTGATTTGATATTTCTTGTTTATTATACAATTTTATTTGTGTATTATCTTTATAAAATCACAAGTGAGGTGACTAATGTGTATTATCTTTACAAAATTAAGTGACAGTAAGTAAATTGTTGTGAATCATATGTATGGTATTTTTTTTTTGTATTTAGTAAATCACATGTGATTCATGCGTAAATCACATGTGATTCATGCGTAAATCACATGTGATTTATGCATAAATCACATGTGATTCATGCGTAAATCACATGTGATTTATGCATGAAAATCACATGTGATTCATATAATATTTCACAGTTCAATAACATTTTATTACACAGTTTCTTTATTATTTTCCACAATTGATTCACATGTAAATCACAAGTATTTAAAATCACATGTGATTTATACATAAATAACATGTGATTCTGTTTCTAATTAACATGTGATTTATAAAATCACATGTGATTTATACATGATTAAATGTGAGTCTGCTATTTTATTGTATAGATCACATGTGATTCATGCATAAATCACATGTGATTTATGCATGAAAATCACATGTGATTCATATATTTTATTTACAGTTTCTTTATTATTTGCACATGTGATTTGTATTGAAATCACAAGTATTTAAAATCACATGTGATTTATACATGAATAACATGTGATTCTGTTTTTAATATGCAGATTGTATGAGATCACCACGACCAACTTTATATGAACATACTGAAACACCGAATGGATCGATATATTGGGAACCTCATGTAGAAGGAATTCCTATACCAGTTGAAGGAAGATACTATGATACTTTAGAGGAAGCAATAGAGATGTATAGTACTTATGCTGAAGAAGGAGGTTTTCAAATTAAAAAATCAGGGCAACGATTAACAAAATCTGGTATGGTACAACACAAATACATCATGTGTAACAAAGAAGGTATTCCGAGACGTATTAATATTGATACTTTGGATCCTCAAAACAGTGACAAACAAAAGAGAAATACAACTTTGCATATAACAGGTTGTAAAGCTCGTATAAGATTAGAATTGGACATTGTTTCTGGAAAATAAAAATTAGTTCACTTTGTTGCTAAACATAATCATATGCTTATACCAAAAGAGTACAAGCATTTTACAAAAAAAGAAAGAAGAATGACTCAAGCAGACAAAATGTTTGTTGTCAAAGCGGCAACAAACAAGATTGGTGCAACACGGGCTCATAACTTGTTAACCAGTATGAAAGGTGGGTATGAATATGTTCATGGGACATCTGATGATTTTAAGAATCACCAAAGGGATATTAATGCTTTCATAGGAGAAAGTGACGCACAAATGCTTATAAACAAAATGGAAAACAGAAAGATTTATGTGCCGGACTTTACTTTTCAATATAAGGTAGAAGACAGTGAGTAAGTGGCAATGTTTTGGGCTGATGAAGTTGCCAAATGCAACTACAAAGAGTTTGGAGACATAGTATCTTTTGATGCAACATTCAGGTGTAACAAGTAAGTGTATTATTATTATTTTTTTTTAATATGTTTTCATTTAATTATTGTTTACTTTTTATATTCAGAAAAAGATTGCTTGAATCACATGTAATAAGTAAACAAATCACATGTGATTTGTGTATGAATCACATGTGATTTGTGTATGAATCACATGTGATTTGTACACAAATCACTTATGATTTGTACACAAATCACATGTGATTTGTTTAATTATTACATGTGATTCAAGCAATCTTTTTCTGAATATAAAAAGTAAACAATAATTAACACAAAGTCACATGTGATTTATATGAATCACATGTGATTTATATGAATCATATGTGATTGATGTTAACGATCACATGTGAATCATACTGGGAATCACATGTGATTTACTTTTGCATTATTGTATATTTATTTATATGTGTTCCTAGGTACAAAATGGTGTTTGTACCATTCACTGGCGTTGATAATCATAGAAAGTGTGTCACATTTGGTTCGGGAATGCCTTTACATGAAGATACGGAATCATACACGTGGCTACTAAACGCTTTTATGACTGCCTTTAAGAAAGAACCAACCATGGTGGTAACAGATCAAGATGGAGCAATGAAGAGAGCTATTGAAGCCGTTTTCACTCAATCAAAACACAGACTTTGCATGTGGCATATTGACCAAAAGATTCCAGCAAAGGTAATTTTATTCTCTTTTATGTTAATTACATGAGAATCACATGTGATTCATGAGAATCACATGTGATTCATGAGAATCACATGTGATTCATCTATACATCACTTGTGATTCATATGTATATATCATGTGATTTATACTGAAGAATAAGCCACTAAAACTCTATTTATCATAAAACAGATTTGTAAAGAAATATACGATGAAACTGATTTCAAGAAGCATTTTAGGAAGATCATTTGGAATATGTTCATTACACCCTTGGAATTTGAAGAGAAATGGGCCAAGTTGATTGAAGATTTCGGTTTGCAAAAACACAAATGGATGACAAAGATGTTTAAACTTAGAGAAATGTGGATTCCAGTCTATTTTATAGACTCTCCATTATTTGGATTGATGAGAACCACGTCAAGGACTGAGAGTGAAAACTCATTCTTCAAAAGTTTCACAAGCCCGGGATCAACACTAGTTAGTTTCATGATGTCCTATGAATCGGCAATGGAAAGGCAACGTTATAGGCAAGAACAATTAGACTTTAAAACACTTGATGCGGCGCCAAAGTGTCAAACAAAGTTAAAAATTGAACTTCATGCAGCAACAGTTTATACTAGGACAATATTTCTGCTTGTACAAAAGGAAATATATGAAGCGTGTTGGACTTGTACAATACAAGATTTAAAAATAGAAGAAGGTTGTGAGATTGTCATGGTTAAAAAAGCATATACCTTTATTCAAAGTTGTCTTTATGGAAAGGAAATATTGGGGGTAGGAATTGAATGTTAAAAAGTGGTCTTTACCAAAAGACAAAGAAATTTTCATCCCTTTACTAAAATATAATTAGTGTTAATAAAGCATATACCTTTATTAAAAGTAGTCTTTATGGAAAGGAAATTTTGGGGGTAGAAATTGAATGTTAAAAAGTGGTCTTTACCTAAAGACAAAGAAATTTTCATCCCTTTACTAAAATATAATTAGTGTTAATAAAACATATACCTTTATTAAAAGTAGTCTTTAAGGAAAGGAAATTTTGGGGGTCGAAATTGAATGTTAAAAAGTGGTCTTTACCAAAAGACAAAGAAATTTTCATCCCTTTACTAAAATATAATTAGTGTTAATAAAACATATATCTTTATTAAAAGTAATCTTTATGGAAAGGAAATTTTGGGGTAGGAATTGAATGTTAAAAAGTGGTCTTTACCAAAAGATAAAGAAATTTCCATCCCTTTACTAAAATATAATTAGTGTTAATAAAGCATATACCTTTATTAAAAGTAGTCTTTATGGAAAGGAAATTTTGGGGGTAGGAATTGAATGTTAAAAAGTGGTCTTTACCAAAAGACAAAGAAATTATCATCCATTTACTAAAATATAATTAGTGTAATAAAGCATATACCTTTATTAAAGTAGTCTTTATGGAAAGGATATTTTGGGGGTAGGAATTGAATGTTAAAAAGTGGTCTTTGCCAAAAGACAAAGAAATTTCCATCCCTTTACTAAAATATAATTAGTGTTAATAAAGCATATACCTTTATTAAAAGTAGTCTTTATGGATAGGAAATTTTGGGGTTAGGAATTGAATGTTAAATCCCTTTACTAAAATATAATTAGTGTAATAAAGCAGATACCTTTATTAAAAGTAGTCTTAATGGAAAGGAAATTTTGGGGGTAGGAATTGAATGTTAAAAAGTGATCTTTGCCAAAAGACAAAGAAATTTCCATCCCTTTACTAAAATATAATTAGTGTTAATAAAGCATATACCTTTATTAAAAGTATTCTTTATGGAAAGGAAATTTTGAGGGTAGGAATTGAATGTTAAAAAATAGTCTTTACTAGAAAACAAACAAAATCTCATCCCTATTTTTTTCATCCTTTACTAAAATATAATTAGTGTTAATAAATCATATACCACCTTTATTAAAAGTAGTCTTTATCCAAAAGAAATTTCTAAATTGAATGTTAAAAAGTGGTAAAAGACAAAGAAACTTTACTAAAATATAATTAATGTTAATAAAGCATATACATAGTAGTCTTTATCAAAGGAAATTTCAAAATTGAAAGTGGTCTTTACCAAAACAGAAAGAAATTTCGATTAGAAAAGTGTCCCTTTACTAAAATATAATTAGTGTTAATAAATCATATACCACCTTTATTAAAAGTAGTCTTTATCCAAAAGAAATTTCTAAATTGAATGTTAAAAAGTGGTTAAAGACAAAGAAACTTTACTAAAATATAATTAATGTTAATAAAGCATATACATAGTAGTCTTTATCAAAAGGAAATTTCAAAATTGAAAGTGGTCTTTACCAAAACAGAAAGAAATTTCGATTAGAAAAGTGTCCCTTTACTAAAATATAATTAGTGTTAATAAATCATATACCACCTTTATTAAAAGTAGTCTTTATCCAAAAGAAATTTCTAAATTGAATGTTAAAAAGTGGTAAAAGACAAAGAAACTTTACTAAAATATAATTAATGTTAATAAAGCATATACATAGTAGTCTTTATCAAAGGAAATTTCAAAATTGAAAGTGGTCTTTACCAAAACAGAAAGAAATTTCGATTAGAAAAGTGTCCCTTTACTAAAATATAATTAGTGTTAATAAATCATATACCACCTTTATTAATAGTAGTCTTTATCCAAAAGAAATTTCTAAATTGAATGTTAAAAAGTGGTAAAAGACAAAGAAACTTTACTAAAATATAATTAATGTTAATAAAGCATATACATAGTAGTCTTTATCAAAAGGAAATTTCAAAATTGAAAGTGGTCTTTACCAAAACAGAAAGAAATTTCGATTAGAAAAGTGTCCCTTTACTAAAATATAATTAGTGTTAATAAATCATATACCACCTTTATTAAAAGTAGTCTTTATCCAAAAGAAATTTCTAAATTGAATGTTAAAAAGTGGTAAAAGACAAAGAAACTTTACTAAAATATAATTAATGTTAATAAAGCATATACTCACTCCGTCTCAATTTATTTATCCATATTTCCTTTTATAGATGTCTCAAATTAATTGTCCACTTTCCTTATTTAGTAAAAACTATAGAATCTAGTGGAGGAATATTCTATTTTAGTGGTTGAAAATTAAAGTGACCCCACTTTTATTAAACTTTGTGTTTTCTCTCTCCTGACAAATAAATTAAGACGGAGGGAGTACATAGTAGTCTTTATCAAAAGGAAATTTCAAAATTGAAAGTGGTCTTGAGATGAGATCCATGCAGACCACTCAATCTCTAAAGATCAAACCACAACATCCCAACCATCCATTCCACCTTCATCCAATGGCATATATCACATCTAATATTTACAAATAAGGGCAAATATGTAAATATACCTCTAAGCTATAAAAGAAAAAAAAACAGTCCATAGTCTCATTTATTCACCCTAAAACACACAGTTCTCAAACAGCCGTCATTCAACCTTGCTGGAAAATCAACCTCGTCGGAAAACCTCGCCGCAAAACCGTCATTCAAAGCATAAATCAACGTAAAAAACCATCATTCACATTATAAAAACTGCCGTCGTTCACAGATCTACTTTCTCTCTCATCACAATCACAATAAACCTCGCCGTCGTTCACATTATAAAAACCTCGCCGGAAAATAACCGCCGTCGTTTAAGATGGAGGAAAATCAAAATTTAATTGATATTATAGATAAAAATCAGCTAATTGAAGTTCCAGTAGATGCTGTAAACACACGAGATGTTGTTGATAAAGGTGATGCAGATAAAGGTGATGCTGATAACGATTTACCACAAGTTGGGGGTGATGATGAAAAACAAAATGAAGGTAAATCACGTGTGATTTGATATTTCTTGTTTATTATAAAATTTTATTTGTGTATTATCTTTATAAAATCACAAGTGAGGTGGCTAATGTGTATTATCTTTACAAAATTAAGTGACAGTAAGTAAATTGTTGTGAATCATATGTATGGTATTTTTTTTTGTATGTAGTAAATCACATGTGATTTATGCATAAATCACATGTGATTCATGCGTAAATCACATGTGATTTATGCATGAAAATCACATGTGATTCATAAAATATTTCACAGTTCAATAACATTTTATTACACAGTTTCTTTATTATTTTCCACAATTGATTCACATGTAAATCACAAGTATTTAAAATCACATGTGATTTATACATGAATAACACGTGATTCTGTTTCTAATTAACATGTGATTTATAAAATCACATGTGATTTATACATGATTAAATGTGAGTCTGCTATTTTATTGTATAGATCACATGTGATTCATGCATAAATCACATGTGATTTATGCATAAAAATCACATGTGATTCATATATTTTATTTACAGTTTCTTTATTATTTGCACATGTGATTTGTATTGAAATCACAAGTATTTAAAATCACATGTGATTTATACATGAATAACATGTGATTCTGTTTTTAATATGCAGATTGTATGAGATCACCACGACCAACTTTATATGAACATACTGAAACACCGAATGGATCGATATATTGGGAACCTCATGTAGAAGGAATTCCTATACCAGTTGAAGGAAGATACTATGATACTTTAGAGGAAGCAATAGAGATGTATAGTACTTATGCTAAAGAAGGAGGTTTTTAAATTAAAAAATCAGGGCAACGATTAACAAAATCTGGTATGGTACAACACAAATACATCATGTGTAACAAAGAAGGTATTCCGAGACGTATTAATATTGATACTTTGGATCCTCAAAACAGTGACAAACAAAAGAGAAATACAACTTTGCATATAACAGGTTGTAAAGCTCGTATAAGATTAGAATTGGACATTGTTTCTGGAAAATACAAATTAGTTCACTTTGTTGCTAAACATAATCATATGCTTATACCAAAAGAGTACAAGCATTTTACAAAAAAAGAAAGAAGAATGACTCAAGCAGACAAAATGTTTGTTGTCAAAGCGGCAACAAACAAGATTGGTGCAACACGGGCTCATAACTTGTTAACCAGTATGAAAGGTGGGTATGAATATGTTCATGGGACATCTGATGATTTTAAGAATCACCAAAGGGATATTAATGCTTTCATAGGAGAAAGTGACGCACAAATGCTTATAAACAAAATGGAAAACAGAAAGATTTATGTGCCGGACTTTACTTTTCAATATAAGGTAGAAGAAAGTGAGTTAGTGGCAATGTTTTGGGCTGATGAAGTTGCCAAATGCAACTACAAAGAGTTTGGAGACATAGTATCTTTTGATGCAACATTCAGGTGTAACAAGTAAGTGTATTTTTTATTTATTTATTTTTTAATATGTTTTCATTTAATTATTGTTTACTTTTTATATTCAGAAAAAGATTGCTTGAATCACATGTAATAAGTAAACAAATCACATGTGATTTGTGTATGAATCACATGTGATTTGTTTATGAATCACATATGATTTGTACACAAATCACATGTGATTTGTTTAATTATTACATGTGATTCAAGCAATCTTTTTCTGAATATAAAAAGTAAACAATAATTAACACAAAGTCACATGTGATTTATATGAATCACATGTGATTGATGTTAACGATCACATGTGAATCATACTGGGAATCACATGTGATTTACTTTTGCATTACTGTATATTTATTTTTATGTGTTCCTAGGTACAACATGGTGTTTGTACCATTCACTGGCGTTGATAATCACAGAAAGTGTGTCACATTTGGTTCGGGAATGCTTTTACATGAAGATACGGAATCATACACTTGGCTACTAAACGCTTTTATGACTGCCTTTAAGAAAGAACCAACCATGGTGGTAACAGATCAAGATGGAGCAATGAAGAGAGCTATTGAAGCCGTTTTCACTCAATCAAAACACAGACTTTGCATGTGGCATATTGACCAAAAGATTCCAGCAAAGGTAATTTTATTCTTTTTATGTTAATTACATGAGAATCACATGTGATTCATAAGAATCACATGTGATTCATGCGAATCACATGTGATTCATCTATACATCACTTGTGATTCATATGTATATATCATGTGATTTATACTGAAGAATAAGCCACTAAAACTCTATTTATCATAAAACAGATTTGTAAAGAAATATACGATGAAACTGATTTCAAGAAGCGTTTTAGGAAGATCATTTGGAATATGTTCATTACACCCTTGGAATTTGAAGAGAAATGGGCCAAGTTGATTGAAGATTTCGGTTTGCCAAAACACAAATGGATGACAAAGATGTTTAAACTTAGAGAAATGTGGATTCCAGCCTATTTTATAGACTCTCCATTATTTGGATTGATGAGAACCACGTCAAGGTCTGAGAGTGAAAACTCATTCTTCAAAAGTTTCACAAGCCCGGGATCAACACTAGTTAGTTTCATGATGTCCTATGAATCGGCAATGGAAAGGCAACGTTATAGGCAAGAACAATTAGACTTTAAAACACTTGATGCGGCGCCAAAGTGTCAAACAAAGTCAAAAATTGAACTTCATGCAGCAACAGTTTATACTAGGACAATATTTCTGCTTGTACAAATGGAAATATATGAAGCATGTTGGACTTGTACAATACAAGATTTAAAAATAGAAGAAGGTTGTGAGATTGTAATGGTTAGAGACAAAAATGCGGCGCCTTATAGAACCCTTAACAAAGAAATTCCAGATGAAAGCGAACAAGTAGCAGAAACAGTTGTAAAATATAAGGTATGTTATTTTGAAGTTTTAAAATATCTTCTAGTTTCTTGTATGAATCACATGTGATTTTGATTGACTTTGCATGTGATTCTCATTGAAATCACATGTGATTTTGATAGAGATAACCTTTCAGTTAAAATCAGATGTGATTTCAGTATGTGATTTCAGTGAAAATCACATGTGATTTCAGCTAAAATCACATGTGATTTCAGCTAAAATCACATGTGATTTCTCTCAAAATCAGATGTGTTACCATTTCCAGTATATAATTCTTTTATTATTTTAAAAAGGTACTACGTACTATAGAAGATGGGTCGGTGGTATGTTCTTGTAGACATTTTGCTCGATACGGTTTTCTTTGCCGACACGTATTTTGTGTCTTCAAGAATCGTGATATTGAAATGATTCCAAAACAATATATTTTGAGAAGGTGGACAAGGGATATAATTCCACCTGGCTTGAGAAGAAAAAGAAATAGATATGGGGAAAAAATGTAGAAGTTGAAAGACTTACAAATGAAGCAACTTGTCTGGTGGATGATTGTTTATTAAGGTTGAGCAATAACGTAGGGAAGATGGGTGATTTTGTAGAAAAGTTAAAGATATTGAAGACAGAAGTGGAGGCTGAGGTACCAATTCCTCCTTCGGGAAAAACAGGAGATGTGATTGGTGAACATTTTGCTATTTCTAAACCAGAGAACCAAACTGTTAACAATCCAACAAAAGCAAGAAATAAAGGGAATATTACAGAAGCAGAACGCAATGAAAGGAGAAAGAGTGAAAGAGAAAAAGCACTTAAAATTAAAAAGAAACAAATGAAACCTTGTGGACATTGCGGGGAGAAGACCAACTTGCATACGAAGACAACTTGTCCATTGAACCCAAAGGCAAGGAAAAAGGCGAAACCAGTTGATGCTTGAGCAGTTTTTCTTTAAAAAGATATACTGAATTTGTTTAGAATTGGAAGTCTTTGTTAGTTCTTTGAATAATTGGAAGTCTTCTTTACTTATGTTTTATTTACATAAAGATTGCTTGAAATACTGTGAATTATTACTTGAAATACATTTAATTATTGTTTACTTTTTATATTCAGAAAAAGATTGCTTGAATCACATGTAATAAGTAAACAAATCACATGTGATTTGTGTATGAATCACATGTGATTTGTACACAAATCACATGTGATTTGTAAACAAATCACATGTGATTCGTGTATGAATCACATGTGAAATAACAATGTGAAGGAATTCAACAGATCGAATTTGTGATAGTCTTGTGTATCAACTTGGAACATATTTGGGACCGAAGTGAATGTAAACTATTTAATTCAAGTTTAAAGAGGACTTGTAATGTGTTTGACCTCAAAAAACATAAAACCTGATACTTGCATTGATGGGGCCAACAAAAAACAATACACGATTTCATACTTGCATTGATGGGGCCAACAAAAAACATAAAACCTGCTGTTATAAAAAAGCATAGAATCCTAACCAGCTATTCTAACCTTGGAAATTTATACTAGTTAAAACTACTGTTCTACCATAGAATGTTTTAAACGCCTTCATTAGGCTTAATGAGTTCTTCTTCTGTAGGCTTAATGAGTTCTTCTTGTTGTGTAGGCTTAACGAGTTCACGTTTTTCCCTGTTCCTAACTGCTTCAACAATCATATTAAACTTTGTTGCAATATCAAGTTTGTCAAACTCCTTTGCCTCCTCAAGCATCTTTTCCCGATGCAAGTTAAGCTCATGTAACAATATCTTTGTAGCAAACTTGAACCTCAGCCTCTTCAACATGTCAAACTGCAACTTTGATTCAACAACAAGCCCACAATCCCACTTTTTAGGAGCTTCACCCATAAAGCTTTCCATGTGCAGCATGGCAAAAATACCACAATCCCAGAAATTTGACTTTGTCCTCCATTTTAGCTTTGGGATCTTTGGCTGCAATTTACTGATGATAGCATGCTTTTTGTGGCCATAAAACTTCAGACAACGAGCAAACATCTTTTTCTGCAAGAAAAACATATAAAAATGAACATGTGATATGGGTAAAATCACATGTGATCTGGGTAAAATCACATGTGATTTCAGTTAAAATGGCATGTGATTTTAGTTAAAATCACATGTGATTTCAGTTAAAATCACATGTTTACTTATGGAATATATTGAACAAGAACTCTTGTTTACTTATGCAAATAACAAATATAAAATGATATAAAAAATTAACTCATACTTACAAGAATGTCACATGCTTTTTTATATTCCCCACTGCCAATGTTATCGAGGATTGTCATCGATGGTGTTTTACCAAAGTTGAAGACGACAACATAAAAATGGCCCTCACAGCAAATAGGAAAAAATGCCTGATTTAACAAAAAAGTAAAATTAATAAAAATTGATAAATAATGAATTTACAATGTATAATTCTAAAATAAAAATAATGAAATTACCAAATCAACATCTTTAAGAGTAACGCCTGATTTAAACTGAGCCGTAACTTGTGCATGAAAACTATCCCATTGCTGATCGGAATTCAAAACTCCATCGATCATAGGCTTTGTCTGTATAAAATAACAAATATAAATGTAAAAAACATAAATGCAAAAATCAAAAATATATAATTATATAATAAAAGTAATAAAATTAACGAACACTTACAATACAACCAGTCGGGAAGAAATGCCTCGATGGAGATCCAGCTTCTTTGAAACTCTCTTCATGGTTAAGAATAGCACCCCAACAGTCAACCACATTCGCATCAAGCCACAAACCGGGTGTTAAAGTTTCCATATTCAAACGAATTGCTGAAACTTTGTTCATAGAATTTGTTTCAAAAACATTTTCACTGTATGAACACAAAAACACATGTGATTAGCTAGAACAAAGAAAGAAGTTCAAAGAGAATCACATGTGATTTGTATAGAAATCACATGTGATTTCTCTGAAAAATCACATGTGATTTTAAGCTAAAACACAGTTGCACTTGGGGAAAAAAACTGTTTGCAGCCCTGAGCAGTTCCAATGACTTATTTGCAGGCTGATTTTCAGCTTATAATTAAGATACAAATTGCAATTTAAGCTCAGAATCTAAAATTCCATACTACTACCTACTTGTAAACCAAAATTAAAACAAAGTACTCAAGTGAATAAGCAGATTAAGCATAAGCAAAGCTGAGAAAGACCAAGTGATTGTGCAGGTATGCAAACTCTAAACTTGCACTATGGAATACAACTGATCTATAAAGAGCTTATAAGAGCTTATAAAGAGCTTATAAGGGCAGTTTCCAATCTTATTGAATCAATAACCTCTAAACTCATCAAAATCACTTGAATCCTATTGAATACAACTGATCTAACCTAGATTAACCTCAATCAAACTTCATCAAGTTGCCAATATACAGTAACATGATCATGAAGGTTTAAAGGGGTTAGACTTACATCTTATCACCATGCATAGAAAACAACCGGTTTCCCACAATAAACTCCGGCTTCGTAATGAAGGGTACAACTTTAGTTTTCTTATTCATGTATGGGGAGCAGAGGAACGGAGACGGTTTCACAGCCCATTTTTCAGGAAGGATGACCTCAGGACTACCTTTGGATGCACGAGTACTCACTCTTTCAGGAGTAGCCGGACCTTGATTCTCGACGGGCATTCCCAGGCGCCTCTCTTCATCCAACGCTTCACCCTGACAAAACATAATTTAATTAAAAATCAAAGAAAACTAAAAGATAAAAGAATCAAAGCCGTATTCTGTTAGAATATTACATATAGGTATTCATCAACAATACAATCAATCACCTCATTCACAAAATCAATATTCTTTTCTAGCCACTGAGTATAAGTCTCGGGCGTATTGGTGATCTCAAACTCTAAATCTTCATCACCAACCACATTCTCAGCCGGCTTCTCAATGTCAGCAGGAATATCCGTTTCCTTTTGACCATCAACTCCCTTCTCAAGCTGAGAATTGGCTTCCCTCTCACCTTGAGATGGATCTTTATCAAAATCATCTAAACTAATTTTTTTAAACCCACCGATATCTTCGCCATCATTTCCACCATTGCCATCTTCGCCATCACTTCCACCATTGTCATCTTCGCCATCACTTCCTCCATCATTATCCTCACCTCCATTGTTTCCCAAAGAAACAGGTTTCTTGAAAAGTTGAGAATATCTCTCATACAACTCAACGAACTTTTCATCACCAGCATAATTTAAATATGCTTTTTCCAGATCAGCTTCAAGAGCACGTCTTTCAGAACATATCAAGGAAAGCTTTTCTTCAACTTTGTTAAACAAAACCTGTATTTAATAATGATGTCAATGACAGTAAGTAAATTGGTTGGTTGAGAATAAAACAAAAAATATAATCATTAATTAACATAACACTAAAAGATCTTAAGTAATATTGAAGTTAATCACATGTGATTTAGTGTATAA
Organism: Artemisia tridentata subsp. tridentata; assembly: GCA_021014915.2. Lineage (NCBI taxonomy): Eukaryota > Viridiplantae > Streptophyta > Magnoliopsida > Asterales > Asteraceae > Artemisia > Artemisia tridentata. The sequence goes on from CP139506.1 coordinate 424,688,439, forward strand.
TCACATGTGATTTAGTGTAGAATCACACGTGATTTTATGTTGAATCACATGTGATTTAGTGCAGAATCACATGTGATTTAGTGTAGAATCACATGTGATTCATGTGATTCTACACTAAATCACATGTGATTCTGCACTAAATCACATGTGATTATACACTAAATCACATGTGATTCAACATAAAATCACATTAAATGAACAATTATAATATATTAAACATACCTCTTTGTCAGAAGATTCAGACAAACCAGCATCAATAAAGCCTTCTGAATCCTTAGCCTCTGCCTCAGTCCACTCAGGATTAAGCTCTAAGTTACCCAACTTCCTATCGGCAAGTTCCAGATCCTGTCGTTGTCTAATTAACGTTGTCGACCAGTTTTAGATAGCCGGACGCAAACGAACAACATGAAACTTCTCAAACTTCGTAGAATCTAGATACACAAGCTGAGAACAAAATAATAAAAGCATTATATACTGGAAATGGTAACACATGTGATTTTGAGAGAAATCACATGTGATTTTAGCTGAAATAACATGTGATTTTAGTTAAAATCACATGTGATTTTAACTGAAAGGTTATTTCAATCAAAATCACATGTGATTTCAATGAAAAATCACATGTAAAGTCAATCAAAATAATAAAAGAAATATATACTTGTAAAGTCAAAAGGATAAAAGTTTCAAATCAAAAGAAATCAAGAAACAGTTTTAATGTGAATTGAATCTATAAACTTACCATGAGGACAGCTAAAGGACCAGTGTATGGCACTCCCCTTTTGGGTTGTAACTATATTGAAGGCAATGGTGTATGTAGCCACACCAATTAATCTCAGCTATTGGAAGATGTTCCGGAATACGTCTAACCACATCTAAACAAACATTCCCACTCATGGTATCACACCTTCCCATCGTGTTGGTAAACAACATAAGAAAGTTCAGCTTGAAAAAATCAGCAACTGTAGTTGCAGAAACCAACGTTCTAGCAATATCTGGTGCTCGAATGTCCTTCAATGACTTGGGATAAAACTGATCAACCCAAGATTTGACAAACGGATGGGTAACAGGTCTTTCCTCAAAGGAAAACAATGAAGTACCACCAACTGGAATCCCTAACATCTCATGAATCTTTTGTGGAGTGACATGTATGGATAGACCATTAAACAAATTCAACTTATTATTTGCTGGCATAAAATTTGCAGCCACAAACCTACCCAACTTTGAAGGAAGTTGATCAATGTAAATTTTAATAAACGACTGAAAACCTATTTCAGGCAAAAACTGTCCCATATTGACTTTCGACTCATGGATAGAAGCAAATAGAGAAGAAGGAGCATTCCTTACCCTAAGAGTTGGAAATTGTTCAAGATACTTTACCTTTTCTGCCTCATCCTGTGACAACAACATTTTTTTCTTCCCTAATCTTCTAGGATTCTCAACACTAACTTCATCCTCATCACTACCCTCCATCTTAATTTTACCCTTTGTTTTCTTAACATCCTTTTTTGACTTTCGCAAAACAGCTTCATCTTCATCATTACCTTCTCTCTTAATCTTACCCTTGGGTTTCTTAACTGCCTTTTTTGACTTTGGCACAACAGCTTCATCTTCAGACTCAGAATCATCCATCATATAACCCCTCAATTTCTTCAACGCACGCTTCAAAGACTCCATATCATCATCATCGCTCATTAAAATTTTCTTAAGCTTCTTGCTACTACCTTCATCAGAAACCTTCTTGCTCTTAACCTTCTTAACCACAATACGACCTTCATCAGAAGCCTCATCAGACAACTTCCTTTTTCGGTCCAAATCAGAACCAACCTTCAACTTTGGCTTCGAGACATCAGAAGCCTTCACCTAACAAAATTAAGTGACAATAAGTAAATTGTGATTTACTACATACGAAACCATGGTGATTTATTGTAGAGAATTAAGTGACAGTAAGTAAATCACATGTGATTTATGCATAAATCACATGTGATTCATGCATAAATCACATGTGATTTATGCATGAAAATCACATGTGATTCATGCATAAATCACATGTGATTCATGCATAAATCACATGTGATTCATGCATAAATCACATGTGATTCATGCATAAATCACATGTGATTTATGCATGAATCACATGTGATTCATCACATACAGACTTGACAGCAAGTGATTTTAAATACTTGTGATTCATGTATAAATTACCTTGGGTTTCGACACATCTGGACACTTCTCAGCAGACTTTGCAGCCTTAGACTTTGCAGACTTTGGCACATCAACACTTTGTGCCTTATCCTTCTCAACAACCTTGATAGACTTGTCAACAACCGACGCCTTAGCCTGAACATTCCTCAAGTAAACAGCCTTGACTGGTTTCTTAACAACCGGCGCCTCCGCCTCAACACTCCCCTTCTCAACAGCCTTGACCGGCTTCTTAACAGCCGGCGCCTCTGCCTCAAAATTCCTCTTCTCAACAGCCTTGACCGGCTTCTTAACAACCGGCGCCTCCGCCTCAACACTCCCCTTCTCAGCAGCCTTGACCGGCTGCTTAACAACCGGCGCCTCTGCCTGAACCTTGTCCTTATCCATAACATCAGACACCTTCACAGAACCAGGCTTCATTCTAATATCAGACACAACATCACCAGATTTGGGATCAAACTGAGACAATGGGCGTGGATTCAACACCATAGCGCCTTGCTTCATATCCTTTGTAATCCATCTCCTAGGAGAAACTTTAGGATTACCAGCACCTAACATAAAAACATAAACAAATCATCAGAGATTCATCCTCAGTTAATTAAGCAACAAATATTAACAACTGTTAAAGGTATATATGAATCACATGTGATTTTTAAGAAATCACATGTAAGCACCAAAGATCTCCCAATGATCAAAATCAAACAAGCACACTATATGAAGCTTAATCACATGAACAACTTAGTGGTTCCAAAAATTACACTATATGAAGCTTAATCACATGAACAGCTTAATCACTATTTGCTAGTCGTGCCAAAAATTATGCCACTATCAAGCTCAGCTTAGTGGGGCTTATTAGGGCAGTATCAAATCTAAAAAACTTGCTTCTATTATTCAAAAACCTCAAATATCATCAAAATCTCTTTAATGCCACTGAAAACTGTTTAGACAACCTATATTAAACTAGATCAAAACTCAGGAATCTGCACGTGAACAGTATATATCTGATATGACCCATTTTGACCTATTGAAAAACTCTAACCAAACACACCTTTAGTAGACTGTAACGGTACTTTAAACTAGGCATACTATGTTTAAGCTGAGATATACCAACTAGATTACTAAACTGGCAATATTAAGCACTAATGGGGTCAAATAAGCTGAAAAATAGCAATAAGCTTAATTGACTTTTGCTTTGACTTTAAGCTATTACGAAGGAAATTAGAAACAAATGAACACTTATAAGCAACTTATTATCAAACATCAAAGTACAAGTTCTAATAAGCAAATATTTTTCAGATTAAACACTCAATATAATCAAATAAGCAGTTGACCAAAAGTTTGAATAAGAAATACAATAAGCCAGAAATACAATAACCTAAATTAAATCTACTCTAAATTAAACTAACTCTAATTCTAACCCTAATAAGCTGCCTACTTATCTAACTTACTGTATATCTTCTCATTTTGCCCCATTTTAATTCTAACCAATAATACAATAAACAGTATCTCTCATAAAAAATACAATAAGCCAGAAATACAATAACCTAAATTAAATCTACTCTAAATAAACCGATCAAATAACAACTAGAAACGGTTGAATAAACATAAAAAACATAAAAAATAACCAAAATAAGCAAATGTATACCTGAAGCAACTTTTCTAGGTTCATTTTTATCGGAATCCGGCAACGAAGGCGATTGGGGCAACGGCTCACCTTTAGATAGTGCATATTCTTGCCTTATCTCCATTGATTAGCGTTTGCTCTTAGGGTTTGAAATTGGGGATTGGGGTTTGCTCTTAGGGTTTGAAATTGGGGCGGTTGAAGTTAAGAGAGAGAGAAAGAATACGAAGTTAAAGAAAGAGGAATGAGAAATGAGATTTAGGATGAGACGGGGTGGGTGTATAATTTCTAAGTGTATAATTACAAATATGACCTTCATTAATTAACTATTTTAAAATGATAATTAATATAAACCATTGGATTAAAATTATATTGGATGGATGGTTGAAATCAAGTGGTTTGATCTTTAGATAAAATATGTTCTGCATTGAACTTTTCTCAAGTGATCTTTACCAAAACAGAAAGAAATTTCGATTAGAAAAGTGTCCCTTTACTAAAATATAATTAACTCTCTAATTTTCCGGTAACAAGATAACAGATATAACCACCATTAGCTGTCACGATTGTTACAGCCGGCGGCGACCTTGCTTTTTTTCCGGCGAGTTTAAACACCACCACCGGATAGCTACTTTTCTCAAGACCAAAACACCTCAAACCGACTCATTTGAAGCCCGGCCACGTGCCGGCGTTAGTTTCCGGCTACAAATTTTCTTTCTTATTTTTTCCGGCGAATTATATATCACCTCCGGCGAGTGAAGCTTCCCTACACTTTTCTGAGGCAGATTCAAGTTTTCATTAACGGAAACAGCCCCCACTTGTGACCGGAATTTTCTTTCCGGCAGTATCTTAGTATATATCCTTGGTTATTACTTTTGCTATTTGTTTATAGAGTCTTGTTGTTATTACTTTTAGCTTCTAGTGCCTTAGACTTTGCCGTTGTTTTCTTTTGGGGGGGGGGGGGGGGGGGGGGGGAGGTTAGTGGGTGTTAATTTATAGTATTGGAATGCCCAGAGCCTTTCACAAAGGTTTATGGAATGTTCTAATTTTCGCTTTACAATCTGCTTATTGCATTCTCAATCGGTTGTATGGTATGCAGGTTAAGAGACCTCTTAGGAATGAAGTTATCGGGACTGACTTGGGTACGACAAATTCACAACTTGCAGTTACGGAAGGAAAGGAAGTAAATCAGCTATTAGCTACTCCTAATATCATGAGGTAAGCACTAGAACAGTGACATTATCACAAATTTTGTCTGTCCTTTCTAAATGATCCTGATTTTTTATGCTTTTGGAACTTATACTTACTTCCAAAAGTCAGATTTACATTAAAAATCTGATGGCCACTGGTCTTCAGAGTTACATAAAATGTTTATGCATGTTGTATAGGTTACAAATTTAATTTTTGAAGATTCGCATTAGATATGTTCTAACCAACAACTATCATGTTCAATAGGTTTAAATGAATATGGGTTTTTCGATTTAGAGGTGTGTAGGAAAAATGAATACCAGCTGTTTTGTGTTGCAATCTAAATTTTACCAATCTTAAATGAACATGAGTGTTTGGGTTTACAGTTAAAAACACTTCAACCAGAATAGTGAAGGGTTCTACTGCATTTTGAAGGATTAAAATGTTAGCTATATACAATTTTTAGTGTCAAATGTGATTTGAGTATTTGAGGTGTGAGATTAAACATGAAGCAGTTATCATGCTTAATATGTTTAAATGAATAGGGGTGTTTGGATTTGAAGATGTACAGGCAAAATGGATACCAACTGATTCATGAATAGGGGTGTTTGGATTTGAAGATGTCACAGCTATTATAAGCATTTACAAAGAATTATCATGTAGCAAAAAAAAAGTATTGCTATGACACGTACGTAATACATGAATCAGCAAGTGTTCGTGACTGCTTTTGTTGTGGAGATGATTCATTAATATGTAAACTCAGGAGTTGTCTTAAAAACCTTAACGACTCACAGGTGGCACTAAATTTTCGTACGCTTAAACTTATAAAGATTTAGTTGAAACAGTTGCAATAATATTTGGATTCTATAAATTAAATGGCTTTGAACCAATTTCAACCCACAAGACCCATTTGACCTGTCGCCGTTTTAGCTAAGCATTTATTTGACCCATTTTATTATTATTATTTTTTTTTGGTAAAGGGGGATAGCGTGAAAAAGGCTTCGTTCCAGATACGGCAACTTGGCTCTTCTAATACTGCTACAATTTCTCATGACCTGTTGGACCTTCTCTGCAACTTCTGGGGTTGCTAATAGACCCATAAATCAGGTTCCAAAGTATACATTCTGATGTGCAAAGTCTTTTTTTCATTTGAGTTAACATGACTGAGTCATATAAGCTTCTGAAAATGGGTTTGGAGTCGCCGTTGTCTGGGTTAAAAAGCTGTATCCGCAGAAACAAAGTATGAGCATACCCGATGTAAACACGCAAAAAAAAACTTATAAGCAAAGAAAATTGTAACAACTTGATTTATATAAGTTGGCACATGTGGGAAAAGATCCATGTTTTTGTAAAACATTTACAAACAGAGCTTTGTGCAAAAACGTGAATCATTACTAAGTCCAGAAAATTTTTATGCATACGAAATTCTATTGGCGGGTGCATAGGCTTGAGGGTATGTTCTTACTTATTTGTGTGGAACTGATTACTAATCGTCTAATCCTACAACTCAAGTTTAGACATGTATTTATATGCATAGTGTATGTGCCTGTACAGCTAGGTTGCACGGACACGGACACGGTGTCCGACACGGACACGGACACGGCGATACGGCAAAATCTAAAAATATAGGACACGGACACGGCGTGGACACGTGAATTTTTTTATATATTTATATATATTTATACTCCACACATTTATATTTAAAATGTTCATTTATAATTATATTTAAAAAGTTTAGTATTTGTTTAAAAACTATAAAATGATTATTAATATTAATATTAATAGTATAAAAAGGTTAAGGGACTAAGCTATAAATAGTTGAAACTTAAAAGATTATAATGCTCAATTTCAATATACTCATACAACACTGGCCTAATGCCCATTAACTTTAACCCTATATTAGTTATATAAGGTTACTGTTGCCCTAATACATGCTTAAAAAACAAACGCCACCTACATTCATCTTTTCCTTTTCCTTCTCCTTCTCCTAATGACATACAGTAATACACAATACACAGGCACTTAAATCTTCCACAAAAGACAGATCAATCTCCATCTTCACACAAACGCAGCAACACTTCAAAATCCGTGTCCAAATCCGTGTCCGAGCCGTGTCCAAATCCGTGTCCGGCCCAAACAGCACATGGGACACGGCACATGCGTCTCGGACACGTGTCCAAGGCGTGTCCGAGGCGTGTCCGTGTCCGACACGTGTCCGACACTGCCACTTTGGGATTTTAGGTGTGTCCGTGCTTCCTAGCTGTATAGAAGTCGAGTATAAGGCAACTAAGCGTGCAGGCCACGTAACTATTGTTTAGTAAGTTCACTTGACTTATAGCAATAATGAACAATTTTTTTGAGTGGCTACAGTATAATACGAGGACAAGTTTTGACTTTAATGATCCAGAGTGTCTTAACATATGAACCTCACAGGGGATTTAAAGTTAATCTTATCCGAGGTATAACGGTTTTGACTCATTCCAATGTTTTCAAGTTGTGTAACGTGTATCACTTCAGAGATTTTTGTTATAGGACTTGACCCGTTTTCTGATGGATGTCTAATTTGGGAACATTTTGTACTAGCTGGACGAAAACTTAAAGGTGTCGAAAGTGGAGTTCTTCTACGACCGAGGAGAGTTACTCGCGGGTATAATCAAGGGTGAAGTTGAGTCCATTAGCCAAGATTTCATCACGAGTGAGGCGTCTTCAAGTTGCCCATTTTCATAATGAATGCAATCGCGAATGCTGCAGCTAGACTAAGTGCAGCCATGACTGCTCAGTTGGTTTGGACACTGTGGGAAGCCCTTAAATTTTATTAAGCTTGCACATTCAATACTAAGATTAAAACCTTTTAATAATATAAGTTGTAGTTTTGATCAGTCATATCATTAGGCTTTATGTATGTATTTTGATATACAATCGAGGAGTTAAAATTGTGACAAGTATTTGGATGTGGTTTTTAATGGTGATTTTTGCCACTTTAGATTTATAATCGGAGAACCATTTAGTTATCTAATAAAGAGACAGATTAGGTACATACACTATAATAGCAAAACAAACTCAAATTAACATGTCCAAAAACATTCACATTAAAAACACACTCCCATACTAACAATTGCAACTACATATACATTATCACAATTGTTCTATGCATGGCTAAAGCATCCCGCAGCAACGCGCGGGCTCACCTGCTCGTACTATATAAACAACATTAAGAATAGAACTAACAACATAATACTAATCTCAACTTATTTAGACATATTTACTAGAGCATATAAGTAAGCTAAACTTTTTCTCTTTATCCCATGTGGGATTGCAATTTAAAACAAGTTTCACAAGAGTAACCTTATAGAAAAATGTAACTTTTATTGACGTAATCAAATCTTATTTATCTTCCTATCACACGTTGATTTTCTTTCTTATGAAGCTAGAGAAAATTGATACCAAACTCAAGTTCGGTTATTTAGTGACAACGTAATCAAAGTTCACCATTCACTACCAGTGTGGCGAAGCATAATTGATCTTACTTGATCTTCCACAAGTGTCATGTTTGAATATGTTTACACTTTAAACCATTATATTAGTCAACAATTTGTAATAAGATAACCCATCACCATCATATACGCACTAAACATAAACGTTGTATAGCCATCTAATTTGATATAAACAATCAAAATTACAAATTAAGCAAAAAGATGAATAAGTCAATTACAAAAATAAGGATTTTTTTCAAAGTCGTTTACACGTTATTGTAATTTAAATTGCATTTTTTTTCTGTTGAAGCTATTAGACATTTGATGCCAACTCAAACAAGGTTATTTAGTGTCACATAAAAGTATTATTTCTAAAACTACTATAACGTTGTAGAAAACAAAAATTACAATTTCTAAGTTCAAATATTTATAAGTATTACCTATTGTAGTCATTGAGATATTCACCATGTTGATTGCTAATAGGAAATAAAGGATAAAGTGACTTACTAATTGCATATGAAAGAGACTACAAAAAATTTAGATGTTGTATGAATTGTTGCTCCACGCATTCAAAGTTGTTTTTTTTTTCTCGGTAAACAAAATTGAACATGTGAAACCCACAACATAATACTAATCTCAGTTTGATCGTGTATATGACCGACCGGACCAAGACCGGAAGGATAACATCCGGAAGGACTAAAGGCCGAAGGACCCGGACAGCGCCGCCTCTAGCCTTGGATTCACGGGTCTATGTCCACCACGTGGCTGACCTAGCTGACACCCTAGGCTATGGGTAGTTCGGCATGCCATACCCTAGGTGTCAGGAACAGTAGCCTAACCGTACCTTGCACAGTAGCGGAACAGTAACCAGGTATAGTTTTGAGATAGTATAAATACCCCTCATTTACTCTTATATATCATTGGCATTGACTCCACACACACACACACACACACACACACACACACACACAGACACACACACACACACACATATTTATTACTTTCAACAGAACCCCCTACTTACTCTCACGCCGGAGCTTGGTCCTGGGATAGCATCCAAGGTGAGGCTAACGCATTTGTTTCATTTGTACAGATACCGAAGGATTCCACAGCTCTAGACGGAAGGCATTTCGGACATTCCGCTAGTGATGCGTGGTTTTGCAACCTTACAACAGGTTTTACCTCTCGAGGGATCTCAAGAGGCTTACAACCCCACCAGGCAGTGTACCTGACCGATGTAGTATAGTGTAGTGGTAAGTACGGGGGATTGATCGTTCTCCACAGGGAATAGTGTTCGTTAGGTATGAAAAATTACTCTAATAGGTCTAAGGGTGAAGGAAGATTCTTTTTGTGTTTTTATAATTTTTATGAAAGCAAGTAAAATCTCGGGTTTGAAGGAGTGGGCGGAATTAGTTGCTAGTCAACTAACCCAAATAACTACGAATGCAAATAAAATAAAATAACAGAAAATGAAAAGGTGGTAAAACTTATGTGGAGAGAAATGTGTTTACTTAGATTTCCTTACTCCCTAACTATCTTTTACCGGTTGATTAGTGTGTATTAATTGCGTGGATGACGGGTGTATTCCTTAATACCATTCGTTGGGTGGCGTACGTACTTCCCCAACTCTATGAACTCCTACTTCACTCCTATGTCGAGCCGGCTAGGAAGCTCCTAACATGGGATCACTAGAATTCGCTCATGCATTAAATACAACCATAAAAACCTTTAGTACGCATTGGTTCATGTTTCTTAAGACGTTCAAGCAAGTTACCATATAGGATGTTAGCCAGTTTTCTTAAGCCTAACATAGATGAACAATCATCCAATACAACTAATAACACACTAACAACCAATAATCAATAACTAGGTTTCATTAGATCTAAGCAAACACAAAGAAAACCTAGCCTAGCATGTTAAACAAAAGACAAGAACAAGATAGAATCAAACAACACATAGACATATTGAATGATTAATTGATAACTTATCTTCAATGTAACATGGAAGATCTCAAGGCAAAAAGCCTTGAAAAAGCTGCTAAAATCGTCCTAGGGTTTTTCACACACAAAGTCCCACAAAAGTTCCACACTCATGACAAAAAATTGTAAAACTATATATAGACTTTCAGATCTGACGGCGTCACGTTATGGAGTGTGACGCCGTCACCTCGCCGCTTTTAGGGTTCCCGGATGGCCTTCCTGACGCCGTCCCTCTTTAGCTCTCCAAAATCCGTTCTGGCTTATCAAGGCTTGACGCCGTCAGAATTAGGCGTGACGCCGTCTCGCTTTAACTTATATCGTGACGACCTTGATCACTCCAAAGGGTGACGCCGTCAGAATTCCCATGCAAATTTCTCTGGCTTATCATGAGTAATTTTCATATCCACCACTTTTGCCAAGCCATGACGCCGTCAAGAACAAATCCTGACGCCGTCAAAGGTACTTTCCAGCACAATTTTGAGACTTTGCCGTTTTCTTCACTTTTATGCTCCAAAAACGTCCAAAATGCTTCCTTTTCCAGATTTCTTCTCCAAAGTACCTAAAATGACAAAAGGAACGATTTAGGGCAATATTTGATCAAATAAATACGATTTAGGGCTTAAATGACCCCCTAAAAGCGGTGCACTTTTCGCTTCATCAAATACCCTTACACTTGAGATTTGCTTGTCCTCAAGCAAATGCGCTTTTATTCTAATCAAAATACAAGTTAGGGGTCATTTAACACTAATATAAAAGTAATTACAACAAACAGTCGTTCCACTTTAATCATAATAAGCACGGAGATTACAAACTAGCACCTCACAAGTAGTGTTTAGATACTCACATCTCTCAAGTGTCATCAAAATAAATCTCATAAATGAAAACGGATAATATCTCTCACTACCTGTCATAGCAAATAGATTACCATAGGCTTGGGAAAGGATCAAAAAACCTCCTCCACTAGGCGTAAGCACCTAAGATAAACTATCAAAGAGGGCTTTTACATGGGTTATAACGTTAGGTGTAGGGATATGATAAACACGGTTTTGTTGGATAAGGGATATTTTACTGGTGGCGAGTTAAAGATCTTGATTAATTACATGTACTATACAATGTTGCTAAGCCAAGACTCGACTCAATCTTAAGCTAAAAAGAAAATAACAAAAACATAAAATAAACATAAAATGAAACAGGATGGTAGTCCGTATGTTTTTTCTATTTTTCTTTTTCTCATTTTTTTGTATTTTTCTTGATTTTTCGATTTTTTTTTTTTTTTTTTTTTTTTTTTTTTTTTTTTACACTCTTTCCCTACCATCCAAAATAATACATCATAGGGGCGTTGCATTCCCCTTACACTTGAACTTTTACATAACTTTACAAATAACTATTCTAATGACTCGAATTAAGATAATCAAAACACTTGGAGTACTTTTTAAAATATTTAGCACATATGGGGGTAATAAATGATGTTCTTCCCCATTACTCCATTACACTAGTACTTTACCCATGAGTCCCAATCGTCCCAAAACAATATGTACAAAGATATGACTCGACTTAGCAACCATGTAATCAACTAGATAATTAACTTGGGTTTAAACAAATGTTGTCACAATAATGCACAAAAAATGAGTGCATACAAGGTAGGCTAAGGCGATTTGGGTGTACATTTTAGTGGGGTGTAAACAAATTCTTCCTTTAAGTAAAATGCTTAAAGGTCGAAACGAAAAGATAGGCTCTGAGGGGTGTACTAGGGGTATCGTGTACTAAAAATGAGTACAACTCAAAGGGTGTGGGAGAATTACTTGACCAATGTAGCCAACGTAATTATAACAAAAACACAGGTGTAAAACAATGGGTTAATCCTAATGCCTCTTATCATGTAGTAAATCTAACTACACGAATGTAGTCTCACTTGTGGCCTCAGAATGGTCCTAACGCAAGTTCTAGAATCTAAGTGCTACCGGTACACACATCATAGCATAAATGCTTTTCCTACCAATTCTAGGGGCGAACCTCACATATTTGGGGGTGGAAAATTTTTTAGTGGTACGGTTTTTGTGCTAGTCATATAACTCCTATCCGTGAGACGCTCATTAAGATCAAAGTTTCACTCCTAAATGTTGTAAAAAAATTTAAATTTGGCACTAAAATTACCCTAACAGGTATTTATCTCAGTTTTATTACACATCTACTATTAAACAAACAAAAATCAAGCGTAAGAGCATTCTCTAATCGTACTTTTACCCCCCCTTACACTTAAGATGAACATTGTCCCCAATGTTCAAATAACAAGATGTAAAAGCATAAAGTAAAAGAATGAAATCAAATACTCCCCTGATTCGCTTGGTGGATAATGAAGTAACATGGTTAGATCTTCTTCCAAGAGAATGTACAAGCTCCGTGACTAATGCATCGCCAAGAGCTTGATCCAACAAACATTTCCTTGTCCAAAATAACCTGTTAAACCTGAGAAAACAAACACGAAAACCTGCATAACATCGGCGGGATAAACTCTATATATAAGGATATAATGCTTGTGGAATGATAATTTTGCAGATTCCTGGAGATTATAAGTTATAGATTTAATAAAAACTTTTTATGAAAACAAAACTTTCAAAATTTTCAGAAAATTAAACCTGACGCCGTCAGGTTGTAACTCCTGACGCCGTCAGAAATGATCTGACAGAATTCTCATGTTAAGTTTCCGGAAAAATTTTGGAAAAACCTCTACCTTACTTCCTGGAAATCCTGCAAAACATCATCATGACTCGATACAAGCATTTGACTCAAACAATTACTAATATGTATGTTAATTTATTATTATTACGATTCATGTTCATTTGTGTTCTAATAAACCGATTTAGATTTCCCTTACACTTATCTTTTGCAAAATACCTTTATATGTAGTTAAGACGAAGTTAAAAACAAGATAAAGCATTTTCACAAATTACTTTTGAACATGAATCAATAATAATAAAAATTAAACACACATACGGAAACAAATAAAATCATACAAACAAATGAATAAATAAACAATCAAATAAGGCTTGCATGCAATAAAGAAAAATCAATGTCACAAATGTTTAAAGGCCAAAAATGCCTTATCCTACACTATTACAGACCAAATTGTTTCAGAACATACAACCATAGATTAAATTGTTCAAATATCAAAACATAAAATCAAAGCATCACTGGGGTGGGGGACCTTGGCGATAGTCATAGTCAGGAGGGAGATGCCCGTAGTACCCATATGGTGGGTAGTCCTGCTCACGTCCCGGAAAAGGGTCGATCTGCAGGTGTGGGTCCAACTGATCACGCGTAGATAAGTGCTGCATCTGACGAACAGTGTGATCATACATCCAGTCGAACCTCTCGTCCACCCGGGTCCTCCAAGTATCAACCTGGCCCATCCATGCCCCCTGGTGAGCCTGCCAATCCCCTCTGCTCATGTGCCGGTAGTAATCTGCTGTACCAGCCTCATAACCCTCATGCTGCTGCTGCTGCTCCTCCTCCTCCTCATCATCCTCATCACCAGCATCCTCATCACCGTCTGGATGATACCACATAAAGGTCCCATCATGCATCTCCATAACCACCTCCATCTGCTTTAGGGACCTAACCTTCACTGTCCTGCATGCATCACCACTACTCAAATACCTCATGACCTCGGGCCTGAGGACTCCATAGGATCGGGCCAGCCGGGTGATAAACATCCCACCATAAATCCTGTCTCCTTCCCTTTCCCCAACTCCACCATGCAGAAAGCTAGCAACCCAAAATGGGATGTTGCAGTAAACCTCATTCGAGTAAATGGTGTACAAGTAGAAGAGGTCTGAAGTAGTGACACGGTGGTGAGAGTTGTGGCGCCCTGTCAAGCTGTAGGTGAGACACCTATGGGCCAACCTAATCCTAGGCTCCCTGATTTGAGATGCCACAGTAGTCGAGGTGTACACCCTATCCCCAATAGTAGGCCAAAACATGGAACATCTAAAATCATTCTTCATCGACTCCCCATGCAACAACCTAGGCATGAACCCTGCTTGAGTGGTTTCATGCTGACTATACAACCCAAGCCTCCATCCAAACTCAGTAACCGAACACGTCCTAAACTCACCCCCCAGCCTGAAGTAGATTGTGGTTCTGCCCACATCGGTTCTTGCCTCAGCCATGTCAAAGTGAAAAGTGGCAAAGAATTCACGTACCAGTTCGTCATAGACCGGCTCTTGAATTCTAAACAGTCTTTCCCACTGAGGGCCGGTAAACTCATCCGTCTGAAAGCTTTGGAGAAAGGTTTGCTCAAGACCTTCCCTCCTCAGAAAGCTCCAATCTACCACAGCCCCATTTTCAACTTTATGCTGTAGCAACTGGGTGTATTTAGTTGTGGCGGCATCATCATCAAAGACACCCCAACTGAGGACCGTGTCCCCAAAGTTCTCTTGTTGAGATCTGGAAGAACTCCCTCGGCTAGGTCTTTGACGCTTACTCATTATCACGTGAAGATTGGTAGCAGAAGTTGGCGAATTGGTCCTGGAAATTCGAAGGTGGGGTTGGAGTGGATATGGTTTGTGGGGTTTGTGATGAATGTGATGGAAATAAAGTTATTATTGCTGTGCAGACGGGGTGATGGCGTCACGTTCAAATCCGGACGCCGTCAGGCCAGCGTAATTTAACACTTTGTGCCAGTTTACAAATGAGCCCCTTGTACTTTAAGGGAGCAGCTAGTCAGGGTCAATAATCCTGATAGCTAGTCTCGTTAACAAGTTCCTCCTGGGTCAAATGTTTTGTTACTGTCACGGGATGTGGTAAAATGTTGAAAAGGGCCGGTTGACGTCACATTCAGGTTCCAATTTCCATCACGGCAGGTGTTCAGGGAGTGAGAGGAACTTTTCCAGGGGGTTTTCGAAATGAGGGTGTGCTTTAATTGAGTTCTTCTCACGCCTGGCTTAAAGCCAAAAGATCGTTTCCTAGCTTCATGAAAGTTAGGGAGCGTGACAACCATGCTTCCTACAAAAATGCTATGATCTTGAGAATTCTCTTTCTCGCGAGGGGATCCAAATGGACAAGAGGATTTTAAAGGTGAAGGCTCGGGGAGAGGGGTTTCATCATCCCATTCGTTGTATGGTTCATTAGGGACCGGGAGTTCAAAGATTTTCTCAATATTTCTGTGTGAAGCTTCTTCCCTAATTTTCTCTTTTATTCTCGCGATAAATTTTTCTGCTAGTTCCATGAACATATCTTGGGTGTTTTTCAATTGAGTCTCTAATTCCAGGATCCGTTTCTCTTGGTTGTTCACGAAAGTTAGCATTATCCCTTCAAATTCATCTTGTCGTGAGAATTGATGACACGTATGTTTACCAATTGCGTTCCCACACTCATCGGGATTTTCATCAGCCGTAGGTGTCTCGGCTTTCATTAATTTCTCAACCTGCCTTTTTATGTTTTCGAACAGCTGTTCTTGGGTTGCACTCATGCAATTTAAAATCCCTTCTTCCGAGAACGTTGAGTCATTCCATTCTTCTTCTTCGTACTGTGCTAAGTCCTCAATGACTTCCCAGCACTTATCGAAATTGAGCCTGCTCAGCCTTCCATTGGCAGCGTAATCTATGGCTCTTCTAGTTTGATGGTTGACGCCATCATAAAATCGTTGGATTTGTAGCCAAGGATTCATGCCATGGTGAGGGACTTTTTGGAGTAAGTCCTTGAATCGAGTCCATGACTCGTAGAGGGTTTCGCCTTGACGTTGTTGGAACATCAAGATATCATTCCTTAGCTTGGTAGTTCTTCCCGGTGGGAAAAACTGAGCAAGGAAACGAGTGGTGAGATCGTCCCAAGAGGTGATGGATCCTGCGGGTTGACGCTCTAGCCAGTGACTAGCTTGGTCCCGCAGAGAGAATTGGAAGAGACGCAGTCGGGTCGTCTCTCGAGTGGCAACATCAAGGTCTATAGAATCAACGATTTTGAGAAAGTCCTTGAGATGTTGGTTAGGATCTTCAGAACGAAGTCCATGGAATGCGCATCCGCTTTGCACCAACCGGATGGTGTCGGATCGCAAGGGAGTGACATTGGCTCCTTGAGTGAGCTCAATGGTGTTTCGATAGCCATGGTGGCTAGGACGGGAGTACTCTCCTAAAGTACGGGCTCTAGGAGGTGGTGGTTGTTGTGGTGGGTTGTTGGGATCGAGGATATTACCACCTTCCATGATGTCGGATGGTAATGGTTACGAACAAAGAAACGAAGAAAAAAGATAGACTAAAGAAATCCTAGAAAAATAAAATAAAAATCTCACTAGAAAGGAATCTAGTGAGTAGACCTATAAAATAAAAATTCAACCTAAACAATAACTATTCCCCGGCAGCGGCGTCAAAAACTTGATGCGTGGTTTTGCAACCTTACAACAGGTTTTACCTCTCGAGGGATCTCAAGAGGCTTACAACCCCACCAGGCAGTGTACCTGACCGATGTAGTATAGTGTAGTGGTAAGTACGGGGGATTGATCGTTCTCCACAGGGAATAGTGTTCGTTAGGTATGAAAAATTACTCTAATAGGTCTAAGGGTGAGGGAAGATTCTTTTTGTGTTTTTATAATTTTTATGAAAGCAAGTAAAATCTCGGGTTTGAAGGAGTGGGCGGAATTAGTTGCTAGTCAACTAACCCAAATAACTACGAATGCAAATAAAATAAAATAACAGAAAATGAAAAGGTGGTAAAACTTATGTGGAGAGAAATGTGTTTACTTAGATTTCCTTACTCCCTAACTATCTTTTACCGGTTGATTAGTGTGTATTAATTGCGTGGATGACGGGTGTATTCCTTAATACCATTCGTGGGGTGGCATACGTACTTCCCCAACTCTATGAACTCCTACTTCACTCCTATGTCGAGCCGGCTAGGAAGCTCCTAACATGGGATTACTAGAATTCGCTCATGCATTAAATACAACCATAAAAACCTTTAGTACGCATTGGTTCATGTTTCTTAAGACGTTCAAGCAAGTTACCGTATAGGAAGTTAGCCAGTTTTCTTAAGCCTACCATAGATGAACAATCATCCAATACAACTAATAACACACTAACAACCAATAATCAATAACTAGGTTTCATTAGATCTAAGCAAACACAAAGAAAACCTAGCCTAGCATGTTAAACAAAAGACAAGAACAAGATAGAATCAAACAACATATAGACATATTGAATGATTAATTGATAACTTATCTTCAATGTAACATGGAAGATCTCAAGGCAAAAAGCCTTGAAAAAGCTGCTAAAATCGTCCTAGGGTTTTTCACACACAAAGTCCCACAAAAGTTCCACACTCATGACAAAAAATTGTAAAACTATATATAGACTTTCAGATCTGACGGCGTCACGTTATGGAGTGTGACGCCATCACCTCGCCGCTTTTAGGGTTCCCGGATGGCCTTCCTGACGCCGTCCCTCTTTAGCTCTCCAAAATCCGTTCTGGCTTATCAAGGCTTGACGCCGTCAGAATTAGGCGTGACGCCGTCCCGCTTTAACTTATACCGTGACGACCTTGATCACTCCAAAGGGTGACGCCGTCAGAATTCCCATGCAAATTTCTCTGGCTTATCATGAGTAATTTTCATATCCACCACTTTTGCCAAGCCATGACGCCGTCAAGAACAAATCCTGACGCCGTCAAAGGTACTTTCCAGCACAATTTTGAGACTTTGCCGTTTTCTTCACTTTTATGCTCCAAAAACGTCCAAAATGCTTCCTTTTCCAGATTTCTTCTCCAAAGTACCTAAAATGACAAAAGGAACGATTTAGGGCAATATTTGATCAAATAAATACGATTTAGGGCTTAAATGACCCACTAAAAGCGGTACACTTTTCGCTTCATCAGCTAAGCAGCAAGGATTTACTCAAACAAATTGGCGTCATCCGTGGGACCCACATTCAATCTGCCCAGGCTATAGAATGTCAGGTTCCAGTCCTGGTGGTTTCGGGGGAGGTGGGGATGATACTCCTTCGACAACCAGGGAACAAATCGAAGGGTATTTGTCTGCTCTGAAATCCATGGTCAAAGAACACAACCAGAGGGAAAATGTTGAGCCCATACGGTTAGATTTTAGTGAGGAGGGACTAGATCACAATAGAAACGCCGCAAGGAAAGACGGAGGGATAGCGATGGGAGCAAAAGTGGCCGATGGGGACTCAGGGAAACCTTTTAAGGAGGTGTCGAAATCACCGTTATCCCGGAGGCTTTTGGAATTCTCGGCACCGGAACATAAGATGCCGTCCCACATCAAACTTTATGACGGGTCAACAGACCCTGAAGATCATCTCAGCCGGTTCACAGGGGCCGCTATGCAAGGGGAATGACCCATGCAGGTATGGTGTCGGATGTTCCAACAAACATTGGACGGTAGAGCCAAAGGATGGTTCGACAGGCTTCCCCCGGGAAGCATCGACGAATGGGTAGACCTCCGCCATCAAGTTTGTGACCCGTTTTTCTCTGCACAAGACATGCTTCAAAGACCCAACAGAGATAACCAAGATAGTGAGAAAGGCAAACGAATGTCTCCATGAATTTAAAGAGAGATGGACCATAGAAACAAGCTTCATACTCGGTGTACCGGAGGTCATGAAAATCTCCTCCTTCATGGACACAAGCAAGTGTCCAAAGCTGGCGAAACTCTTCGCAGACAGGGTGCCCAAGACGGTGGTGGAGATGATGACACGAGTCGATGACTTTTTCAGGTCAGAGAAGGCATTCGCTAGCACTGAGCTGCCTAGGGGAGAGAGGTCGGAAGCCATCAAAAAGTTTCCGGTCAACAATTTCCGCCGGGAGGACATGCAGTTCCGTGGTCCGTATGGGGACGATAGGAGACAGAACGAGGGACGTCTGAACCATTATGGGTGAGAGGTATGTACAATATACATATGACATATTTTATATCATGTTTTAACTTTACATATACTATCATCAACTTCCTTTTACTTACACTTTTGTTTTTTAAACTTATTAGGTGATCACGGAATGAACATTGACTACTCAACTGATTAACACTCGCCGCATACATTTGCTCTTCAAGACTATTGTAATTGATGTAATGTTTTATTTTCAGTTTTACTAAATGTTTATATGTTATTTGATACATGTTAAGAATTATATTGTATGAGTTGAATTATCGCATGTTACAACTTTTTACAATTACATTTTTATATTTTCACGTTTTATGTTTAAACATCACACGAAACACTTATCACAATGTCGCAACTATAGTTTTTTGCCGCTAGAAAATCCCGTTGCTATGCACAAGTACTCGCCTAGTATAGTATAAGTGGCCGGGCAATAGTTTACAAGAACGCTCACTATGTGGGAAAAAAAATTATAATAACAATGTTGGAGCCAGTCTTTAAAGCAGTTTCTAAGATGTTGTTAGATAAATTGATGAGTTTATTTGTGTCTTGTTGGAGAAATATATTAAATTACTTTGACTTGAATAACCAATTTCCACGAGGATGTATAGGGTTGCTTATTCTTTTTTTGGTGAATATTTTCTTTCTTTCTCATTGACCAAAAGACCATATGAGTAGCCTATCGAGAGTGAATCTTATATTTCTTTTTGATTGACGAAAAAGACCATATGAGTGGGCTTTTGTTTCTCAATATCACCGCAGCTGGAACTAGTTTCTTTCTTCACATAAACTCTTTTAACAGCTTCAACCAAATTTCCACGTAATTCACATTTTATTTCCACACAAACACAATCAAGTTTCTTTACAGTCGTCTTCTGAGTAAACGCCTAGCTTTGATCACGGTTATCGATCCATTTCATTCACTTTTCTTCATATTATCAAGTTTGTAGAAATGTCCTCCAACAAGAGGTTACGTTTATCCGATCCTTCATCCATAACTTCATTGGCGTCCACCTCTAGCTCATCGGCCATTCCAAAGAGATTTAAGTATGATGTGTTTATAAGCTTTAGGGGTGAAGACACTCGCAAAACCTTTGTTGGCCATCTTTATCAAGCTCTCAAGGATAAAGGCCTTGAAACTTTCAAAGATGATGAGGAAATGAAGCAAGGGAAAACCATCGACAACCGGCTTATCCAAGCTATTAAAGACTCAAGATTCTTCATCATTGTTTTCTCAAAGAACTATGCTTCTTCGTCTTGGTGCTTGGATGAGCTTGTTGAGATCATGGAGTGTCAAAAGACTAGCGAACAGACTGCCTATCCCGTCTTTTTTCATGTGGAACCCACCCAAGTCCGCAAACAAAGTGGGGCATTTGGTGAAGCCTTTTCGCAAAACAAAAACAAAGACGCTGCTGGGAAATGGATAGAGGCTTTGGAAGGAGCATCAAATCTGGTTGGGAGGGAGTTGCAGGCGACTGCTAATGGGTAATTACTCCACATATCTCTACTTGCGATATTCGTTACTTTTGTTTCTTCATCCTTGCTAGTACTATGTTACATAGTATTACTTTGTATATATGTTATATATATAGATCTAAAACATTGTTTATGTATTTAGACTATACTAAACAGAACCTTCTTTTACCATGCATACAGGCACGAAGCTGAATTTATCAAAAAAATTGTTGGAGAGATTTCACTAGAGTTACGCTCCATCAGTTTCGGCTTCGATGAAAAGTTGGTCGGCATGGAGACTCGAGTAAAGGATGTTGTTTCATCTTTAGAAGTTGGTACTGATGAAGTTCGCATGATAGGGATCAAGGGCATGGGAGGGGCTGGGAAGACAACTACAGCTAGAGCTGTTTTTGATCATCTATCTAACGATTTTGAAGCTAAAAGCTTTGTTGGGAATGTGAGGGAAGTTTCAAATGACTCAGTGTCTGGTTTGAAAAATTTACAAGAACAAGTCCTTTTAAATGTGCTAAATGAACAAGTTACTCTAAATAGTGTTGAGGATGGGAAATACATGATCAAAAAGAGGATGTGTGGTATAAAGGTTCTTCTTGTTCTAGATGATGTGGATCACATAGACCAACTTGAGGCGTTAGCAAGTGAGCCTAATTGGTTTAAGCCGGGAAGTAGAATTATCGTTACAACGAGAGATAAGCAAGTGTTGGTAGCTCACAGAGTGAACTTCATTCGTGTTATTGATCTCTTATCAGATAAGGAAGCAATTTGTCTCTTCAGTAGATATGCATTTGGAAGGGAGATTCCATCTCAAGGATATGAAGAGCTATCACGAAGAGTTGTACTATATGCTGCTGGTCTTCCCTTAACAGTCAAAGTTTTGGGTTCATTTCTATGTGGTAAAGATAAGGATGAATGGGTAGATGCCCTAGAAAGACTAAAAAAAATTCCCTTAAAGAAGACTCTAAAACAGCTGGAATTAAGCTACATCAGTCTCGAGGATGATTATAAAGAAATATTTCTAGACATTGCATGCTTATTGAAAGGCATGTTAAAAAAAGATGCAATCAGAATTCTTGTATGCTGTGGATTTCATGCTAGAATTGGTTTAAAAGTTCTTGAGCAGAGATCTCTCATAACTCTTGATAAAAATGGGCGCTTGGGCATGCATGACCATGTAGAAGAAATGGGAAAGAACATTGTTCGTCGTGAGCACCCGAATGAACCTAACAAACATAGCCGACTGTGGATTAAAGAGGAAATTGAAGATATATTGGCTAATGATGATGTAAAGATCAGTTTACTTGTAATGTAGAGAAAACTAAAACATTGCATTTGTTCTGACTTTCCAGGTTTCTGGACATTGTTTTTGTATTGCAGGGTACTAAAAAAACAATATGTTTAGAACTTCGTAAGTCGAACACAAATGCGGGAACTGTTATGAAAGGTCTTGGAAAAATGAAGCAACTTAGATATCTTAAAGTGTATTTTCCAAATCAAGATTATTATGAAAGACATGCCGAAGATCTTGATAATACCGCCCAATACTTTCCAAACTCTTTAAAATATCTGAAATGTATTTTTTACCCTTTCTTGTATTTACCCAAAACATTTCAAGCAAACAATCTTGTTGGACTTAAAATGGAGTGGAGCAGAATGATAAAACTTTGGAAACAGGGGGAAAAAAAGGTAGAATAATTGTTGATTCGTTGTTTTGCATAATTCCTAATAATGCTATTAATTTATTGGTTTGTTACTACACTAATATTAATCTTTTTGTCTTATTTTTGATGGCAGGTTCTTCCAAAACTCAAATTCCTTTCTCTCACTTGGTCACAATTGACGACCTTTGACTTTTGGATTACTCCGAATCTCGAGACGTTATCTCTTATATATTCTCCTAATTTAGTAGAACTTTTCATGCCTGTTAGCTGTCAAAAGCTCAACTACCTCCATATCACTTGCTCAAAGTTAAGAACGTTTGACCTTGGGTTAACTCCGAATCTCGAGAAATTATCTCTTAATGATTGTGCTGATTTTGAAGAACTTCACGTGTCTAGTGCATGTCCAAATCTCAAATTCCTTAAACTTTGTAAATCAAGGTTGAGGAGCCTTGACCTTGAGCTGTTTCCAAATCTTGAGAGGTTAGATCTTGAAGGTTGTGATAAGTTGGTAGAAATTAACTCTCCCGTTGGATGTCTAAGAAAACTTGTCTACTTAAACTTAAAATCATGTTTGAGGTTTTCCTATTTTCTGGTTCCCGTTGGTGGATCGGAACCAAAGGTTAGTCGTTCTTCAGCTAGTTTACGTCTGGTTGGCAAGTCCCTATATTTATGCCCGTTGCACCCCAACATTAATCTCCCAAAGTTTCAGTTTGACTGTAAATATGAAGAAAATCTACCGTCATCAGTTGGAAATATTGAGAAGCTTATTTCTTTTGGTCTATGTGCTTGCACAGACTTTAAGAAATTTTCAGACATGATTTGTAGTTTACGATGCCTAAGAAAGCTTGAACTCAAATGCGATATTCCAGAGATACCTAAAGATCTTGGCAAGTTAGAATGTCTAGAGGAGCTATATGTGAGGAGTAAGAAGATTGAATATCTTCCAGATAGCATCTGCATGCTAAAACGTCTGAGGTCGCTCGATGTTGGAAACTGTTTTTCTCTTGGGAAGTTGCCTGAGGACATTGGCCAGTTAGAATCTCTGGAGAGACTGGATTTGTCGGCTACAAAGATTAAACATCTTCCAAATAGCATCTGTATGTTAAAACATCTGACGTATCTCAACCTTTGTGGTTGTGCTCTTCTTGAGAAGCTACCAGAGGATCTGATAAAATTAGAATGTTTCAAAAATCTGCAAATCGCTGCATCTCCGGAGCTTCTTCTTCAGAGATAAAGAATACAACCTGTCACCGTCTGTGAGTAAATAACACTCTTGTTTTCTAAATTCATTTTTCTCTTATTTTAATATTGAATTTGATATAGGCCAACAAAAGTTATTGGAACAAAATAATACTAGTAGTTTTGTAGAAAGAAAAAAGAAAGTAAATTACACGGTGGTCCTTATAGTTTATACCAAGTTACATTTTTGGTCTCTAAATACCAAAATTTACAAAAACGGTATCCATTATAAAACTTGTTACACTTTTGGTCCCTTATTGTGTTAAAGATGTTAAAGTTTCAAAAAGATGGTAGACGGTCCACGGATAAAATGCAACTATTGTACCTGTTTTCAAAGATTATCTATTTTCGATTGCATTTTAATTTCATACTAATGGCGCAATTCCATATAAGCTAAATTAAAGTAGTTTCTTGGTTTTTAAGGTGGCACTCTGGCATAAACGGCGAATCAAGCAGTAGCGGATCTAAATAATAATCCGAGCCGAGTCGAGTATAGGCCTAAACGAGCTAGGCTCGTTTATTAACTACTAGGTACTCCTCTTTGATGCATTGTTTTCAATTTGCCAACCCCTGTACGTAGAGGCACATCTTTAGATGAGGCTCAAGGTCGCTGATACTTTTTGAAGCTAATTGACATGGGGGTGACGGAAAACAAATCTGGAAATTGGCCTTACCTCAAATGTTGTGAAATAAGAAATGGTCTTGAAGGAGAATGGGAAACGCTAACAAGCTCTTCGTTAAGTTTACTTGGTGAATGGTCTCAATGTGTGATCAAACTTACTCGTTGTTGTAGGTTTATACAACAAGCAACCTGGAAATCTAGAGAGCGGATTACCCGATACTCGAAGACGAACACACACCAACAGTTTGTTATATCGACAGAAAAGTAAACCCTGCACAAGTTAACACTTAACCAAACGTACGTTTATTGATTAAAGGAAAAGAATGATTACAATGACCCCTCCCCCCTCACCTCTTTATTATAGAGATGAGGGGGGAAGTAAACCAACTCTTAAAGGAGTTGAAACCAGCTGCAACAAAGGAGAAAACCTAGACTCTCGAATGCTCGGAATAAGCCTATCGTTTGACACCCTATATATAATAGTTATAGTCGGCTATGCATTGTATAATGCATGAAACCGACATATAGTCATTCCTATTTGACTACACATGAACCAATGTTTCACTAAAGCCCCTATACTATAAACTATAGACTAATATGGATACTAAAATATTAACAATTTCCACCTTAGTACCATATTAGCCTACTCCGATACGCAGTAGCTTCAACCAGCACTGGAACCTCGGATAGGGGTGTGCCTTCATCCACATAGTAGTAGCGATAACCGCTACTAACATTAGTTTAGCTCCTGACTCTATCGAGAGTCCCTTTAGCCAAATAGCCCCCTTTGCAGCCTCCGTAAGTGTCATATACGCCGCTTCAGTTGTTGACAAAGCCTCCATGTGCAGCATCATAGCTTCAGAGCTTCCTGCACATCCTTGTATCATAAACCCGTACCTTGTGATTGATCTACCCATGACAGTGATCGATCTACCCATAGCGTAGTCAAAATCCACAAAAACCTGTACGTATGTCTGTAATCCACGATCAGACCTATCCAACATACCCACATCTACAGATGCTATGTCAGGTCTCGTGCAGACCATCTGATATTCCCGGCTTCCAACCGCATATGTATATGATCACTTACCATTCTTTTCCACATCACAGTCCCCTGATAGACTACCCTCCAATGACAGTATGGAGTGTCCCTCCAACAAAGTCTGTACCAACTTACCGTTGTGAAACCTGGACTGTGACCCCCTCAGAGTATTACCACTCTGATCCCTGATGATCTCAATACCAAGTATATTTCCTTTTGCTTTATCCAGCAATCCCTTGGTATCCCAGATCTCAGCCTTGCATCCGCAAGAAAAAACCATACCATCTATATAGAGAAATAGATGTATGAACATACCTGGTGTATACTCACAGTAATAGTCGTTGCTGTCGTCACTGCTTTTCCTGCAACCGTTGCTGAGCACATACACATCTGACTGAGTATCCATATCTTCTTTCAATCCAGCCTTCCACTTGGATATCACCTCACAAGCAACTGTATCATTGAAATTCAATGACTCATGTGTATATCTTCTCCACTGCAGCAACTGCAAAAGCAGCCTCATTACTGTCTTCTCTATACCTGTCTAGTTCCCGTGCTGAGTGTTGCTCCCTATCACGTGCTGAATGATAGTCTATTAAATCCTGAGTTTGTACTTCCTGTGAACCAGCTAGCTGACAGACATTCCCTTGAGATTCCACCTCAAATGTATGATCCCCAAGCGGTTCCACCTCAAACTCAACTCCCTGCAACACCTGCACTGAACCCGTACCTACACCAGAACCAATGAGAGTTTTCTTGTATTCCTTACTCTCATTGAAATCCATATTCCTGTAAAGCACTACCTTTGAAGTAACGTCATCAAACCTCCAAAGCTTATTACCCACTATACCTTTATGGTATCCCAGGAATATGCACTTGACCTTAACCGGTTCAAGCATCCCTTGCTTATTACTAGCAAGCCAACCAAAAAACCCTAACATATCTATAGGCGTCTTGAATCCAATCGCTGATGATGGTGACCTATTCATGAGATATGTAGACATGGTTGTATCCTCTGCCCAAAAAACCTTGGACAGACTAGACTGAATCAGAAAACAATGTACCTTAGCCAAGAGTGTCATATTCATCTTCACAACCAATCCAGTCTGCTGCTGTATCCCTGCAACACCCAAATGTTTGGCGACCCCACTCTTCATACATTGTTGTGTAGACCTCTGATTACAAGACACAAGAAAATTACCTTCCTGATCTTCCTTCCAGTCTGAGATTCTACTAACTGCTTCCACTCTTTGAACTTTCCAAATGCTTCGTGTTTGAACCTGAGAATATAAACCCATACCCTCCTAGAATAATCATCAACAATAGATAAGAAATACCTCTTACCTCCCAATGATTCCACCTGAGACGGACCCCATAAGTCTGAATGAACATAGTCTATCACTCCCTGAGTAGTGTGCCTTCCTACACCGAAACTGACTCGATGTGACTTTCCCAGAACACAATTCTCACAAAAATTGAGCTTACCTAGACTCTTCTTTCCAAACAGCTCCTGCTTTTCTAGCACCTGAAGTCCCGCCTCACTGATATGTCCCAGTCTTTTGTGCCAAACCTGCGCAAGACTGTCTTTTTCTTCAACACTAGCATTAAGCTCACTCACCACTGCATGGCCATCCAAAGAGTATACGCAATTATCCCTTCGGGTTCCAGATAAAATAACCCTGGAACCATTAATCACCTTGATTTTGCCCGACTGCATTTTTACGGTATATCCCTCTTTTTCAAGAGTTCCCAGCGATATCAAGTTTCTTTTCAATTCAGGAATATACCTGACATTGTGTAACACAAAACTTGACCCATCTTTCATCTGTACTTGAACCTTACCCATCCTACGTACACGACATTCCCTGCCATCACCCAGCAATACATTGCCACCGTCATACTCCTTAAAATCAAACAAGTAATCTCTCCTGTATGTCATATGGTATGAGCCCCCTGAATCCATGATCCAGTCTAATTACTTTTCAACACTCATAGCCATCATAACATCAGCATTGTCAAACCCATCAACTCCATAACTGGATACTTGATCTTTATTCCTGACAAACACTTGAGATTTCTTGTGATTATACCTGGGACAACCCCTCTTCAAATGCTCCTCAGACCGACATATATAACACTTGAGTCTGCTGCTTCTTCCTTGTGACTTTGACCACGCACTACCTTTACCCTGCTGCATATCACTTTGATCAGACTTCCCCCTCACAAACAACCCTTCACCACCATCAACCTTTGCTCCCGTCATCTTCTGAAGTTCCCTAGAATGAAGTGTCGCGAGCACGTCTTCTAGCTTCAAAGTATCCCGACCATATAGCAAAGTATCCACGAAATTATCGTAAGACGATGGTAAAGATGTGAGTAATAATAATGCCTGATCCTCATCCGATATAGCAGCATCTATAGCCGCTAAGTCACCTACCAGCTTATGAAACTCATCAATATGTTCAGACCGACTCTTACCCGGATGCATGTGAAAAGTATATAGATTCTTCTTCAAGTACAAACGATTAGCTAAAGACTTTGTCATGTATAAAGTCTCTAACTTTTTCCAAATTCCCGCTGCAGTCATCTCCTTGGTGATCTCCCGTAAGACCCGATCACCCAAACACAAGATCCCTTTTGTGAATTTTCTTACACAAAAACCACAATCTAGCAAAGTTACTAGTGTGTGAAAAACTCTTGCTTTATCGATATAACCCTAAGAATAAACCTTCTTAGAAATCGATCAAAGCAAGAAAAAACAAAACCTTTCTTACTCAAATATCGATTGAACCTCGGAATCAAGCCATCCAACAAATCGACAACCCTTGAATCAAGAAAGTACCTAACGATTTTTGAAGTAACCCTTGTCGTACTTTATTTTTGCAAAACAGATTTCTTGTAACCTAAGAAACCTTGCAACCTCGACAAGTCTTCAACTTTCTTTTCTCCAACCCTTTGTTTATTCTGATAACCTTGTGATGTGGACCTCACAACACCGAATTAAACAAAGTACCTTGTGCAATATCCTTCAAAGTAAATTTGTTTTCTTTTCCTTATTTTAACCAAAAAGAAAAGTAAAACACTTGTAATTAAAAATCGATATTAGAACCTGTGGATTTTATTTTTTTTCCACAAAAAAATCGATTAATCACAACACCCTTTTGAAGTCTTCCTTGTTTTGTATATCAAAATCCAAAAACAAGAACCTGGTCTTCTTCTTCTTTGTCAATACGTGACAAAACCCGAACCAACAAGACCGTCGATATTTGATAAATCAAAAAACCGAACACAACCTTGAGCTTTCTTTAACCGTGTCGATAACCTCGACAACTCGAAAAAACCCAAGAACCTTGAATACTTCTATGCCTTCGTAGTCGATAACACCGACAAGAAAACCCGAAGTACCAAGAACCTTTACTGTCGATATCCTGCTTCTCCATGATGTTCAAGAAACCTAAACACCAAAACCTTTGTTGGTAGCCCAAACAGAAGACACCCTTCTGCTCCTTCCAGAGAACAAGAACACCAAAGAAACCTTCGAGATCGATCCTAGATAACCAGAGAACCCACGAACCAAAGCTCTTGATACCACTTGTTGTATAAACCTACAACAAACCTGGAAATCTAGAGAGCGGATTACCCGATACTCGAAGACGAACACACACCAACAGTTTGTTATATCGACAGAAAAGTAAACCCTGCACAAGTTAACACTTAACCAAACGTACGTTTATTGATTAAAGGAAAAGAATGATTACAATGACCCCTCCCCCCTCACCTCTTTATTATAGAGATGAGGGGGGAAGTAAACCAACTCTTAAAGGAGTTGAAACCAGCTGCAACAAAGGAGAAAACCTAGACTCTCGAATGCTCAGAATAAGCCTATCGTTTGACACCCTATATATAATAGTTATAGTCGGCTATGCATTGTATAATGCATGAAACCGACATATAGTCATTCCTATTTGACTACACATGAACCAATGTTTCACTAAAGCCCCTATACTATAAACTATAGACTAATATGGATACTAAAATATTAACACTCGTTGCTCTCCATAGAAGCTGCCCATCTTCACTTGTACTGTTTGATCATTTTACTATTTCTATTTATAACATATTTAGCTAAACATATAAGCTAAAGTAGTTTCTTGGTTTTTAAGGTGGCACTCTGGCATAAAAGGCTGATCAAGCAGTGGCGAATCTAGACATGGTGTTAACGATCTGAACGAAGTCAAGTATAAGGCTAAACGAGCTAGGCTCATTTATTAACTACTCGGTACTCCTCTTTGATGCATTGTTTTCTATTTGCCAACCCCTATACATAGAGGCACATCTTCAGATGAGGGGCTTACTTCTTGAAGCTAATTGATATGGGGGTGATGGAAAACAAATTTGGAAATTGGCCTGACCTCAAATGTTGTGAGATAAGAAATGGTGTTGAAGGAGAATGGGAAACGCTAACAAGTTCTTCGTTAAGTTTAGTTGATGAATGGTCTCGATGTGTGTGCAAACTTGCTTATTGCTCTCCATAGAAGCTACCTATCTTGCATTGTTTGATCATTTTACTATTTCTATTTATAATGTATATAGCTAATTTGTTTTTTGTACTTCCGTCGAACCAACTTATGATAATATTGTAGAATGTTTATTGTGACATAGGTAAACTAATTATGTGTGAACTTATATGTAGTGTGAAATGATCAGTATGTGCTTTACTACTGAGTTTTTAATCTTTTATCTCACCACTCGCACCTTATTATTCATTTTCTTCTTTGAAATCATGCAATTGAAACCATGGTTGTGGACATCATATTTAATGAGCAAAAACCCTCGTCAAATATATCAATACCATTTCCTCCACTAGTAGTTGAAACCACGGCTGTGGACAGTCTCCAGGGCCGTGGAGGTGGAGGAGTGGAAAAAACGATTACCATACCGTGATTAAAACCTTTATTGAGCAAAATGAAATACATGTCCTCTAATAAACATTGACATATTGCAATATCCAATGGCTAGGAACCATGGCATTGATAGGAACTATGGTTGACGTGTGGCAATCCTTGTGATATCCGAAGTAGATCCCATATACTTGTTCTCGGTAATGGGTGTGCCGTATAATTTCACTCCTTGATAACAACGTCCATATATAGTTCAATCTATTTGACTATGTGTAAGTCGCCTAAAAGACCCTCCCATAGATAACACGTAACAACAAATCCAGTATAGCAAAATCCGATATAACTAATCAACAACAGTAAAATACACATGCGAAACATACATTTGGATTAAAACTTGCAAACCAAACCAGATGTTGCATCATTCACCTACCGACCTACGCCCTATAAAAAATATCATGGATGCACATAACGCCCTCAGAGAAAAGCAAAGACACATATCAAATTTGTGTTTTACTGTTATCTGTTCTTGGTAGCTTTAATTTTATTGTTTAAAGTGATGGTCATTCACTTTGTTAGAACTTTGTATATTATGGGCTTGTGTTAGAGTTAGAAAGTATTGTAAAAGCCCAATCCATGAGCTAAAGCCCGCAAGCCCACTCAAAAGCCTTTAGGGCAAAAAAGGCTGTGCTATATAAAGCACATAAATCCTCATTTGTGAGGTGCTTCACTGTGCGTAATATGTGTTCTTAATAGATAAAGCTTTAACATCTATCCATTCTCTCTAAACCATACGATCCATATACACTTTGTCCCATCATTCTATTGTGTTTAACGCCTCATATAAGTGTGACAAAGAGTGATTCTTAGCTACAACAAGTGGTATCAACGAGCCTAGCTTCGAGGTAGGAGTTCTTGTGTTCGGATTCTTGCTAAAATATATATATATATATATATATATATATATACATTTTGTGTTTTTGTTAACTGTTAAACGCAGCAACCTTGTGTTTTTGGTGGCTATTTGTACGCAAGATTGAAGAACAAAAGTAGTATTTCTTTTTCTATTCGATCTACACAAAATATCAAGTAAAGTTGTGTTGTTTCATGTTATATCGACTTGGCTGTGAAGTTTTGCTAGTTCTACAATCAAATCTTGGTTTGGAAGAATAAACTTTGTGTTTATTCTTGGTTCATAGATCGACTTTAGTAAACAATCTTGTAAAAGATTTGTTTTTGGATATGATGGGGATAGATTTGTATGATCAAAGTTGGTCCAAGTGGGCTAGTTGGTGAAGAAAGTCTTGAAAGTCACATGGGTTGTCAGTGAAAATATCTTGCAAGATAAGGTTGCAAGTGGGCAAGTGTAACACCCCAAAAATCGTAATGAAACAGCGGAAGTCTAATTTGGGGTATTACATCTTAGATCGTAGTCAAAATTATAGAAAACGACTCGAAAGAGACGTTTTGTGAAAATTTGTTATCATTCATCAAATTAAAATCAGAGTTGTCAACAACAGAGTCATAATATTTAAAAATACAAAATGAAAATGTTTAAGATGAATGAAAACATTTGTTTTTGGACATCGTCCAAAGGGGGCCCTGATTCACTCCGTGCCATTAGCTTCTTTAGATACCTGAGATAAACATGCTTAAAATGGTCAACACAAAGGTTGAGTGAATCCATAGTGTTTAATTTGCAATAGTTTGAACACAAGTCAGATAGTAGTAAAAACAATGATATTGTGGTGTGATATAAATATTGCCCTAAGCCTCATGACACGCAAATCTTAACATCGGGTGTAGTAATAAATAATATAAATAGCCCACATCATAGCAATGCTATAGGTGATAATGCCCTCGTCGTAGGAGTTTGCCAAACTCTTGATAATTCGAATAAAGTGCACTTGGTTACCATTTCAGGCTAACTTCAAGTGGGTCGTCAACTTCCAATAGATCTATTCACTGAATTCGCGTTCACTCGCAAGTGATTAATGGTTCATGATATAAGGGACTTTTTGGCAGGGTGGTAACTTAGGCAATATTAACTTAGCAATATCAATCAGGATAGCATACAAAAGTATTTGTGTTCAGATTTATAGCATGTATCTCCCCACGAGATTTGAAAACATAGTAAAAGTGGGACTATGAACTCACCTTGGTAGTAGTAGAAATCTGTGATGCAATGGAATCAAATGGTGTGTAGTTACTCCAACGCGTGACCTAGATAGTATGGCATGATTTAGTTTGCATTTCGGATTAAGATTTGATGAACGTAAAATAGTATATATATTTTCTAAACAAATTTTGTTATAGTTGTATGTGTTTACTATTTATTTTATGGCTCGTAAATATTATTGACTTATGACAATTTTAGTATATCGTTTTCGTCACAACTCAAATAATATTTGACACATTGTTGGTTCGGGTTTTAAAAGTTTAAGCATTCTCTTTTTCTTTTTATCTAATAACAAACGCACCTTCTAGTTTTTATTTACATCCGAGTGGGCTGCGGCCCTAATACTCAGTCTAATCCAAACCTTTTGTGGGCTTCGGCCCTGCGCCAAGATCAAACCAACCTCACTCTTTTATTTATTTGCTGGGCTTCGGCCCAGTGTCTATCTAAACCCAATCTCCTTTTCAAATATACTGGTGTAGGTTTTTGGAGTTTCGTGGGTTGCCTGGTATTTTTAGTTCGAAGCAAAAACAACCATTAGCATGTTTTACCAGAAATGAGACTGTCTCCACTTGAGGCCCTGTCGAGGGTGTAGGACACTAGAGTTTCGGTTGCTAACGACTCTCGAGTACCACTCGAGTTCGAGTCGTTCGGTGCCTAGGAGACCGAGTACACAAATGAGTAGTTTGATTTCTAAATGGTTTCGACTATTCTTTCAGCTATTATCTTAACGACTTTTATCAACCCCTAACTAAGCTAAAACTGGCCTAATGACTTTTAAAGTTAAAATCTCCTCTTGACCCGTTTTTAAACAACACCAGTTTGACCATGACTTTAAGAATCAAAGTTCCCCTATTCGACCCATTTGAAACAACACATAATTACCCATTTAAATCTTTCCAAAGCATTCTTGCAATTCGATATATCTATCAAAATTTTAACATGATCCTCCCTTCAACCCAGCTTAACCTTTCACATCTTCTTGTCATTCGAATAACTACATTCGACTAATCTAAATCAAAACCATACGCAACTTAATCTAAACTCCCATCATACTTTTATGTTATCAATTTAACCGCATTTTCACAAAACTAATATGACTAAATCTCTATTTATATAGATCGAATGAAAAGAAAAGAAGTATAAAACAATATCAAGTGGGAATTAATAATGAACCTGAGGTTTGAGAAAGGTGTCGAACACTAAACAAACCCGGAATCAAAAACTCCAAAACCCACTTCCTTCCCAAGCCGAATCACACTTGAACCCTTTTGTTTGAGAACTTCTCAGTTTGAGGTGTGTTTTTTTTTTTTTGTGTGATTCGAATAGGGTCCAGGGGAGGTGAATTTATAGATGACAATGGAGTTAGGCTCCATCCTTCTTTCGATTCCGGGAAAAACTAACACCCCTAAATGGTGTCCTATCCTTATTCCAATGGCTCTAATACTTAGGAATCCTTGTGACTAAATAAGGGACAAAAGGGGTTTGGTCAACACTAATTAATATGGGAGGGTGATGGGTCGGATTTGGGTTTTCGAGGGAATAGCAAGGCGACAACCAAGGAGGATGGTGCTTCTTATGATGGTGGTGATGTTTG
Organism: Artemisia tridentata subsp. tridentata; assembly: GCA_021014915.2. Classification (NCBI taxonomy): domain Eukaryota; kingdom Viridiplantae; phylum Streptophyta; class Magnoliopsida; order Asterales; family Asteraceae; genus Artemisia; species Artemisia tridentata. The sequence goes on from CP139506.1 coordinate 424,722,480, forward strand.
CTAAATAAGTGATAGGAAGGGAAGGTTGAGTTAGAAAGATGATGGCATCCATGGTTGGAAAGGGAAGTTCGACAAAAACAAGGGAGAAGGAGAAAAAGAGAAATGGCAGTGAAGTGTTTTGGGAATGGGTAAAGTCAAAGGAGATAGTAGCATTAAAAGAATTTAGGAGGTAGCTTCAAACGTTTTTATATATGTATACGTGTAGTAATTTTATTAAGAATTTAGTGGAGTGTGTTTTGCACTAGTAAATACTCGGGTCTCGTTAGACCGTGTCGGATCAGGCTTCGTTTAAATATTTTTAGTTCGAGAGTTTTGAGATGTCATACATTATTTGTCGTTATTGCCGAATTCGTATTTATTTTTATGATTCGTTCTGTACGTTCTTCGTTTGATTTATTTAATCTCATGCCATACTGTCACGGTGTTGGTGCACGTGTGGTTCCAGTGAAATGGAACATGATTTTTGTCATGTGATCGTTTTGTAATCTCACTAATTATTTTTCAAAGAGAAAAATATAACAATATTTTGAATGCAACGGTGAATAAAATAACTAGATTAAAATTCATAATCAATCGTTTCGGGTTTACAGAAAATTAATAACTCAAAAATTTCGGGTTATTACAGTATCTACCCCTAATTTTGAATTTCGTCCCGGAATTCTTAGTCTGTGATAGTGGTTGGTGTTGGCTCGGGAAAAAGGTGTGGATATTTGGCACGAATTCGGTCTTCACGTTCCCACGTGAACTCTGGTCCTCTATTTGAGTTCCATCGAACCTTGACGATGGGAATGCGGCTCTGTTTCAATTGCTTCACCTCCCGGTCTAGGATTTCTACCGGCTCTTCTATAAAGTTAAGTTTTTCGTCGATTCGGAGTTCTTTGTATGGTATAACAAGGGTTTCGTCTGATAGACACTTCTTCAGGTTTGACACGTGAAAGGTATTGTGTACTCTACTGAGTTCCACCGGGAGTTCAAGTTTATATGCCACTGGACCAACCCTTTCTAGGATCTTGAATGGTCCGACATATCTGGGGTTCAACTTACCACGCTTTCCAAATCTAATCATTCCCTTCCAAGGAGATACCTTTAATATGACTCTGTCTCCAACTTGAAACTCCATAGGTTTTCTTCTTACATCGGCATAACTTTTCTGTCTGTCTCGGGCGGCTTGTAAGCGTTGTTTGATTTGGACAATCTTTTCAGTGGTCTCGTGGATGAGTTCGGACCCGGTGATCTGTGCATCTCCAACTTATGTCCAACAGATGGGTGAACGACATTTTCTACCATAAAGTGCTTCGAATGGAGCAGCTTTAATGCTAGTGTGATAACTATTGTTGTATGAAAACTCTACTAATTGTAAGTGTTTATCCCATCCTTTTCCAAAGTCGATCACACATGCTCGCAGCATGTCTTCCAATGTTTGGATAGTTCTCTCACTCTGACCATCAGTCTGCGGGTGGTAGGCGGTACTCATATCTAACTGTGTATTAAAAGCCTTTTGCAATGACCGCCAGAAGTTTGACGTAAAACGACTATCTCGGTCGGAGATGATGGAAACCGGCACTCCATGTCAGGAGACTATTTCCTTCAAATATAATCGCGCAAGGGTATCCATACTGTCGGTTTCTTTGATTGCGAGGAAGTGTGTAGATTTAGTGAGACGATCAACAATGACCCAAATAGTGTCAAGTCCACCCGAGGTTTTTGGTAGCTTCGTGATGAAGTCCATTGTAATCCTTTCCCATTTCCATGTTGGGATCTCTGGCTGTGTTAACAATCCGGACGGTCGTTGGTGTTCTGCTTTTACTATAGCACATGTCAAACATTTTCCAACATACATAGCGATGTCGGCCTTCATGTTTGGCCACCAATACAACTTCTTGAGATCTTGATACATCTTATCAGCTCCCGGATGAATGGAATATTTCGACTTATGGGATTCGTGCATGATAAGATCACATATTCCCTCGTAAAGTGGGATCCATGCTCTGTCACCGAAACACAACGTCCCATCTTGTTTTCTCACAAAACCGTTCTTAATTTCCGGCATCCTATGAATCTTCTCATTCGGTCGGTTCTCTTCCTCTAGGGCTCCGGCCTGAGCTTCTAAAATTTTGGCTGGAAGTGGTGACCTAACTATAATTCCCAAAGATCGAACTCTAAGGGTTTTGATTCGTTCCTTTCGACTTAAGGCATCAGCCACTACGTTTGCCTTTCCGGGATGATAACGAATCTCACAATCATAGTCACTGAGTAACTCCAACCATCGGCGTTGTCGCATGTTCAGCTCTTTCTGATCTAGTATGTGTTGAAGGCTCTTGTGATCTGTAAACACCTTGCACTTGGTGCCATACAAATAGTGTATCCATATTTTAAGAGCGAACACTACTGCCCCTAACTCAAGATCGTGGGTCGTGTAGTTCTTTTCGTGGGTTTTGAGCTGTCGGGAAGCATATGCGATAACCTTACTCCTTTGCATCAATACGGCTCCCAAGCCTTGGCACGATGCATCGCAATACACCTCGAAGTCTTCACTTCCTTCGGGTAGTGCTAAGATCGGAGCTTCGCAAAGCTTTTGTTTCAACAGTTGGAATGACGTCTCTTGCTCCTCTCCCCAGTCAAACTTCTTCTTCTTTTGTGTCAATTCCGTCAAAGGTTTGGCGATCTTAGAGAAACCCTCGATGAATCTCCGGTAGTACCCAGCAAGACCTAAAAATTGACGTATCTCCGTGGGGTTTGTAGGAGATGCCCAATTTTTAACAGCTTCGATTTTTGCGGGGTCCACGTGAATACCTTTGCTGTCGATGACATGCCCCAGAAATTGCACTTTCTCAATCCAAAAATCACACTTGGAAAATTTGGCATACAGTTTCTCTCCTTTGAGCAGTCCTAGGATAGTTCTCAAATGCTCCGTATGTTCTTCCTTGCTACGGGAGTAGATGAGGATGTCATCTATGAACACAATTACGAACTTGTCCAAATATGGCTTGCACACTCGGTTCATTAGGTCCATGAACACGGCTGGTGCGTTCGTCAGTCCAAATGGCATTACTTGGAACTCGTAGTGCCCGTATCGTGTACGAAATGCGGTCTTCGGTATATCTTCTTCCTTAACTCTCAGCTGATGGTACCCTGACCTTAAATCAATCTTCGAGTATACACTCGATCCTTGCAGTTGGTCGAACAGGTCGTCGATTCTAGGCAGTGGATATCGGTTCTTTATAGTAAGCTTGTTCAATTCGCGGTAATCGATGCACATCCGGAAGGATCCATCCTTCTTCTTGACAAACAGCACCGGGGCTCCCCATGGCGAAGAACTCGGGCGTATGAATCCTTTATCTGACAATTCCTGCAATTGCTCAGACAACTCTTTCATTTCGGATGGTGCCAACCTATATGGTGCTCGTGCCACTGGTGCTGCTCCTGGCACTAGCTCGATCTGAAATTCTACTTGTCGAGTTGGCGGGAGGCCAGGCAAGTCTTCGGGAAATACTTTGGGAAATTCTCTAACTATTGGCACATCTTCTAGTCACTTCTCCTCCGACTTCGTCTCGGTTACTTGTGCCAAGAATGCAAGGCATCCTCGTTCGATATACTTCATCGTTTTGCAGCACGATATGATACTTAGTCGAGTCTTACTCCATCTACCGCGGACAACTAAAGTTTCTCCTTCACATGGGATGTGAACAACTTTCTTATCGCATATAATTCTAGCGTGGTTCTTGGATAGCCAATCCATGCCGATAACTACGTCGAAACTACCAAGCTGGATGGGCATGAGGTCTATGTCAAACGGTTGGTCTAGTAGAAGTAGGGTGCAGTTTCGGATTACGGTGTTAGTTTTTACTAGCTTGCCCTCAGCTAGTTCGATTTTGTAGGTGGTGCTCAATTTAGTCGGTGCAATATCAATTAGAGATGCAAATGAAGAAGATAAAAAACTTTTGTCGGCTCCAGAATCAAATAAAACTTTAGCAGGGTGTTTATTAAGAGGAAACGTACCCGTCACAACATCGGGATCTTGTTCAACATTTCCGTCTCCTAGCACATATGCTCTCCCGCGAGCATTGTTGACGGGGTTGGCAACCTGATTCGGACACTGGTTCTTGTAGTGTCCCTTCTTACCACATCCATGGCACACTATGGCCACTGGTTGTAGGTTGGCTCCTGTGGCCTTGCAGTCTTGGGTCTTATGGTCGGTTTTCTGACACTTTCCACATTTAGCGAAACAGGGTCCTTGATGATGCATCTTACATCGGTTGCACATGAGAGCGGGTCCAGCATAGCCCCCTGTTCCAGTAGTTGTGGCAACGTAAGCCCTGGCAGCTTCCTACTGGCGATTCTGTTGGTTATGGTGGTGGTTCCGGTTTTGCTGATAGCTTTGTGTGTTGTTGCGGTTGTGGTTTTGATTATGATGAGAGTTGTTGTTGCTGTTATTGTTTCTACGATCATCAAATTTCCTTTTGTGATCGTTGCTTCCCTAAGCTTGATTACGCCTGATTTCCCTTTCTAGTAACTTCTGAGCAGTCTCCATGGCTTCCTCCAGTGTTTGTGGTTTGGACACTGTGACATCTCCTTCTATGCTTCTGGGTAATCCTTCAACATACCTTTCTAGTGTCTTTTCGAAATCTGGTACCTTGGTTGGACATAGTATGGAGAGATCTTGGAATCTCCTATCATAAGCCCTAAGATCATATCCTTTTGCCACCAAGCGGTCAAACTCATCTTCCATCTTTCGAATTTCGGTGCGAGGACAATACTTCTTCAACATCTTCTGTTTAAACTCAGCCCAAGGAAGTTGGTAAGCTCTATCATTACCTATTTTATGAGCAGTGGCGTTCCACCACGACAGTGCATCATCTGTTAGGGTGCCAGTAGCAAAGGCGACTTTGTCGCTTTCGGCACAACCACTTCTTGTAAAGACAGTCTCTGAACGCTCAAACCATCGAGCTAACTCTGTCACTCCTTCAGTACCTTTAAAGGTTGGCGGTTTGCAACTCATTAACTCCTTGTACGTGCACTTGCGGGTTGCAGCTGGCTCACTCTCGGCAGTTGGCCTTGTTGCACTACCGGTAGGAGTTGTGGCTGCAGCTTGAGCTATTAATGCAGCGGTCACGCTTTCCGTGATCAATCAGCGGATCTCTTCCGGAGTCATGATCGATCCGGCAACTGCTTCTGTAGTTCTGTTGCGGGTGGCCATGTTCTAACAATGACACAAGAACATATATTTAGATTTTACGGTTAATATAATCAAGTGAGGCGTCATAATTGTCCTCATAATGGTAGCATACAACATCCTCAAAAACAAAATCATCATAATTAATCATCACGACATGTCTGAATACAATCATAACACACATGGAATATTATGGTGACGTATAAAAGAAAATCACAACACATAAATGAAGAAAGCAACCATGACATAGATTAATATTGGTACATAGTAATCATAACTAACCATGAGTTTTAATAATTTGATACATTGTTTCCAAAAGAACAATACAATACAGATTATTAATGCCAAGCAGGGCAAGTTACGGTGTCACTACTACAACAATACGTGGCTAATCTACGAAGTGCCGGGTGCATCTCCAAGTCCATGCTGCAATCCTCTAACAGTCTCAGTCAACTCCTCCATCTTCTGGTCTCTGACTCTCTCTCTAGCCTGTAACTCTCCAACCGCTCCTCCAAGAGCATGGATGGTACAGTCGGCTACTGCCAGCCTCTCGGTCTGATGCTCGATCATCTGCTGCTGTATCACTACAATCTCTCTCAGCTGCTGTGTCCCATGACTCTGTGCATCTAGTCTCTGACCAAACTCAGTAACAATCTCTCTAATCTCCTCTAGCTCGGTACCAAACAGATCAAATACCTCCTCCATAGCAATCCTCCCGACCACGAGGTTCTCGACCTCCTCCTGTATGTTCTCGACTCGCTCGAGAGATATATCATCGATCAAACTCAGCAACTCATCAAGATGATCCTCATGTCGGGCCAGTCTGGCGGCCAGCAGTGGGATGGTGTGGTGGATAGGCTCTCCTGTGACTGGAAGGACAGCTGATGAACACTCCCCCAGCTCCGAAGCTCTAGGGGCTCCCTCCTGAAGTCTCCAATGACGAATGCACTCCAACAGAAATGACCATCTACGGGCATCGACTCTCCTATGAACACGGGGCTCGGATGGGGAAGGACTCACGGGGTGTGCTCTCTCAGGAGAGGGTATGGGGACACTCTGAGCCCTGATGGGTGAGGTAGTGGGAGGTGAGATAGGAGATTACAAAGGGACAGTGGTAGTCTGGGTGTAAAATACAGTAGGGGGTGGTATAGGTGACGGTGCATCCTCTGGCGAGGGTGGTGGAGTCGAGAGCATATAGGAGTAGGGTTGTGGCACTGATGGAGATAGCTCAGGAGAACTGGGTGGTGGTGTAGCTACAAGAGCTGGTGGTGGTGGTACTAGGGCTGGTGGGGTACGTACTCGTTTCCGAGCAGTGTAAACATAGGTGAAACTGTTAGGGCCGTACTTGAACCTCTTCCTAAAAGGAGCTGGCTCATAAGGCTGGAGGACTCTAACTCGCTTGCACCGGCAAACCGGTGCAGGCGGGGGTGGTGGTGGAATGGATGCAGCTGAATCAGAGGAATCTGAGTCGGAGGACTCATCATCCGCCTCTGATCCTGAGGAGTAGTGATCATGGGTAAGGACTCGGCGTAGTGATGGCTCAGGGTGGTCATCAGCAGCTAAGAACTGCTGGGACTCATAGTACTGGTCTAAGGTCAAAGGGCCATAAGCACGTGAGGATAACAGTGGGATAGTAGGTGTGATGATCGTTGTGGAAGCGACTTCACCCTCCTCGAAGGGCTCTGTCTCTCCAGACACATCCCCAGATGGGACAACAGATGGGACAGTGGGTACAACAGGTAAAGTGCTATCAGTGTCATAGTCGGATAAAATGATAATGGGGACAGAGGGTGATGCCGGTAGTGCGTCATCACTGTCAGAAATTATGATGATGGGAGGTGACATGGTACTGTAATATCCCAATAATAATAAGTGTAAGTCATTAATAATATAAACATGCATTAGTCATAATAACATATAAAACTAATTCGTTAGGTATGCATAATCTCCCAAGCAAATCTCAATGCAAATATAATAACATTTGTAGATGATAAATTTTTATTCGTTATGCATAATCTGCCAAGCAAATCTCAATGCAAAAGTGTAGCAAAATGTTGGCACGGAGGGCATAGGGTGGTAAGGTTTAAAATGGTCATTTTAGAAATCGCGGTTATAGTCCAATGTTTTTGAAAAGCATTTGGTTCTCTATAACCTTGGCTCTGATGCCAATCTGTAACACCCCAAAAATCGTAATGAAACAGCGGAAGTCTAATTTGGGGTATTACATCTTAGATCGTAGTCATAATTATAGAAAACGACTCGAAAGAGACGTTTTGTGAAAATTTGTTATCATTCATCAAATTAAAATCAGAGTTGTCAACAACAGAGTCATAATATTTAAAAATACAAAATGAAAATGTTTAAGATGAATGAAAACATTTGTTTTTGGACATCGTCCAAAGGGGGCCCTGATCCACTCCGTGCCATTAGCTTCTTTAGATACCTGAGATAAACATGCTTAAAATGGTCAACACAAAGGTTGAGTGAATCCATAGTGTTTAATTTGCAATAGTTTGAACACAAGTCAGATAGTAGTAAAAACAATGATATTGTGGTGTGATATAAATATTGCCCTAAGCCTCATGACACGCAAACCTTAACATCGGGTGTAGTAATAAATAATATAAATAGCCCACATCATAGCAATGCTATAGCTGATAATGCCCTCGTCGTAGGAGTTTGCCAAACTCTTGATAATTCGAATAAAGTGCACTTGGTTACCATTTCAGGCTAACTTCAAGTGGGTCGTCAACTTCCAATAGATCTATTCACTGAATTCGCGTTCACTCGCAAGTGATTAATGGTTCATGATATAAGGGACTTTTTGGCAGGGTGGTAACTTAGGCAATATTAACTTAGCAATATCAATCAGGATAACATACAAAAGTATTTGTGTTCAGATTTATAGCATGTATCTCCCCACGAGATTTGAAAACATAGTAAAAGTGGGACTATGAACTCACCTTGGTAGTAGTAGAAATCTGTGATGCAATGGAATCAAATGGTGTGTAGTTACTCCAACGCGTGACCTAGATAGTATGGCATGATTTAGTTTGCATTTCAGATTAAGATTTGATGAACGTAAAATAGTATATATATTTTCTAAACAAATTTTGTTATAGTTGTATGTGTTTACTATTTATTTTACGGCTCGTAAATATTATTGACGTATGACAATTTTAGTATATCGTTTTCGTCACAACTCAAATAATATTTGACACATTGTTGGTTCGGGTTTTAAAAGTTTAAGCATTCTCTTTTTCTTTTTATCTAATAACAAACGCACCTTCTAGTTTTTATTTACATCTGAGTGGGCTGCGGCCCTAATACTCAGTCTAATCCAAACCTTTTGTGGGCTTCGGCCCTGCGCCAAGATCAAACCAACCTCACTCTTTTATTTATTTGCTGGGCTTCGGCCCAGTGTCAATCTAAACCCAATCTCCTTTTCAAATATACTGGTGTAGGTTTTTGTAGTTTCGTGGGTTGCCTGGTATTTTTAGTTCGAAGCAAAAACAACCATTAGCATGTTTTACCAGAAATGAGACTGTCTCCACTTGAGGCCCTGTCGAGCGTGTAGGCCACTAGAGTTTCGGTTGCTAACGACTCTCGAGTACCACTCGAGTTTGAGTCGTTGGGTGCCTAGGAGACCGAGTACACAAATAAGTAGTTTGATTTCTAAATGGTTTCGACTATTCTTTCGGCTATTATCTTAACGACTTTTATCAACCCCTAACTAAGCTAAAACTGGCCTAATGACTTTTACAGTTAAAATCTCCTCTTGACCCGTTTTTAAACAACACCAGTTTGACCATGACTTTAAGAATCAAAGTTCCCCTATTCGACCCATTTGAAACAACACATAATTACCCATTTAAATCTTTCCAAAGCATTCTTGCAATTCGATATATCTATCAAAATTTTAACATGATCCTCCCTTCAACCCAGCTTAACCTTTCACATCTTCTTGTCATTCGAATAACTACATTCGACTAATCTAAATCAAAACCATACGCAACTTAATCTAAACTCCCATCATACTTTTATGTTATCAATTCAACCGCATTTTCACAAAACTAATATGACTAAATCTCTATTTATATAGATCGAATGAAAAGAAAAGAAGTATAAAACAATATCAAGTGGGAATTAATAATGAACCTGAGGTTTGATTGGCTCTGAACAGTCAACTTAAATCAACCACGGATGTGGTCAACAAGAGTCAAACTAGAAAGGGCACAATGCAAAAATCCAAGGAGTATAGTTTTATCCCCGGGTCGTTATGTCCCAGCGAGGTGTGAAATCTGTAGTAAAACGAATATGTGATCGGGTGATAATTGAACGGGAAAAGGTTTTGATTTGATTTACACTAGGGAAACGTGAAATAAAGCTAGAAATATGAAAATTACTTATTTAAAAAGTTAAATAGATAAATTCTATTAAATAGAAGCTATCACTATTTTTATATTTTTCGTTTAATCTAATATACGCTAAAAACGCGAGTCGGGAACTAATTAAAACGCGTATACTACTGAGATATGTAAAAAAAAACTAAATATAAATTAAAAACGATTAAAAATGTAAGAAAAACGATTTTCTAAAGCTTACGTATACAAAAACGTAAAGAAAACTGAAAACGAGCGGTTTTATTAAAAACTACGTAAGTGCGCGAGTTAAAACGTAAAATTTGTGAAATATAAACACTACGGGCACAATTATAATTTTTACATGTTCTATATGACAAAAGAAAATTTTAGAAAAAAGAATTATATTTTTTTGACTTTTATATTTTTTATTATGATTTAATTACTATTATATAAATAAAAATACGAAATAAATACTAAACGTATTCTAAAAAATCTGAAAATTTTATCTAAAATACTTTACATTGTTACAGATTTACTAAAAATAAAATTGACAAAATAGCTTATACGGATAAGCTGTTATAAGCTGAAAGGGAGAATAAGCTAATATGTGAAAAACTTGGTTAAAAGGAATTAAAAGAGAAAGACTTACAGAACTGGTGCTCCAGAGCTACTGGAAGGGGGTGTGTGTGTTAGGCATGTTATACTAGCGAGAGGTCCAGGGTTCGAATCCCACACCCCACATTTTTGCGAAATTATTTTTTTTTGGAATTTTTTCTTTTGGAACTTGTTAATTAGCTATTAAGGAACAACTTTTATAACTGGCACTAATTTTAGATCTTATTTAATAAGCCGTAAAAAGCTCCAAGAGCTTAACATTTGGCTTGTTTATGTTTTATAGAACTAGGAATTTTAGAAGTAAGCTATAAGCTATAATATAAGCTAAAAGCTATTGGAAAAAGCTAAAAGGGACTAAGTTACTTGTAAATAAGCTAATGGAATCAAGAAAAGCTAGGCCTATAAGCTGGAAAAGCTCGAAATAAGCCAAAGAAATGCTGAATTTCTGTTTTGACGGGCAAAAACGCAGCTTTTTGAGCTGCGAAAAAGCTGCTGTAAAAGGCTCTAAAAAATAAACTAAAAATATGGGAGGTACACAAGCTGGGGAGCTATATGCCTGCCAAATTTCAGGGTCTAACTCCTTAAAACGAAGAAATGAAAAATCGCCGAAAATCCCCCGAAACTGCTGAAATACGCAAATTGCAGAATTTTTACTTGAGTGGGCTGTTTTGGGTTGTAGCGTTGTGCAGAGGTTCTAGGCTTTTTGCAACTTACTTAATGGACTAAGGGGGACTCAGAAATGCCAAGATTGAGGGCTAAATGAGCTTATGGCAGCTTAAGGCTTATTTGACTGTTTTGAGTTCAAATTTTCTCAATGCACATGTAAAACTTGTTTATCTATTAAACTGGCTTAACAGAACTTAGAAACAACTTATATGGACTGAATTAAGCTAGATTGAACTTAGGAAAATGGTAAATGTACAGTACAAACAAGTTTCTACCCGTTTGACCCACTGAACCAAACACTATTTATTGAAACTGATAAGAACTTTTGCACTTGAGAATACTGATTTAAACCATGATCAAGTCTATACTATTATTATATAAGCTACTGATAATCATAAGAAGCAAAAACAATTGACAAATAAGCAATAATACAGGCTGAACATAAATAAGCATAAATTAAGCTAAAAATGGAATTTAAAATTGGAACTCACAACTGTTCTGCTGAACTGAATGAAACAAGGAACCAATCACACCAAGGCTTATCCAATAAGCTAGAACATACCCAAATAAGCTGATCAAGTCAGCTTATTCTTCAAGAACTGCTTATTTGACCCCTTTGTTGACTTTTTGTTGACTAATGTTGACTTTTTCCAAATTGAAATTAGAAACAGATGTGACTTTTATAAGCTTTAATAACCTCTAAATAACTTATCTGATCAAAGATAACAGCTTAAAACTTCAAAATTGATCATGAACAATTATGGCGGGAAAATTTGTTGCTGCTTAAAACTTGAATTAAACTTTAATTAAAGGTTGAATTACATCTTAAATAACTTATCTAATACAGAATTTAAGAAACCCAGATTAAAATTACAACAAAAATATAACTACGACTTATTAAAATTAAATTACACTAAAACTAAAATCTACTAACTTTTCCTCTCTGCTTCTTTGCCTTTTTATGCTTCCAAAATATCTCTCTGATAACTTTGACACTATCCAAGCCCTCCATGTGGCTTGATTTCATCTCAATCGTCCATGTGTAATTTTGGTGCCAAAGTCATACTAGTGGATTGAAGCAGTATTGTTGCAATTAAGGAAGTTTGGGAGTTTATGGAGGTGGAGGGGAGTTGGTAGCCAGCTGGGGGTTGAGGTGGAAAGGTGGAGGACAGGTGGTGGTGGTTTTGGAGGTGGTATTGGCGGGGTTGTGTGAGATGGAGGAGGATTTGACTGGGTTTGACCAGGTCAAACCTGGTTTTAGTCTGGGTTTAGTTAAAAACAAAAATGGGCCGGGTTGTAGGACTGGGCCTTGTGGTTGGGTTTGTTTTTTGTTTGGTTTGTTTGTAGTATTTAACACAAGAACCACTTTAGTAATTTTCTGAAAATACAAGGACCATATCTGCCAAATCTGTAAATTAACTCCAGGGACTGAAACTGTCAAGTGTCAATAGTACAAGGACCAATTTAGATAATTTTCTAATTTTGAAAACCGGGGACTTGTTTTGACAACTTTTGAAACTTCAGGGACCTTTTATGTCATTTTTAAAAGTTGAAGGACCTGAATTGTAATTTCTTTAAAACTTTCATCCAAGGACCATTATTGTAAAAGTCAAATAGTTTAGGGACCTTGAATGATAAAATTCCACTTTTTTTAGATTCTAGGGACTAGATTTGCTAAATTATGAAAGTTCAGGGACTAAATGCAAATTATGCCATTTATTGTTTGTTTTTCCCTGAAACTTATAAAAACACAGTCAGATGATATTTTTATACATTTTTAGACTTTTTAAAGTGTTTTTGACTGTTTCTGTAGCTCAAATGTGAAAGAAATGATGAGTATTTAGACACTCATCAATCCCCCACACTAAACTATTGCTAGTCCCTAGCAATCTTTTTTCCAAAAATTGATGGATGTATCTCTTTACCAGAAGCCATCACCTCTGGAGTAGCCAAATGTTTCGGTGTGTTAGACCTTGGTACAATGATAACCAAGTGATTTTGAGCAAACCACCAGCTGTCAACGGATTTGGGGAGTCTTTACCAGAAGCCGTTTGCTTCTGGACTAGCCAACTCTTAGATAAAATAATTATTATCTTTGGTGAGCTGATTACCCATCATGGTATTCCACTGCCTTTACCACAAGCCATGAACTTGCGGGCTAGCCAACTCTTCACTAATTAAAGATATGGTGAGTCGAATACCATACAATTTTGGGCAAATTGCAAGCCATTAACGGATTTGATATATCTTTACCAAGAGCCGTTTGCTCCTGGATTAGCCAATCCTTATGTGGGTTAGACATGGTGGATTGATAACCATTTATTGCGTTCTAAGTGAGAAAAAATTTTAAAATTTTGGCCAAAATGGGGGTACTGGGGCACAAAAAGGTACATATGTGAGCAAAAGAAAATTCGCCAGAATTCCCCCCCACACTTAGAACTGAATATTGCCCTCAATATTCAAAGTACCGGCTGTTAAACCAACACTTAGAACGTGAAAGGGAAATACTAATAGCCATTATTTTATATACATACACACACTTTTTTTTTTTTTTTTTTTTTTTTTTTTTTTTTTTTTATTTTTGAAATTTACATATATACAACATGTGGGGCATCTCCCCCACACTAGAGTGAGACATGGGTGAAAACCCATATTTTGCTACTGTTTTTATTAACCGAGTCGCTAGCTTGACTCGACCCCGAATTCATTTGTTCTTGGGGAAGCATGTGGAACAAAAAATCTCCATCGGACTTTCGTTCAAGATGTTTGGATAAACACTGAAGTACTTGAAAGTTCCACTCCGATGAGATATACACAGAGATCCGGCTCATAAATGATAAATGAAAATGCCGGGATCAAAGATAGTGTCTTCATTCCCGAAGGAGTGAAGAACAGGAGAAGTCACCATGTAGGTGAAGAAAAGAAAGAAAGTCATGATAAAAATCATGACTAACTCATCATCATCAGAAGGAGAATTCATGATTTCTGGATCATGAATCTCATCACTTAAGCTCATTTGATCAAGACATATTCTGGTCGGGAGGGATGGGATTTTGATATCAATCAATTTCTCAGTATTGAGAACATCTCCCTCCGGAACACAAAGATTTTCTTTGTCAAGATCAAAGTAAAAGTTATCATACTCCGGCGGAGATATGATATGAGTGAGTTCAAAGGAGAACTCCTCGTAAAGAGAATCATTCACGTGATGTAAATCTGTGAACCCTTGTTCTATTATGGAATCATCACCTACCTCGTTCTGAATATCAAAGAGTGGATTTTCAGAAATTAAAGTGAATTCAGATTCGAATTCAAACAGAGGATTGGTGAAAGACATTTTGAATGCTTCGGGAACAAGATGATCAATATTCTCTTTTGGACTGACGAGCTCAGAAAGTAGTTCCTCCACATAACTGATGTCTCCACAAGATAAAGAATTTTCATCAGTATGTGAATCACTAAGCTCGGGGTTGGGATAAGAATTGAGTGATGGATCATGATATAAGAGACTTTCGATTTCTTCCAGATTGGACTCGAAATCAAAGAGATCATCATCACTTCCTGATGGAAGTGGATCAATGTGAGTAAGTTCATCAGTAAACTCCTCAAGAAGAGGATCAACATCAGAATGGGGCAGTGATGCCTCAACATACTCAACTTCTCCATAAGATGTATATTCATCGTTAGAATCGGAGAAAGTCTCAAAATGATCTTTTGAACACTCAAGAGGGGAAGGGATATCACACAAATGCTCGAGAATTCCCTGTGACTCTCTTGGGATTGGGACAAGGTTCTCGACACTAGACTTTATGAATACGTCTGATTCCTTTGCAGGAATTGTGTCAAGAAGCTCATCCCCCATGCTTAGAGAGTGAGTGTGAACCTCGGGTGTGATAACAGCAGATTGAGAGAGTTGACAAAGACTAGCACACATGGATTTTATATTTTTCATATGTTCTTCTGCTAGTAATTCTTGCATACTCTTATCATCCTGTGATTTTTGGACTGGTGGGATTTCAACTGATGTACTCGATGAATCCTTGTGATATTCCTTCATTTGAATAGAATCTTCATCATCGCTGTCATCAGGAATGAAACGGAATTGAGAGCTCCATCTGGCTGCTTTTTCTTTTGCAATTGATTCCCTAACAGCTTTTTCAAAGGCATCATGGGAATCTATTTTAGCAGCCTGCTCTTTAGTCAATAATTCCGCCATGGATTTCTCATGTGAATTTAGAATTAATGAAAATTGCGGGGGTGTGGATTTGTCAAAACCAGAAGGTTGACATTGATAATCATCATGAGGACCCCCACAATATACGCAAGAAATACTGGGAGCATTATGAAGTGTTGTAGCATTCAACCCCTCCTTAAGTTTTTTCAATGCCTCTAGAACCTTTAGACAAAGGTCTTGCTGGGCTTCTTGAGGAGTTGTTTGGATCAGTTGACACTGTGGAGGTTGGTCTTGATACGGATAGTCATAATTGTTACAAGGAAATGGATTCCTTGTTTGACAATCAGAGCTGAAGTGTGGACCTCCACAGTATTCACAACAGTTAAACTGATGTGGCTGTGAGTCATGTGGATTGTGGTTAAAACCAAATTCATGATTGTTACAAGGAACCTGTTCATAGAAAAGGTGGTTCTTAGTTTGACAATCAGAAATATCATGAGAACCTCCACAAAAATCACAAGAGTTGAACTGTTGAGTCTCATGATGTGGTAGCTGATGGAATAAATCAGTCGTGTCATGGTAAGAATAGGGATTTTGGTTATAGACAGACCCATTTCCTGACTCTACCATGCTAAAACTGAGACAATTATCATCATTATGAGGGCCACCACACCATTGACAACCAAGAAGGTGAGGATAAGACATAGAAAGAATCAAAGGGTAACAGAGGGTAAGGAATGAAGAATAAAAAAGGTAGAGGTAAAGATGAATATTTTTGGGTTTTTGTGTTCGTTGAAAACTTGAATAGAAAATGTTTTTGGTAATCGATCCGTCAAACTAATTAACTTCACGATTATTTTGGTTTTATCTGAAAATAAGAGAATATGGACAATGGTGGTAAATATACAATGGATGTATATTCAACAATCACTGATGCTTCAAATTCGCTCAACGCAGCACACCTCCCCGGCAGCGGCGCCAAAATTTGATTGGCTCTGAACAGTCAACTTAAATCAACCACGGATGTGGTCAACAAGAGTCAAACTAGAAAGGGCACAATGCAAAAATCCAAGGAGTATAGTTTTATCCCCGGGTCGTTATGTCCCAGCGAGGTGTGAAATCTGTAGTAAAACGAATATGTGATCGGGTGATAATTGAACGGGAAAAGGTTTTGATTTGATTTACACTAGGGAAACGTGAAATAAAGCTAGAAATATGAAAATTACTTATTTAAAAAGTTAAATAGATAAATTCTATTAAATAGAAGCTATCACTATTTTTATATTTTTCGTTTAATCTAATATACGCTAAAAACGCGAGTCGGGAACTAATTAAAACGCGTATACTACTGAGATATGTAAAAAAAAACTAAATATAAATTAAAAACGATTAAAAATGTAAGAAAAACGATTTTCTAAAGCTTACGTATACAAAAACGTAAAGAAAACTGAAAACGAGCGGTTTTATTAAAAACTACGTAAGTGCGCGAGTTAAAACGTAAAATTTGTGAAATATAAACACTACGGGCACAATTATAATTTTTACATGTTCTATATGACAAAAGAAAATTTTAGAAAAAAGAATTATATTTTTTTGACTTTTATATTTTTTATTATGATTTAATTACTATTATATAAATAAAAATACGAAATAAATACTAAACGTATTCTAAAAAATCTGAAAATTTTATCTAAAATACTTTACATTGTTACAGATTTACTAAAAATAAAATTGACAAAATAGCTTATACGGATAAGCTGTTATAAGCTGAAAGGGAGAATAAGCTAATATGTGAAAAACTTGGTTAAAAGGAATTAAAAGAGAAAGACTTACAGAACTGGTGCTCCAGAGCTACTGGAAGGGGGTGTGTGTGTTAGGCATGTTATACTAGCGAGAGGTCCAGGGTTCGAATCCCACACCCCACATTTTTGCGAAATTATTTTTTTTTGGAATTTTTTCTTTTGGAACTTGTTAATTAGCTATTAAGGAACAACTTTTATAACTGGCACTAATTTTAGATCTTATTTAATAAGCCGTAAAAAGCTCCAAGAGCTTAACATTTGGCTTGTTTATGTTTTATAGAACTAGGAATTTTAGAAGTAAGCTATAAGCTATAATATAAGCTAAAAGCTATTGGAAAAAGCTAAAAGGGACTAAGTTACTTGTAAATAAGCTAATGGAATCAAGAAAAGCTAGGCCTATAAGCTGGAAAAGCTCGAAATAAGCCAAAGAAATGCTGAATTTCTGTTTTGACGGGCAAAAACGCAGCTTTTTGAGCTGCGAAAAAGCTGCTGTAAAAGGCTCTAAAAAATAAACTAAAAATATGGGAGGTACACAAGCTGGGGAGCTATATGCCTGCCAAATTTCAGGGTCTAACTCCTTAAAACGAAGAAATGAAAAATCGCCGAAAATCCCCCGAAACTGCTGAAATACGCAAATTGCAGAATTTTTACTTGAGTGGGCTGTTTTGGGTTGTAGCGTTGTGCAGAGGTTCTAGGCTTTTTGCAACTTACTTAATGGACTAAGGGGGACTCAGAAATGCCAAGATTGAGGGCTAAATGAGCTTATGGCAGCTTAAGGCTTATTTGACTGTTTTGAGTTCAAATTTTCTCAATGCACATGTAAAACTTGTTTATCTATTAAACTGGCTTAACAGAACTTAGAAACAACTTATATGGACTGAATTAAGCTAGATTGAACTTAGGAAAATGGTAAATGTACAGTACAAACAAGTTTCTACCCGTTTGACCCACTGAACCAAACACTATTTATTGAAACTGATAAGAACTTTTGCACTTGAGAATACTGATTTAAACCATGATCAAGTCTATACTATTATTATATAAGCTACTGATAATCATAAGAAGCAAAAACAATTGACAAATAAGCAATAATACAGGCTGAACATAAATAAGCATAAATTAAGCTAAAAATGGAATTTAAAATTGGAACTCACAACTGTTCTGCTGAACTGAATGAAACAAGGAACCAATCACACCAAGGCTTATCCAATAAGCTAGAACATACCCAAATAAGCTGATCAAGTCAGCTTATTCTTCAAGAACTGCTTATTTGACCCCTTTGTTGACTTTTTGTTGACTAATGTTGACTTTTTCCAAATTGAAATTAGAAACAGATGTGACTTTTATAAGCTTTAATAACCTCTAAATAACTTATCTGATCAAAGATAACAGCTTAAAACTTCAAAATTGATCATGAACAATTATGGCGGGAAAATTTGTTGCTGCTTAAAACTTGAATTAAACTTTAATTAAAAGGTTGAATTACATCTTAAATAACTTATCTAATACAGAATTTAAGAAACCCAGATTAAAATTACAACAAAAATATAACTACGACTTATTAAAATTAAATTACACTAAAACTAAAATCTACTAACTTTTCCTCTCTGCTTCTTTGCCTTTTTATGCTTCCAAAATATCTCTCTGATAACTTTGACACTATCCAAGCCCTCCATGTGGCTTGATTTCATCTCAATCGTCCATGTGTAATTTTGGTGCCAAAGTCATACTAGTGGATTGAAGCAGTATTGTTGCAATTAAGGAAGTTTGGGAGTTTATGGAGGTGGAGGGGAGTTGGTAGCCAGCTGGGGGTTGAGGTGGAAAGGTGGAGGACAGGTGGTGGTGGTTTTGGAGGTGGTATTGGCGGGGTTGTGTGAGATGGAGGAGGATTTGACTGGGTTTGACCAGGTCAAACCTGGTTTTAGTCTGGGTTTAGTTAAAAACAAAAATGGGCCGGGTTGTAGGACTGGGCCTTGTGGTTGGGTTTGTTTTTTGTTTGGTTTGTTTGTAGTATTTAACACAAGAACCACTTTAGTAATTTTCTGAAAATACAAGGACCATATCTGCCAAATCTGTAAATTAACTCCAGGGACTGAAACTGTCAAGTGTCAATAGTACAAGGACCAATTTAGATAATTTTCTAATTTTGAAAACCGGGGACTTGTTTTGACAACTTTTGAAACTTCAGGGACCTTTTATGTAATTTTTAAAAGTTGAAGGACCTGAATTGTAATTTCTTTAAAACTTTCATCCAAGGACCATTATTGTAAAAGTCAAATAGTTTAGGGACCTTGAATGATAAAATTCCACTTTTTTTAGATTCTAGGGACTAGATTTGCTAAATTATGAAAGTTCAGGGACTAAAATGCAAATTATGCCATTTATTGTTTGTTTTTCCCTGAAACTTATAAAAACACAGTCAGATGATATTTTTATACATTTTTAGACTTTTTAAAGTGTTTTTGACTGTTTCTGTAGCTCAAATGTGAAAGAAATGATGAATATTTAGACACTCATCAAGGTTTGAGAGAGGTGTCGAACACTAAACAAACCCGGAATCAAAAACTCCAAAACCCACTTCCTTCCCAAGCCGAATCACACTTGAACCCTTTTGTTTGAGAACTTCTCAGTTTGAGTGTGTGTTTTTTTTGGTGTGATTCGAATAGGGTCCAGGGGAGGTGAATTTATAGATGACAATGGAGTTAGGCTCCATCCTTCTTTCGATTCCGGGAAAAACTAACACCCCTAAATGGTGTCCTATCCTTATTCCAATGGCTCTAATACTTAGGAATCCTTGTGACTAAATAAGGGACAAAAGGGGTTTGGTCAACACTAATTAATATGGGAGGGTGATGGGTCGGATTTGGGTTTTCGAGTGAATAGCAAGGCGACAACCAAGGAGGATGGTGCTTCTTATGATGGTGGTGATGTTTGCTAAATAAGTGATAGGAAGGGAAGGTTGAGTTAGAAAGATGATGGCATCCATGGTTGGAAAGGGAAGTTCGACAAAAACAAGGGAGAAGGAGAAAAAGAGAAATGGCAGTGAAGTGTTTTGGGAATGGGTAAAGTCAAAGGAGATAGTAGCATTAAAAGAATTTAGGAGGTAGCTTCAAACGTTTTTATATATGTATACGTGTAGTAATTTTATTAAGAATTTAGTGGAGTGTGTTTTGCACTAGTAAATACTCGGGTCTCGTTAGACCGTGTCGGATCAGGCTTCGTTTAAATATTTTTAGTTCGAGAGTTTTGAGATGTCATACATTATTTGTCGTTATTGCCGAATTCGTATTTATTTTTATGATTCGTTCTGTACGTTCTTCGTTTGATTTATTTAATCTCATGCCATACTGTCACGGTGTTGGTGCACGTGTGGTTCCAGTGAAATGGAACATGATTTTTGTCATGTGATCGTTTTGTAATCTCACTAATTATTTTTCAAAGAGAAAAATATAACAATATTTTGAATGCAACGGTGAATAAAATAACTAGATTAAAATTCATAATCAATCGTTTCGGGTTTACAGAAAATTAATAACTCAAAAATTTCGGGTTATTACAGCAAGTGACTCAAAAGGTCAAAAGTTGGTAAAGACAGCAGAATATCGCAATTCTCAAAAGCAGCGTTTTTATCAGAATTCAGAAAGTCTAGCGAATTATCGCAATTCGTTATTTCTATCGCAATTGCAGCTGAAATGGTCTATCGCAATTCACAAGGCTGAGTTTTATAGCAATTCGATTTGCGATAATTTTATCGCAATTGGGTCCGGTCAGAATTATCGCAATTGGGTCTGATCAGTTTTATCGCAAATTCAACAATTCTGCTTTGTCCGATATCTGTCATCAATTGCGATATCGGACAACATTACATTTGCGATATCGGACAACACTAAGTTTTCAGATTTGGCAGTTTCAGCACCTGTCCTTTTCAGCAGCCTTAGGGAACTTTCAGATTTGGCAGTTTTGGCCCTTGTACTTCTGTGAAACGATTTCAAAGTTAAATAACGTTTAAGGATTTGATTCGAACGTAATTTCGTCAACTCAAAAGTGAACTCGGTATTTTTACTCTTGTATAAGAGTGTAAAATACTTCGACAAACGGATATCTATCCTCTTGTATAAGAGTGTTAGATTTTATATAAATTACCAATTTATATAAATTGGATATATTTCTATCTAAATTGATATTTTGCCATAATTTATATAAATTTTGGTCAAATTGAAATTTCTATAGAAATTGTCATTTTATCTAAATTATAATTTACATAACTTTGTCGAATTTGTAAACTTTTGACTTTGTCTTAATTATACTCTAATCAAATTTTGTAACTTTATTTAAATTTGTTTCGTTTATCTAAACTGCAACTTCAACCATCATCAACAACACAACAAGTCTTCGCAACAACAACAACCAATCTTAACCTTCAACAACAACATCTCCTATTTCGTTGCAACGATCCTGAATCAACTTTATCACACATCGCAAGTTAATGGAATCGACTTCTCAAACGGGACAGATGCCTCTAGTTGTGCAAAACGTTATTCATACGAAGGAACGTTGTCTAATACACTTTAAAGGAGCTAAGAATCAATCTCTGACAATCTCTGAAGCAAGGTCACCATGGTCAAATCCATATTTATTCAATCGAATTTCTGGAAAACTCTTCGGATCTGAAATGGATTTTTCAACCTTCAGAGAGAAACTCTTGCACAACATACATCAAATAGAGAACCAAATTGAGCATGGAAGTGACTGCATAGTAGCCTATCAAGCACTCCAGACGCAGCCTAAATGGTTTCTCGACTTTGATCTAAAAAATTCTCCAGATTATGAATCAACAGAACAAATATGGATAGAATGCGTCAGCAGATACGTGGACGTGGAAACGTTTAGAAATCAATTATTTAGTCAAATGTACACACTGGAATTGGTGCTTACTAAAAGATCACTTCATCTGTGAAAGATGCGGGAAGAGAAGCAAGTGATTGAACGGGAAAGAATTGAAATGGAGAAGCAGAAACAGGAAAGAGAGCGAATTGAAAGAGAAGGTCTTTTAAAGGAATCAGAGGGAAATGAGAAAGAGGCAAACGAAGATGAAGAAAAAGTCGATGAGGGTACAACATCTGAAGTTAGCTCGGTTTTAACGGGAAGTGACACATCGTCAGAACAGCAGATTGAAAGCAGTACTCCAAGATACGATTCGGATGCTGAGGGTTCACACAGGAATGAAGCTGTTTGGGACACTGAGGCTGACCACATTAGACCTTCATCTGACACGACAATCTTGGCAACGGTACAACATTCACACGATCATGATAATGTTGATTTGTTCGAGAATATGTTTGTTCATGACAAGACACATCCTGCGCATCCTGAGTCCATCAGTGACACATATGTGGAGCAACGGTTTGATAGTAATATCACTCCCACAACCCCAGATATGGATCCTAATGGAGGTGAGCCTGCCCAGGATGGATCGTCTCATGATCAAGATCATGCCTTATTTGCTTCTTTAATCGATAATTTCAAACGTGAACTTGAAAATTGCAAAGAGGACAATCGTAAAGCTAAGCAAACGAATGCCTCATTGTCCAAAGAGCTTGAGGGATTTAAAGAAATGAAAAAAGATTTTGAGAAAATAACACATTACAAAGACGTTCAAATCTCAGAACTTAAATCTCAAGCTCGGAAATTAAATGAAGATGTTCTCAAATGAAATAAAGAACTTGAAGTTGAGTGTCGCGAGGCCCTTTCACGTGAAAAACTTTCCATTAAAAAACTGGATGCAAATATGGGCCCCGCCAACAGAAAGATCGAAGCTCTTTTAAAAGAGAACGTTGAATTAAAAATGAGATACTCAATGCTTCAGGAAACCACTTCAAATTTTAAGATTGTTAATACAAAACTTGAGAATGAAAATCAAGAGGTTTTAAAACGTGCAAACAATCTTGAAGAAAAACTTCAAAAAACAGACCAAAGTGTTCAAACTCTTCGAATGATTCTTCCTAAAGATGAGAACACTCATAAAGAAAAATCCGGACTTGGTTTTGAAAATACAGGTCATGTGTAAAATAAATTCTTGTTGCCTGATGCTCTCTTCTTGTCAGAAGAGGATGAAAATTTGGAAAAGGAAAAACGCTTAAAAGTCAAACAAAGAAAAAGCCCACTCTCGTACCATGGCTTTGTGTATGGTTGTATACAATTGTCAGAAATACCAAAAGCACCTCTGAAAAGAAAAGACGCAAATGTGAAAAGATTTTTTAATGAAGCTCAACTTGCTACTTATGATGCTAATTTATGGCAAAATAAAGCGAGAAAGCAGTTTTGTTATCTTAAACAGCACATTGAGCTTACGTTAGAGGTCATTCAGTTAAAACAACAAACCACCCATAAAGATCGAAATAATCTTCTTGCATCAGACATATACTTTAGAAGGGAAGTTCAAAAGATTTTCAAAGAAGAGATTGAACCTCATGTGAAAAATATCAATTTAAGTTTTGAATACTTTGAAAGATATCTTGTCCTTGAAATGAGGGAAGATCTCAGGTACATACATTCCCTTGAAGATGAATTTGATGAAAAATGCCTAACTCTTGATATTCAAAAAGCCTTTTTCACAAATCAAATTGAGTTACTTAAGTCGGTGTCTGTCTGCCATGAGCATGAGAATGTGGATTTTTTGAAATCTGAAAATCTTTGTTTCAAAAGGAAAATCACTGAACTTTCAAAAGAAGTAGCTGATGTCAAAGAATAATTGTCAAAAAGAATTGCTTCTTCTGAAAACTCTTAGACATCAGTGCTTAAAGAAAAGGAAAAGATTTTTGCAGAAAATTGTGATGATGTCAATATCAAGTTTGATTTGGATGAACTTGATACAAAAAATATTGAATTGGAACATGCTGTGACATCATTACAAAAAGAAAATGAGCATTTGAAACAGACATACAAAAACCTGTTTGATTCAATCAAACGTTCACGTGTTCAGACTCAAAAATCAATCATGAAACAAAAAGAGACTGAAGTCTTGAAGTCTCAAATGTCTGAATCCGCTGATGAAAAGTTTGCAAAGGTTTTGCAAAAGGATGAGTCTCAAATCAAAAATGTTTCCTTTCCAAATCCCTTATTTGATTCTAATCCTTCAGATTTTGAAACAGAAAATGCAAATCATGTGCTTCAAACAAAAGTACTTGAGCTTGAAACGCTTTTAGCTCAAGGCACAAACGATCTTGAGGATGCCAAAACTGATCTTTTCAACAAAACAAACAAATTCGAAACATATTTTGAAAGACTTGAAAAAGAAAATATTGTTTTCGAACGAAAATTGGCACGTAAAATGGATGATTCAAAAGCTGAAAAGGATCAATTTTTGAAACAAATTGCTTCTTTGGAATCTAAATTGGCATCTCAAGATCTTCGTCAAAAAGAATACAATGATTTGCGAATGTCATACAATGCCTTAAAAGCAAAGTTTGATGTTCTCCATCGATCAAAAGGCAAATCTACTGTTTCAAATCTTTCAACACCAAAAGTGAGTGTTTCAAAGAAGGTTTACACGGGTGAATCTTCAAAACCATTTTTGAAAAAGGTTTCCCAGTTTACAACCTATTCTTTGCAAAAAGGAAGGAAGTTTTCGAAGAAACAAAATTTTTCGGAAACACTTACTCCTCAAAAGCTTTCAAGGTCAAATATGTCTCATGAAGAGACTCCAATATTTCAAACTCCACACTCTCGTTTTACACGGGTAAAACAAGTGTGGCAACCAAAGAAAAGTCCTTCAAACTCTGAAATGCTTCCGCTACAACACAAGAATGACTCTGCTTTGAAAAGATTTTTAAATCTCCGTTGATTCCGCGAGTGTTATTTCCAAATGAAAAACCAGTTTTCAGTCCTCGTTGGAATTCAACTTCTTTGAACCAGATTGACACAACTTACAAATAGATTGCAAAACATGCTAAACCCGTTGGTGCAGTGCTCAAATGGGTTCCAAAAGTTGTTGTCTAATCTGGTCAAAATGGCTTTCATACACTTCAGTACGAAACCCGAGCTTAACCCAATGGCTTCTGAACACATCAGTTCAGGACCCTATCTTCAAAGAAAGTAAAGTGCTTCATCAAAAAATTTTGAGCGCTTATCCTTAAAATCAATGGCTTGTAAGTATTTCAGCTTACAACCCGAGCTTCAACGTTTTGGCTTATGCACACATAACAGTGTATAACCCGTTTTTCAAAGAAACGACCCTGTTGTACGTTTTATTGCAACAATCCTAAAAAGAAAAGAAGTTTTCACGCTAAGTTTATCAATCAAACTTCTTAATCTTAAGCAAAATTTTATTCAAAATTTCTCAAAAGGTTTTTCAAAACTTTTATAAATTTTGCTTAAGATTTTCAAATCGTTACTCCCCATTCGCTCCAAAGTTTTCAAAAATGTCAAAACTTATGCAAATTTTGAGGGGGAGTACTTCAGAAACAATTTTGTTCCAAAAAGTTCATGCAAACCCGTTTCTCCCTATTAGCTTTCTAAAAACAATGATTTTAATCAAACAGTATCAAAAATACCATCGAAATGCTATTTTTGAGGAGGAGAAATGTGATTAAAATGTGATCGTGAGTTGAGCTCTACAAAAAGACTCAGAAAATACCATCGAATTGACGAAGCTTAAATGTCAGTAATCGAAAAGACATGTCCTGGATGGGTAATAACTTCAAACTGGTTTACCAGTGATGTAAGCGTGTCTTGCAAAGGACTTGTCTGAGTAGAATGTACCAATTCGAGAGATGATCTTTGAATATGACCGGGACGGGTAATAATTTCAAGCTAGTGTAACTAGTGATGTAAGCGTGTCTCGCGAAGGTCATGTTCATTGAAAATTGATCATTTCAAATGTGCGAACTCTACCCAACATGTGCTATTTATTTCAAAAATGCATGAGCATATGTGAAGGGGGAGTATTTCAGAAAATGCAAAACTCTTGAACCAAAATGTGTTTTATACATAAACGCTTTGAGAGATTTTCACAAAATTGTTTTATGGCATGCGATCAACAAATCTAGGATAATCATGGAGTAATAAGGTGATTATGGTTAGGTAATGTCTAATGATCCGCCAGAACTGGAGGGATCTACCCAAGGACAATTCCAATAGTCTAGAATTAGAAGTCCTTAGGTAAGATTGAAAAAAGGATCAAATGAGAAAGGAGAAAGAAGGGGTTGAAGAATGAAAAAGAAAAGTTTAATGAAAGGGTGAAAAGAAATAGCCCTCCATGAAAACTTAGATCAGAAACCGGGTCAATACATATGCTATCGGTACTCACTAAGGTGATACTGATATTGAAGACAAGACGTCATAGACCCAGTGACGCGGTGCACAAACCCCTCCCAGCCACTCAGATATCTCTTAAAAGATATTTGTTTCATTTCTCACGGAGAACACTGCATAATCTATCGACCTCTCACTCCGAGATGTGTTGATATTGAAAAGGTGGCACTCTGCTCCACGCCTCCGACGACTAAAACCAAAACGTACATAATTGAGTCTAGAGCCATGAGATTCATCAAAAGATCTTTTAGGAATACTTCCAATAAAATACACTTGTGTTCACCAAAAAGAACATAAGCTCTAAGTGTCATAATGAGATCTGAACCTGGAAGAGCTGGACGATTTATTACTAACTGTTTTATGCAGGTACTGAAGAAAGTCCATCGATCATCGTATGTCTCAACATCTACATTGGAAGAAAAAATGCTGTGAATACATGAAGATGTTGATCAAGGCAAAGAACAATTCAAAAGACGATACGATGAAGATCACAATGCATGAAGGAACAAAGAATCACAAAGTTCAAGACCCATAAGTCTAAAGACCTAATCACGTGGTGCATCTTTTGAATGACCATCCCTTAGGGGGAGATTGTTAGCTTTAATTTTATTGTTTTAAGTGATGGTCATTCACTTTGTTAGAACTTTGTATATTATGGGCTTGTGTTAGAGTTAGAAAGTATTGTAAAAGCCCAATCCATGAGCTAAAGCCCACAAGCCCACTCAAAAGCCTTTAGGGCAAAAAAGGTTGTGCTATATAAAGCACATAAATCCTCATTTGTGAGGTGGTTCACTGTGTGTAATATGTGTGCTTAATAGATAAAGCTTTAACATCTATCCATTCTCTCTAAACCATACGATCCATTTACACTTTTTCCCATCATTCTATTGTGTTTAACGCCTCATATAAGTGTGACAAAGAGTGATTCTTAGCTACAACAGTTCTCGTTTACACACATTTCTCTAACTCTACAAAACTGGAAAAAGAACCAATTAATGTTGTTGACACATACAATCTGGTATTGGATAGGTATATATGGATTGTGTCTCCTTTCTTAACCTAACTTGACCTTGTCTATTCTTATGCGCGTTTTGTATAACCCACTGAAACTCAGGCCAGTCCATAGTTTCGTTACGAAAGAGCTGGCTCGAGAGCACCATATTTGGTCTGATAGTCTTCAAGTTTTTGTATGCTCGATACCATAGCTGAAAAACAAGGAACAATGATTCGTTTTAGAATTAAGGGTCAAATAGGCCCTTTAGATGGGTTGGATTTGGACACGAGCACAGTTTTGTCCCAAGTCTTTTTGAGTTTGAATACACTTCAGACCAAATTCAACCCGTTCACTTTTTCATTAAACTAAATATTTGGCCCGTTAGATTCCTTATCAATAAAAGTCAACCAGACTTTATCCGTTTTTATTTAAATGGGTTGAAATAGCGGTTTCTAAAGCAAAACATCATTCTTTTTGAAAAATGCAAGATTTTTTTTTGCAAAATGAGCAATTTTCTATGAGAACCTGAAGTACAACAGTCGTATTTGCATATTTTCGAAATCACCTAAATGGATTTTTGGTGTGAACCCCTATACAAATGAAGGAATAATCATTTTATTCGTCCACATGCACAAATGACCTTAAAATTAGCAAATTAAATTTTTGCAAAATAAAATTCTCAAATAAGTCAAAAACTTGGAATATTTTTCACATTTTCAATAAAAAAATCATAAATTATGACAAAAATAAAACAAAAAAAATTGTGATTAAAGTCAAAACAATTTTACAAATATTATGCACTTTTTACCTTTTTGTTGCTTCCTAAAAAAGTTAATATTGCGAATTATAGGGCCATTCCCGAATATATCAAAATAAAAAGGTAGAGAATATGCTGAATGAGGTCAACCATACATACCATTGCATTGTGTATATTGCCTGGTGAAGCTGAAATGAAGATGTCCGTATGCATACTGACATAATAATCAACAGCCGCTAACAACGACGCTCTTCCTTCAACTTCTGCCAATTCTTTGTCAGATGCAAGGCTTTTTTTGTCATCCATAAGCCGAAACAGTTTACGCAGTGCAGAAATTCTTGCCTCTCCACCATATACCTATGTTTCAGGGATAAAGCAAAGCCGATAATGTAAAAGTTTCTGTTTTGACTGTTTGATTTGCTAAACACAGCCTTGGTACACTTGAAGTAGGTCATAAAATAGTCAAATACTAGTTTGCCCATTCTCAGCATACCATTTTTTTTTGATGATATTGATTTGGGTCTAAGAAGATTTCGTGTATCGTCTTTCTTGAAGGGTGATTAGGGACATTTGATGAAGAAGTAACATTATTTCTTCAAATTGTGCAGATTTTATCAGACAGTTAAAAAATTTCTCCAAATTATGTGCAAATTAAAAAAATAGTCAAATAATTCCTTCAAATCGTGTATGAATCTAAAAGTTGAAATTTTCCATGGGGTGGATTAGATGATACCTTGTGGGATGCAAGATAGAGGCGTGTGTCATTGTTAAAACCCAAAGCTTTCAAAAGCAGTCCAATTTCTTCAGGAGTGAGTGGACATCGTCCCTGATGCCTCAACTCCTCGTTAGTGAACTGAGTTTTCATCACTCTTCCCTGCCATATGACTTGGCGGTATTTTGCAAGTGCCAACTTTTCAGCTTTTCTACCACGAAAATCACTAGCTGAATGGGCAACCATATCATGTTCGATAAAAATATTGTAAACAACATGTCCTTCATAGTCCCACAATCACCTATTTTTAACTTATGCAAAAGTAATTGAGATGGCAAGTGTTGGTGGGTCAACCCGACCCATTTTGACCCACTTGGTGCCACTCTCGAATCACAATAAGATATATACAATCAAGCAGTACATGAGACATGGAAGGATACATACTTTGTCAAAGCGGAGATGTGAAACGATTTAAACTTTCTACTTCCCCTTTCATCCTCCAATTTATCGTTTGTTGTTCCTTTATTTGTAGTAGGAGAGTTTCGAAGGCGCTGAACGAGGGTGTCTCCTAGTCTTCTGATGTGAGGAACAAAAACCAATTCTTGAAAGTTAACCTTACATCAAAGAAGCTGAATCTCCTTTGGTAGGTTATCAGAACCTAAAACGGTGCGAGAATGGGGCAATCGCAGCAATTCCATGACTGAAACATTGTAATTTGAAATTGTTTATGCTCGAATTGAATTACAATGTCAAAGAAAAGATTATAACAAACCTATTCCGCATTGGCAGCACATTTTCCAGATACCAATTAGCAGAAGCATGAACAGGCACTGTTTTGATTCTAGTAGGTCATATGCCAGTACCATAGTAATCCCTTGTGATCTAAGAGTGCATGCTCGGCAGCTCTATAACTATGGAGATTTCATCTTGCAAGACCTCAATAAAGTGGTCGACATCAAATATATCGGTGAAGGAACTGCACACTAAACGTAACATCTTACCACCAGTCTGCGAGTTAACTTAAAAACACGATATAAAGTCAAATAGCGGCCGTAAAAATACCTTGTATCTTGCCATACCGGATTAACTTCAAGGTGTGGTATTACTAGAGTCGCGTTTAAGATTTTAGCAACAGCTACTGCATCACAAATCTTTAACACAGGCAAGAAATTTAGGAAAAAATTATTATTATTTACTTACTTTTTTTCTTAGGGGGTGTTTGTTTTAGCTTATATTTTTGGCGTTTGGGCTTATTCAACTTTTGAAACGCAAATAAGCTCAACCTTTTAGGCTTATGAGCTTATGAACTTAGATAAGCCACAAGCTCAAGTTGGTAAGTTCATAAGCCTTGAAATCTGAGCTTATTAGCTTTTCAAAAGTTGAATAAACCCATACGCCAAACGCCCCCTTATGTTTGTTTAAGAGATAAAATAGCGCGTACCCCCATTCTCTGTTGGTTCAATCCTCCATCCAAAAACACCTGAATGTATCCCCGTGATTTCTCTGGAATGGCTTGAAAAATAAAATCGGGATTCGATTACATTATGATGAGAGATGAAACAGGAACAGTTATATAACTCACAACATGGTACAAAATATAAAAAAATGCAGGTTAAGGATCTCACATGGAATGGTAGCCGAGTCTGTACAAGGTTTCCAACCTTGGTCAGGCAACGGAGACCAAATATCTGAATTTTGTTTCTCCGACTGGTTATAAAGAAAGTATGTGGTATTAGATTACATAAACAATAACTGTTGAAACGAGGTTTAGATGAACTTAATTCATATTTGTTATAGCACCTACTCACAATATGTTGAAGCAAAGCAGCCTCCAATAAATGAATGTGCTTTGCACTTGGAGCATTCCATTCCTACAAATCAGCATAAGTTTACATAGAAATTATCTAAAAGTAGTAGAGCGTGTGGTATGTAAGCCAGCCTTAATCTGTGTCAGAGGAAGATACTAAAACACGTAATTTCTAACTCAATAATTGAAGCCTAAAACCGGTTATTACAAAAACAGTAAACGCTAACTGTGGAGAGGTTGAAAAAGAAATTAGGGATTATTATTATCAATGCTATTCTCTGCGATTGATTTTGTTTTAAATAATTATTAACCTTATTCATTTTCATCAACTGTTTTCAGCAGTTACTACTCTCCCTCCCTTTTTATTAGTCCCATTACTACCAGATGGACCAGCTTTTCCATTTTTTCTAACTTCCCCAATATTTTGCTTCTTCCTATATTCTTGTTGCTTATGAGTAAGCTGTGTGAAACTTCTGTTAACACCAATTTGCTTATGAACATTACCTGTAACTTGCTTCTTCTGGGCTTGAATTTCCACATTACTCCTCATACTACTCTGCTCCTTGTCATTCTTTTCCAAATTTACATTCTCAGCTAATGCTACCATACCAACCTCAGTAGCCTTGTTAAGCTTGCAATGAACAAAATCAACCTTGTACTCAGTAGTACACCTGGAAGGTTTCCAGTCATACATCACACTTACCTTCTTAGTACCTTTGACTTTATTCTCTTTATCTCTGTATTGCACCTCAATCTCATTCCTAATTTCATTCTCAGCATCAATCTCTACTAGCACCCTTGCATAGTCAATATTGCCAACTCCAATATAACACATAGATGCAGTCATAGAATCCATTACCATAGGTTTCCCTATGCTACTAGCAAGAGCACTTACCCCTTTCATACTTCAAGCTTCAAGGGGAATATTTGTCATTTTAACCCAAACAGGCAACTTCTAAGGCTCTATTATCTGCATTCCAATCTCAGGGCTCCATTTATTTCTGAACAAAGAGAGGTTTGTTTTGGAGCATCCAAGGCCCTTTCTCAATTACAGCATTGAAACCTTCCTCATCCCTAAACTTAAACAAATACTACCCATTCTTACTAGCACTTATATCATCTATACCAAACTTGTTCCACATTCTTCTTATATTGTACCTTAGTTCATGAATACTCATATTATAACCAATAAACTGATTCTTCACAAGCAATTCATCAAACACTTATATCACCATTATTAATACTACTATTCACCTTATCACCATTATTATCCACATGAGTAGGCATAGAAATACTGATAAAAACTTACAAATACAAGTAACCTAACCACTAGTAATTGAGGATTCAATCATTTTGTAATTTGGTGCCAAATAGTCAACTATTCAATTATTACTTGGTTAAAATTGGGGAAAAGTATATCGTATGTGTAGAATGAAAAACTGAATCAAATGATCAGATTAGATTTAGAAATTATGTATTAATTGGGGCTAGATCTACGAAAAAACGAAGAAAGTATATCAGCATTCTCAATTTATTGAATATTCATGGTGTGATTTTAAACAAGGGAATTTGACTACTCGTAAAGAGCCAGTTGGAGATTAACTTTATCAAATCGGTTTATGTAAACACATTTAAGTAGTTAATCAACCATTTATATTCATTACTACACTTTAACTTTTATTATTAACTGTAGTGAAAATGACAAAAAGTTCGTATCCCGTATGAATTTACCAATTACTATGATTCGACGTTATTTATTTTTCTTTAAAGGACATTCAACAATAAAAGTCAACAACATAAGCGTGTCTCGACCTATTTATTGTACTCAAAATGACAAAAAGGTCCAGATTTTGTATGAAATTATTAGCTCTAGTCTTAGCAATTGTTTTTTTTTCTTTAAAAAACATCTAAGAATAGAACCAACAACATAATACTAATCGCAACTTATTTAGACATATTTACTAGAGCATATAAGTAAGCTAAACTTTTTCTCTTTACCCCATGTGGGATTTCAATTTAAAACAAGTTTCACAAGAGTAACTTCATACAAATTGTAATTTTTAATTTATTGACGTAATCAAATCTTATTTGTCTTCCTATCACACATTGATTTTCTTTCTTATGAAGCTAGAGAAAATTGATACCAAACTCAAGTTCGGTTATTTAGTGACAACGTAATCAAAGTTCACCATTCACTATTAGTGTGGCGAAGCATAATTGATCTCACTTGATCTTCCACAAGTGTCATGTTTGAATATGTTTACACTTTAAACCATTATATTAGTCAACAATTTGCAATAAGATAACCCATCACCATCATATACGCACTAAACGTAAACGTTGTATAGCCATCTAATTTGATATAAATAATTAAAATTACAAATTAAGCAAAAAGATGAATAAGTCAATTACAATAATTAGGATTTTTTTTCAAAGTCGGTTACACGTTATTGTAATTTAAATCACATTTTTTTTTCTTTTGAAGCTATTAGACATTTGATGCCAACTCAAACAAGGTTATTTAGTGTCACATAAAAGTATTATTTCTAAAACTACTATAAGTTCAAATATTTATAAGTATTACCTATTGTAGTCATTGAGATATTCACTATGTTGATTGCTAATAGGAAATAAAGGATAAAGTGACTTACTAATTGCATATGAAAGAGACTACAAAAAATTTAGATGTTGTACGAATTGTTGCTCCACGCATTCAAAGTTGTTTTTTTTCTCTGTAAACAACATTGAACATGTGAAACCGACAACATAATACTAATCTCAGTTTATTCAAACCACATTCACGATCATATATAAGTAAGCAAAACTTCTTCTCTTTACTCCATGTAGGAAGTTTCACCAAAGTAAAAGATAGGCAATGCAACTGGAGTTGAATATCCTCGTTAGCTTGGCTAAAATGTCAAAAATATCTTGTGTAATGTAATAATAAAAAAGGGGGAATCTATACACACCCCAAACCTCCTATATACACACCCTTTTATGCATAGTGGGGTTATACTATGTGCATAGCGGTGTTGTACTGTGTACTATAGGGGGTGTTGCTATAGCAACTCCCAATAAAAAATGGCATATTGTGGTAACTGTAAAGTTAAACTGATTTATGCACGGCTCACCAAATGGCTCAATCTATAGACGATTGGTACACGCTGTTCGAGTTAGACCTCGTCATCGGATCTCAAAATTACACCAAGAGTTATGATGAGTTTTATTTTGTTATTATCATGTGTCTCTAAACAATCACACTATTAATCTCATTCGTAAGATCCTTTTTCATTTCCACACATTTTTACTATGCACTAGGGCCGAGCATAAAATATCGCGGGCCAAACTGGAGAAACTAGACCAAACGTACTTTGGTCCGGTCCTTGGTGTTAGCTTTGTGGACAAAATATTAATATGTGTATGTCTAGAATCGAACTCGAGACCACGGGATTGCACACATTATGTATGAAGAATTAATGGATAATAATTAATATATAAACCGTTATGTATTTAATTATTAAAGCACAAAATAACGACTAACGGACGTTAAGTAGTTAACGACAATTAACTAACGATCGTTAGAGAATAAGAGAAGGACTATAGATGAAATTAGAGGAACAATAAGCTTCCAGAATCCCTATGGGATCCTTAGGCCGATTGGCATGGGCTTGGGGAAACCCAAACCCATTCCAACTTGTTCTCCAAGATTGTCATGCTATATATACATGTGGCTAAGGGTTATTGATTCAATACCTCTTGTGCAATTGCTATAACCCTAAGTCTTTTCTCTTCCTTTTCTTGCTTAGGCCGATCGATCAAACACCCATTAGGGCCGATCGGTTTTGGTTTTTCCAAAACAAAATTGTTTGGTTTAATTTGTGTTTAATTACTAGCATAAACATTAATTCGGTTATAGTATGTGTGTACAAGAACGTGGTGTAAACACACTATTGTTTACATCTTGGATTGAATTACAAAACGGTAAGGGGTAATTCGTTAATCCAATTATAAACCCTAATTAGGTTTCTTGATCTTAATTGAAGGATTATTGAAGTTGATTCTTGTGTAGCTAGAATTAAAGGTACATTTACTTTATTATTCGGTTAATTCTTTATATGTTAAAATAGATCCTACGCTTCCGCATGTGTATTGTAGCAACTCATAGAATTCCCTAGTCATTAGTGAACGTTAATCTAGTATTAACACATCATTTCTGTTCACTTAACCATTTTCCAAGCAAAATTTAAAAATTTTGTTTATTACAATTCTATTTAGAAACGTTGTTACGTAATACACGATACTTTGGAACGAGCTCACACGCGGACCACGACGAATCAAACAAACTCATTAAACACTAAATGGATCCATTTACTATTCATGGCCCAAAATTCTGGCCTGTTACTATTCACAAGCCCAACCCAATATTAATAAGTTTTATTTATTTCCTTATATCATTCGGTTAACTCATACAAGCTTGGCCTCGATTTCTCTCAAATTCGACACACAACTCACCCAACTTTTTACACGTCTCGAATCCTCACCCACCATAAAATCAAGGTGTCGAATCTTACTTTTTTTTTTCGATTGTTTGATCACTAAACGAAAGGCAAAGTAATTCACCCTCGACAAGTTCACAAGTTCACTCAAATGTTTAACCCTTCTTCCAAATTCGGTTTTAACTTGATTTCACCTAGTGCATTCGACATTCTATGATCAAATATGAGTTAACAAGTTCATGTCTCACCTTATTTCACAATATCACACGATGATGTATTGTTTTGGACCCTTTAGAACATATGTCGACATATATAAATTACACAAATCGACCTAAGCTAAACCAACACACCACCTCTTCTAAAAAGTCTTCCTACTCAAGTATATTTCACCAAAACTCCTGCCACTTCTACTGTACGCCAACTTGGGACCAATAATACATTATATTTTATAGTATACATGTGTGTGTACTCGTATAACTCACACACTCTTTTCCCTTTTCCCACTTGAGCCTACACACAAGTTGATAGCCAAAATTCTCCTTGTCCCCTTATCTTCCCCTGCCAATCGAATATAACATCTCAACTTGCATTATCATAATATATATCGAGATACATGCACATATACATATATTATATATATATATATATATATATATATATATATATATATATATATATATATATATATATATATATATATATATATATATATACACAATCACAAACAATCTTTAAAACTCTTTTACTCTCAATATCTCTCAAGTGTTCCCTCCTGCTACCCATTCGAAGAAGAACAAGCCAAGTCCTAGTCATCCGAATCTATTTTCTAAGGGGTTAGAGTTGATCTCGATTCTTTTGGATGGGTTTTATCGAGTCCTTGCAATAGACATCGATCTCTAGTTTATTTCATCACGTTATCACCACCATTTTTAAGGTGTGGTAAGTATACTCGAACCAAATTCCTACTCTTATATTCATTTTACACACATCATGCATAGTACATGTTTTCTTTCGAACGTATTTACTTTTTATTGTTTCTTATGAGTTCTTGTTATTTATATATCGTATATACATATTGACCTCCTTCATGGACGGCTAGAAAATCGTGTCTTACATTTACTTGACACATACATATTCGTTTATTAGCTTATCGAACTTCATTTTAATTATATGTCAAGTCTCATATTTCATATAAACACTTATATGTCATTTTCTAATTATTTGAACCAAGTTATGCTCGACTAGAAAAGGGCTATATAAAATCAAATTCGTATACGCGACCTACTATTTTTATTGTTCGAATCGACTCTCCATAAGCTCATTTAATAAGTTGTAGTTATAAACTTTCATTGATAAGCTCTCTAAATACTTTTTCGAACCCCAAAGTAAATCACGATCGGGACTATTTTTAAAAGAAAACTTATATATCGATTGGGCTTTTAAAAGACCAATAAGCAATAATCACATTGAATACATTTTTAGGACTATAAAAATAGCCCAAAACCAGGCCCAAACTCACTTGGAACCCAACGAATCGAAAACTCTTATTGGGCTTTGATTTAATTCGATAAAAAGCCCAATAAGCTATATATAAGCTCTTTGGTGTAATAAGCAGTTTTTATAAGTTGGAATAAGCTATTTAAAGTTGTTAAAACTTTCGGAATACTTTTCACCTTATTTTTGTACATTTTGGACTAAAAATGCAACGCATATTTACTATTAGGGTTGAAATTGTAACTTTCGGAAAAATATTGTACAAACTGTCATTTCTGTAAATTATGGGTATAAAAGGTTAAGACATTAACTAGAAACCATAAAATGACAAATTGGAACCTTTACGGACTTAAAATGTAATTATATACTAACCCCGGACTAACGTGCAAATGTTTCACCATTAGGGTTAAAAATGCAAATTTCATATAAATTCAAGGATCAACCAGTAACTTAATTCTATAAACATTTACATAAATTATGTTATGCATTTCTATTGTATAAATGTCCATTTTTACAATTCGTACGATTACTATAACTAACGTTACGTTTTTATTTACTTAACGTGATTCTTAACGAACAAGCATAACTTATCATCGACCAACTTTTGAAGAGCCGATATTTACTGATTCAAATACATAAAAACATGATAATATTATATATAATATTATTTTTGAACTTTAAGCATATTAAGCATATCAAATCATTTTCATCACGAACCGGTTCGTTATCCGATATTCTTCCACAATCACTATTCACATCATGTCAATCTTAAACCATCGAAATATCAAACTTCCCTATTATTCAGGTCGTGTGTTGGAGCCGTTCCCGTGATACTTTTGACATAACATTATTTTGACCTTACAGCTAAGGTGAGTCATATCCCCACAATTTCTATCATTTAATTGTTTTTTAACTCTTTGGGGGAGATACATGCTTAACTAGTTTCAATTACTTTTACAATTATTCTAAACCTTTACATATTACTGTGAGAATTCATAGCCCCTACTTTTATACGTTTTGACTAACGGTGCAAATGTTTCACCATTAGGGTTAAAAATGCAAATTTCATATAAATTCAAGGAACCATGTGCATTTAAGAAGAAGAAGAAGAAGAAAAAAAAAAAAAAAAAAAAAAAAGAAAAAAACTAAACAAGAAGAAAAACATAATTTTTTTGGACCATGTACATTTAAAGAAAATTGAAAGGTCTTTTACAAAAATTAACGATACGCTGCAAATATCCATGAGAGTTCCATTCTTGTAATGGTATGGGATAAGAAGTTTCTAGCGTTTTTAGTTGAAACCTCATGGAATTGGCTAGTTCATTGCTTTATGTTGATATTAAGACATGATATGACTTTTGCTTCTTTTTTTTGAACTCGAGATATAATTTTAGTTAACTACATATCACGTATATATTTCGTAACTATAAAATGAATGTTTTTGCAATCGTTGCAATGCACAGACGAAAAATATCTCGCTTTTAATAATCGAGTCAAAAAGTTTATGAATAGGACAAGCAAATAATGAGTTTTTAATGAGAGAGCTTTTATTTTGATATTGATACGGAGTACTAAGATTGTATGTGATTAAACATACAAGATATTCAAATATGATCTAAACATAGTTGATAAGTATTTTTGTTTTATATGTTGGTTTAGCGCATTTTTATATATGTGGGCAGTGTAATGTCATAGATTTGTACTTGGCTAATTTGTGCGATGTTGAATGATTGGATGTGGTGGACCTTGTTTAACGAAACAAAAGATTATCCAACCCACATTGGTAACACTAGGGACGGAACCAGGCGCATTTAAGAAGAAAAAAAATAAAAAATAAAAAAATAAAAACATAATTTTTTAAACCAGATGCATTTAGGAAAAATAGAAGGTTTTTTTACAAAAATTAACGGTATGTTGCAAATATCCATCGGGGTTCCATTCTTTTAATGGTATGGGGGTTCCATTCTTGTAATTGTATGGGATAAGAAGTTTGAGTGTCTTTAGTTGAAACCTCATGGAATTGGCTAGTCCAGGGCTGGGATCCTCTCAAGTTGAGAGGTACAACTTGACTCAAGTTGGGGCGTTATGAGCCATTGGATTTGATACAATGGCTCAAATAAAAAGAACTTCTTTTGATTTGAACCATTGGATCAAATCCAATGGCTCAATCATCCAACTTGAGTCAAGTTGTATCTCTCAACTTGAGAGGATCTCATTCCGCTAGTCCATTGCTTTATGTTGTTATTAAGACAAAATATAACTTTTTTTTTCTTTTATTTATTTATTATTTATTTTGGGGGGGGGGGGAGGGGCTCGAGATATAATTTTAGTTAACTATGTCAAGATATTTCTTTTATCATGACATATATATTTATCTAGGAGTTTCTATGATTTTTTTTTGCTATTACAAATTTCTTACTTAACTATAACTAGGAATTATTATGATGTTTCTTTATTGTAAAAGACAAGGAAATTTCATTTTTCGAATTATTGGTGTAAGGAGTGAATGTTAAAAAGTAGTCTCGATTAAAAGACAAGGAAATTTCCATTGGTAAAAGTCATTATTTTTTTACGAAAATAATATAATTAAAGCTTCATCTAATTATTTCATTTTATCGGGTATAATTGGTGGTGTTAATAAAGCATATACCTTTATTATTATTATTATTATTATTATTATTATTATTATTATTATTATTATTATTATTATTATAAATTAAACATCACTTTTATTAGAAACAAATAGGATTTACAAGAAGTTATTATTATTATATAAAAGATGGCTATTATTATTATTATTATTATTATTATTATTATTATTATTATTATTATTATTATATAAAAGATGGCAAAGAAATTTCCATGAAATGTTAAAAAGTGGTCTTTTTTAAACTTCCATGAAATTTCCATGAAAAAAGTGATTATCAAAAAAGTGATTATCCCTTTATGAAATTACGAAAATATAATTAAAGCTCCCAATAATTATTTCATTTTACCTAATAGCTCTCTATCGAATTTTCCGGTACCCAAAAAAAAAATATAACACCACCCTGCATTTTTCCGGCGAGTTTAAACACCACCACCGGATATAACCACCATTAGCTGTCACGACTGTTACTGCCGCCGGCAGTATCTTAGTATATATCCTTGGTTATTACTTTTAGAGTCTTGGTTATTACCAAAGACGGAACGAGTAGCTTTTGTTTCTCAACATCATCATTCCACTATTTTACCCACACAAACACAAACACTTTTTTACATAAACTCTTTCAACCATATATATGTCCAATGTCCTCCAACAAGAGATTACGTTTATCTGATCCTTCATCCATAACTCCTGGGGCGTCCGCTTCAAGCTCTTCCATTCAAAAGAGGTTTAAGTATGATGTGTTTATAAGCTTTAGGGGTGAAGACACTCGCAAAACCTTTGTTGGCCATCTTTATCAAGCACTTAAACAAAAAGGCCTTGAAACTTTCAAAGATGATGAGGAAATGAAGCAAGGGAAAACCATCGACAACCAGCTTATCCAAGCTATTAAAGACTCAAGATTCTTCATCATTGTTTTCTCAAAGAACTATGCTTCTTCGTCTTGGTGCTTGGATGAGCTTGTTGAGATCATGGAGTGTCAAAAGACTGGCGAACAGACTGCCTATCCCATCTTTTTGGATGTGGAACCCACCGAAGTCCGCAAACAAAGTGGGGCATTTGGAAAAGCCTTTTTGGAAAACAGAAACAAAGAGGCTGCTGGGAAATGGAGGGAGGCTTTGAAAGAAGCAGCCGATCTGGCTGGGAGGGAGTTGCAGGCAACTGCTAATGGGTAATTACTCCATATATCTCTACTTGCGATATTCGTTACTTTTGTTTCTTCATCCTTGCTAGTATTATGTTACATAGTATTACTTTGTATATATGTTATACTAGCTTCATAACCCGCCCGATGGGCGGGTTCGCTTCATAATAATATAGATAATGTTAAGAGGAAGAAAATAAACCATGTGAAGCTAACTGGAAACTGGAGGATGTTTGGAAATATGTGTGGGTTCAAGCAGCCAAAAATGATGCGAATAAAGTTGATGAACACAAATGTGGAGGTGGTCGAAGGGGAAGAAATTAAAATTGCAACATTCCACGTTTGTTAGTTTGTTTATGTAATGGAAACTCGTATCGTTAATAGGACGTTTAAAGTATGTTATGTTTAGGACTATGAACTTATATTATTAAGTCGTTAATTAGGATTATCACTGAAAGGTTAAAGCAACAGAATACTTGTTTGCTAATTTTGGTTTGTAATGAATCATCCTTGACTATGTTATATAATGTTGGTTAGTAGACGAATATCTTATTTTATGACATTTTATGCTCATGTTTAAAGATAAAGTATAATGATCATGTTCTTATTGAATTATGTAATATGAATTTATTAATCAGTTGTTGAAATTGGCAAACAGTTAATAATAACATAGATAATATTAACAGGAAGAAAATAAACATTCATAAGCGCAAAACATAATAAAAAAAATATAAAATTGTTTAGAGAACATGTCGGTTTCATAAGTAACAATGCATACGTTTAATGTACAATAAATTAATGGTTACTCAAATCCGACCTAAGACTTCTTTATATACGACATTTGAAGTGTAGTTGCAATAGTTGTCGTCTTTATCTAAACATAGAACCTTCAATCCTCGCTTGCTCTTGACTCTTGACATAGCGACGTACAGTTGACCGTGTGAGAATACAGGCTTCGGCAAAAACAAACCAACCTGTGACAAAGTCTGTCCTTGGCTTTTATTAATCGTCATACCAAAACAAACTTGAATTGGAAACTGCCTTCTATTCAATTTGAACGGCATCTTAGTCTCTGAAGGGCTAATAATCATACGTGGAATAGCA
Organism: Artemisia tridentata subsp. tridentata; assembly: GCA_021014915.2. Taxonomy (NCBI): domain Eukaryota; kingdom Viridiplantae; phylum Streptophyta; class Magnoliopsida; order Asterales; family Asteraceae; genus Artemisia; species Artemisia tridentata. The sequence continues at coordinate 424,763,741 of CP139506.1, forward strand.
CAAATCTTACCAATTTGGCCACCAGATATAATCTTTGCTTCAATTACATTGACTCCCAGACGTTGTACTTGAAGCCTTGTTCCATTGCACAATCCTGCTTTTTGATCAATGTTTCGCATTAACATTACCGGAGTACCAACCTTTAGCTTTATTGCATGATGCGGAAGACCGGACATCCTTATACCGTTAAGGAAATCTGTCGTGTATATAGAGTCATCAAAATTGGTATCTGCATCGTCCAAAGCAACAGAATCTGATGATTCGTAAATCGTCTCGTCTCCTTCCAGTAAATCCAGCATCCGGTCATTAATCCTATCAACCATTTCATGAGTTGGTGCAAGAATGGCCCTTTCTTGAAAGAAGTGAGGGTTCCATAGGTTTTGGAGCAGATTTGGGTATGTTTCACCTATAATTGATCCAACATGATCATCAGACTCTGGAATCAACATTGCATCTGGAAATACAACTGTCGCATGATCTTCATTCTTCCCACCAATTTTTCCATTACCAATGTCTAAAATCCAATCCGCAAATTCTTGTATTTCCTTTTTTTCAGATTCAGTAGATCCAGAGCTCAATCGCATGTTCACTGTCAACCTCATTACTTTGCAGTGTTCCCAAAGATAAGATGAGTTAACTGTTGCATGTACGACTTGATTACGGCTGGCATTAGGAATGACTGGAAGAATCTGTCTAAAATCACCACCAAACAAAACAACTTTTCCGCCAAAAACATGTTTAGATGGTTCTCCTTGGTCTGATCTGCAAATGTCTCGCAATGTCCTATCAAGTGCTTCATAGCAATATGACTGTATCATAGGAGCCTCGTCCCATATTATGAGCTTTACCTGGCGTATCAAATCAGCAAGGTCACTGTCACCAGCTATGTTGCACATTGAATCTTCGAGTATATTAATTGGTATTGCAAACCGAGAATGTGCTGTCCTTCCGCCTTCCAACAAAAGAGCTGCAATACCGCTTGACGCCACATTTAATACTATATCACCTTTTGAACGTAAAAAAGCAGACATAGTTTTGTAAAGGTATGTCTTCCCCGTGCCACCGTATCCATATACAAAAAACATTCCACCTTTGTTTTTGTCAACCGCGTCCATAACAGTTGAATAAATACCCTTTTGTTCCGATGTCAAGCTACCGTACAATGTCTTATGTTGCTCTTTTAATTCATCTTTATTGTACGCTGTCTCGTCATATATCAACCTGTTATAACCTTCCATCGTATATTCGTTATTCGGATATGGCATTTTCAAGAAAGACTTTAAACTCTTATTGTTACACAGTAGCATGTGTTCAATATAAGTTAGACATATATTGTATTTCTGAGTGTCTGAAAGCTGCAACTCTGCAATGTTAAATTACTAAAAGTTAATATACAAATGTGTTATATGTTATGCATCTACTTATTATCTACTCTTTTAAACTTGCAAGGGTAAAATTGCTTTTGAACTTTTAGTTGTAATGTCAAGAGTATATAAGTTGTCAATTGAGCATGTTACTGATCTAATAATATAATAACTTAATTAAAATGCAGGTGAGGATCACGGGAGTGTGCTTGAGACATGAGAATTCAGTTGGAGCAATTAAAAATATTCTATACAAAAAAGTTAATTTAATTGAATTCAGTTGGAGCAATTAAGCATTAAGCTGGAGCAAATTAAATTAAAAAGCATGTTAGGATTATGGTACTGATCTAATACGTAGTAAAATAATAACTTAATTTATTTGTGGGCTGCAAGTGTTGATATATTTGTGTTTGAGCTGCATTAAGTTGTGCGTTACAGGTTCTGATGTCAAGTCTTGTATGGGTTGTCAATCTAATCAGTTTTGGTTAAGTTTGGTATTGCATGACGGCCTTTAAAATAGTTATGAGGGTGTTTGGCATTGTGAGTTAATCAAAAGTATGCTGCATATATCAGGTCTACTACAAGTATATAAGTGAGCATCTATTGAGGCTTATGCAATTGGCTTTCGCTGGTCCACCATGGTTATAATTAGCAAGTAACTGTTCTATATGTAGTTGCAATTAAAAAGTCCATTATGTCAGGTTGAACACAAATGTGTTATATGTTATGCATTTGCTTATATAAATATCAGGTGTTATATGCATATGTTTATGTGAAGTATATAAGGTGGTATAAATTAATATAACATACCAGGATTATTGTGCTTTATGCGCTCAACATTCTCCACGTCCGCAGCCAAAACATGCCAAGTTTTTTCCCATACGACCTCCGGCCGAGACATACTATCTGTCATGAGTAGCATGACAAAGAAAGATCTCAAATAATCGCCCATTCCCCATTGACTCGCTTCCAAAAGCCCATCAATGTACTCCTTGTCATCTTGCAAAAGACCGCGAGCATAACATGCATCTCTATATGTTGGATACTCCACATCATCATATGTTCTGATCTCTTCAAAACTACGCGCACCTCTCACCTTGTTTAGCAATACACGTAAGTAAAAATATTCACCCCAAGAAGGCGGGACGTGATGAATCCTGCCTAAACTCTCACCTCTTTGTCTTAGAGTCCAAATTCTATTTTGCGCATTCCACACATAGAATTTAGGAATCTCAACATATAGCAATGTTTGTGCAAATGTATCAGTCTTGTTTAATTCCATCCACTGTAGAAACTTGGTCTCGTTAACTGATGATTTTTCAAGTGTGTAATCAATGCTATCACTTTCATCAAATAAGACGGGTTGTTCATTCTTCAAATGAAATGGCAAACGTTCAACACTTGGAGTCCTATAGTGAATGTCAAATCCATAAATACGCCAAGCTGCTTCACAAGCCGAAAGATATCTACAATCATAGAAATCCTTAATTTCATCAATTTCTTCGCCATCTATAGCAGTAGTAACCCTGTCAGGACCTTTGTTGATATACTTGAACAAATACTTGATTGACCCAACCTGGTTGCACCATTCCACATTGATATGTGATTGGTACCGCTTAAGCAAGCCTGGGTTGTAAGGAACAACGAAACCGTTATGCAAATCTTTTCCACCTTTATTGATAGTATTTCCGTCATTTCTTCTCTTATATATTGCATAACCAGTGTCATCAATGACTGTCGTTTCGTTAAATTGCTTAGGAAAGCTCTTGGTACATTTGAAATCAACAGTGCAAGGACAGCTTGGATTATCAACACCACATGGGCCATGCATCATGTGATCCGTAACAATCTGATACAAGTCAGGGTCCTTATCCTTATTTGGTATTTACGCTGATATATACTTATCGATATTTGCTGTTGTGGTTATCTTATCTTCCGGTTTAAGCCATAGTAAGATGTGAGCGTGCGGTAGTCCTCTCTTTTGAAACTCAATCGTGTAAACAGCTGCAACGTTAAAAAATACATTATGTAATTAATCAATAAGATAATAAAGTATAATATGTGAGACATAAAGTAAAGATGATCAAGATGTATACTGAAGTTACCTCCTTTAACACGTCCAAACGTCCGTCGATCCTTTAAATCATGCATAAGACAGTCCAGCTTAATTTTGAATACGCGTGTAATTACATCCGGTCTGTCCTCAGATTTCAAACCTCTCTTAGCCATAAAACAATTGATCTCAGGCCAATTAGGGTTGCATGTAAAGGTTATGAATAAGTCTGGATAGCCATAAAACTTGCAAATAGTCATTGCATCTAAATAGTTCTGCATCATATACCTGGGACTCCCGGTAAATGATGACGGCAACACCACTTTTCTGCCACGCAATTTAACCCCGGAATCAGGATTCTCTGCAAGTTTTGCAAGCTTAGCGTACGTTTCACTTCTAAGTTCCTTATTATTCTTTTTATTAAATGACATCCTTTCAGACTCAATCATTGTGTAACCATCTACAATAAATTGCTGAAATAGACGTCTTCCGTTTAGCATCATAGAGAATTCGTTTGGCCTTTCCTGTATGCGATAAGCAAACCACTCTTTCATTGTAACACGTGTTCCTTTGTTTTTTTCATCATAGTCCGTTATGCCGAAATGGAATATATTAGTGCGGTAACCATCCTCGGCATAAGGAAAAATCAAAGGGTATTGCATTGCGAGATAGGAGGGATGTAGTTCACTGATCCGCTTAAGATCGCCATCTTGTCTATGTAGAATAATATCCCTTTTGTTTTTGGTTTCGTCAAAATCTCCAACTATTAACGCAGCCACCTCAGATGCAGTAGGTAGATTATAGTCTCTACCATCTCGCGTCCTTGTACCAATAAGCTTAAGCTTCAATCTTTGATCATCCTTTGTCCTGATACGTTCACCAGCCATACGAAACTCCTTGACCAACGGATTAATTGAATCAAGCATGTCACGTATATCTGTAGTTAGTTTCTGATCTAACTCATTTGTATTTGAAGACGTCGAAGGTCCATTGCTGTTAAAAAAAATTGTATAGTATTTGGTAAGTACATTTTGTTAATGAAAATACAAAGTGTATGTGTTAATGTAAAGAAAAAAAATATAGTTGTAATAAAAGTTGCACCTGACAGCTTGCATTCTGTTCTTAATCTCGTTCTCAGTATCGAATATATAAAGTTGGGAAAACTTTGGCTCCTTTCCTTGCTTAGGCAAAAGAGTACCTGCCAAATGGTAATTCTCACCTTGTATTCGATAGCAATACGGACCACGTCCAACATTAACGGAAGTGTCTTGTTTAGCACCCATGGAAGTGAAGGCAAACATTGAGTTATAACGCCTGATATTATCTATGAATGACGCACTTTTAGGGTGTTGATTCGTAATAAGTTTTTTAAGCAACTCAGGTGGCTGTTTAACATCTTGACCCAACTTAACCTTGCCTCTACCGCAACATATTGAATACGATTTGGAACTGGTATTTGTTGCACCTCGGATAGCCTCGGCATGCCATACCAGTGCTCCACATGATTCACATGAAAATGTTGGATCTCCATGATCAATGTAATCTGGCATATATGAGTATCGATTATATGGCATTTAATTACACAAAATTACATACTTGAAGCGTTACAAATGAGTAATATTATTGAAAGTTATGGAGTTTGTATTGTTTACCTTTGGAAATTCCAACAAATGCGTGTCTTTGTCCAGTTTTATCAACATATTGCTGAGCATCAGTGAAGTTAATGCGACGTGCGGATTGCCTGGTAACCGTTTTGGATTTAAGCTTCTGAGAGTTATTTGTATGTAAAGACGTCTGGCCATGTGACGCATCATCCGGATTAGAAGTTGTTGAACCTGAGACATAACGTACCATTACATCCGTTTGATGTTTTAAAGTTTAAAACCAAAAATAATGACAATCTATAAAAATATTTAAAATGATACCTAAATTGAATTTGACGGGAGTATGGTTGCGAAACCTTGAACCATTATTGTTCCGTATAAATGTTTCTGTTAACATCTCTAGCATATAAGCAATGTAGATATAGAAAATAATTTTATCTTGATATGTATGGAGTGATTTTATGATTATTATCATAAGGTAAGTACCATTTGATGTTTTGTCGGTATTTGCAACACCACAAACCGAACCATTAACCAATGGAGGTAATGAGCCAAGAGTCGTAACATTCGAATGGGGTGTACCTGATGTAAGTAATATCGTCAAAAATTTAATATACATGTGATATAATTTTCATATAAAATTAATGCAAAAAAGATAATTACATCTTGAAACCGAATGTCCCCCACGACGAATTGTTGAATCCATCGACATTCCAGAAACATCGCAAATAACTTTATGAGCTTGAGTTGATGCCGGGGATAATGGAGTACATGTTCTTTTTCCTAATACAAAAAAGATTTCCATATTTTTTATTAAAACTGAAAGTATTGAGTACGAATGCGTAAACATTAAATTGTGTTATAACATGTTTATGTTTAAAAGAACTCATTGGGATATATACCTTTAGATACAGTCTTTGTATTTTGAGTATACATAATTGGATGATTATGTATTGTAGATTTAGGAGGTAATGAGCCGAGAGGCGCACAATGTTGAAGTGGCGTACCTAATGAAAAAATAAATGGTATGAATATAACTAACACAAACTAAAATTTTCATAAGATATTTAATAAACTATAAATGAAGTAGGTGTTGAAATGTATGTTTTACTCGTACATCGTTTTGATAAGTCAATTGGTGTTGCAGAAACAGAACAAAAAACTTTATGATGTTGACTTGAATCCGGAGATAATGGTGTAGATGTTCTTTTTCCTAATATACAAAATAACTTAGTGAGTATAAAAACAGTAATTACTTATAATGTAATTTCAAATTATTTATAAATACTTCATGATGAAAAGTAAACAATAAATTGAATACCTTTAGCTCTTGTTTCAATGTGGCCATTACTAAGTACTGAATTACGTGTTTGAATGCTTTTTTCTAACTGTCGTCCAACCGTTTGAACCGGAAGTGCATGTTGATGTGTTTGATTATCAATGTTATCGACTGAAGTTTGATCTGCAATTTAAATAACGAAACAAAATTCACTTATTGGATAATCAACTTAAATTTAATTTTTATCCAACAAATTATAAAACGTACTTATTCTAATTTCCTTCAATGGTAGTCTTGGTCTCCCTCTTTTGTTTTTGGAGTTGAGTAACTCATTACGCATACCTAACAAATCAAATAATAAATAAATATAAATGTATAATAAAAGATGAAAATTAAAAATGACTGGATTAGTATTTTATAAGTTAAAGATTTAAAAACTTGTTTACTTTCTGTCATTGGAACTTTTGTTGCCTTTCTTCCTGGTAATCTTTTGGACGAATCCACTAATGTTTAACCGGATACCGGAAATATTAACAAATCAACATATAAGACTTAAACATGCATATACAATCATAGAAAATTAAAAATATCATATTAAATGTATTTCATTCTTATGAATAACAAATAAAATACCTTTTGGTGCCGAAATTCCAACATTTGGATCTCCATGATTAAGTTGATCTTGTTTATTTTCTTTCATGAAAGTCGAAATTTAAGCTCAATTGTTTTGTGATTTTTTTGAGAAGATGTTGATCGATCTGTTTTTTTTTTATGGAATTCAGTTTATGTTTTTCAAATAAAATACAAAGTTTACGTTTCAAATTATTATCTATGTTTTCCAAATATAAAAACACTCATGAGCAATATTAGTGCCTATAATTTTGAGAAGATGTTTTGTGATTTCTATGTTTTCCAAATATAAAAAGAATCAAATGCAATATTAGTGCCTATAATTTTGGGAGATTTTTTATTTTGTATACAAATAAGTTATTTTATACATAAAATAACTAACATATATGTGACATATTTGTTTAAAATCAAAATTAAATTAATATTATAAACGAAACGGCACTTATCATTCACCAAGAATATAGAGAATTTATGAGTGTCCGTATGGAACCGCACAAAGAAGCTCCTAACAGAACCAATCATGTTAACGTGCATGGGAAGTGGAAGTTGTTAGCAGCGGCATGTAGATTTCCATATACCAAGATGATCAGGTTCAAGTACATGTATAATGGGGAAAATTTGGATGCTGAAGAAGGAAAGAACCGTTACTTTCCGATATTCCATATATGTTAATCATCTCTATGTTAAATCTTTTGTTCAGTGCTAAACCTTTGTAATTTGATGAAGCAGGCACGTAGTTATATGTGTTTGATGTTGGTTTAAAGACCTTCTAGGATAAACATGGTTTGTTTTGTGTTTTGTTGGATACAATGGTATGTATCCAGGTATGTTTAATACAATATTATGATATCGTATGTTGGTTTAGTATGTTCAATTCTTGGTACTTATAGTTGGATGTTTGTGATGCATATGTTAACCATGTGATTAACAAATAACTTATATGGAAGTTTAAATGAATATATTAAAAATGAAATTGTGTTTTATTCCTTTTGTGTTATATAGGATGTCTTAACGATGAAATATATAGTAATTTTAGTTTCTTAATTATTCATTCAGGAAATAGAAATTATAATTTAAGTTTGTTTTTTAATCAATTGCGGAATTGAATAGTGATGATTAATAATTATGGATAATTGCGTTTTTATGAATGCAAATACAAAAGGAAAAAAAAATTATGGTAATTTGTGAAATGATACGAATATATAAAACATATTAATATCAAAAATAAAATGATAACAATTCTTTATTTAGAAAATGGACAGATTATGATAAAAACGACTATCAAATATCACTGTCACCATCGTTGTCTTTACTTTCATCGACTAAAGGTCCATCATCAATGAAATCGTCTGTATAATCGTAATCATCGGTAGACTCATCAACAAAGTCGTCTAATTGTGGTAGATCAGATGTTGATTCACCAAGAACTTCTTCACCATCTACAGCATTGTCATTCGCTTCATCATCAAAAAAATTACCCAAATCTTCATCAGTTGACTCATCAATAACAGTATTAGTTGGTTTTTTTGCCTTCAAACTACCATTTTTTTTCTTGGTACGACTAAACCTAATGGGCTGCTCATCATCAAATTCCTAACAAAACATAAAAAAAAAACATATAAATTATTATATATAAACAAATATCCGAAATAAATAAAAGTAAGGATTTTAATTTTCATACAATTTTTTTATCTTTTTCATTTTGACATACAAACTGGCCATTTTTCATAAGTCTGCGTGGTTTTTTTGAGGCAGGCACATCCTGCATGTTGTTTATAATATATTAACAAAAAGGAATAATGAAAACAAATTATTATATTATAAAAAAAAAAAAACATTAACAACTCAAATGTTTAAAAAGTAGTGACACTTTTACCAACTCATCATCGGATATAACAATGATGGATACACCTTCTTTGGCTTTTCCAGTTGTGATCTTTGAACGTATTTCTTCTTTTGTAACCTAAAAAACATGTAAAAATCATATGTCGTATACGTTTAAATTGAAAATTATTTAAAGTTAATTGTAACAAATAATATAATTTGAGATAAATAATGGTATATTGACATTACGAAAAAAATAGTTGCGTATATTTCAAAAAATGTATATATAATTCATCACTTTTAGCGTGATGTGTTTGTTTATAAAAAAAATGTAATAACAACATATTAATTTTGAGCTAAACCATTACCTTATTTGGTATACTATCCCCCATGGCTGCATACACTCTGAAAAATGTTTTGTGTTTCTGAGATGAGCAAGGAGTCGTATATATAATCACAAAATAATTCTAATTATGTAAAGGATATAGTTGAGTTTATATGTGAAAGTTTGTTACGTTTTTAATTATGTATTTCAATTAATAAGAGTGATTTACGTATAATTGATTGTGTTAGATTTCATCATATTTTGAAAGTGGATAAAATGATAGGATGCTATTATTGTTTAAATCATGTTAATTATGTAAAAGATATAAAATGATAGGATGCGATTATTGTTTAAATCATCATCATCAGTTTGAAGTTTAACAAAACAATTTTGATAGAAGAACAACAAATAAATATGAAATCGTATTCAATATTATTCCAATCCATAAAAAGAGAAACAGCATCAACATTGTTTAACAAATAAGATAAAAAGTGAAAACATTGTTTAACAAATACCATCTCCATGGCTTTCACAAAAATAACAATTCTTTCATGAAGGATAAATACATGTAATCCTTCATTAATTATTAAAACAAACAACCTTGTTTATTGCAAATACTAATTGAAAACATAAAGCAGACAAAAGATAAACCATGGAGTGTCGAATGAGATTTTAATCCTCAGGTTCAATCTTGACTTGAACCAGCTCTTGATTGTATTTGCCTGCTTCATCCTCGGGTTCACTGTCAATATCATCAAGATCAACAACCACACGTCTCTTTTTGTCTGCACTACCTGATGAATCCAAATCAGATGACTCCAAATCAACCACACGGCTCTTCTTTGAACCAGAACCTGATGAACTTCCAGCTGATTGCAATGTTCCAGAAGGTGACTGCATATCCAACACACGGTTAACACTTGGATCACCCATGTTTATCTTCTTGATAAGAGTAGCAGGTGTGTTGAACTCCTGAGTTGGAACCTAATAACCAAAGATGTATACTCAATTGTAAATTGGGATAAAAATCTATAATTGTTCAAATAAATTAAAATGATATATATAAAAGATTACCTCATCAGGCACATCTTCCATGATTTCTTCTTCAAAAAAGTCTTTTTTAAAATGGTTGATGAACTCATCATTTTCCGAAAACGCATCACAACGGTAGGTGTGATTGTTGTAGTTAACGTTGTACTCGGAAAAGTATATCTTAAATAGAAATTTTTTTCCAACTAATGCATCCAACTCTTGTGGCCAGTACTCATCAGGGTCCATTCCGTGTTGTTCCATCAATGCCCACGCAGTATGGCCTGAAATCTTGCAAAAGTTGTTGTTAAAGAACACCACCGGCGCAGAGCCGGTCTCATCAATTAGCCTTACAATCACCTTAAACCTGTATTCAGAGTGTATGAAATATATGAAATAGTTTGTAAATTACGGAAATGAGTTAACCTTAAGTTCAATGAATGATATAGATTTTTTGAAAATCAATACTTTATGATTGTTACCTGGATGCAACTTGCACACTGCCATGATCCTCACAAACAAATGCAGGCTTTTTATTCCTTCCCTCAACAATGTCAACCCTTTTTGTTACACTGTTTACATGCTGTATAAGCCCAGCCATGCTCCCTATGGAGTCTATGAATTGTTGCGTACACTATACAGTGAGAATCCTACAGTTTAAAAATAATAATGCGTTTAAAATAATATCGCAATAAAAGATAATTATCATTATCATACTTTATGGGATTTATGGTAACAAACTTACCGGATCACAATCACGAATGCCACCTATCATCTTTTTCACACTCCCGTGAAAAAACTCAGCAACAGTCACCAACTTCTGTTCGGGTGCGAAAAGTTCAATCTTAACCTCGTTGGCATCATAGCCATCACGCTGTTGAACCCTAAAATACAAAATACAAATAAGAAATATATAAGTAATGTCACTAAACATGTTAATTTATAAAGAAGTGTAATATTGAACAATATAATCAAATCACATAGAAACCTTGTTCTGAATTCCACAATTTCAGGTATGTCCTGGTTTATATATATCTTTGTGCCAAACAGGGCATTGTGAACGGCGGCATCCCCTGAAAAAGTATATTGAACAATATAAAATAACATATAGTAAGTAAATAATTGGTGTTTAATAAATCATAAAATTAATAATAATATGAAAACATTGCAATTACCATCCCAATACTTGACCTTCCCAAGCTGAAGTATAACAACACAATGTCCAATTGAATCTCACTTGCTTGCATACTGATCCCACATGGTCGCCCATGCATCCCAGAATGTAAGGTTCAACGGTTCACCCCTGTATAATGAAATAGATCACATATTAATGAAATTGACTTTATAAACATCACATGGTTAAAATGTATAAATAAAGAATTAGTCTAAAAATACTCACTCAGCATTCTCAACAACAATTGTACGACGTATTTTTTTGCCTGCAGCGGACATGACAGGAACAATGTCCCCAATACCGATCACCGAACCAATTACATCTGTTCAATTTATTATGTTTGTACAATATAAGTTACATGATTAATAGTCTAAAAATATAGATATCAAATAATTATTAAAGTACATACCAACGGCATCATTATCATAATATTGGTGATTCACCGGATCGTGCAAATGGTTGAATGGTTCAAAAATGAACCCATGAGTGTTGTTGTCAAAAGGTTCCACTCGAGTGACAGTGGTATTTTTGTAGAAACTAATTTTATACCTATGAGGCAACAATGGTAGTTTGCCTCCATTCTCAGCTATTCCAAAATTGGAAATGATGTAGCACTTCCCTTCCTCAAAAAGAGGTTCGAAGCGGAACATAAATTCTTTTTTGATGTGCACCTGTATCCTTGAATTCTGCAAAACAATACATTTTATAAAGTAAACAGATGGAAACAAAATAGAAAACAAAATAATATATTGTAGCTTAAATATAATTTAGGTAAATGATAGGTGCTTTATAATGGTGAATTTTTGCAATTGAATGATGGATATATTGTCAAATGCTCTGTTCTTGATGGAACAGAGTTTACTTTTGTCATATACATAAGCTACTATTGGCCGTTATAAGAGAATATGTAAGATATCATACCTGGGCATTTTGCAAGACAAGATCCAGGCTGTATGGATCATGAGCAGCATTCAACCTATGCGAATGAAATACAGATATGCACCTAGCTTGAACAAATATGTCATCCAACATAGGATCCACATCTTTGATAGGGGTGATCTTTTTATCCTTTACATTTCCTGATATACAATAAATAAATACCATAAATTAACATATTTTATGAATAACAAAATAAAGTTCATGTATGAAGAGAACTGCAAAAAATCAATATAATTGCAATAATTTCTAAAAAAATATAAAACATTGTTATTCATTTGACTGACAAACCTCCTGATCCACCAGAACATCCAGCACCCTTTGAACCTCCAAATCCTCCATAACCTCCAGTACCTCCAAAACCTCCATTTTTTTTGAAACTGCTACCTAGACCAGTTGGTGACTTTTGGTAGCCCATGTTGCCATTTCTTTTGCCTGAAAACTTATTAAACATGATGCAATTGATTTTCGTAGTTATTATTGATTATGTGGTATGAGGATAATGAATGGGTAGACTGATTAGGAGAGTTATTTATACTGTGAAGGTAGGGTTTTGAAATGCCAAAATCACTATGATTTCGGGGTAATATTGATATTTGAAAATCGTCCATGATTTTGTTGATACGATTTTCAAAACAAACAACAATCATAGTGATTTACGAGATATTTATGGGATGTTTTCAAAATTTTGTTGAATGTTATGGAATGTGCATTTCAGTTTCAACTAATCCCGGAGTCAAAGTGAGAGAATCACGGGGTTATCATTATTGATTAAAACCAAAAACCTTCCTAATTATAATGAAAATAATTTGTGATGAATTTGTTAATAACTTCAAAATAAAACTTTGCAAAATAAAAAATGTAATGAAAATAATTGAAAAAAAAAATCTATAAAATTGTTCATATGATTTACCCTAACCTGAGAGTGAAGAGTGGATGAAATGAATGTGTTTTTTGTTTTTTTGATTAGATCCGTATTATGGTTTTATGTTTGTGTTTTGGAAAGTGGATGAATTGATAGGATGTTAATATTGTTTTGTAGAGTTTAAACCAAAAGAGCAAGTTGCTCTGTTGGTTGGGCGCATGTGGAATTACTCAACATGCTCGGGTTCGAATCCCACTTGTGACTCATTTTTTTGATATAGCTACGAAATGTAGCTGCCACGTGGAGCTGCCAAGTAGGACAAAAGGTGATGACTGGGCATATGACTCATATTATCCAGTCAGCACTCTGTTGGGTACAACTTGTACAGCATCATGTGCAAGTCGAAACTTGTCTCATATATATGTAAAGATATAGATCTAAAACATTGTTTATGTATTTAGACTATGCTAAACAGAACCTTCTTTTACCATGCATACAGGCACGAAGCTGAATTTATCAAAAAAATTGTTGGAGAGATTTCACTAGAGTTACGCTCCATCAGTTTCGGCTTCGATGAAAAGTTGGTCGGCATGGAGACTCGAGTAAAGGATGTTGTTTCATCTTTAGAAATGGGAATAGATGATGATGTTTGGATGATAGGGATCAAAGGCATGGGAGGGGCTGGGAAGACAACTACAGCTAGAGCTGTTTTTGATCATCTATCTGCTGATTTTGAAGCCAAGAGCTTTGTTGCGAATGTGAGGGAAGTTTCAGAACCCTCTATGTCTGGTTTGAAGAAGTTACAAGAACAGGTCCTTTCAAGAGTGCTAAATGAACAAGTCACTCTAGATAGTGTTTATGATGGGAAAAACATGATGCAAGAGAGGATGCATGGTATAAAGGTTCTTCTTGTTTTAGATGATGTGAATCACATAGACCAACTTGTGGCGTTAGCCGGTAAGACTAACTGGTTTAAGAAGGGAAGTAGAATTATCGTTACAACAAGAGATGAGCAAGTATTGCAAGCACACAGAGTGAACTTTCGAGATATCGATAAGGTCGATCACAGAGTGAAGATTCGAGATATCGATCTCTTATCAGATGAGGAAGCAATTTTTCTCCTCAGTGGACATGCATTTGGAAGGGCGAGTCCACCTCAAGAATTCGAAGAGCTGTCAGGAAAAGTTGTACATTATGCTGCTGGTCTTCCCTTAACAGTCAAAGTTTTGGGTTCATTTCTATGTGGTAAAGATAAGGATGAATGGGTAGATGCCATAGAAAGACTAAAAGAAATTCCCTTACAGGAGACTCAGGAAAAGCTAGAATTAAGCTATACAAGTCTGGAGAAAGATTATAAGGAAATATTTCTAGACATTGCATGCATATTGAAAGGCAAGTTCAAAGAGGATGCAATCAGAATTCTTGAATGCTGTGGATTTCATGCTAGAATTGGTTTAAGAGTTCTTGAGCAGAGATCTCTCATAACTATTTCAACTAAATATGGTCTGCCGGTCTTGGGCATGCATGACCATATAGAAGAAATGGGAAAGAACATTGTTCGTCGCGAGCACCCGAATGAACCTAACAAACATAGCCGACTGTGGATTAAAGAGGAAATTGAAGATATATTGGCTAATGACGAGGTAAAGATCAGTTTACTTGTAATGTAGAGAAAACTAAAACTTTGCATTTGTTCTGACTTTCCAGGTTTCTGGACATTGTTTTTGTATTGCAGGGTACTGAAGCAACACTATGTCTAGAACTTCTTTATTCGAACACAAATGCGGGAACTGTTATGAAAGGTCTTGGAAAAATGAAGCAACTTAGATATCTTAAAGTGTATTTTGGAAATCAAGATTATGCCGAAGTTCTTGATAATACCGCCGAATACTTTTCAAACTCTTTAAGATATCTAGAATGTTGGAATTACCCTTTCTTGTATTTACCCAAAACATTTCAAGCAAATAATCTTGTTGGACTTGAGATGGAGTGGAGCATAATATCTAATAAAATGGTACAACTTTGGGAAGAGGGAGAAAAAAAGGTAGAATAATTGTTGATTCGTTGTTTTGCATAATTCCTAATAATGCTATTAATTTATTGGTTTGTTACTACACTAATATTAATCTTTTTGTCTTATTTTTGCTGGCAGGTTCTTCCAAAACTCAAATTCCTTTCTCTCTCTAACTCAGACTTGACGACCTTTGACTTTAGGATTAATCCGAATCTTGAGACGTTATCTCTTAAATATTCTTTTAATTTAGTAAAACTTTTCATGCCTGTTAGCTGTCAAAAGCTCAACTACCTCTGTATCAGTTCCTCAAAGTTAAGAACGTTTGACTTTGGGTTAACTCCGAATCTCGAGAAATTATCTCTTATTCATTGTGCTGATTTTGAAGAACTTCACGTGTCTAGTGCATGTCCGAATCTCAAATTCCTTGAACTTCGTGAATCAAGGTTGAGGAGCCTTGACCTTGAGCGGTTTCCAAATCTTGAGATGTTAGATCTTAAAGGTTGTGCTGATTTTGAACTTCAGGTGTCTAGTGCATGTCCAAATCTCAAATTCCTTAAACTTTGTAATTCAAGGTTGAGGAGCCTTGACCTTGAGCTGTTTCCAAATCTTGAGATGTTAGATCTTAAAGGTTGTGCTGATTTTGAAGAACTTCAGGTGTCTAGTGCATGTCCAAATCTCAAATTCCTTAAACTTGGTAATTCAAGGTTGAGGAGCCTTGACCTTGAGCTGTTTCCAAATCTTGAGAGGTTAGATCTTGAAGGTTGTGCTGATTTTGAAGAACTTCACGTGTCTAGTGCATGTCCAAATCTCAAATTTCTTGTAGTTGATACAGGTGATCTTCTTGAGAAGTTACCAGAGAATCTTGGCCAATTAGAATGTTTAGAAGAGCTATATGTGAGGAGTAAGAAGATTGAATATCTTCCAGATAGCATCTGCATGCTAAAACGTCTGAGGTCGCTCAATGTTGCAGACTGTTCTTGTCTTGGGAAGTTGCCTGAGAACATTGGCCAGTTAGAATCTCTGGAGAGTCTAGATTTATCAGCTACAAAGATTAAACATCTTCCTCATAGCATTTGTATGTTAAAACATCTGACGTATCTCAACCTTCTTGGTTGTGCTCTTCTTGAGAAGCTACCTGAAGATATCGCTGCATCTCCCAAGCTTCGTCTTTGGAGATAAAGAATACAACCTGTCACCGTCAGTAAATTCATTTTTCTCTTATTTTAATATTGAATTTGATACTACAGTAGTAGCTTTTTTAAAGAAAAAAGAAATTAAATTACACGGTGGTCCTTATAGTTTATACCAAATTACATTTTTGGTCTCTAAATACCAAAATTTACATAAACGGTATCCATTATAAAGCTTGTTACACTTTTGGTCCCTTATTGTGTTAAAGATGTTAAAGTTTCAAAAAGATGGTAGATTGGTAGACGGTCCATGGATAAAATGCAACTATTGTACCTGTTTTCAAAGATTCTCTATTGTCAATTGCATTTTAATTTCATACTAATGGCGCAATTCCTTATAAGCTAAATTAAAGTAGTTTCTTGGTTTTTAAGGTGGCACTCTGGCATAAACGGCGAATCAAGCAGTGGCGGATCTAAATAATGATCCGAGCCGAGTCGAGTATAGGCCTAAACGAGCTAGGCTCGTTTATTAACTACTCGGTACTCCTCTTTGATGCATTGTTTTCTATTTGCCAACCCCTGTACGTAGAGGCACATCTTTAGATGAGGCTCAAGGTCGACGATTACTTTTTGAAGCTAATTGACATGGGGATGACGGAAAACAAATCTGGAAATTGGCCTGACCTCAAATGTTGTGAAATAAGAAATGGTCTTGAAGGAGAATGGGAAACGCTAACAAGCTCTTCGTTAAGTTTACTTGGTGAATGGTCTCAATGTGTGTTCAAACTTACTCGTTGCTCTCCATAGAAGCGGCCCATCTTCACTTGTACTGTTTGATCATTTTACTATTTCTATTTATAATGTATTTAGCTAATTTGTTTTTTGTACTTTCGTCGAATCAATTTATGATAATATGGTAGAATGTTTATTGGCAAACTAATTATGTGTGAACTTATATGTATATGTGAACTGATCTGTATGTGCTTTACTACTATGTTTTTATCTAACTGTCACCCTCTCATTCATCTTCTTCGAATTCATGCAGAAACTCTAGTGACAGTATATTTAATGAGTGAAAACCCTCATCATATCAGTACCATTTCCTCCACAAGTAGTTGAAACCACAGCCTTGGAGACTATCTCCAAGGCCATAGAGTTGGAGGAGAGGAAAAAAACGATAACCATGCTGTGATAAAAACTGAAACTGAATATTTATGGATTGGTTTCACTTTTACGCAAAAAACGAGCAAAACCAAACAATGCTAGCCCCCAAGTCATGTTTATTGAGCAAAATGAAATACATGTCCCAATTAAACATTTACATTTCGCAAAATCCAATGGCTAGGAACCATGGCATCGATAGGAACCATGGTTGACGTGCGACAATCCTTGTGAATACCCAAATCAGATCCCCTATAACTGTTCGCAGTATGGGTGTGTTGTATAATCTCACTACTTGATAACGTGACGTCCATAATTTAATCTATTTGAAAGTCGCCTAAAACACCCTCCCATAAAACACATAATAACAAATCTAGTACACCAAAATCAGATATAACGACTAAATAACAACGATTAAAAACACATGCAAAACATAAAACCAAACCAGATGTTGCATCTTTCTTAACGGAACTATGGAGTGGCCCGAGTTTCAATGGCCTATACATAACGCCCTCAGAGAGAAGCAAAAATATATATTGAATTTGTTTTTTACTGTTATCCGTGCTCATTTACACGCATGATCGAGTGAACAACAGCTTAGAACAGTATAGTTTCTCTAACTCTACAAAACTGAAAAAAGAACCAACTAATGATGTTGATACATACAATCTGGTATTGGATAGTGTTAGCTTTAATTTTATAGTTAAAGTGATGGTCATTCAAATACATTAGAACTTTGTATATATTGGGCTTATGTTAGTTTAAGTATTATATGTAAAAGCCCAATCCAAGTCAAAGCCCACTCGTGGCCCACTTAAAAGCCTTTAGGGCAAAAGGGCTGTGATATAAATTCATCACAATGCCTTATTTGTAAAGTGGTTCACTGTGTAATGTGTGTGCTAAATAAGAAAAAGCTTTAACTTCCATATTCTCTACATCATATACAATCCAAACATTTACACTTTGTCCCATCTCCTATTGTGTGATAAAGAGTGATTATACGCTACAACAAGTGGTATCAACAGCCTAGCTTCGAGGTAGGAGTTCTTGTGTTCGAATCTTGTTGCAAAATACATTTGTGTTGCGTTTTTATTTGGAAAACGTGGACCTTTGTGTCTTTGGTGGCTACTGTATGCAAGGTTGAAGATCAAAGGCAGTAAGTTTGTGGTTATTTTATGTTAGAACAACTTGGTTTGGAAGATTTTTATTGTTGTTCTTGGTTCTTTTGATCGAAATAATTCAAGAAAGAATTATTTGAGGTGTTTGTATAATATCTTTGATATAATATTGGTCCAAGTGGTAAAAGTGGTCAGGAAAGGTTGATATTAGGTGAAAAGTTGTCAGGGAAATAAGATATCACGTGGGAAGGTACTAATAAGTCAACAAAAGTGGCGTTTTATTGCAATTGTGAGAAAAGCAACGAATTATCGCACTTCAGCCTGTTTATCGCAATTCCAGAATGGTCAGATCTTATCGCAATTGAGACGAATTATCGCATTTGACTGTTTTATCGCATTTGGCAAATCTTATCGCAGTTGAGACTTGTCGTAGTTGAGACTTATCGCAGTTGAGACTTGTCGCAGTTGAGACTTGTCGCAGTTGAGACTTGTCGAAGTTGAGACTTGTCGCAGTTGAGACTTGTCAAAGTTGTTTTCAGATTTGTCAATTTCAGTCCCTGTACTTTCCAGCAGCCTAAGGAAACTTTCAAATTTGGCAGTTTTGGCCCTCGTACTTCTGTGAAACTTCAAAAGGTTATAACTTTTGAACCGTAACTCCGTTTTCAGTGCACGACTTGCCAAAACGACCGTGAGACCGAGGAGAAGGACACGTTGAATAATTTATTCATTCAACCCAAGTTTCGAGGCCTGAAAATGCTCTAGAATGAAGTTATTGAGGTTTTAAGTTTCGAGACCAAAATTCTACCGTAACAACTCACATCAACCTAACCAAACTACAACTTCAACGCTCACCAACAATACATCAAGACTTCACAACATCAACCAAGTTTAACCTTCAACAACAACATCTCCTATTTCGTTGCAAAGATCCTGAATCAACTTTGTCACACATCACAAGAAAAATGGAATCAAGTTCTCAAGAGGGACAAATGTCTCAGGTTATGCAAGACTTTACTCGCTCGAATGAACGATGTCTCATACACTTTAAAGCAATCAAAAGTTTATGTGAGAGACTCACAAAAGCAAAAATGTCAATAGTGCAATCATATGCTTTTGATCGAATGTTTGCTAGATTCCTCGAACCTGAAATGGATTATCACACATTCAGAGAGAAACTATTGCATTACATATTTCGAGTAGAGCACGCAATTGAACGTGGATTTGACTGCACTGAAGCATATGACGCATTCAAGACGCACTTTAGATGGTTTTTCGACT
This sequence comes from Artemisia tridentata subsp. tridentata, assembly GCA_021014915.2. Classification (NCBI taxonomy): domain Eukaryota; kingdom Viridiplantae; phylum Streptophyta; class Magnoliopsida; order Asterales; family Asteraceae; genus Artemisia; species Artemisia tridentata. The sequence goes on from CP139506.1 coordinate 424,783,525, forward strand.
TAGATTTCAGAATAGTCGAAAAACATCCGGGGTATGATTCAAATATCGAAACATGGAGTGACTGCGTCACAAGTGACCTGGAAGCTGAAACGTTTAGAGATCAGCTGCTTTGGAGAATAGACTTGCTGAAATTGCAGCTTAATCAAAGATCATTCCATCTGATTGAAGTGAGGGAAGAGAAGCAAGTGATTGAACGGGAAAGAATTGAAATGGAGAAGCAGAAACAGGAAAGAGAGCGAATTGAAAGAGAACGTCTTTTAAAGGAATCAGAGGGAAATGAGAAAGAGGCAAATGAAGATGAAGAAAAAGTCGATGAGGGTACAACATCTGAAGTTAGCTCGATTTTAACGGGTAGTGACACATCATCAGAACAGCAGGTTGTAAGCAGTACTCCAAGATACGATTCGGATGCTGATGGTTCGCACAGGAATGAAGCTGTTTGGGATACTGAAGCTGACCACATCAGACTTTCATCCGACATTGCAATAGGGGCTACGGTACAACATTCAAACGATCATGATAATGTTGATATGTTCGAGAATATGTTTGTTCATGACAAGACACATCCTGCGCATCCTGAGTCCATCAGTGACACATATGTGGAGCAAAGGTTTGATAGTAATATCACTCCCACAACCCCAGATATGGATCCTAATGGAGGGAAGCCTGCCCAGGATGGATCTTCTCCTGATCAAGATCATGCCACATTTGCTTCTTTAATCCATAATTTCAAACATGAACTTGAAAAGTGCAAAGAGGACAATCTCAAAACTAAGCAAACAAACATTTCATTGTCCAAAGAGCTTGAAAAATTAACAAAAAGCAAAGACACTGAAATCTCAAACCTTAAATCTCAAGGTCAGAAATATGTGGAGAGAAATTTGGGCCCTGCTAACAGAAAGGTCCAAGAGCTTTTAAAAGAGAATGTTGAACTAAAAATGAGATACTCAATGCTTCAGGAAAACACTTCAAATCTTAAGATTGTTAATACAAAACTTGAAAATGAAAATCAAGAGGTTTTAAAACGTTCAAACAATCTTGAAGAAAAACTTCGAAAAACAGACCAAAGTGCTCAAACTCTTCAAATGATGATTCCTAAAGCTGAGAAAGTTCATAAGGGAAAATCAGGAATTGGTTTTGAAAATACAGATCAGGTTGAACATAAATTTTTGCCGCCTGATGCTCTGTTCATATCAGAAGAAGATGAAAAATTGGCAGAAGAAAAACGCTTAAAAGCCAAAAAAGGAAAAAGCCCACTCTCGTACCAAGGCTTTGTGTATGGTTGTATACAATTGTCAGAAATACCAAAGCCACCTTTAAAAAGAAAAGAAACAAATGTGAAAAGATTTTTCAAAGAAGTTCAACTTGCTACTTATGATGCTAATTTATGGCAAAATAAAGCAAGGAAACAGTTTTGCAATCTTAAATATCACATTGACCACACGTTAAAGGTCATTTGGTCAAAACAACAAAACAACGAGAGTGACTACCGTCGTCTCATGTCATCTGACGCTTGGCTAAAAAGGGAAGTCTGTAAGTATTTAAAAGATGAGATTGAACCTCTTGTGAAAAATATCAACTTCAGCTTTGAACACTTTGAAAAATTTCTTGTCACTGAAATGAAAGAAGATTTAAAGTACATCCATTCTCTTGAAGATGAATTTGATGCAAAATGCTTAAATCTTGATATTCAAAAAGAATTTTTCACAAATCAAATTGAGTCATTCAAATCGGTGTCTGTCAGCCTTGAGCATGAGAATGTGGATTCTGATCATACATATTTTTTGAAATCAGAAAATCTTTGTTTCAAAAGGAAAATCACTGAACTTTCAAAAGAAGTTGCTGATGTCAAAAAGGAATTGTCAAAAAGAATTGCTTCTTCTGAAAAGGAAAAGATTTTTGAAGAAAATTGTAATGATGCCAAAATCAAGCTTGATTTGGACGAACTTGATACAAAAAATATTGAATTGGAACACGCTGTGGCATCATTACAAAAAGAAAATGAGCATTTGAAACAGACTTACAAAAACTTGTTTGATTCAATCAAGCGTTCACGAGTTCAGACTCAAAAATCAATCTCAAAACCAAAAGAGACTCAAATTTTGAAGTCTCAATTGTCTGAATTCGCTGATAAAAAGTTCGAAAAGGTTTTGCAAAAGATTGAATCAATGAAGAAGAAAAAGACTGAGTCTCAATTCACAAATGTTTCCTATCCAAATCCCCTGTTTGATTCTGATTCTCCCGAGTTTGAAACAGAAAATGCAAATCATGTGCTTCAAACAAAAGTACTTGAGCTTGAAACTCTTTTAGCTCAACGAACAAATGATCTTGAGGATGCCAAAACTGATCTTTTCAACAAAATGAACAAATTCGAAACATATTTTGAAAAACTTGAAAAAGAAAATATTGTTTTCGAACGAAAATTGGCTCGTAAAATGGATGATTCAAAAGCCGAAAAAGATCATTTTTTGAAACAAATTGCCTCTCTGGAATCTAAATTGACATCTCAAGATCATCTTCAAAAGGAATACAGTGATTTGCGAAGTTCATACAATGCTTTAAGAGTGAAGTTTGAGTCTCTTAACCATTCAAAAGGAAAAGCTCCCATTTCAAATCACTCAACACCAAAAGTTAGTGTTTCAAAGAAGGTTTACACGGGTGAATCTTCAAGACCAAGACCATTTTCGAAAAAGGTTTCTCAGTTTACAACCTATTCTTTGCAAAAAGGAAGGAAGTTTACAAAGAAACCAAGATTTTCTGAAACACCTACTCCTCCAAAGCTTTCAAGGTCAAACATGTCTCATGAAGAGACTTCAAGATTTCAAACTCCACAATCTAGCTTTACACGGGTAAGGCAAGTGTGGAGACCAAAGCAAAGTCCTTCAAACTCTGAAAAACTTCCGCTGCAACACAAGGACTCTGTTTTGAAAAAGGATTTTAAATCTCCGTTGATTCCACGAGTGTTATTTCCAAATGAAACACCGGTTTTCAGTCCTCGTTGGAATTCAACGTCTTTGAATCAGATTGACACAACTTACAAATGGTTTTCAAAATTTGCCAAACCCGTTGGCGCAGTGCTAAAATGGGTTCCAAAGGTTGTTGTCTAATCTGATCTCTTAATGGCTTTTGTTCAATTCAGTTCAAAACCCGCGCTTCATTTAATGGTTTTCGTATACTTCAGTACGAAACCCGTGCTTCAAAGAAAGGAAAGTGCCTCATCAAAAATTTCGAGCACTTATCCTAAAAATCTATGGCTTGTAAGTATTTCAGCTTACAACCCGGGCTTCAACGTTCTGGCTTATGCACACATAACAGTGCATAACCCGTTTTTTAAAGAAAGGACTCTGTTGTATAATTGCAACAATCCTAAAAGAAAAGAAGTTTTCATGCAAAGTTTATCAAACCAAACTTCTTCCTCTTAAGCAAAATTTTATTCAAAATTCATCAAAAGTTTTCCAAAATCTTTTCAAAAATTTTGCTTAAGATTTTTCAAATCATTACTCCCCACTTGCTCCAAAGTTTTCCAAAATGTAAAAACCAATGCAAGTTTTGTGGGGGAGTATTCCAAAAAGAAATTTTGTTCCAAAAAGTTCATGCAAATCAGTTTCTCCCTATTAGCTTTCAAAAAACAATGATTTTAATCGAACGGTATCAAAAATACCATCGAAATGCTATTTTTGAGGGGGAGAAATGTGATTAAAATGTGATCATGGTTCGAATCTCAAAGGAGCTCATCAGAAAGACTCAGTTTAACCCTCGAATTGACGAAAACTAAATGTCAGTAATCGAAAAGACTTGTCCGGGACGGGTAATAATTTCAAGCTGAATTTATTCAGTGATGTAAGCGTGTCTCGCAAAGGACTTGTCTGAGTAGAATGTACCAATTCGAGAGATGATCATTGAATATGACCGGGACGGGTAATAATTTCAAACTAGTCTATCTAGTGATGTAAGCGTGTCTCGCGAAGGTCGTGTTCATTGAAAATTGATCATTTCAAATGTGCGAACTGTACCCATCATGTGCAATTTATTTCAAAATGCATGAGCACATGTGAAGGGGGAGTATTTCAGAAAATGCAAAACTCTTGAAGTGTTAACCAAAAATGTGTTTTATACATAAACACTTTAAGAGATTTTCATAAAAGGTTTTATGGCAAGTGATCAACAAATCTAGGATAATCATAGAGTAATAAGGTGATTATGGTTAGGTAATGTCTAATGATCCGCCAGAACAGGAGGGATCTACCCAAGGACAATTCCAATAGTTTAGATTTAGAAGTCCTTAGGTATGATTGAAAAAAAGGAGCAAATGAGAAAGGAGAAAGAAGGGGTTGAAGAATGAAAAAGAAAAGTTTAATGATAGGGTGAAAAGAAATAGCCTTCCATGAAAACTTTGGAAAGAAACCGGGTCAATACATATGCTATCGGTACTCACTAAGGTGATACTGATATTGAAGACAAGACGTCATGGACCCAGTGACGCGGTGCACAAACCCCTCCTAGCCACTCAGATATCTCTTAAAAGATATTTGTTTCATTTCTCACAGAGATCAATGCATAATCTATCGACCTCTCACTCCGAGATGTGTTGATATTGAAAAGGTGGCACTCTGCTCCATGCCTCCGACGACTAAACCAAAGCGCACATAATTGAGTCTAAAGCCATGAGATTCATCAAAGATCTCTTAGGAACACTTCCAATAAAATACACTTGTGTTCACCAAAAAGAACATAAGTTGTAAGTGTCATAATGAGATCTGAACCTGAAAGAGCTGGACGATTTATTGCTAACTGTTTTATGCAGGTACTGAAGAAAGTCCATCGATCATCGTATGTCTCAACATCTACATTGGAAGAATAGACGCTGTGAATACATGAAGATGTTGATCAAGGCAAAGAACAATCCAAAAGACGATACGATGAAGATCACAATGCATGAAGGACCGAAGAATCACAAAGTTCAAGACCCAGAAGTCTAAAGATCTAATCACGTAGTGCATAGTTTGAATGACCATCCCTTAGGGGGAGATTGTTAGCTTTAATTTTATAGTTAAAATGATGGTCATTCAAATACATTAGAACTTTGTATATATTGGGCTTATGTTAGTTTAAGTATTATATGTAAAAGCCCAATCCAAGTCAAAGCCCACTCGTGGCCCACTTAAAAGCCTTTAGGGCAAAAGGGCTGTGATATAAATTCATCACAATTCCTTATTTGTAAAGTGGTTCACTGTGTAATGTGTGTGCTAAATAAGAAAAAGCTTTAACTTCCATATTCTCTACATCATATACAATCCAAACATTTACACTTTATCCCATCTCCTATTGTGTGATAAAGAGTGATTATACGCTACAACAGATAGGTATATATGTATTGTGTCTCCTTTCTCAACCTAACTTGACCTTGTCTATTCTTATGCGCGTTTTGTATAGCCCATTGAAATTCGGGCCATTCCATAGTTTCGTTAAGAAAGAGCTGGCTCGAGAGCACCATATTTGGTCTGATAGTGTTCAAGTTTTTGTATGCTCGATACCCTAGCTGAAAAACAAGCAACAATGATTCATTTTATAAGTAAGGGTCATGGATAATTCCAAGTTGTTAAAGCATCATACTTCATTTTTATAGTCATCGAAGCAAAAGGGTCAAAAAGGTCCGTTAGACGGGTTGGAACAAAATGGGTTAGGTTTGAACCCACCAACACAGTTATGTCAAGTCTTTTTGAATTCGAATACACTTCGGACCACATTCAACCAGTTTACTTTTTTTTTTATTAAACTGAATATTTGACCCGTTTGATTCCTCATTAATATAAGTCAGCTGGACTTTATCGTTTTTTATTTAAATGGGTTGAAATAGCAGCCTCTAAAGCAAAACATCATTCTTTTTGAAAATGCAAAAAAGATTATGCAAATTGAGCAATTTTCTATGAAGATGTGATGTACAACGGTCACATTTGCATATTTTCGAAATCACCTAAATGGATGAATTCTACATTTGATTCATCCACATCCAGAAATAACCTTATAATTAGCAAAATTAAATTTTCCAAAACACCTAAAATTCTCAAAGAAGTAAAAAACTTCCAATATTTTTGCACATATAAAAAGAAATCGTAAATTATCACAAAAAAATATTGTATTAATTCAAAGCAATTTTACATTATATTATGCACTTTTTACTGTTTTGCTGTTTCCTAAAAGTTAATTTTGCGATTATAGGGTCATTTGTAAGAGTTTATAATATATCCCACAGCTCATTTAGTTAATTTTCTGTAAACTCTCTCAAAAATTATCTAAAATTCCTTTTTACATAGTGTAAGGTTTCTCTTCTACATGCTAAGCAAAAGACTACTGTTAGTTTTTAACAGAGATAAATACATAGTTACATACCATTGCATTGTGCATATTGCCTGGTGAAGCTGATATGAAGATGTCGGTATGCATACTGACATAATAATCAACAGCCGCTAATAACGACGCTTTTCCTTCAACTTCTGCCCGTTCTTTGTCAGATGCAAGGCTTTTTTTGTCATCCATAAGTGGAAACAGTTTACGCAGTGTAGAAATTCTTGCCTCTCCACCATATACCTATGTTTCAGAGATAAAGCAAGCAGATTATGTAAAATTTGCGGGTTTCACTGTTTGAATTGCTAAAATAACAGCTTGATATGGTTGATGAGTGAAAGTAACAAACATTATAAGTTCAAATAGTTGCTGTTTATACCAAGTTTTTTGAGACAAAGCGGTCATTAATCTATTTACACCCACAAAAAAGATCTAGGTTTATATATAGTCAATACTAATTTGCCCATTATCAGTAGACCAAAAAATTTGATGATATTGATTTAGGTCTAAGAAAATTCCGCGTGTCGTCTTTTTAATGGGTGATTCGACATTTGATGGATAAGTTAACACTATTTCTTCAAATTGTGCAGATTTTATCAGACAGTTAAAAAATTTCTCCAAATTATGTGCAAATTAAAAAAATAGTCAAATAATTCCTTCAAATCGTGTATGAATCTAAAAGTTGAAATTTTCCATGGGGTGGATTAGATGATACCTTGTGGGATGCAAGATAGAGGCGTGTGTTATTGTTAAAACCCAAAGCTTTCAAAAGCAGTCTCAACTCCTCGTTAGTGAACTGAGTTTTCATCACTCTTCCCTGCCATATGACTTGGCGGTATTTTGCAAGTGCCAACTTTTCAGCTTTTCCACCACGAAAATCACAAGCTGAACGGGCAGCCATATCCTGTTCGATAAAAATATTGTAAACAACATGTCCTTCATAGTCCCACAATCACCTATTTTTAACTTATGCAAAAGTAATTGAGATGGCAAGTGTTGGTGGGTCAACCCGACCCATTTTGACCCACTTGGTGCCACTCTCGAATCACAATAAGATATATACAATCAAGCAGTACATGAGACATGGAAGGATACATACTTTGTCAAAGCGGAGATGTAAAACGATAAACTTTCCACTTCCCCTTTCATCCTCCAATTTATCGTTCGTTGTTCCTTTGTTTGTAGTAGGAGAGTTTCGAAGGAGTTGAACGAGGGTGTCTCCTAGTCTTCTGATCACTGTTGTAAATCTCGGTCATCTCGGCCGATATATCGGTGAGATATCAGATCTCGGTCCACTACTGAGACGAGATTGTGATTATCGGCCAAATATATCGGGGTCGGTCAATCTCGGTCAATATCGGCCATCTCGGCCATATCTCAGTCAAACAAAAAGTTTGACTTTTTTTTAACCTTTTTTTTGTCTGGCCACTTTTACATTTTGATAGCCACTTTTGTCGACAATTTCACCATGTTTGATAGCTACTTTTGTAAGTTTGTTGACAACTTCACCATGTTTGAAAGTTTGACAGCCACTTTTGTTGTGAAAACCGATGTCCATTAATCATCATAAGAGGTATACACGTAGAAAATATATGTAAAACATACAAACCATGAATATATTGCTAATATTTATTTTTTAAAAATAAATTCCTTTATAATTAATGGTCCCCGATATATCATCGATATATCGCCGCTACGACCGATATATCGCTTCAAGGGGGTCAACCGATAACATACCGAGAACCGATATTTACAACCTTGCTTCTGATGTGAGGAACAAAAACCAATGCTTGAAAGTTAACCTTACATCGAAGAAGCTGAATCTCCTTTGGTAGGTTATCAAAACCTAAACGGTGCGAGAATGGGGCAATCGCAGCAATTCCATGACTGAAACATTGTAATTTGAAATTGTTTATGCTCGAATTGAATTACAAAGTCAAAGAAAAGATTATAACGAACCTATTTAGCATTGGCAGCACATTTTCCAGATACCAATTAGCAGAAGCATGAACAGGCGCTGTTTTGATTCTAGTAGGTCGTATGTCAGTACCATAGTAATCCCTTGTGCTCCAAGAGTACATGCTCGGCAGCTCTATAACTATGGAGATTTCATCTTGCAAGACCTCAATAAAGTGGTCGACATCAAATATATCGGTGAAGGAACTGCACAGTAAACGTAACATCCTACCACCAGTCTGCGAGTTAACTTAAAAACACGAAATAAAGTCAAATAGCGGCCGTAAAAATACCTTGTATCTTGCCAGACCGGATTAACTTCAAGGTGTGGTATTACTAGCATCGCGTTTAAGATTTTAGCAAGAGCTACTGCATCACAAATCTTTAACACAGGCAAGAAATTTAGGAAAAAATTATTATTATTTACTTACTTTTTTTCTTAGGGGGTGTTTGCTTTAGCTTATATTTTTGGCGTATGGGCTTATTCAACTTTTGAAAAGCTAATAAGCTCAACCTTTTAGGCTTATGAGCTTATGAACTTAGATAAGCCACAAGCTCAAGTTGGTAAGTTCATAAGTCTTAAAATCTGAGCTTATTAGCTTTTCAAAAGTTGAATAAGCCCATACGCCAAACACCCCCTTATATTTGTTTAAGAGACAAAATAGCGCGTACCCCCATTCTCTGTTGGTTCAATCCTCCATCCAAAAACACCTAAATGTATCCCAGTGATTTCTCTGGAATGGCTTGAAAAATAAAATCGGGATTCGATTACATTATGATGAGAGATGAAACAGGAACAATTATATAACTCACAACATGGTACAAAATATAAAAAAAACACAGGTTAAGGATCTCACATGGAACGGTAACCGAGTATGTACAAGGTTTCCATCCTTGGTCAGGCAACGGAGACCAAATATCTGAATTTTGTTTCTCCGACTGGTTATAAAGAAAGTATGGGGTATTAGATTACATAAACTATAACTGTTGAAACGAGTTTTAGATGAACTTAATTCATATATGTTATAGCACCTACTCACAATATGTTGAAGCAAAGCAGCCCCTAATAAACGAACGTGCTTAGCACTTGGAGCATTCCATTCCTACAAATCAGCATAAGTTTACATAGAAATTATCTAAAAGTAGTAGAGCGTGTGGTATGTAAGCCAGCCTTAATCTGTGTCAGGGGAAGATACTAAAACACGTAATTTCTAACTCAATAATTGAAGCCTAAAACCGGTTATTACAAAAACACTAAACGCTAACTGTTGAGAGGTTGAAAAAGAAATTAGGGATTATTATTATCAATGCTATTCTCTGCGATTGATTTTGTTTTAAATAATTATTAACCTTCTTCATTTTCATCAACTGTTTTCAACAGTTACTACTCTCCCTCCCTTCAGTTCAAACTTTCAGGGTGTGATTTTTTTTTGGTGCAAAGGGTGAATTATATTAATATTCATCAACGATTACAAGATATTCACTCAACTGAGATGGACATTACCCAACAACTAACAGCAAACATACATTCTATCTGATATCAGATAACATACCTTCTATCCATGACTGCATACTCTCAAATTCTCCCACCATAACATGAAAACTCATACAAACATGACAACTCATATAGACAACACTACAAGGACAACATCAGTGTCAAACAACTTCAATCAATCAATAATCCATATACATCTTCTTATAATGGGGCATTTGTTGGGTCTCGTTTTCACATAAGTTACTAGGTGGATTTAGAGAGAAAGAATTGTAGGTTAAACTCCAGAATAAAAAACTTTGATAATGCAATTAACCAACAACTCTTCCCTTACAATAGGAAGAGTATTTATAGTACAAAGAGATGAAATGGGCCTAGCCCTAAATGGAAATGATAAGGATGGGGCGCAGCCCATTAAACAAATAATTAGACATTGGGGCGTAGCCCAATAACCAAATAAACAAAAGCATACAGCCCATGGGCCTTCTACACAGGCTGTAAACTAAAACTAACTTAAAGACCAAAGCATCCTAATATAAAACATGATCGATACTTCAATTATCTAAGACGTGTTCCCAACAATCTCCCCCTAAGTATTGATCATCGAGGTTGCTTGACGCCATCTTTGCTTCTTTGGCTTCGACGTCATCTAGATCTTTGTTCTTTGTTCTTGACTATGTGATATGGTAATGTAATGATCTGCCTTCCACCAACAATCTTTAACACTGGTGTCTTTACATCTTTTCCACCATGCTCATTTAGCTTCTGACTTTTGTTCTTCAGACATCAAGGACTTGTGAAATGTTGTTCTGCTTGATCTTAGACTTTTCATCGGGATATGAGCATGATGAAATGGTGGATTTAGAACTTTCGGTCTCCATGATTCGCTACATGTAAACAGTTAGTAATAAATCATCCGGTACTTACAGGTTTGGACTTTGAGATCGTCAACAGCATAGTGTGAAGACTTTCTCTAATCCTAACCCTGGCCGTTCTGAATCGGATACCCCCGAAAGGGTTTACACAGACACACCGAAGTGCACCCACGATTCAGTGAGTCGTTGGAGATCACCCCATGACTGTAGACCATTTGACACTAACACTAAGCGTAACCCACACGGGATTACCGAAGTGACCTGCTGTCAGGGCTGTTTGATGTTGACCCCGGCAAGATTTCCATTCAATCACTGAGAATCACATTTTTTATTTCTCTCATGAATGTTCTCGGCAGATTGCTAAGATCTGCGTAGGACTCTTCTTAATTTTACAACTGGCGTCCATTAATGTAGAACAACCAGTGTAATGCTAAGTGTTCCTATGAGATCTTTTGATGTATCTCTTGGCTCTAGACTCGATTAGTGCTTATTTGTTTGGTCGTCGGAGGCGTGGAGCAGAGTGCCTCCTTTTCAATATCAACACTTCTCGGAGTGAGAGGTTGATAGATTATGTAGGGATCTCCGTGTGAAATGAAACAAGTGTCTTTTGAGAGACACCTGAGTGGCTAAAAGGTTTAGTGCAGTGCGTCACTGGGTCCATGACGACTTAATCTTCAATACCGGTGTTACTGTAGTAACAACTAGTAGCATACGTATTGAACCCAATTTCTGCCCTAAGGTTGAACAAATGGAGGGCTATTTCTTTTCACCCTTTTCTTTACTTTTCTTTTTAATTCTTCAACCCCTTCTTTCTACTTTCATTTCATTACTCCTTTTTTCATAATACCTAGGACTTTCTAATTCTATACTATTGGGATTGTCCTTGGGTAGACTCCTCCGGCTCTGGCAGATCATAGGACGGTTTCCTAAACCTAGTCACCTTATAACTCCTATGTTGCCACAAACCAAAATTTTTTAAAAATCTCTCAAAGTGTTTATGATTATCAAAACATATTTTGTTAACACTTTGAGAGTTTAGTGATTTTCAGAAATACTCCCCCTTAACATGTGCTCATAAGTATTTAAGGTAAATTTGCACATGTCGGGAAGAGTCAGCACTTTTGGAATTGATTGATTTTCAATGAACATGATCGTTGCGAGACACGCTTACATCACTAGTAGAACTAGCTTGAAATTATTACCCTTCCAGATCATATTCAAGGAAAATTGCTCGAAGTCGGTACATTCTACTCAGACACATCCTTTGCGAGACACGCTTACATCACCAGATAAACTGGCTTGAAATTATTACCCGTCCGGGACATGTCGTTTCGATTACTAACTTTTCCGTCAATTCAAGGGTAAATCTGAGTCGAGCTCTCGTGAGATTACAACTTTTGCATTTACCATATTTTAATCATCACTTATTCTCCCCCTCAAAAATAGCATACTCATGTTGTTTTTGAAAACATTTGATTAAAATATGCTGTTTTTGAGGTTTATGGGAAGAATTTCAAGAACTTTGGTTTCAGAACAAAGATTTAGTTTCAAATACTCCCCCTTGACGAGGGAATACTTGTCCTTATGAGCAGAATTTTTTTAAAAACTTAGAAAAATTCTTATTAATTCTACTCATAAGTAAGAAGCTTTCGCTCCTTTGATCAGGATTGAGGCACTGAAGCGTACCTCAGGGTCCTTTCGTTACAGGAACGGGTTGTGCACTGTTATTTGTACACAAGCCATTGTCAAATCTAAACAAATGATGAATGATTGAAATGAATATAAACCAAGGATACCATTAGGCTACGCAGGACGTCGGAAGGGAAGAATGTTCAGAATTCTTGGATGCCCACCCACATAACTTTCAAATTGCCTCATCTGCTCACGAAACTTAAGCTTTCGATCGATGCGGTCGATGAACTTGTACACTTGTTTGACGTCTCTTCTTGTCCACCACATATGCCTCAACCATCCTACCCTTAGCTCCTTTTTGTGATTCTCCAAAATCCCTTCAAGTTCAGCTTTAACACGTATCAAAGTTTCGTCACCGAACTTGTGGATATCCTGATATCCCATGAACCTTGTTCGCCTTTGATCCCGTACATACACCAACCCAAATGGTCTGTCCCTAAAAGTATACGGTGTCCTTTCTCTGATCCCTGGCGGTTGGAAATCAGGCTTGACCAAGTTTAACTTCCTCTGGTAGCTCTCTACCCCAAGATGAACATCCTCAACTCTCTGTCTGATTACAATACTGCGGATGTAAATCAGAAGAGAATTGATGATGTCATATTGAAGACGACCTGATAGATGTTCAAGCTTGCCTTGAATCTTAAGAAGATACATATCTTCGATGTTGTTGAGATTCAGGTACGGATAATCAGATTCCTTGAAGGTGTATTCCTGTCCATCTTGTCGTCGTACGGTGATCTTTGTTAGGAAGTTATACCCATAGTTGGATTCAGTTTCAGCGCTGACGATAGAGAGTATCCGACTCTTGTGAAACACATCCTTGTTAGACGGTTTTGAAAGCTTATACTTATAGAACCACTTACGCATATCTGGCCAGTGATAGACATCGAGAACGACGTCGTCGTTATATTCTTCAACTTCTTTGAGGAATAAGTCGTCTATCTGTTCTTCAAAACCATCGATCACGTAGGAAGCTGCCGGACACTTAGTGAGGGAGGTTGCATACCATTTTTCAGGATCCGTATTACCATAGATCAGATACTCCAAGTCCTTATTGAAGAAGTACTTCTTGGGTATCTGTAGGTTGTGTGAGGGTCCGATGAGAGGTAAAGGTTTGGAATAATCACGGAGATTAGAGGAGCCATTAAAGTCCCAATTCACATTCTCGGACATTGCCCTTGCAACCTGTTCCAAGTTATATTCGAACTCCAAATGTGTGGTGGTAACTGTCTTGAACTTAGTAAAGCCAGCTTCTCGAACCTTTACAATGTCGGAAAGCTCTAACTGCTGAACCCGCATTACCTTTTTCAGACGTTTGGTAAAATCCACAACAGATGCGGTAGTTTGAACATCTTCAGGAGTATCAAGATGCGCATCCACCAGTTGTTCAAACCATGTTTGCTTCGTAGCCTCGGGATTGACCCATTCTGGTGCAGGCAACAAAGCTACATCAGCTGGTGGTGCAGTAACAGTTGTGAACCTGGGAGGAGCAATATCCGTTTCATGTTGCTCCGTTGGGAAGTCATTATGGTGTTCATTGTTGTCAAACACACCCGTTTCTTGTAGAACAAACACCCTTCAGTGCCAGTGGATTGAACGGTAGTAGTAGGTTGGGTTACATAAGTACCCTTCTTTCTTGGTCATTTTCCCTTCTTCTTGGCCTGATCGTCCTTGTCAGTATCATCCCGACGACGTTTACTGGGTTTGTCTTGCTTGCATGTCTCCCCTTTCCTTTCAGCTCTCCTAATTGAGTTGATCAAGGCTCGACGAAGCTCTTTTTCATTTGGATCAGCGGCGACACATTCGAGTAACTTTTCTTTGAAGTATGAAACTGGTGGATCTGACGGTAAAGTCTGAAGAGTCACGGGCGTGGTTCGAAGACGATTAGCCACCACGCGATCCAACTTTCTCTTCATATACTCTTTCATCAGCCCAGGAATAGTTTCTGACAGTTCCGCGCTAATTTGTTGAGGTAGGGTGTTGTTGATGTAGTGATCACACACCGTCTCAATGTTATAGCCTTTGAACTCATGCATATCCTTTTGAAGTGCTTCGAGCTGTTGTTGTTGTGCTTCGATCTTTGCTTCTAACTCTTTGAGTTTATCATTGTTGTCAGGTAATGGTTCAGTAGGTGCGGGTGATGGTGGAGTGTGCACTGTGGTGTCAGCAATTGGTGACGGTGTTTTGGTTTTAGAGGTGTCAGCAGGTGGTGATGGATTCACTGGTGGGGTTGGTATTCTATCATCACCCCGTTTTTCAGTTTCTGTATCACTTTCCTTACCTGTTTCCTCACCACTTTCTTGATCAGTTGTTTCCTCAGCATCGTCAGTATCCTTGACTTTCTCACTTTTTCCTTCATCGTCATTCATCTCATCATCTGTTGATTTCTCATCATCTTCAGCATCTTTTTCTATCTCTGTGTTCCCTTCATCTTCATTCTTATCATTCTCTTCCTTGTCACTTTCAGATTCCGAGTCTGTGTGATCGCCGTGGTCAGATTTGGACTCATTTTCAGACTCCATTTCCGAACTACCAACAGTCTGACTATGTGTAGCCTCTGAGTCCTCTTCTGACTCCGATTCATCCCATGGATGTGAAGCTGATCCTTCACCCAGTTCCTTTCCTCTGTGTTTCTTCTTATCAGCTTTATACTTGGCTAAACTCTCTTCTGTGGCCTTTTGTAACTGTTCTTCTTCCTCGTCTCTTGTTGATGGTTGTTCAATCTGCTCATATGATGTATCATTGATCTTAATTTTTTTACCCTTGCCTTTTCCCAAATCTTTATCACCTTTAGCCAGTGCGGATTTGAGCTTGATGATCGATTTTCGACGTTCCTCCCTCAGATCTATGGTTTCTTCTTCTTCATGCTCTTCCGAAGATTCATCTCGAAGTGTCATCTTTTTCTTTGTCTCACGGGTAATCTTTTTGGTACGCGAAGAGGAAGAGATAACAGTCTTGCCTCTTTCGCGACCTCTACCTCTTGTCGCTTTAGCCCTCTTAGCTGTAACACCGACTTCACCAGCTTTTTCCGCATCATCATACCAGTCATAGGCTTCAGTTGCCTTGACCGGATCAGACAATAGCTTGGGAGGAATCCTTAATCCGCGTTTGGTAGTGTTGGAAGCATGGATCCTGATAGTAGAGAGAACGTGATCCATACTTTCCATGTGATAATCTTCGCTTAGGCGTCTATCAATTTCTGGATGCTGATCCATGAAATAAGCGATGATCAATTTGGTGAAGCGAGGAAACGAAACTTTGTAAACCTTCTTCTTAGCAAATTGTTCGTACTGATAGATCATATCGGTCCAGATATAGCGAGCAAAGTCCACGTGGTGCAGGTTAATGACACCGTGAAAGAACTTGAGGTGTTCAAGTCTGGGGTGTTCTAAACCTGTTTCCTTCCCAGTGATGCAGTGACTTATGATTGTGAAGAGTGTCAACCATGGTTGTGGAATATACTTTCGGTCGACCTTAGAACTGGAGGTGAGGTCCTCACTGTCTTCATCATAGCCAATAGCTTTCAGATTATCAACAATCTGCTGAAAGGTGGGATCTTTGCGGAAAACTCCATTGGGAATGGACTCTGGTGTAGGAAGATCAAGAATTGTCCTAAGAGTGTCGACGCCAAACTTGATTCGCTTGTCATTAATCGTTATTCCCATCGTCTTCGTGTCTTTGCTGACAAACATCTTGTGCCAGAACTGATGCATGTAAACCTCAGGTACACTCGCCGTCTTAGTCATGACAGGGTTGACGAAGTGTCTCTTCAGTATTTCAACCATTATCTGACAGGACTTGTGACATTTCAGCTCATCGAAATTTGCTCTGGAGTTAGACTTGCTGATCTCGCGCTCATCCCCTTCTAGGATCATTACTGACCTTGCAATGGAAGTCTGAGACATGACTATCCTATATATCACAAACACAAACAACCACACAAAAGTGGGTGTAGAACAATGTTAGTGTTAGTGATGTATTTCATGATCTCAATTCGGCCAAAATGATGTATTACGTAGAAAGAGACAATCACAAATACTCATACATGACTTAAACAGGCAAAGATCAGCACTCATCAGCAAAATATCAGCAAACAGACTTAAGAGCAGAACTGATACAAAAACTTAACCAAGTCTGCAAAATAGAAGTTACTCGGAAAAATAACCATTTACTCGGAGGAAAGAATTCTTACTCGGAGGATTTTGGTCAAAGTTGGAAATATCCGGTCTAAGTAGGAGACAACAAGTTTCCTTACTCGGAAACTTTCCAAAATCCTCCTGACTCGGAGTTGTGGCTTACTCGGAAATTTGGTTCACATATTTACTCGGAAAAACTAATTTAAGCATTACTCGGAAAGTCTGAGTTACTCGGAAAAAATGAAAGTCATTTACTCGGAAAGTCTATTGATCGCCTTACTCGGAGACAATCTGAGTTACTCGCAATATTTCATAGAAATCTTCTAAGTCCCTCTGTTTAAAATTCCTTGCTCGGAGATAAATAGACTTGCTTGGAAAAATGGTTTAACATTTTCAAAGTAACTAAGACCAATCTCCTTGCTCGGAGAGAACATGATTTGCTCGATAATATTCAACAATTACTCGGAAACATTCAAACAACCGTAAATCTTTTAGGACATGATCAAGCAATAAGTAGGAAACTACTAACAGCTTAAAACCACTGTCCTAAACACAATCATGCATGCATAACAAACCATACAGAAAATTCCACAGCACATTTAGAGCCTAAAATCATTCGAATGAGAACAATTATTAGAATCGTGTAATGAGAACTTAGGCGCATGCTAACAAGACAGAATCAAACATATCCTACCAATAAAATCACTAAAACAGACATTCATATGTTCCCAGCCAATAATTCGACCTAAATAACTATCATAATCTCAATACGCAGCAAATGTTGATAAACAAGACAATTAAACATTGAAAGATCACTCCTTAACATGTTGTCATGATCAAGAAACCACACAATTAGACTGAATCGTTCCAAACAAGAAATCCCTAAATCTATCCTATGAACCCTAATTCACGAACGAGCAAATTGAGCTACAGAGATGATATGAGATTTCAAACGAGTAATGACAATACATAATTAGACATGATTAACACTTACAAATGCGTTTTCCAGAAAATAAAAAACGTGCGTATGAGTGGCTAAAATTAGGCGGGTTGTATTTTATGTGTGTGTGTTAACTGTGAGATTTGTGAAAAAGAAAAAAATGAATAAGACTTGGGCTTTTATAGTTTTGAAAGTATGCACTCTTGACATTGATAACGCCTAAATCTAACATGTTTTTAGTAGCGTTATTGGTAGTTTTATATATGTTTTGTGGTTATATTTATATGCTTTTGTTATTAAATCATACCAAAGTGTGTTTGCAAAGCATTTGTAGCCAAACACAGGAAAATGGATGGAAAAGATGCAAAAATGAGGAAGAAGGAAATATTTATGATTGCATGTGAGTCTTGTGTCAAGTTCTGCACCGTAAGGTATTTCAATGAGTTAAAGTCCAAGTAGTCGAGTTAATAAGCTTAAGGATGAAGGGAAAGATCAAAGAATCAAGAGCTACGACCGAGAAACAAGTCATACGGAAAAGTCCAAGAAAAAGGTCTACCAGCAGTAGCCATCCGATCGGTCGCCGCCCGCAACCGAATCGGATGAGGAGAATTGGGAATTACCGAGAAGACCAACCGATCGGTAGACCATTCTATCCGATCGGTTGGAGGTTGCTGTTGACCCAAAACTTCCTTATTAAGGATTGTGACTTTACAAATCCGGTTCTAGGTCCTTCTTTTCAGTATTCTAACCTATTCAATACTACTTGGAGAGCAAGAGAAGCATTTATGCACTTAGACCCTTGGTTAGAGCAATTTATTGAACCATTTTTTGGGTATTTATGTATACCAATCAATCTCTAGAAAAGAGGGAGTGCTTGTATGCTAGAGGAGAGAACCACTCATAGAAAATACTCAGAAAATTCGTCCTTAGGTCCAGGAGAAGAAAGAAAGTCGAATACACCATTTCCATTGCTTGTGGAATCATTGTCTTTCACTTGTAATCTTATTTCCAATCATTGTAAGACTTTCAATCATGGTTTCTAATGTTCAAAGTATTGAGTTTGCATTTATGTTTGCTATGAGCGGCTAGTGCCTTTGTGCACTTGCTTAGATGATGTGTATTATTTATTGATTGGCATATGATTGTGATAACATGTTTTAATCCAATTTCAAATTGATTCTAAGAACCAATTGTGATAAAGTTTCATAGTGACATTTGGGTAATCAAGTTTAACTAGAGCTAGTAATCTTAAGGGTCGAAAGAACTATTGTTATTCCACTAGTTATAATCATTTGTCTATGAATGATTGTTGTCTTCCACTATTCTTGATTAAACAAAGGAACTTAATTGTGATTGTAATGAAAATGCTTTTGTCTATCAAAACGGATTGATTGTAAACCAATTTAAAGGTCGAGAGATTAATAGTTTACTTTCAATTGTGACTTTTTGTCTATAATCGGTTACCTTTTGTATTGACCATTTCCTAAGCTTGTTTGATAAAACAAAAGATTGTTTTTGTGTTTGAGGAACACCAACTCATGAACCTTGAATTGATCTTGAATTGATTGGTTAAACGTAATGCTTGTTTTTATAAACCAAGATCTTGACGAAGGTTTAATTTGTAGAAACAATAGATTAGTGCCAAAACTAATTATCACAACGAACATGTTATCCAAAGTTATCACAATCATATTAGTCAATTGTAGTACACTAGTCTAAGCAAGTGTAGTTTTTAATCATTTGAATTTTCATAATATCATTGCTACTTGTTTGAGAAAGTTGTTTTTAACTTACAATTCGATTCACTACACAAATCCCTGCGAACGATCCCGACTTACCATCAAAATCTTGCTACAACGGACGAGTATACTTGCTCGTATGTGTTGTCATTAGATTCGGTAATTCACCCTTTATAAATTTAAAACTTGCACCGAACCGGGCACATCAAGTTTTTGGCGCCGCTGCCGGGGATTTTGATCGTGTTTCTGTAAGTTTTAGTCCATTTCTCACATAGTTAGTTTTCGTAAAAAAAAAAAAAAAAAAGTCTTACCGAGCTGCCCATCCGATCGGTTGTTCATCCATCCGATCGGTTTTCGAAAATTTTCATTTACCAAGAGAACCATCCGATCGGCGGACACTTCCATCCGACCGGATCCTTCAAACCAAATTTACCGAGAGATCTATCCGATCGGTAGACCATTCTATCCGATCGGTTGGACGATTCTGATCTTTTCAAATTGTTTTCATTCTTCATTCGTTTGTTTAGAAATTGCCTCGATTCTCTGGGGAATTGTATGAACACTCGATCAACTGGAGTAGAACCAATTCCACCACTTTTCGATCCCGAAAGTTTGATTCGAACAAGATCTAGAAGAAGAAGAAGAATACCCTTTGTTCCATTAGCCAATCGTGTGCCAAGAGTACCAAACCCAACTTTTGATAACCTTTTTGAAGCCAAAGTCGTTTATAACCCATTCACTGATCAACCTTTTCCCATGGCTGACGATCAACCCATTTGGGAAGCAAACCGAGCCGTAGCACCCACTCCAGGAGCTGCTATTGTTGCTGTCAACTTAGGTGGCAATTTCACCGTGAAAGGTCACCATCTTTCTATGATCAAAGACCGTCAATTTGATGGCCGTTCGAGGGCCGATCCTCACAAACACGTTGCCGAATTCATTGAAATTTGTGGCATGTTCCGATACGGTGATACAAATGTGGATGCCATTAAACTCAAAATTTTCCCGTCATCACTTGCTGGAGATGCAAAAGTGTGGTATAACGAATTAACACCAGGAATCATCACTACTTGGGAGGAGATGAGGCAAGCTTTTGTAAGCCGATTCTTTCCACCTGCAATGTTTGATCGACTCATGGGAGAAATTCGTGCTTTCACACAAAACCCTAACGAATCACTCGTCGAAGCCTGGCTTCGTATGAAGGATTTACTTCGAAGTTGTCATGGACATGGTTTAGGACGAGGAACCATTATCCAAATCTTTTAGCATGGACTTGATGAAACATCTCAAGGAATTCTCGATGCTGGAGGAATATTTCTTTATAAGACTCCTAACCAGGCATACCAATTGCTTGAAGACCGAGTTCTTCTCAAACTCGACTGGTCAAAAGATGCCAAGACAAAACCCTTAAGAAAAACCGTTGCCTTTGCCGAAAGTTCTGATTCATCTAAACTCATGGAGAAAATGGAAACCTTGGTTTCCAAAATCGACTCGCAATACAAAGATCTTAGAGGAGAGATGAAAGAAATGCGAGATGGTTGTAACAACTGTGGAGGTAACCACCCGTCATCAGAATGCGATGATCAACCTATGGATCAACCAAAAGAAGGAGAAGCTAATTACATCCAAGGAGGATACCGTGGAGGCGGATATCGTGGAAATTATTACGGACGAAACTCTGCTAGTTGGCAAGATCGCCAACAAAGGGATAACAACCATGAGTCCCAACCAAAAGTAGAGAACCAAACTTCACAAAATTCCGACAAGAAACCTGAAGAAACAGATTTTGAAAAAATGATGAGAGAATTCGTCACAGCTCAAAAATCAACCAACGAGTTCGTCAAGAATCAATTCTTCAATCTCAAGACCAAAGTTGAGCAAGGTCAGAAAAATCATCAAGCGTCTATCCAAGATCTTGAAAACAAATTCGGTAGACTTTCTGATCAAATTTCTTCCCGACCATCAGGTTCGTTGCCTAGTGACACCCAAACCAACCCAAAACCATCGTCATCATCGAACGATAAGACTTATCGTCCACCACCAACCAGAAATGAGCATATCAATGCTGTATTCACAAGAAGTGGCCTGTCTTATGATCCACCACCCAACCCAAACAACACCACAACTATCAATTACGATAGTGAGGATGAAGATGAAGAATCCAAGAAGGAAAATACACCAAAAACACCACCCAAACCCAAACCCAAACCCAAACCCAAACCATCAGTTAAGGCATACACTCCAAAAATTCCATATCCTCAGAGCCTTAAGAAAGAAAGAATGGAGGAGCGTTATAAGAAGTTTGTTGAAATAATCAAAGAAGTTAGACTCAATGTACCTCTCATTGATGTTTTAGCCGGAATGCCCAATTACGGGAAATTTTTGAAAGAACTTCTTAACAACAAGAACAAGTTGGAGCAAATATCCGCTACCTTTCTCAATGAAGAATGTTCAGCTATTGTTCAAAACAAAATTCCACAAAAACTCGGAGATCCCGGAAGTTTTCTGATTCCATGCATATTAGGAAACAACATCACATGCGATGCTTTAGCCGACTTAGGTGCGAGTATCAATTTGATGCCCTATTCGCTGTATACAAAACTTTCCATCAACACCTTGAAACCCACAAGGATGAGTATCCGACTAGCTAATCATACTTACCAATATCCTGTTGGTATTGCTGAGAATATGCTTGTCCAAGTAGGTAAATTCATTTTTCCAGTGGATTTTGTGATTTTAGAAATGGAGGAAGACAGTAGAGTACCCCTTATTTTAGGAAGACCTTTTCTAAACACCGTTGATGCGATCATCAAAGTAAAAGGAAAAGAACTCAATCTTGGAGTTGGAGAAGATAGAATCACCTTTTTAATCGATAAAGCAATGCAATATCCACATTCCAGTGATGACACTTGCTTTAACATTGATATAATCGATGAAGTCACTGAGGAAGAATTGGATGCATTACTTGAAGATTCTGATCCATACATGACTATTTCAGAGAAGATTAGTGAAACAAACTTTGATAAAGAATTCGCTGATTTTATGGAAGTAAAGATTGATGAAGAAGAAACAGAAGTTGAAGAAGGAGAGATAATAGAAGAAGATTTTGAGGAAATCAGTTTTAATGATCAAATGAGGATCAAAACATCACTTCAAGAACCACCGACTGATCTTGAGTTGAAACCACTTCCCAAAGATCTTGAATATGCTTACTTGGAAGACAACTCACTCCTTCCAGTAGTCATATCTTCGTTGCTCAATGATTATGAGAAAGAATGTCTGATCTCAGTTCTTAAGAAGCATAAAGAAGCTTTTGCGTGGAAAACTTCTGACATCCCAGGAATCAGTCCTGATTTTTGCAAACACAAAATCAATTTCGAAGAAGATGCCAAACCAGTTGTAGAAAGACAACGTCGACTCAACCCCAACATGAAAGAAGTTGTTAAAAAAGAAATCATCAAACTTCTTGATGCTGGTATCATTTACCCCATCGAAGATAGTCCTTGGGTGAGTCCTGTTCACTGTGTTCCAAAAAAAGGAGGAATGACTGTTGTGACCAACGAACGAAACGAATTATTTTCTACTAGAACTGTCACTGGATGGCGAGTATGTATTGATTACAGAAAATTAAACAAAGCCACCAGAAAAGATCATTTTCCTTTGCCTTTTCATGGATCAAATTCTTGAGAGATTAGCAGGAAACAAATACTTTTGTTTTCTCGATGGTTTTTCAGGATATTTTCAAATTCCTATTGATCCGGCTGATCAAGAAAAGACTACATTCACATGTCCCTTTGGAACTTGCGCTTACAGGCGTATGCCTTTTGGATTATGTAATGCTCCCGCGACTTTTCAAAGATGTATGATTGCTATATTCCAAGATATGCTTGAAACGTCTATGGAAGTTTTCATGGATGACTTTTCAGTTTTCGGAAGCTCATTCGAAGCTTGCCTTTCTAACCTCGATAAAATGCTTGAAAGATGTAAAGCTGCACATCTTGTTCTCAACTGGGAGAAATGTCATTTCATGGTAACTAAAGGAATTGTGTTAGGATACAAAATTTCCAGCGCAGGAATGGAGGTTGACAAAGCAAAGATCGATGTCATAACCAAATTACCACCCCCAACTAACGTTAAAGCCGTTAGAAGTTTCCTAGGACATGCAGGTTTTTACCGTCCTTTCATTAAGGTTTTTTACAAAATATCTCGTCCAATGACGAAACTTCTTGAAAAAGATTCTGTTTTCGATTTTAATGCAGACTGCATGAAAGCATTCGAAGCATTGAAAACACAACTGACTAGTGCACCCATTATGGTTTCCCCTGATTGGTCACTACCATTCGAGCTTATGTGCGATGCAAGCGATTTTGCTGTTGGAGCTGTGTTAGGACAACGAGAAGAGAAACATTTTCGTCCTATATATTTTTCCAGCAAAACACTCAACAATGCTCAACAGAATTATACAGTTACAGAGAAAGAATTGTTAGCCGTTGTTTTCGCTTTCGATAAATTCAGATCATACCTTGTACTTTCGAAAACAATCGTGTTCACCGATCATTCAGCGTTAAAATATCTGTTTGCGAAACAAGATACCAAACCGCGTCTCATCCGATGGATTTTACTACTCCAAGAATTCGATATCGAAATCAAAGATAAGAAAGGAGCATAAAATCTAGCCGCTGATCATCTATCTCGTTTAGAAAATCCAAATCTGGAAGAGTTAAAAGAAGATGAGATTGACGATTATTTTCCGGATGAAACACTCATGACTGTTGATACAATTGATGACAACGAAATTCCATGGTTTGCCGATTATGCAAATTATCTCGTTGGAGGAATTCTAAAGAAAGGATTAACTCATACCCAACAAAGTAAATTCTTTTCGGATCTTAAACATTATTATTGGGAAGAACCCTATCTTTTCAAAATGTGTCCCGATGGGATGATTAGAAGATGTGTTTATGGTTCTGAAACGAGAAGAATTCTCGATGAATGTCATCATGTCCCAACTGGGGGACATTATGGTCCTTCTACCACCGCTAAAAAAGTCTTTGATGCTGGATTCTATTGGCCCACTATTTTTAAAGAAGCCCATACTCTTGTTAAGAATTGTGATGCTTGCCAAAAATCCGGTAGTCTTTCTCGAAGAGATGAAATGCCACAAAAGAGCATTCAAGTCTATGAATTATTCGATATTTGGGGAATTGATTTCATGGGGCCGTTTCCTAAATCACACAAATACGAATACATTCTCATTGCTATTGATTATGTTTCCAAATGGGCTGAAGCGGAAGCTCTACCCACCAATGATGCACGAGTAGTAGTCAATTTTCTCAAAAAGCTTTTCGCTCGTTATGGAATTCCTAAAGCTTTAATAAGTGACCGAGGAACCCATTTCTGTAACAAACAAATGGAGAAAATTATGAAGCGATACGGAGTTCATCATCGTTTCGCTACAGCTTATCACCCACAGACCAGTGGTCAAGTCGAAAATACCAACAGAGCCTTAAAAAGGATACTCGAAAAAACGGTTAAAGACAATCCCGCCGTTTGGTCGAGAAAACTAGATGATGCTCTGTGGGCATTTCGCACGGCTTACAAAACACCAATTGGTACAACACCATACAGATTGTTGTATGGAAAAACTTGTCATTTGCTGTTTGAAATCGAACATCGCGCTTACTGGGCACTAAGAAACTGTAACCCATATCTCAAAGTAGCTGGAGAAAAGAGATTTTTGCAATTGCATGAACTCGATGAGCTTAGACTACAAGCTTATGAGAACTCCAAACTTTACAAAGCAAGAACAAAAGCTTATCATGACAGAAAGCTAAGAATCAGAAAAGAATTCAAAGCTGGAGACAAAGTTCTGCTTTTTAACATGAAGTATAAGTTCAAAGCTCCCAAGCTGAAACCGAAATGGTTCGGACCGTATACAGTGAAACATGGATTTCCATCGGGGTATGTTGAATTGCATGACAAACATGGTGGAAGTTTCATTGTTAATGGGCACCGAATTAAGTTATACTATGACAAGGAGCAATTGAATGAAGTTTCTATTCAAGAGATTCCGCCTGAATCCGAATATGAAGCCATAACATTTATGACACCCTTCCCGGCCGATTTTAGGAAAAACACTCTGTGGGCCGAAGACACCGGTTATATCTATGATGTTCTTCCAAGACCGTGGGAGAAAGTTAAGTTGGAATACATAGATGAAACTGGAGAAGGAATAGTGATTGGAAATGTGTTGTACGTTCCAAAATTTCCAAAGAAGAAGTCAGCAATTGCACCAACATGAAGAGAGAGAAGTTCGAGTCCGGCTGATGACTCGTTAATAAAACAAGCGCTTCTCGGGAGGTAACCCGTGTGTTTGCTATTTTTATTTTCATTTTTATTTTCTAGTGATTAAATCCCAAAGTTTTTCTAAATCGCTTAGTTGAACTTAAGTGTGGGGGTGTATCACTGTCCTTTAAATAAATCGTAGGAATATCTCGTGTGTATTTCTTTTGTTTTTAGATTACTGCAGGTAATGATTTCGAAGCTTGGACGCTAGGATCAAGACTCCTCTTGAGCAGAAAATACGGTTTATTCTCTTATTTCCCTATTTCATTCTTTGTCGTTTATCACATTGAGGACAATGCTTAACTTAAGGGTGGGGGGGGGGGGGGGTGAACAGGAAAATAAGAATAGATTGTAGTTTCGAGCTGAATTTTAAATTTTGTTTGCCCTTGTAATCTAGTCTTTTGTCATTTTAAAGATCAATACTAGAATAACTGGATTTATCCACTGGTAAAATTCTGTGATTTTGAAAATTCGAGATGTGTTCCGATTAATATTGCAATCCATTCTGAGATCGATAACATTTGCTAGCACAGATTATAGCCCTTTCTACTAAATTCTGAGGATTTGAGCCTGTTCTATATATAGCATACATCTTTTATGCTTAGATCTTTTGCTATGAGTGTGCCGGTGATTTTATTTATTCTAGAACTTGTACTTGTAAATCATTACGAGACCGTTGTGAGATCACATTTCATTTGTGATATAAGTGTATATGCGTGATAAGAGGCAACCTTAGGATTTATCCCAAATGGCCTTCCATTTTCATATAATGCTATATTAGCTAGCTACATTGGCTAGTTAACCACTCATATGGACCCATTTGTTAGCATTTGTCTTTAATGCTAGATACCCCTAGTTACACCCGCCGAGCCTATCTTTTCTTTTGATACAATCCAGAAAAATTCAAAAAGATTTTACACCTTTTTAGCCTAGCCTTATCCTTAGTCAAGTCTTGGTTGGTTGCTAGCTATTTGGCAAGATGGATGTTATGTGGAAATCATGAAAGTTCAAAGAAAGCGCAAGCTCCGAAAGTTGTTATCCAAGTAAGGTCATCGCGACTATAAGATGACAAAAAAAAAAGAAAAAAAAAAGAAGAGTCATCGCAACTATAAGGTGACAAGAATAAGCCAATGGGCTAGTAAATCAAGTATGAATAAAGGAAGTATGGAGTTTTTCGCAAAATGGCATGATAGTGGTTTGTAATAGCTAGTAACATTTGGTTCATAGACTTTGAGTAATTTTGTTTTTATTTTCAACCAATTTCATAAATATATTCCATGCCTTATCCTACCCTTTTTTTTGACTTTGTGAAATTATTAAGTGTATGGACATGTAGTGACCATCCGATTTCTTGAGGAACTGACTAACGTTGTTAGCGATCTAGGGCGTATTTTGGCGACCATCCGTTATGCAAGTAACGTCGTTAGCGAACCAAGGTACAATCTAGTGACCATCCGTTATTTGGTAATGCAAGAATTCGTTGTTAGTGAGCTATTATGTTTTGCATGAGATAGTGGCGCATTAGTCCATTATTACCCTTAAGCCTTAAGCCCGAATAAAAGCCCTCTTTGATATGTATGCTTGGCGCTCACACCATTTCGGTGTAGTTTTGTTTCTTGTACAAGCCTATGGTAATATTTAGATCATGACTGAGCAAATGAGTGTCATTCCTCTTCTATAATCCATCCATCATACAAATGAGTGTTTGAGTGAATTATATTTCATTTTCCTTTCATGAGGTGTTTAGTAATGTGTATCATGCAAGAAAATCATTTGGGTATTGTCAAACATCTCGATGATTCAACCATAAAAGCTTAAAACGATGAATCTAGCTTGTACTCGTGCTTGATAGATTTGCATCACATTTTCCTAATCATTTGCGTATACCATGTGGATAATTGTTTTTACTTCTAGATTTGCATGAGGGCAAGCAAAGTTCAAGTGTGGGGGATTTGATAACGCCTAAATCTAACATGTTTTTAGTAGCGTTATTGGTAGTTTTATATATGTTTTGTGGTTATATTTATATGCTTTTGTTATTAAATCGTACCAAAGTGTGTTTGCAAAGCATTTGTAGCCAAAGACAGGAAAATGGATGGAAAAGATGCAAAAATGAGGAAGAAGGAAATATTTATGATTGCATGTGAGTCTTGTGTCAAGTTCTGCACCTTAAGGTATTTCAATGAGTTAAAGTCCAAGTAGTCGAGTTAATAAGCTTAAGGATGAAGGGAAAGATCAAAGAATCAAGAGCTACGACCGAGAAACAAGTCATACGGAAAAGTCCAAGAAAAAGGTCTACCAGCAGTAGCCATCCGATCGGTCGCCGCCCGCAACCGAATCGGATGAGGAGAATTGGGAATTACCGAGAAGACCAACCGATCGGTAGACCATTCTATCCGATCGGTTGGAGGTTGCTGTTGACCCAAAACTTCTTTATTAAGGATTGTGACTTTACAAATCCGGTTCTAGGTCCTTCTTTTCAGTATTCTAACCTATTCAATACTACTTGGAGAGCAAGAGAAGCATTTATGCACTTAGACCCTTGGTTAGAGCAATTTATTGAACCATTTGTTGGGTATTTATGTATACCAATCAATCTCTAGAAAAGAGGGAGTGCTTGTATGCTAGAGGAGAGAACCACTCATAGAAAATACTCAGAAAATTCGTCCTTAGGTCCAGGAGAAGAAAGAAAGTCGAATACACCATTTCCATTGCTTGTGGAATCATTGTCTTTCACTTGTAATCTTATTTCCAATCATTATAAGACTTTCAATCATGGTTTCTAATGTTCAAAGTATTGAGTTTGCATTTATGTTTGCTATGAGCGGCTAGTGCCTTTGTGCACTTGCTTAGATGATGTGTATTATTTATTGATTGGCATATGATTGTGATAACATGTTTTAATCCAATTTCAAATTGATTCTAAGAACCAATTGTGATAAAGTTTCATAGTGACATTTGGGTAATCAAGTTTAACTAGTGCTATTAATCTTAAGGGTCGAAAGAACTATTGTTATTCCACTAGTTATAATCATTTGTCTATGAATGATTGTTGTCTTCCACTATTCTTGATTAAACAAAGGAACTTAATTGTGATTGTAATGAAAATGCTTTTGTCTATCAAAACGGATTGATTGTAAACCAATTTATAGGTCAAGAGATTAATAGTTTACTTTCAATTGTGACC
Source organism: Artemisia tridentata subsp. tridentata (assembly GCA_021014915.2). Classification (NCBI taxonomy): domain Eukaryota; kingdom Viridiplantae; phylum Streptophyta; class Magnoliopsida; order Asterales; family Asteraceae; genus Artemisia; species Artemisia tridentata. Next base: position 424,812,232 of record CP139506.1, read on the forward strand.
GTTTGTCTATAATCGGTTACCTTTTGTATTGACCATTTCCTAAGCTTGTTTGACCTAAGCTTTTTTGATAAAACAAAAGATTGTTTTTATGTTTGAGGAACACCAACTCATGAACCTTGAATTGATCTTGAATTGATTGGTTAAACGTAATGCTTGTTTTTATAAACCAAGATCTTGACGAAGGTTTAATTTGTAGAAACAATAGATTAGTGCCAAAAATAATTATCACAACCAACATGTTATCCAAAGTTATCACAATCATATTAGTCAATTGTAGTACACTAGTCTAAGCAAGTGTAGTTTTTAATCATTTGGATTTTCATAATATCATTACTACTTGTTTGAGAAAGTTGTTTTTAACTTACAATTCGATTCACTACACAAATCCCTGCGAACGATCCCGACTTACCATCAAAATCTTGCTACAACGGACGAGTATACTTGCTCGTATGTGTTGTCATTAGATTCAGTAATTCACCCCTTATAAATTTAAAACTTGCACCGAACCTGGCACATCAGACATCTTTAATCCCTTAACTATTTACCTAGTTTATTAAAAGTCCTAGAATGCAAGACCTATTAAAACTTGACACATTCAGCCCTTGTGATATGAAGGGATAACACATATTATCCATTGTGATGAGATTTTTTTTTTTTTTTTTTTTTTTTTTTTTTTTTAAGAATATGAAAATATTTACAAAAAAAACCATGATGTTTGACTCATTTAACTTTGTGTAATAAAGTTTTCTAAGTCTGCAGGAGTCAAGCATCGCATACCAATCTAGTGAACTAATCCCACAAATCTTGCATGAGGCAAGGCTTTGGTGAATAAGTCGGCCAGTTGGTATTCCGTACCCACAAAGTAAAGTTCTATGGTACCCTGTTCCACATGCTCTTTGATGAAGTGATAACGAAGAGCAATATGCTTGGACTTGGAATACTGAACGGTGTTGCATGATATAGCAATGGCACTCTTGGAGTCGCAATACATCGGAATCTTGTTGAACACGTATCCGTAATCCATCAACTGTGATCGCATCTAGATGACCTGAGCATAGCATGCCGACATGGCTACGTATTCCAATTTTGTTGATGACAGTGACGTACAATCCTGCTTCTTTGACTGCCAAGATACGAGTTTCTCACCTAAGAATTGCACTCCCCCTGAAGTACTTTTCCTTGTGTCTAAGCATCCTGCATGATCAGCGTCTGAAAAGGCGATTAGTTCAAAGCCAGAATCCTTCGGATACCAGATCCCCAAGTGAATGGTTCCATTTATATATCGAAGGATTCTTTTAACCTCAGTGAGGTGTCGATCAGTTGGTCTAGACTGATAGCGGGAGCAAAGATATGTGGCAAAGACTATGTCTGGTCTGCTGGCTGTTAAATACATGAGTGACCCAATGATACCACGGTATTTGGTAGGGTCAGTAGGTTTCCCATGTAAATCAGCATCCAGCTTAGGGGATGATGAAGACATCGGTGTATTATAGGTATCACAACTTGACATGCCATGCTTTTTCAAAATTTCTTGTGCATATTTGGCCTGGTTTAGAAAAATACCACGGGGTGATTGATGAACTTGCAGTCCTAAGAAAAACTTCAGTTCACCCATCATGGACATCTCAAAGTTATGTTTCATTAATTTAGCAAAAGCGTTTGAGTATTTTTTATGTGTTGAACCAAAAATGATATCATCCACATAGATTTGAACAATTAAAATGTCCTCCCCGTGTTTTTGTATGAACAGCGTTGGATCAACAGAACCTTTTGTGAAGTGATTAGCTATTAAGAATGCTGACAGTTTATCGTACCATGCCCTCGGGGCTTGTTTAAGGCCATAGAGGGCTTTCTTGAGCCTGTAAACATGCTTCGAATGTTCTGGGTCGACAAAGCCGTCTGGTTGTGTGACGTACATTTCTTCCCGGAGTTGTCCATTCAGAAACGCCGTCTTCACATCCATTTGATATGCAGTGATATTTTTGTGAGCTGCATATGCCAGAAACATACGAACGGCCTCAATTCTTGCCACTGGTGCGAAAGATTCCTCGAAGTCGATACCTTCTTCTTGGCTGTATCCTTTAGCTACCAGGCGAGATTTATTGCGAATAACTGTCCCATCCGCATCCAACTTGTTCTTCCAGATCCATTTTAAGCCGACAACATAAACTCCATCTGGTCGTTCTATCAATTCCCACACTTCTAGATGCTTGAACTGATCGAGTTCTTCTTGCATTGACTCAATCCAATTGTCGTAAGTGAGGGCTTCCTTAATATTTTTCAGTTCGGTTTGACAAACGGTGAGTGCATAAATGCAGTGTTCACCATCGGTTTGGAGTTTCTTGCGTGTCATGACCGAATTGTCTGGATGACCAATCACGTTCACTAAAGGATGATCCTTAGTCCACTTGTGGGTAGATGGGTAGTGTTGAAAGTTTTGGTGCATGTTTGACGGATCCAAGTTTCTCGTTGATGATTCGGCCGTATCTGGAAAGGTGGGTGCCAGAGCAAATGGATTGAAAAGTGCGTCTCCGTCAAAACTTGATGGTGTGGGTACGCCATAAGGTGATTGTGGATCTTCAGCTACCTTCTACAGGATTAGAAAGCAACTCTAGGAGCAGACGAACGCCTAGGAGCAATACCAAGACCACTAGAGTCTCGCCTGTTTCTGAGAGTGCATGCAAGAAAGTAGAAGAACACCCTAGGAATTTAAAGCTTTCAAATAAGGAACAAATGTCATCTGGATGTAATGTTAAGAATAGTGTTTTGAATGCATGTAATGACTCACCTTGTTTAATGCAAAATAAATCTTTGTCTGAAAATGCTTGTGATGATATTGTTTATGATACTCTGAATGTGAATGATATGCCTGAACAGAAAAATGTTCCTTTAGTAACTAAGGCTAAGTCTAGATATATTCGAAGACTTATTGTAAAAGCTAGGAAAACCACTAGTAGCCTATTACCTAAGGACCATATTAAGCTTTGTGAATGGAAACCAACGGGTAGAATGTTTGCGCTTAAGAATGGCACATTAGAAATAGTTCCCAATGCTACAACGGAAACCATCTCTAAGTGTAATTCACCTGTTACATCTAACCCTCTGGAACCAAATGTTAAACGGTTTCCATATACAAAATCATTTGTTCTTCGCAGGTCATTGAAATTTGTCTTTGGATCATCGACTCGGGTTGCTCCAAGCACATGACCGGGAATCTGAAGCTGCTGATCAACTTTGTATGGCAGTTCATGGGGACTGTACAGTTTGGGAATGATCATGTTGCAGCTATTCTGGGTTATGGAGATCTTCGGTTTGGAAATTATCAGATCACTCGGGTTTACTATGTCGAAGGGTTGGGACACAATCTGTTCTCAGTCGGACAGTTTTGTGATGCTGATTTAGAGGTGGCATTTAGGAGAAACACCTGCTTTGTCAGGAATTTGGTTAGGAATGATCTCTTAATTAGGGATCGTGGCACCAATCTCTATGCTATAGACATAAACCAAATGGCCTCTTCATCACCAATTTGTCTCATGACCAGGGCAGGCGAAACAAAATCTTGGTTGTGGCATAGATGTTTATCCCATCTTAACTTTGACACAATCAACAAGCTTGCCAAAGACAACATCGTCAACGGTCTCCCAAAGTTCAAATACACCAAGGAACACTTATGTCCATCCTGTGAGCAAGGAAAAAGCGAAAGGGCAACATATAAACCTAAACCCGTACCTAGTTCGGTTGAGAGGTTGCATCTGTTGCATATGGACTTATGTGGCCCAATGAGAGTTCAAAGCATAAATGGGAAGAAGTATATTCTTGTAATTGTAGACGACTATTCAAGATATACATGGGTAAAGTTTTTGAGGTCAAAAGACGAAGCACCAGGCACCATCATCACCTTTCTGAAGCGTATTCAAGTTCTACTTCAGGCTCCAGTTAGGATAGTAATAACAGACAATGGCACGGAATTTGTGAATCAGGAGTTAAGATCATTTTTTTAAGAAACGGGTATTACACACCAGACATCAGCTGTTAGAACTCCACAACAGAATGGGGTAGTTGAAAGGAGAAATCGAACTCTTGTGGAAGCTGCTCGCACAATGCTGATTTATTCCAGTGCACCTTTATTCTTATGAGCTGATGCTATCTCCACTGCTTGTTTCACTCAAAACCGATCCCTAGTCCATCCAAGATTCAATAAAACCCCATATGAACTTATCAACAACAGAAAACCCGATATCTCTTACCTTCATGTGTTTGGTGATTTGTGTTATCCAACAAATGACAGAGAAGATCTGGGGAAGTTGAAAGCTAAGGGTGATATTCGAATCTTCATTGGTTATTCGGAAAACTCGAGGGCATTTAGGGTGTATAACAGGAGAATGAAAAAGTTGATGGAGACGATGAATGTGAAGTTTGATAAAATTTCACAAATGGCTTCTGAGAGACTCGCTCTAGAACCCGCGCTTAACCCAATGGCTTCTAATCATACCGGATTAGGACCCGCACCTAATAGTCAAACTTCTGGACATATCAGTTCAGGACTCGTACCCCAAGGCGCTTAATCAATTCCCACGGATAAACCAACAACTCAAGAACTGGAAAAAAATTTCGAGTTTATGTATGATGAGTACTATGGTGGCGCTTCGACAGATGCATCTACACAACATTCCGCTGCACCCGCTCAACCTCAACAACCACCACCACCACCAAATCACGATGCATCAACCACTTTCGAAGCTGACGCACCAACTCCCTCCACATCATCTATATCGACTCCACAAACTCCAAGAATTGAGATTGTGTTACAAAGAATTAATGAGCACGAACAAAACAATGTTGTGTTAGAAGAAGAAGTATTTGAAAACCCATTTGCATCAGATTTCGGTGCATCATCTTCTGGGTTACATGAACCATCTAACACACATTCATCATGTCCAAGGTACCCTTCTACGTTACAGTGGACAAAATACCATCCAATAGAAAAAGTTATTGGTGAACCCTCAAGGCCAATTCAGATGAGAAAACAACTAAACACCGATTGCGACATGTGCATCTATGTCTGCTTAGTCAGTCTCATAGAACCTAAGAACATTCGGGAAGCAATGGCAGATAATGCCTGGATTGAAGCGATGCAGGAAGAACTTTTTCAATATCAATTACATGACACATGGGATTTAGTTCCAAGACAAATTGACAAACTCGTCATTGATCTTAAGTGGTTATGGAAGAACAAAAAGGATGAAGAAATGACTTTGATTCGCAACAAAGCTCGTCTAGTGGCAAAGGGATACAGACAGGAAGAGGGGATAGATTTTGAAGAATCATTCGTGCCAGTTGCAAGGCTTGAATCAGTCAGGATATTCTTAGCATATGCGGCTCACAAGAACATCACGGTTTATCAGATGGACATCAAGACAGCCTTCTTGAATGGGACTCTGAAAGAAGAAGTGTACGTGAGTCAGCCAGACGGATTCGTTGATAAGGATCATCCAGAATACGTCTACAAGCTAAAGAAAGCAATCTATGGTTTGAAACAAGCCCCACGGGCGTGGTATGACGCGTTATCATCTTTCCTACTTCATAATAATTTCACCAAAGGAACAAGTTCAAAAATGACATTTTGATTGTTCAGATTTACGTGGACGACATAATATTTGGGTCCACTAATCCGCAACATTCAAAACATTTTGAAAATCTCATGAAAAGCAAATTTGAAATGTCCATGATGGGTGAATTAAAATTCTTTTTAGGCTTACAAATTCATCAATCCCCACGTGGTATTTTTCTTAATCAGGCTAAATATACAATTGAGATTTTGAAAAAACATGGAATGGAAAATTGTGACTCTGTTGGTACTCCAATGGTCACTTCACCCAAAATAGGCGCTGATATACACGGGAAACCCATGGATCCGAAGAAATATCAGAGCATGATTGGGTCTCTCATGTACTTAACTGCTAGTCGCCCCGATATACATTTTGCTGTTTGTTTATTAGCACGGTTTCAGGCAAGGCCTACCGAACTTCACCTCCTAGAGGTTAAACGCATCTTTCGATACCTACGAAGAACCATTAACATGGGACTTTGGTACCCGAAGGATTCGGAGTTTACACTAACAGCCTTTTCAGATGCCGATCATGCTGGTTGTCAAGTTACAGCAAAGAGTACATCAGGTGGAGCACAATTTTTGGGAGAAAAGCTAGTAGGCTGGTCATCAAGGAAACAAGACTGCACTGCTCTATCAACAGCAGAAGCCGAGTATGTGTCTCTATCTGCGTGTTGTGCCCAAGTCCTATGGATGAGGACACAACTCACAGATTATGGTTTCTCTTTCGACCGCATACCTTTGTATTGCGACTCGAAAAGTGCCATAGCCATCTCGTGCAATCCAGTGCAACACTCAAAGACCAAGCATATTAGAGTCCGCTATCACTTCATAAAGGAACACGTAGAAGAGGGTACTGTTGAATTATTTTTCGTGAAGACTGAATACCAACTCGCCGATCTATTTACTAAAGCCCTCCCAAAAGAGCGGTTTGAAAACTTAGTTCGTCGAATTGGAATGCGAAGCCTAACTCCAGAAGAGTTAGAAAGTAGTCTTCTCAAATCTTCTTGATTTATATCAACAAGCTTCGCATGTAAATATTTTTTTAAATATATACTTTTTCAAAAACAAAAATAGAAAAATAAAAAATTTCAAAAAGACATAAAAATCATAAAACTCAAAAACCAAAAATATTCTTCTCACGACATGTCTCTCGTATAATCGATATTCTGTACGTATCTAGAAATGTCATTCAACAATGATACGGGCATGTACAGATGCTTGAGCGAGAGTTCTTTTTTATGTTTTTCTAAAACATGTCATCTCTCAAATTTCTAATCAGACGGCATTCGTATATTTCAGTACGAATCCCTCGCTACATTGAAGACTTTTGATTATTTCCGATCAGGACTCGCAATGTTAATGGAAAAAAGCAAAAAACGTGAGCACTCAATCAAAATTGTTTCAAAAAGATTTTTCAAAGTCTTTCTATAAATTTTGTGCTCACAATAACTCCCTCTAAGACCCTTAAATGCTTTTAAACTCAACCGTTTAAGTATATGCTCTGTTTAAGGGGGAGTTCAAAAAGAAAATGTTTCGATTTCATGCTAAAATCAGTCCGTCTTTCCAAAACGTTTCATTTAATCAACTATTTTCAAAAATATCACTTCATGCTATTTTTGAGGGGGAGATTAAGTGGCAATTTGGTATAAGGGGGAAAGGACGTGATTAAAATGTGATCAAAAAGTTTTTGTGGTTTGAATCTCAAACGAGCTCTTCAAAAAGACTCAGAACAACCCTCGAATTGACGAAACTAAATGTCCGTTATCGAAAAGACTTGTCCGGGACGGGTAATAATTTCAAGTTGGTTTACCAGTGATGTAAGCGTGTCTCGCAAAGGACTTGTCTGAGTAGAATGTACCAATTCGAGAGATGATCTTTGAATATGACCGGGACGGGTAATAATTTCAAGCTAGTCCAACTAGTGATGTAAGCGTGTCTCGCGAAGGTCATGTTCATTGAAAATCGATCATTTAAAAATGTGCGAACTCTACCCAACATGTGCAATTTATTTCAAAAATACATGAGCACATGTGAAGGGGGAGTGTTTTAAAAATGCAAAACTCTCAATGTGTTAACAAAATGTGTTTTCTCATAAACACGTTGAGAGATTTTCACAAGGTTTTATGGCATGTGATCAATAATCTAGGATAATCATGGAGTAATAAGGTGATTATGGTTAGGTTATGTCCAATGATCCGCCAGAGCCGGAGGGATCTACCCAAGGACAATTCCAATAGATTAGAATTAGAAGTCCTTAAGTAAGATTGGAAAAAGGAGTAAATGAGAAAGGAGAAAGAAGGGGTTGAAGAATTAAAAAGAAAAGTTTAATGAAAGGGTGAAAAGAAATAGCCCTCCATGAAAACTTAGGACAGAAACTGGGTCAATACATCTGTTATCGGTACTCACTAAGGTGATACTGATATTGAAGACAAGACGTCATGGACCCAGTAACGCATTGCACAAACCCCTCCTTGCCACTCAGATATCTCTTAAAAGATATTTGTTTCATTTCTCACGGAGAACACTGCATAATCTATCGACCTCTCACTCCGAGATGTGTTGATATTGAAAAGGTGGCACTCTGCTCCATGCCTCCGACGACTAAAATCAAAACGTACATTATCGAGTCTAGAGACATGAGATTCATCAAAGATCTCTTAGGAACACTTCCTATGCAATACACTTGTGTTCACCAAAAAGGATACAAGTTGTATGAGTCTTAATGAGATCTTCAGATCTTGCCTTATGTCATGATGGTTACATGCTTCAAACGGTCTACAGTCTTGAAGTGATACTTTGGTATACTTCAGAGGCTCTCAACGGCCTTGGAAAAGATTAAGAGAAAGTTTTCACACTATGCTGATAACGATCTCTAAATCTGAACCTATAAGCGCTGGACGATTTATTGCTAACTGTCTTATGAAGGTACCGACGAAAGTCCATCTACCATCATCATCTACAATGACGACGCATCTGGACAAAAGAAGTATATCAAGGCAAGAACGACCAAAAGATGATTCTTTGAAGATCACATAGCATGAAGGAACAAGAACAAAGACTATTATGCAACGACACACAAAGCACAAGGAAATGAAGACAAAAGACCAACTCACTCCGAGCATCATTTGAATGACCATCCCTTAGGGGGAGATTGTTAGGATTTATAAAAAGTGATGGTCATCGTCGTTATTATTTCCGTATTAAATGTGTCGTTGTATAAGCTAGTTTATTTAATCAATGGGCTTGGACTTAAGTTTGTAATGTAATGAGCCCATGTATAAGCCCAACCCAAGTCCAAGCCCATCCATCTCATTTTAGTATAAATAGAACCTCCCTACTCCATTTGGGAGGTTGGTCCGCATAGTGCTCTCAAGGTTCAAGTTAGTCATTGATGAGTGTGTAAATACTCATCATTTTATACCCATAAAAGACACAAAAATGACCAAAAACACCCAAATAGACCTAATATTGTTGCAAATATTCTTGGTTTGTGTTTTTATGTGTTTCAGGTACAAAAGGATTGAAAACGGGGCAAAAAAGGACAAAACCGAGCACAAGATTGGAAAAAGCTCAAAAAGCCGAGGCCGGGGAAGAAATTTACCAAAGTGGATCATAATTATGCTAAATTTGTCAAGATTGGTCCTTGGAACTATTTTTGCAAAATGACAACATTGGTCCCTGAAATTACTGTATTGGCAGAAATGGTCCTTGGATTTTATCAAATTGCCATTTTAGTCCTTTGGCTAAATTTAACTCATTAAACCCTTAATCCAAAACAAATAAAAAACAAACCCAACCCTTAACCCTTTTATTCCCAGCCCAACACCAAATAAAAACCCAAGCCCAATCCCTTTTATCCCAAATTCCCAACCCCATGTTTTAGTTAAACCAGAGTCAACAAAAAAAAGTCAACCATCTCCTTTCCCGCTTTCCCACTTCCCCAGACCAAAAGCAATACCAGACCATTATGTTCCCCCCATACCTCTTTTACTGATACACTTCACCTCCCCCCTCCTCTAGCTCTTAGCTAGTACAAGCTTCACGTGAATACCACCCTTCCAGCTGGAATCCCACTTAGCATCTTTTCCCGCCAAAATGGCAATTGGACGGTTGGGATTAATTGAGGCCAAACCAACGATGGGGATTTGCTCAGAGACTACCCAAGAAGATTTTTGAATGATATAAAAGCCCTCACCTCACACAGAGATAGCTGTCCCAGTTTTTAGACCAATTCGTAGTGTAGTTATGTAATTGTTTTAGTTTAAGTTTCAATTTCAATTCTAAACTTTAATTTAAGTCATTTTAAGCTTATTTGTTCTTGATTTATTCAGCTGTGTTCTAAATTCCAAGTTTAATATAATTTCAAGTTTTTAACTATCACTGTTAATTCGAATTAATTGTTAGTCAATGTTACAGGTTTCAAAAGCTCTTTTCCTAGTTTCTGTAAGCTTATATAAGCTATTCTTAGCTTATTGTGAGTTCCAATTGGTTTAATTGTGTTTTAATTTCAAAAGTCAAAAAATAGTCAAAAAAGTCAAAGTTTGGTCAACTGCTTCTCAGCTTATTCCTAGTACTTAGTTTATGATTAAAATTATTTTTTAAGCCTTAATCTAGTTAATTGCATCTTTTTATTTCAGAGTTTGAGCCCATTTTAGCCATTTCTAGTTTGAAAATCCAAAACAGTCAACTAAAAGGACTGTTTGGGTTAGAATCCAAAGTGGGTCAAAATTGGTTAAATACTGTTCAAATGTCATTTCCTTAACTTTGTTTAGCTCTAATTTATTGAGATAGGCTGAGTTCTAGTTGTTTTCGACATAAGTCAGTAGGATTATAGGTCTTTTATTGGTTTTCAATGGTTCATAGGATTTCCATTTTTCTAATTGCTTATTCTTGAGAAATCAGTATGGTCCCTATTAAGTGTGATTTTTTTTTAGTTAGTGTAAGTCACAATAGTGTTTTATATGATTTGAGTAAGTTTCATATAGGTTTCAGCCTATTAGCTTAGTTTTTATAATCTGTTCAGTACCTTAGCCAAATGAGCAGACTGCATAGGTGATTTTAGGACTAATTAAGTGCTTATTTGTTGTTGAATGTGATTGAATTTCATTTTTACCAGTTAGTTGTTAGATGTGTTATGCTGAGTTGCCATTTCTCAGCTTTTTCATAGCTTATTGGAGGTGTAAAGAAGTGATCAGTTAGCCTAGCAACTCCCACATCAGTAAGCTTTTCTCTAAACAGCTTAGTTCTTTTTATTTTTCAGTTCTTCATGTTCAGCCCTTATTAAGCTCCCCTAGGTCTAGTTTTTAGTTTTTGAGAAGTTTAGAGTATGGACTTAATATGTGTTCAGCTTATTGTGGAATGGCTTCTTGTTTCTGAGCTTATTTTTAAGCTCAAAAATCCCCATTCTACCTTAACTACCCTGCATATATCAGCAGACCTTAGAAGGTCTTTTTGGCTTAATTTGTGATTTTGTAGTGCTTATTTGCTTGCTCATGTAGTTTATCTAGTTCCCTTTTAGCCTTTTGAAGTTGTCTCAGCTTATTTGAAGTTCCACCTTAGCTTATTCTAGCTTAACAGCCTCCTAGTTTCATCCCTTAGCTTATTCCCATTCATAGCCTTCTGATCAATTAGTGGCTTCTTAATCTGCTTATTCCTAGCTTTTCATAAATAGTTTTAATTATAAATGTTGCTTATTTTCATGTGCTTAATGAGTTTTCAAAAAGAAAAAAAAAAGTTTTCAAAAAAGTGAGGTCCAAGGGTCGAACCTGAGACCTCACCTTCACAAAGCCACATCCCAACCGGTCGCCCTAGGGTCTTTTTCAAGAAAAACATTGCACACTTTTTTATTTAACCACTCTTTTCTATCTTAGGCTTATTTCCCATTTTGCTTAATAACTGCTTATCTGAATAAGCAGTTGACCCAACTTTATTTTTCCTAGGATTAGTTTAACATCAAGTAGTTTCCTGTAATTTTTCACATTTTTCCAATTTCGTTTAGTATTTTTAATTCACTTTTCTTTTTAATTTAGTTTTTAAATCATATTAAATTAAATAATTTTCACAAAAATATAATTCTTTTTTTTTTAATTTTCTTTTATTAATTAGAACTTAGGAAAAATAAATTTGTACTCGTAGAATTAATATTTCATCATTTTTTACGTTTAGGCTCGGTTTTCCCGGTTTAAACGTATTTTTAGATTTCTTTTACGTTTTTAATTAAGAGCACTTTAGATTAATGTTTTTCCAGCCTTTTAAGTCGTTTTTAATTTATGTTCACATATTTTAGATTAGAAACCCAAATTCCCATTATTTTCCCTATTCACGACACGTACAACGAATCGAGATCACAAATTCCATTCATCCTTCGTTGGGGAAAACGACCCGGGTTACACATACTTCACTTGTGTTTCCTTAGAAATATTTATGCATTGATTCCCGCAAATCAGTCATTTAGGTTTGTATCAAGAACAAGTGTGTGATTTATAAAGCTAATATTACATGTTCCACTCTTCTTCTTTGATCTCTCCTAGTGTTTGTTGTGTTGGTTAGGATAGATATTATGTTATAACAGCTGCCAACCGACCCTTCCTGCTTATAGAGCCTTCTTATAAAGTCAACGGAGAAGATAAAAATAAGTCAACAACTCGCCCGACTAGTAACCCGGAAGAAAAAGATTCCAAGCCTGTAAGCCCAGTAGCAGCTACATCCGACCCAGTCGCAGATCCCAATCCAAAGTTGACCCCAGTAACTACATCCGACCCAGTCGTAAATCCCTATCCAAAGTTGACCCCCGAAGTCAGAACCTCCAATGTGGGACCCACTAGATGATCATCAGCATCATCATCATCAAGTGCTAATACAAAGTTGGAAGGCGAGAAGCCGTTGACCCAAAGATCAGCATTGGAAGATAACATAGTTTTAGGTGTGGCTTTAGAGGGTTCAAAAAGGATGCTTCCGATTGAGGATGATGAAATGGGACACACATCATCATCTACCGGCCCGGAGTGGATGGAAATGGCTAGTTGTCTAAATGGAAGTGGTGGGCCCACTCCGAGCAACAACAAAGATAAAAAAGATGACAAGGCTTCCTTAGGGTCAGGAAGTACACAAAGTGAACAGAGATAACAAGAAAAAAGGTAAATGGTTAATGTTTGGCGATGGGAATAGTGTGGTTAGAGATGCAACGAGCTGGTTTTTAGTAGGCTTGCATCGATTATGATGTATTTATCTCGCAAAAATCCCACGATTTGTATATCATTGTGGAGCTGTGAGTTTGTTTCATGGGATAATTACCAAAATATACCAAACACCAAATGGTCTATACCATACCCCGGTTGCCCAAAAAATGTCCCCAGTTGCCCAAAAAATGGCAATTGTTGCCCAAAAAATACACTGAAAATCCTTCAGTTGCCCAAAAAATTGTCGGTTGCCCTGGGCAACAAAATTATTTTCGGATTTCGGGGTAGATAGGGAACCGCCCATTTGTGTTTGGTCTACTTTTAGAATTATCCCTTGTTTCATTGGTAAATGATCAATTTCTTGTTCGTGATCATACATGTGTATGTGTGTTGTTCACCAATTAGGTGTGCTCATCGGGTCAAAACCGACCTGAACAGATAAAACATAACTAGAACAACAATACATAGTAATAAAGTAAAAATCAATTCAAACTAGACTCTCAATCGAATAATACTAGAGGTTCTATACTTTTATCACTTTTATGATTTGGGCCCAAATGGCCGTGCAGTGAACTCAGACAAGAAAATAGAGTTATGTTATAACTCCCAATACCGTCTTTCACGGTGTATGGGGGAGGTTGAGACGTAGACAACCTTACCTCTAACTAAGTTAGAGAGTCTGCTTCCGGTTCTACCAAAGGTAGAAAAGGACCTCCGGCCTTGCAATGGGTGAGGATCGAACCCTTAACCTCTGTCTCCAGAGGCAAGAGTGTTAACCACTTGTCTCAAGTGTTAACCAATTGAGACAAGAAAATAAATACACATATTCCAAAGAGAAACACACTCAAAAACATTAACCGTTACTTTATTTTTTGTTTTTACCCATGGGTCCGTTACTTTATTTTTTTTGTGGTTCTCACTAGTGCGCAGGTTAGTCAAATTTTTTTGCGAAATTTTGTCAAGTTTATGTGTTTGAAAAGTTACAAGTGGTGATTTGGAGTTTATTTTTCTTAAAAATAGGTTATTCATCTCAAATTTGAAATAATTGTTTCTCTTAGCTTTAATTGAATCTAGTTTATAACTATCAAGCTTTTTTTTTTTTTTTTTTTTTTTTTTTTTTTTTTTTTTTTCAAATTTGAAGTATCACTCATTTGTTGGCTAAAAATTAAACGACCTTCACATTTTTTTATTATTATTATTATTTTTTTACAAAAAAGGACAATCAAACTACATTTTTATTGGATATCTCTATTGATAAGTGACTAGGAGAGATTATTGAAACACTTTAACTATAAGAACAAGGGTGAGCTGTATTTTACAGTCCATTTATATTCTACCATTAGTAATAAACTAATAACTGAAATTCGTAGATGGGTTTTGAAGGTGCATTGATATACGAAGGGTGTGTTTGTTTCATTAAGATGTTTTTTGTCTGAATCTGACTACCAAATCTTACCAGTAAGAGGTAGATAAAAAGTTTAAATCTGAACGAAATAATGTTGTTTGTTTTTTTATAATTGTCCAAATGATTTTAAGTGCTCGTTTCTGCAATTTATTTATGTAACTTATGTAAATATGAAACAAGACTTTTTATCATAAATATAACATAGTTAATAAACCATCAAATATATTATATTAACACGAGTAAGAGGCAGTAAGACAAGTCCCCACCTCTTACTGAGTAAGATGTTATATGTCTAACTAGGTCTGACTCAAAAGAAAAAAACAAACAAGCAAAACGTCTGACCACCTCTTACTGGGAAGAATAAGAAGGCTAGTAAGATTTTTTTTTTTTTTTTTTTTTTTTTTTTTTTTTTTTTTTTTTATTTATTTTTTTTAAACAAACACACCCGAAGACTACTCACCTTTGATGTTTGGTAACTTTAGTTATGCTATTTCATTTTCTGCCGGTAATTTGCTAGCGCATCCATATAAAAAATATTAGCCTGCAATCCTACATACATCTCTTCGCGGGCAAAAGTCAAACAATATACATCTTTAGAGACTAACGAGGTAAAATGATTTTCCGTTACTACTAACGTAAATCGCACGCGTGAGGGTTTATATATATATATATATATATATATATATATATATATATATATATATATATATATATATATATATATATACACTAGACTTCAAAGCCCGCCCAATGGGCGGGCATGACTTTTAATTATAGATTGGATGGTTTTAGTCAATTTTAAATTATGTTTCAATTTTGTTCCGCCCAATGGGCGGGCATGACTTTTAATTATAGATTGGATGGTTTTAGTCAATTTTAAATTATGTTTCAATTTTGTTATATGAAACACAATAAAATATAGCCACTTATGTATGTCGTTTGGTTGTTTTTGATCGTCACTATTTACTCCTTTATTATTCGCACGAATACGAAGCATTTTATTTTCTTTCACGCAGGAAGCACATAAGTGTATCCAACCTAAACATGAATACCTTCTATCAATCGATAGCAACTCGTCTTTAATATGAAATAAGAGATACTAAGACTTCACGTTAACTGAGATAGTTGAGCAATCGATATTTGATTTTTTTATGAAAATACATTTTTGTACACACGTATTATAAGCCCTCTTTGGCAGATAAGCCCGCATTGACTTATGTTTGTATAGCGTATAATTTGGATGGTTTTAGTTATTCTAAAATTATTTTTAAGGACGTTTGTTTTATTTTATTTTTTAATATGATAATTATAAGATGTTAGATGGTGTTAGTTAGTGGTAAATTATTTTTAATATTGTACGGGGCCACTATTTATTGGGTTGTTATAATTTCACTTCTGATGGTGTTACTTAACTGAAATGTATTTTTTAAGTACGGTGTTTTTATCATTGTTTAAAATGTATTAGTTTATGTTTAGTTGTATTTTTTCTTAATAGTTGTCGAAGCCCGTACAATATGTATTGGCTTTTGTTAATGTTATTTAGGTTGGACTCCATCTGAATGTATTATATCAATCTGTTGGAAATAGCATATACAACTTGGCACACTGATAAAATAAAACTCGTCGGACCAATGCCTTTTAACTACAGTAACCCATCTTAATGTGACCCGTCTGACCCGTGATTTTTTAGTGGGATGACCCGTCTGACCCGTGTCTTTAACTTGACCATCAATGTGTTGGATTCGCATATACAACTTGGCAAACCTGATACAAAAAAAAACTCGTCTGACCCGTGCCTTTTAACTGTAGTGACCCATCGTAAAGTGACCCGTCGGACCCGTGTTTTTTGAGTGGGATGATTCGTCTGACCCGTGACTTTAACTTGACCTAATCATTAAGTTTTCAAATCAAGAGAAGGGAGAAATACAAACCTTGTGATTGGCATTCCAATGTCAAAACTGGTTCGAGCACCCACTACATTGAAGCACTCAAAGGATTATTTCAAACGGTTGCTTAAACACAGAATCACACCCACCGATTTAATTTTATTTTTTTAGTCTATTAGTTTACGGTTGAGAAGTTTTAAGAGAAAGTTAATTATTAGTTTTAAGGAAGCCGATTTTATTTTATTTTGTTAGGCTATTAGTTTACGGTTGGGTAATTTTTAGAGAAAGCTAACTATAATTTTGATGGTGTCAGTTAATGGAAAAATATTTTTAAGCACGTCGATTTCATTTATTTTTGTTATGGTATTAGCTTACGTTTGTAAAATTTTAAGAGAAAGTTATTTCAAGAACATGCAAATGGTGTTGACCGTTATTAATTATTAAACAATTTGAGAAAAAGCAATTTACAATTGTAAATTTGTTTATTTTTTTTTACTTTTTAGTTTAAAATAAGTGGTCTATTTTTATAATTCTTAAGATATTATTGTCCCTTTGTCCGAGAATATGAGTATAGTTTGACATTTTGTATGCAACTTTGTTCTTAAATATTTTTGCTCTGTATTATATAATAGTTATTTCAAAATATATAGATGGATTGAGTTTTAAATGTATTTTCATTTATGTAATTTTGATCAAGTATTATATAATACAAACAATAATATTTAATGTAAAAGTTGGGCTTACTTGTACTCAACTAACAAAGTATTTTCATAACTTGCCATCTCGTCAAATGAAAAAGATACAAACGTACCAATTTCTATATTGAATGCATTAACACTGAAAATAAATGAACGTTAAGATTTATAAAACAATTAAAATATACAAAGTAAATTAATGTAAATTTTCTTAAAAGTTTAATCTCAATGAGACATTGCGCACGTCTGATGAGTACTCTATTACATGCAATTTACTCTAAATAAATCTCCGTAAGCAATCCCACACACCCCGTAGGCTATATAAATAGTGTCGTGAAAACACATAGGGATGCTTGTGTGCCAAATTTAACCCGTCTTCTATTTTTCCTTCACAATAATACAACTACACCTCTCGATGTCCACCAGAAAAAACCTACGCAACAAAGACGATCATAGACAACAAAATCTTACATTCAAAATGTTACTAAGAGGGCATTTCGGTCTCCTTATTTAAGTGCATATCAGCTTAAGATATGTGGGCATGTGTGTCTGAGTAAAACTTTAAACTCCTTATCTATTTATTTTAGAGCAACTAAAAACTCAAAATAAGTAGTCTACATACTTACGGAGTATTATTAAAACGGATAAGCAACTTAGTTTTTGAACCGACACCCGTCCGGGAAACAATTTTTTTTTTGGTCATATCATGGACTAAGAACAGGGTGGTACATAGCTAAATATAAGTAAAATTGACTCGATGTAAGAATGACATAACTACAATAAACCGAAATTTTCTATACGGTTACCTCACTCCATTGTTATCTATTATCACTTTTTTCCAAGTAGTTGGTACTTACGGCTCAAGTTGCAGTCACAAATTCGTGTACTGAACTGCATTATAAAGTTAATAACGAATCTAATGAATGAACAACTACTTCAGACAGATTTATTGTCTAACAATTTTGTCTCTTGTTTCTGTCATTCAAATAATGTCTCTCCAACTGATTTTCTTTTTTAACTTTTCATTCCTAAATTACAACAACATGTTCTAATCATTTTAAAACAGAAGTGGGATCTATTTCTAAAAGTCAAATGGTTGAGTTTTAGAGCCAAAACTGACCAGAATTAATTTTCAATACTTGGGAAAATCTGGTACCTAAAGGTAGCAACATTGGCGGGTCGAACAGGTTGGATAACAGTTCCAAAGGGACCGGTAAAACATGGTTGGGCATGAATGTGATGTTTGTGTCTGATAGTTCTTTTACAGCAAAGCCATCGATGAACTTTATAACATGTTTATACCAATAAACCTTTTGTGATTAATAGATAAATACTCACCTCTGGATCATCGAGGAGTCTAAGTGGAGTACCATATGCGCTAAGAAGGTCTATGGCAGAAAATTTCAACACAAGTTCTCTATCAACTTGCTGAAATATAAACATGGCCTTAAGGTTAAGATTTAAAAATTGTTTCTATTGGAACACTTGTGTTATGTAGTCGAATATATTTGATATGGCATATTGGGTGACGCAGGTCATAGTGTACATTTTCCCACTGCTTGTCTACCCATATGCGAATATACTTGTTGAAAGTTTAGTTTACAACTCGATTAATAGGTTTTAATATCAGTTTAGGAATAACCTGTACGAATTCGTTCTGTTGCCTTTACAGTCCAGTCCATATCTTTGTCTCATCACCAAGTTCTCCTTCGGTTTAAATGAATCAAGCTGCACGAATAGATTACACTGTTAGCTTTATAATTTAAACAGAATATGCATTCTTTTACAGGAATTATGGAATAACGAAATTACCACATCATCGAGTGCAAGCCTGAGAAGAGCGGCTGTCGTATCTCATTGCCATCTGCAAACGTGTTGATAAACTCTTCCTGTGTGTCTGATATTTTCTATTAAGAGAGAGAATGGGCTTCGACCATTAAACTTTGGATACCATTATTTATCTGTAATAAAAATCAGTGATGAGGTATTTCTAGAGCATCTTCCAAGAATGAATAACATCATAAGGTGCAAACTCCTGCCAACCTTCTCTGCCATCTATCATCATATGTGCAAATAGCATAAATATCAATCGACATATTAAGGTTAAGTAGACAAAGGGGTGGATATAAGTGTTAAGACATACCATCAATATGATGCACAGCAAGAGACTAAGAGCAATTTATGTGTAAATGAATGCATCTATATTTTATCATGTGAGCTGCAAATTCAACTATAAGAAGTTGTGATAGCTGCAAGTATCTCAGTGAGCTCTAGAAATAATTTGACTATGGTTAAGAACACATTAACGTTATAACGGTGCAAAAAGAAACTTTACCTTCATATTGAGATTCGATATAAAGGCAGTGCATTCGTCACTATATAGCTTGAATTTATCAGGTATGTCGTCTTTTTTTTTGTGTTGTCTTCACCATGAGGAGTTTCTTTTAGAGTAACACTGGTTTCCGCGATCGTGGTTCTACCATTTCTCCAATTTTCAGTTCAGGACCAGTCCGATCTTAGGCTGTAGAACACCTCTTACTATGATTACTTAATATGACATGATTACTATTAAAAATGCATATTGCCTTTCAAAAAAAACTAATAAAATGCATATCCAAACACCGAGCAAGAAAACCAAAAAAGAATGAATGAAGGAGATATACCTTATGAACCACAACAAATGCAGCCTGAATTGGAGTTATATCTTTATATGGTATAGTCCCAGTGACCATCTCCCACAAGATGAGTCCAAACCCATATACATCAACCTTACGTCCATATGACTTTTTTTTATCATCTCAGGTGCCATCTACCGATATGTTCCCGGATCGTCTACCAAAATATAAATATAAAATTAATATCAATTATGTATAGAATAATGTGGGTCTCTATTAACTACATGTAAAATCATCTTCATCAGTTTACTTGAAAAGAGAAAATGTGCTTTCGTGCATTCCTCTCCCAACATAAAGACGAGGCTGTCATATTTCATACATTTCAAAGTTAGCATTTCTCAACATTCTAACGACCTTCAAAATTTAATCTTTTCCTTTCAATCGTCATTTGTCACCAATTTGGTATAGATAGCTAAGGTACAACTATAATATTCTCTAACTATGGTTGTATAAGTTTTAAAAAACATGCAATGGAGCAAAATGATATCATTCACGTAAGTTCATTGATTATTTTATTAGGATGATTGTTTCAATAATGAACATACAAAATTAGACTATTTCACTTTGCCTTATCTAATCTAATCTTTTAAACACTTTTATCAAGCATCCGACATTATTCGGATCAACAATACTCCAAATCTAAACACCCCCAATTCACAATCCCTCATTCTGAGTGGAGTACCATATGCGCTAAGAAGGTCTCTAACACATTCATTATAGATTTCTATGGCAGAAAATTTCAACACGAATTCTCTATCAACTTGCTGAAATATAAACATGGCCTTAAAGTTATGATTTAAAAATTGTTTCTATTGTAACACCTGTGTTATGTAGTCGAATATATTCGATATGGCATATTGGGTGACGCAGGTCATAGTGTACATTTTCCCACTGCTTGTCTACCCATATGCGAATATACTTGCTGAAAGTTTAGTTTACAACTCGATTAATAGGTTTTAATATCAGTTTAGGAATAACCTGTATGAATTCGTTCTGTTGCCTTTACCGTCCAGTCCATATCTTTGTCTCATCACCAAGTTCTCCTTCGGTTTAAATGAATCAAGCTGCACGAATAGATTACACTATTAGCTTTATAATTTAAACAGAATATGCATTCTTTTACAGGAATTATGGAATAACGAAATTACCACATCATCGAGTGCAAGTCTGAGAAGAGCAGGCTGTCGTATCTCATTGCCATCTGCAAACATGTCGATAAACTCTTCCTGTGTGACTGATATTTTCTATTAAGAGAAAGAATGGGCTTTGACCATTAAACTTTGGATACCATTATTTATCTGTAATAAAAATCAGTGATGAGGTATTTCTAGTGCATCTTCCAAGAGTGAATAACATCATAAAGTGCAAACTCCTGCCAACCTTCTCTGCCATCTATCATCATATGTGTGAATAGCATAAATATCAATCGACATATTAAGGTTAAGTAGACAAAGGGGTGGATATAAGTGTTAAGACATACCATCAATATGCACAGCAAGAGACTAAGAGAGCAATTTATGTGTAAATGAATGCGTCTATATTTTATCATGTGAGTTGCAAATTCAACTATAAGAAGTTGTGATAGCTGCAAGTATCTCAGTGAGCTCTAGAAATAATTTGACTATGGTTAAGAACACATTAACGTTATAACGGTGCAAAAAGAAACTTTACCTTCATATTGAGATTCGATATAAAGGCAGTTCATTCGTCACTGTATAGCTTTAATTTATCTGGTATGTCGTCTTTGTTTATTGTGTTGTCTTCACCATGAGGAGTTTCTTTTAGAGTAACACTGGTTTCTGCGGTCGTGGTTCTACCATTTTTTCAATTTTCAGTTCAGGCCCAGTCCGATCTCAGGCTGTAGCACACCTCTTACTATGATTACTTAATATGACATGATTACTATTAAAATGCATATTGCCTTTCAAAAAAAAACTAATAAAATGCATATCCAAACACCGAGCAAGAAAACCAAAAAAGAATGAATGAAGGAGATATACCTTATGAATCACAACAAATGCAGCATGAATTGGAGTTATATCTTTATATGGTATAGTCCCAGCGACCATCTCCCACAAGATGAGTCCAAACCCATATACATCAACCTTACGTCCATATGACTTTTTTTAATCATCTCAGGTGCCATCCACCGACATGTTCCCGGATCATCTACCAAAATATAAATATAAAATTAATAACAATTATGTATAGAATAATGTGGGTCTCTATTAACTACATGTAAAATCATCTTCATCAGTTTACTTGAAAAGAGAAAATGTGCTTTCGCCCATTGGTTTTTCTAGACCAGAACTCTTGCCTGTGGTAAGGACAGAGTGCTCTGACCCTGATGCAACTCCCACAACCTTTATCTCATTAAGATCAGCAATCTTCTATACCCGGGCTTCGTTTGGGTCCTCTGAAATTCAGCATTGTTAGTGTTATCAACTATAATCATAGATAGGTTTGTAATAGAGGTGTCAAGTTCAATCTATTATTCTAGTTGTATGAAAAAGGGTCAATTTGGGTTGTAATTCATTGACTCATTGCTAACGGGTCAAATGGGTAACATACAGAAAAGTTAGCTAAAATGAATTGGGTCGAATAAGTTATTATTATTTTAATTGCATATGATATGAGGGAACATTATTTTGAGTTAAAGGTAACATTTTTCCTGAAAATGCCTTAAATAACCTCTTAAATCAGCAAAAATTAAGAGATTGTATAGAGATTTAATTAATCCAGAAAAAGTTTCATTCATTTAATAACTTGAAAGGTTAAAGATAACTAACTTCATTTCAAGAATTCAGTGTTACTGTAGTAGAGTCGGGATGGTACATACGTTTCATCAAGATTTCCTTTTGAGTGTTGTTAACAGCATGGTGCCCACCAAGCATAAGAACTTCCCCTTCATCTGTAAACATAACCACCAAAAGCCAATTACTTTGTATCATTTGGCTCTAAATGTCGATTAACACTTTCAAAAGCAGAATTTAATGAAGATATATAATTGATTAAAGAAATTAATATTTACAGTAAGGTGTATTACAACAGTTGGAGAACGGATGGATAAAAGGTTTGTCACGTTATACCTGTTAAAACTTAGGCATGATTCCACCCCAGAGCTGCCTGCATAAAGGAAAATGGTGAAATCACACATTTGGGACAACCCACATCTGGGGTGCCAAATCCTCTTCCCCAAGTGTACAAATGACCATCCGCTAATTCAAAAGAACACCAACATTTAAAAGACAAAAACTCAAATACAAACTTTTTAAGACCGAGATAAAATCTTTCAAAAAAAAACTACTCACTCACCAGATAATGCTGCACTATGATCGCCATTTGCAATGATACTACTAACATTGACCTCATTTAATCCACAAACACACTGCGGAAGATTTATAGATTTGACTTTCTCGTTTGATATTCCTAGCTGACCACGCTTGCCAGATCCAAAACCAAATAGCATCACGATTCTATTCTGAGATCTCCACCGAAGAATATCCCACCTACGTTAAAAGAAGACATCAGAGAATGGAAAAAGATAAAACAAACACCAATGGCTTGAGTACCATCTTTTATTACCTGGATTTCAGTGGAATTGATAAAATGGAAAATACCTTGATCATCATTTATCTGCCAAACAAAATCCAATACAACCTACAGCAAGTAAGAATGTAAGTCATACATGTGCATATCACAAATGAACAACAGATATTAAATTGAAAACATACGTGCGTGAGTTTAGTAGATCCTAACAGATTCGAGAACAACAAATATTAAAGCGAAAACATACTAAATTGAAAACATACGTGAACAACAGATATTAAATTGAAAACCGAATACCATAACATATTATTGTGTTTCCTGTCCTGTAAATTAAAAGATGAAAATCAATTAGTAAAAACAAATTAGGGTTTTGAGAAAAAATTGGGAAAATTTGGTGAGCGAATGATATCAGGGTTTTTGAGAAAAAAGGAAGAAGGATATAATCACGTAATAATGTTATTATTGTTGAAATAATAGTTTATGTGGCTTTATCAAATTTGACTTGGAAAGAAAATAACAAAAAGTTCCATTGTTCAATGGTTGAGATATTTGCTTGTGTTAGTAGAGATCCCATGTTCGAACCTTGTTTGTTAGATTTTTAGATCCGAATTTTTCAATGGTTGCAGCAATAAATGCCAAGTGTCATAGTTTATGATTATGTGGCATTATCTACGTGTAACGTCTCCTGTTATATATAATGTAGAGATATATTTTGTTTGTCAAAGGTACCACCAACCTTAATTATGTTCAATCCATAAAGCGCGGATTATTTTTGGTAACCCGCAAGAACAAATTCTTTGATTCAACAATCAGCTTTTGTTCTATTTGGAGATTTGGGAGGCTATTAATGAAGTGATAAAGTGGACTAGACTAATTAAAGGGGATGATGGTAGTTGGGACAAACAAAAAGATGAAAAAACTTCTGACGTTGGATCCACATTAGCAAATAACGAGAAAACATTTGCACCGTTAATACATAAGGATGTAAACTGTTTAAAAACTACTAATAGAAGAATGTAGATAGCCCTACGTTTTTTACAAAGATGTAAACTGTAAATTTGTGAAAATTTACGCATCAGAAAATAGTGGTATATTTGGCGAAATGGGCTGAAGTTGGAGCTTATATTATAAGCCAAAAGCTGTAGCTTATATATTTATAAAGTTTTTTGGCGAATTAGTTGTAACTAAAGCTTATTAATGTAAAATCGTATAAAAATATATCAAATTAAATTCATATATTTTCAACTTTTGTGTAATAATTCGTTATATTTTAAAAAATATTTAAATAATTTCATATGTCTTTTGCAACAAATAAAACTTACTAGTATTTTATAAACTTAAAAAAATTTCGTCCCAAACATAAATTTTATACTTAGGAAAAGAGTGATATACGCTATTGTTGCAAAAATTTTCTTTTGTTTTTCCGATCTTCAATTTCAAGGTTAGTTGGTTTATCAAAACTTTTAATTCCTATTAAGGTTTATAATCTATCTGTTAGATACAAAGCAATTTTTTTTTCTTTTTTTTTAGTATAAATACTAGTTTGAATTTTGATGTATATAGGCTTCATTACTATGTACTACTATCAGTTAACAAGGTACTAATGGCTTTAATTTCTTTTGTTATAGCTCGAACTCTATCTTTATCACACAAATATAACTCGTTAAGAACAATAGAGATGGGACAAGGGATATGTGTGGATCGTATATCTTTGAGAGAAAGAGATGAGATGATAACTTTACTTCTTATTAAAGCACACACATTACACACACTTGCACCCCCTACAAATGAGGTGTAGAGTGGTATTTATATTACAAGAGAGGAAACCCTTATGGGCTTTCCTTGGGCTCGTGGGCTTTTAGCTCATGGATTGGACTTTTACATTACATGCTAAATCTAACACAAGCCCACTTACCTTGACTAGTTAAACATATTACACAAAGTTCTAACACTATGAATGACCATCACTTCAATATATAATTTTAAAGCTAACAATCTCCCCCTAAGGGATGGTCATTCAAAAGATGCACCATGTGATTAGGTCTTTAGACTTCTGGGTCTTGAACTTTGTGTGTCATTGCAGAATAGTCTTGATACTTTGTTCCTTCATGCATTGTGATCTTCAAAGTATCGATTTTTGATTGATCTTTGCCTTGATCGACAACTTCATGTATTCACAGCATCGTTTCTTCCAATGTAGATGTTGAGACATATGATGATTGATGGACTTTCCTCAGTACCTGCATAAAACAGTTAGCAATAATTCGTCCAGCGCTTACAGGTTCAGATTTCGAGATCGTTAACAGCATAGTGTGAAAACTTTCTCTAATCTTTACCAAGGCCGTTGAAAGCCTCTGAAGTATACCGGAGTATCACTTCAAGACTGTAGACCGTTTGATGCACGTAACCATCATTATATAAGACAAGATCTGAAGATCTCATTAAAACTCTTACAGCTTGTGTCCTTTTTGGTGAACACAAGTGTATTATATTGGAAGTGTTCCTAAGAGATCTTTGATAAATCTCATGGCTCTAGACTCTATAATGTGCGTTTTTGTTTTAGTCATCGGAGGCATGGAGCAGAGTGCCACCTTTTCAATATCAACTCATCTCGGTGTGAGAGGCCGATAGATTATGCAGTGATCTCCGTGAGAAATGAAACAAATATCTTTTAAGAGATATCTGAGTGGCTAGGAGGGGTGGTGCAACGCGTCACTGGGTCCATGACGTCTTGTCTTCAATATCAGTATCAACTTGTAATAACCGATAGCAGATGTATTGACCCGATTTCTGACCTAAGTTTTCATGGAGGGCTATTTCTTTTCACCCTTTCATTAAACTTTTCTTTTTCATTCTTCAACCCCTTCTTTCTCCTTTCTCATTTACTCCTTTTTTCAATCTTACCTAAGGACTTCTAATTCTAATCTATTGGAGTTGTCCTTGGGTAGATCCCTCTGGCTCTAGCGGATCATTGGACATTACCTAACCATAATCACCTTATTACACCATGATTATCCTAGATTTGTTGATCACTTGCTATAAAACCTTTTTGCAAAAATCTCTAAAAGTGTTTATGAGAAAAAACATTTTGGATAACACTTAGAGAGTTTTGCATTTTAGAAATACTCCCCCTTCACATGTGCTCATGCATTTTTGATATAAATTTGCACATGTTGGGTAGAGATCGCACATTTGAAATGATCGATTTTCAATGATCATGACCTTCGCGAGACACGCTTACATCACTAGTTAGACTAGCTTGAAATTATTACCTGTCCCGGTCATATTCAAGGAACATCTCTCGAATTGGTACATTCTACTCAGACACGTCCTTTGCGAGACACGTTTACATTACTGGATAACCAGCTTGAAATTATTACCCGTCCCGGACAAGTCTTTTCGATTACTGACATTTAGTTTTCCGTCAAATCGAGGGTTAATCTAAGTCGATCTCTTTTTGAGATTCAATCGACGATCACATTTTAATCACATTTCTCCCCCTCAAAAATAGCATTGCGATGGTATTTTTGATACCAATTGATTAAAATCCTTGTTTTTGAAAGCTAATAGGGAGAAACGGATTTGCATGAACTTTTTGGAACAAAATTGTTTTTGACATACTCCCCCTTAAAACTTGCATACGTTTTGACATTTTTTCAACTTTGGAGCGAATGGGGAGTAAATTTTTGAAAATCTTAAGAAGTTTGTTTTGAAAGACTTTGCGTGATAACTTCTTTTCTTTTAGGATTGTTGCAATAAAGTGTACAACAGGGTCCTTTCTTTGAAAAACGGGTTATGCATTGTTATGTGTGCATAAGCCACAACGTTAAAGCCCGGGTTGTAAGCTGAAATACTTACAAGCCATTGAATTTTTTTAGGATAAGTGCTTGAAATATTTTGATTAAGCACTTTCCTTTCTTTGATGCTCGGGTCCGAAACTGAGTTGTTCTGAAGTCATTGTGGGATCAGATTAGACAACAACCTTTGGAACCCATTTAAGCACTGCGCCAACGGGTTTAGCATATTTTGAAATCCATTTGTAAGTTGTGTCAATCTGATACAAAGAAGTTGAATTCCAACGAGGACTGAAAGCCGGTGTTTCATTTGGAAATACACTCGTGGAATCAACGGTGATTTAAAACTCATTTTCAAAGCAGTGTCATTCTTGTGTTGTAGCGGAAGCATTTCAGAGTTTGAATATTTCAAAGGTTTTGAAGGACTTTGCTTTGGTTTCCACACTTGCTTTACCGGTGTAAAGCGAGAGTGTGGAGTTTGAAATCTTGGATTCTCTTCATTAGACATATTTGACCTGGAAAGCTTTTGAGGAGTAAGTGTTTCAGAAAATCTTGGTTTCTTCGAAAACTTCCTTCCTTTTTGCAAAGAATAGGTTGTAAACTGGGAAACCTTTTTCGAAAATGGTTTTGAAGATTCACCCGTGTAAACCTTCTTTGAAACACTCACTTTAGGTGTTGAAAGATTTGAAATGGGAGCTTTTCCTTTTGAATGGTTGAGAGACTCAAACTTCACTCTTAGAGCATTGTATGAAGTTCTCAAATCACTGTATTCTTTTTGAAGATGATCTTGAGATGCCAATTTAGATTCCAAAGAAGCAATTTGTTTCAAAAATTGATCTTTTTCAGCTTTTGAAACATCCGTTTTACGAGGCAATTTCCGATCGAACACAATATTTTCTTTTTCAAGTCTTTCAAAATATGTTTCGAATTTGTTCGTTTTGTTGAAAAGATCAGTTTTGGCATCCTCAAGATCGTTTATTCGTTGAGCTAAAAGCGTTTCAAGCTCAAGCACTTTTGTTTGAAGCACATGATTTGCATTTTTCGTTTCAAAATCTGGAGAATTAGAATCAAACAGGGGATTTGGATAGGAAACTTTTGTGATTTGAGACTCAGCCTTTTTCCTCTTCATTGATTCAATCTTTTGCAAAACCTTTTCAAACTTTTTATCAGCGAATTCAGACAATTGAGACTTCAAAACTTCAGTCTCTTTTTGTTTCGTGATTGATTTTTGAGTCTGAACTCGTGAACGTTTGATTGAATCAAACAGGTTTTTGTAAGTCTGTTTCAAATGCTCATTTTCTTTTTGTAATGATGCCACAGCATGTTCTAATTCAATATTTTTTGTATCAAGTTCGTCCAAATCAAACTTGATTTTGGCATCATCACAATTTTCTTCAAAAATCTGTTCCTTTTTTTTTAGCACATTAGTCAAAGGGTTTTCAGAAGAAGCAGTTCTTTTTGACAATTCTTCTTTGACTTCAGCTGCTTCTTTTGAAAGTTCAGTGATTTTCTTTTTGAGACAAAGATTTTCAGATTTCAAAGAAGATGTTTGTTCAAAATTCACATTCTCATACGCATGGCTGACAGACACCGACTTGAATGACTCTATTTGATTTGTGAAAAAGTCTTTTTGAATATCAAGTGTTAAGCATTTTTCATCAAATTCATCTTCAAGAGAATGGATGTACTTTAAATCTTCTCTCATTTCAGTGACAATATATCTTTCAAAGTATTCAACACTTATGTTGATATTTTTCACATGAGGTTCAATCTCATCTTGTAAAACCTTACAGACTTCCCTTTTTAGGTAACCGTCTGGTGAAAGAAGATTATAGTAATCACTATTGGTTTTTTGTTGTTTAAACCAAATGACCTGTAACGTATGCTCAATGTGATTTTTAAGATTACAAAACTGTTTTCTTGCTTTATTTTGCCATAAATTAGCATCATAAGTAGCAAGTTGAGCTTCTTTGAAATATCTTTTCACATTTGTGTCTTTTCTTTTCAAAGGTTCTTTTGGTATATCTGTCAATTGTGTACAACCATACACAAAGCCTTGGTATGAGAATGGGTTTTTTCTTTGTTTGACTTTTAAGCGTTTTTCCTTTTCAGATTTGTCTTCATCTTCTGAAATGAACAGAACATCAGTCGACAAATCTTTTCCCAATTTTTCAGCATCGTACAAACTGGGTGTCAACTGTTGCACTTTCTTTAGAAAACACGGTTTTTCATTTTTCAAATCATTTTCCAAGTTATTTTTCCAAATGATCAGTATTTTCAAAACCAAGTCCGGATTTTCCTTGATGAGCGTTCTCATCTTTAGGAAGCATCATTTGAAGAGTTTGAACACTTTGTCCTGTTTTTCTAAGTTTTGTTTCAAGATTGTTTGCTCGTTTCAAAAACTGTTGATTTTCATTCTCAAGTTTTGTATTAACAATCTTAAAATTTGAAGTGGTGTGCTGAAGCATTGAATTTTCATTTTTTAAATCAGAGATTTCTTTCAAAAGTGCTTGAACCTTTCTGTTGTTGAGTACCATTTGTTCATCCAGTTTTTGAATGGAACGTTTTTCACGATAAAGAGCTTCGCTATACCCAACTTCAAGTTCTTCGTTTCGTTTTAAAAGTGGTATAAGAACATCTCCGCTTATTTCAAATTTCCGAGCTTGAGATTTAAGGTTTGAGATTTGAATGTCTTTGCTTTTTGTTATTTTTTCAAAATCTTTTTCCATTTCTTTAAATCCCTCAAGCTCTTTGGACAATAAGATATTCGCTTGCTTAGCTTTGCGATTGTCCTCTTTGCACTTTTCAAGTTCATGTTTGAAATTATCGATTAAAGAAGCAAATAAGGCATGATCTTGTTCATGAGAAGATCCATCCTGGGCAGGCTCACCTCCATTAGGATCCATATCTGGAGTTGTAGGAGTGATATTACTATCAAACCGTTTCACCACATATGTGTCACTGATGGACTCAGGATGCGCAGGATGTGTCTTATCATGAGCAAACATATTATCGAACAAGACAACATTATCATTATCGTGTGAATGTTGTACCGTAGCCAATATTGCTGTGTCAGATGAAGGTCTGATATGGTCAGCCTCAGTATCCCAAACAGCTGCATTCCTGTGTGTACCATCAGCATCCGAATCATACCTTGGACTACTGTTGTCAACCTGCTGTTCTGACGATGTGTCACTTCCCGTTAAAACCAAGCTAGCATCAGATGTTGTACCCTCATTGAGCGTTTGTTCATCTTTGTGTGTGTCTCTCTCATTCACCTCTGTTTCCTTTAATAGCACTTCTTTTTCAATCTGCTCTCTTTCCCATTTCTGCTTCTCCATTTCAATTCTTTCCCGTTTTTCAATCAAATGAAGTGATCTTGAAGTAAGCACCAATTCCAGTGTGCTCATTTGACTAAGCAACTGATTTCTAAACGTTTCAGCTTCCAGGTATCTAGTGACGCATTCACTCCATATTTGGCTTGTTGAATCATAACCTGGAGATTTTTCGATCATTCTGAAATCTAAGTCGATCAACCATTTAAACTGCGTCTTGAGTGCTTGATATGCTACAGTGCAGTCAAATCCTTGTTCAATTTGGTACTCTATCTGAAATATGTTATGCAATAGTTTCTCTCTGAAGGTTTTAAATTCCATTTCAGATCCGAAGAGTCTAGCAAACATTCGATGAAATGTATATGGATTCCACATTGGTAACTTTGCCTCTGTGAGTGCTGCACATTGAATTTTGACTGCTTTAACGTGTGTTAGACAACGTTCCTTCGAATGAATAGCGTTTTGCACAACTGGAGACATCTGTCCCTCTTGAGAACTCAATTCCATTTACTTGCGGTGTGTGATAAAGTTTATTCAGGATCGTTGCAATGAAATAGGAGTTGTGGTTAATGAAGGTTAAGTTCAGTTGGTTTGGTGATGGGTTTCTTAATGGTGATTTCTGGTTTCCGTCCAAAATTTGAATTTGAAAATTTTGTCTACCAGAATTTGAAATACTCCATAAAATGCAATTCTAAGGTTATTAGAAAATTTTGAGTTTTGAAAAAAATTTACGTCAAATTTCGCCGAAAAATTCGAATTTTGGCCTAAAAATTTGAATTTTGGGCCAAAATTTTCAATGTTGTACCAAAATTTGAATTTCGCGTAAAAAATGAACGTTTAGTCTCCTGTAAAAATTAAATTTTACTCGGATTTTCCCGCCAAAAATTGCGTTAGAGAAATTTTGTCAAATTCGAAAAGGATGAAACTGATTTGCGATAAGGGACTGATCTTGTCAAATGCCGAAAGTTCTATAGAAATTGATTTGCGATAAATCCAATTGTCAATTGCGAAAACTGGTTAAAACCCCCTCAATTGCGAAAGATTGCTTCAATTGCGAAATATGCTTGATTTGCGAAATTGTGACCCAATTGCGATAGAGTGCTGGAAATGCGAAAACTTGCACCAAATGCGAAAGTCTAGGTCAATTGCGAAAGAGATTCCGATAAGTTTCAATTGCGAAAATCTGAGGCAATTTCGAAAGTATGCAATTTTGAAAATCTGTTCAATTGCGAGAGTCTATGGCAATTTCGAAAGTGTATCCAATTGCTGGAATCTTGCCCAATTTCGAAAGATGGCAGTTTACCAACTCTACCAACTCTTGACTTTTTCACTTTTCTCAAATAATTCACCCACTGACTGAGGAGATCTACCAACTCTTACCAAGTTTGACTAAATATTCTTATACAAGAATATCTATCAATAAACAAAGATGAAGATCTAAATAACCGAATATCACTCAATCGTTGGTGTATAATCAAGATCGAATTATTTAGAACACAAAATATAGAACCATGAAACCAAGATGCAACTAAAGAACTATGAAAGCTTCACAAACCAAGTCGGATAATCGATAACAAACACAACCTTTAACCATAAAATTTGTGAACGATTCCAAGAAAAATCGCAACAGTTCACGTTTTTATTTGACCAAAAAAAAAAACGTGACTGTTGGGGAACTTATGAACACAAATCGAACACAAAGAAACTCCTACCTCGATGTATGGCGTGTTGATACCACTTGTTATAGTTCGAACTCTATCTTTATCACACAAATATAACTCGTTAAGCACAATAGAGATGGGACAAGGGATATGTGTGGATCGTATATCTTTGAGAGAAAGAGATGAGATGATAACTTTACTTCTTATTAAAGCACACACGTTACACACACTTGCACCCCCTACAAATGAGGTGTAGAGTGGTATTTATATTACAAGAGAGGAAACCCTTATGGGCTTTCCTTGGGCTCGTGGGCTTTTAGCTCATGGATTGGACTTTTATATTACATGCTAAATCTAACACAAGCCCACTTACCTTGACTAGTTAAACATATTACACAAAGTTCTAACACTATGAATGACCATCACTTCAATATATAATTTTAAAGCTAACATCTTTACTTAACCCTTTGAGTTATTATTAATTTTTGTATATTAGGGGGGGTGTTTGGCTTTAAGAAACCATTGTAATTTTACCTAAACACCCCCCTAGACAGATGAAATGAAACAACGTTATTAGGGCATTGGCATTACATGCGGCATGAACACGGTATGGAATCCATACCGTGCGGGAACACCGCCGCCACCAACGCGGTATGCTCCACGGTATGGAACCACGCACGAGATGGAAGAGAGAAATTGGAACGTTGAAAAAATGGACCAATGGAATTTATTTATTTATTTATTTTTATTATTTTTTTTAAAGAAAATTGTAGTGAGGTATGGGATGTAGTGTGGTATGGTGATGCCAACAAAATTTGAGAGTGTGGTATGAAAAAGTAAGGGAATGAAGTGGCATAAGGGATTGGTTGGGAGTGTGGGATGAGATTTTGGGTGAGTGATGGGTTGCCAACCCCCTTAGTTGGGTTTAATATTTGCAAGGTAGGTTAGGGGGCTTTTTTTATTTATTTATTTATTTATTTATTTTTATTTTTATTTATTTCGGCTTATTTTGCATAAGCCGAAACCAAATAAGCTCATAAGCCCCAAAATAACCTTAAACACATATAAGCTTGTTGACTATTTGTACCTAAGCTCAACCGCTTAGGTACGGAACCAGGGTGCGTCCCGGGACACCCATGGAATTTTGCAGCGTAGTGTTAATTTTTGTAAAAAAGACTTTTTCCAAAATGCATCTGGTCCAAAAAAGTTGTGTTCCTCGTTTTGTATAATTTTTCGTAAATGCACCTGATCAAATTGGGTACTGCGACTAAGCTTATGACGGTAAAATGAACACAAAATACGTACTCGAAAGTAGCTATAACACCTCTCGTATAAGCCAATGGGCTTACTGAAACCCCATATAAGCTTATAAACTTAAAGTTTATTACGGGTAAACGGTGAAGGTTTTCTCTGTTGAGATTACACGGGGAGGGCGAGCCTTTTTTGACTCACATGTACGCGGCCTCACCGGGTTAATCTTGGGACCGTTTCCGACTCTTCCCTCGCTACCCCCAAATGTACACACCTAGCGAGGTTTGAACCCTTGACCTTATCTAAACACTTTCATGAACTTCTTTTAGCTATATAAGCTAATAAGCTTCTTATAAAAGCTAAAACAAACACCCCTTTATGCAAAATTTGCTTCGGCATTTAGATTTCACTCTATTAACTTAGATGCAAAGTTGTTGAGGTTTCTTCCTGTGCGTGTTAAAACAATGGATACAGAATAGAGTCAACATGTTCCTCGACCTCGTCGTTTTAGACAGTGGCTCTTATTCTAATTATTTAACGGTTAAACTATTTAACTAATCCGAATTGCCAGTTATTTGTACATTGAACATAACCCTCTAGTTCATTTTCTTTTGTTATTCTTGTGACAGATGGAGAAAGTGAAGAGAATGAAACTGACCCATAGACGGCAGCTAGAAGATGTACCTGAGTTGATTCATCATATTCAAGCATTGTTACCGGCAAAAGATGCTGCCCGAACCTGCGTCTTGTCCAAGTCATGGCTACACGCTTGGTCTACCATCCCCACTCTCAGGTTTTGCCGATCCGGTAAGTCTTTAACTAAACAGCAAGAAAGAAGGTACCTGAGGCTGATCAGACGGACCATACGAAGGTATCACAGGGACAACATACCGATTATATCATGTGATATTCACTTTGGCATCCGCAAGCCAAAGTCATCTACTCGTGCTGAAAAGTTTATTAAGCGTGTAGCTTCCAACAGTTCTCTTAAGGAGCTTTGCCTCACACTCGTTGATGACGTTGCTTCATTTACTTTGCTAACTTCATTTACTTTGCCAGATGAGATATTCTCAAGTGAGAACCTAAATACATTAAGTATAAAACACGATTTTCCCCTTCGCAAGGAGAACTACCCGCTTCACATTAGTAGTAATCCTTTGATCGTTTGTGTGAAGTTGCGAGTGCTAGAGTTGCTTGATGTGCACATAAGTCATGAGGTGCTTCATAACTTACTATCTACTTGTAAGTTACTTGAAAAGATCAACCTTAGACTTTTTGAAGGCTTGGATAAATTTAAGGTAAACAACCTCCTTTATCTTCAAGAGTTAAAAATAACTCCAGGTAGTCATTATAGTCATTATGATAATGCGAGTTTGGAAATTTATGATGTCCCACGTCTGTGTTCACTTTTATACGAGACATTTTGGATACTACATACACCTGTATTATCAATTGCAGATTCAATAGGGAGCTTGAGAGAGTTATGTTTAATTGGTCTGACCCTCGATGATGATGGATTTTGTAACATTACAAATACCAAGTTTCTTTTTCTTGAGAGTTTAAACCTTCAAATCACATGGTGTAGGGTGGAAATTTTGGATATTAGATCCAATTCGTTGCAGAGATTGAAAATAGTGTCTATTCAATTCAGGCCAACAACAGAAATACAAGTTAATGCTCCCAAATTACTTTCTTACCGGTACGGAGGCTTTGAAATGCCTAGTCTCTTGTTTCCAACCATTGTTCCTGAGCAAATTAAGCTAAATCTGGGAGTGAGAAATTCCGTCGATCATTTGTTCTTTCTTAAGTTGAAGGAATACCTCAATTTATCAAGCAAGTTTAACATTGTGATACAAAGTTTTGAAGAATCTGTTCTAGCATTCAACATTGATGATGTGAGAACAAGGGTCCTGTTTCCGGCTACCAATGTTGAAAAACTATCGTTTAAAACATTGTCGGATGATGGTTTGGTGGAGGACTCAGTACTGCTCTTTGATGCAATGTTTTCTATTTGCCAGCCCCTGTACGTAGAGGCACATCTTCAGATGAGGCTCAAAGCCACTGATTATTTCTTGAAGCTAATTGACATGGGGGTGACGGAAAACAAATCTGGAAACCGGCCTAACCTCAAATGTTGTGAAATAAGAAATGGTCTCGAAGGAGAATGGGAAACGCTAACAAGCTCTTCGTTAAGTTTAGTTCGTGAATGGTCTCGATGTGTGTTCAAACTTGCTTATTGCTCTCCATAGAAGCTGCCTATCTGATCGTTTTACTATTTCTATTTACAACGTATTTAGCTAATTTGTTTTTTGTACTCTCGTCGAACCAATTTATGATAATATGGTAGAATGTTTATTGTGACAGGTAAACTAATTATGTGTGAACTTATATGTATATGTGAAATGATCTGCATGTGCTTTACTACTGTGTTTTTATCTCACCAGCCACTCCCACCTTCTTTGAATTATTGCAGAAACTCTTGTAACAGTATATTTAATGAGCGAAAACCCTCGTTAAATATATCAATACCATTTCCTCCACCATATCAGGTCAGGCGCTTCTCTTGGCTCACATTCTTTGGCTTTTTTCTCCTCGGTTTTTTAGTCTTATTCGGCCTCCTCTGAACCTCACTTCCATTTTCAGTTCTCATAGGCTTTGTTATTCGTTATTACAATTGCTGTTTAGGGCTTGAGGATTGTTTTTATTTTTTTCCGTAATACGTTCATTCATTCAATTCAGGCTTGCATTTTGTCGCTAAATAGTATATGCAAGAGTGTAAAGAACAGTTACCGCTTTACTATTTTTCCTGGAGTGACAGATGGTTGATCTTATTCCGGGGGCACTGCATGATTACTACCAAGCCTCACTAGTGTTGTATCAACCTGTTTTAAGGAGTTCCCCTCGTAACTTTTGTCATAACT
Organism: Artemisia tridentata subsp. tridentata; assembly: GCA_021014915.2. NCBI lineage: Eukaryota > Viridiplantae > Streptophyta > Magnoliopsida > Asterales > Asteraceae > Artemisia > Artemisia tridentata. Next base: position 424,848,193 of record CP139506.1, read on the forward strand.
GCGGAAGGATTTTTTTCAACGAAATTCTAAATTTCAATAAGGATTCATAAGAGACAACTTGGTCTCATACCATGATGAACCATATCAAAACCTTTCAAGATTTAACATGGTTGAGTTTTAATCAACTTGTCCAGTTATTGTCTTACGTCCAACTAGTAGTCCACTTTCTACTAATACCCGTCTCTGACTCAAAGACTCAAAGAAAAATCGTTTTCCAAATTGTTTACCTTAGACTAAAGGGTGAAACTATATGCAAAACCAGTAAACTGTTCAAAGCCGAAAACATTGGTGATTCTATATAATTCACTGAGTGGTTCTTATGTGAGTCACTCTTGGAATCTGTTGTGGACTTGGATAGAAGGGTTTTCTCAGGATCCTGACCGTTTAAGCTTTTATATCTGCCGAGAGTCTGAGCCACCATCCTGGCAGGGTATGAAGTATTTACACGGGACAATTCACTGAGCGGTTCTCATGTGAGTCACTCTTGTAATCTGCTGTGGACTTGGATAGAAGGGATTTTCCAGGATCCTGACCGTTTAAGGTATGAAGTATTTACATGGGGCGACAATGTAGTACTCAGGGAATAGTGTGGTTAGAGATGCAATGAGCTGGTTTTTAGTATGCTTGCATCGATTATGATGTAATTATCTCGCAAAAATCCCACGATTTGTATATCGTTGTGGAGCTGGGAGTTTGTTGCATTGGTAAATGATCAATTTTATCTTTGGGTTCATATGTATATGTGTGTCGTTCACCGATTAGGCATGTTCACCGGATCAAAACCCCGAACTCAACACCATAACTGAAACTGGGCTGATCTAAATCTATACGATTCGAAACTTGACCGTGAATCGAATAGAAACTATAGATACTATGATTTAAATCTATGCATATAAAACTGTAAAAGAGGTCATCTCAAATTTGAGAATAATTTTCTTAGTTTAAATTGAATATGGTTTATATTGAAGTATCACTCATTTTTTGAACAAAAAAGGACAGTCAAACTACATTTTTATTGTATACCTCTATTGATTAGTGACTAGGAGAGATAATTCAAACATTCTAACTAGAAGAACAAGGGTGAGTTATTTTACAACTAGTAATAACTCCAATGGTTGTTGAAAGTGCATCAATATATGAAGACTTACATATGATGTTTATTATGCCATTTCATTTTAAGTGTTGTATTCGTTAAATGAAATATTTTTGTATAAGATGTCCACGTGTTTTTAAGGTTGTGTGAAAGCTTATGATCTATCAAGAAACGTTACAAACTCGGGTCATGATGTGTTGATTTTCATGCCATGGTCCCGAACTCGGGTCATTAGGTGGTTCAAGTGTAAGTCTTTAGACTAAAGGTAATGGTCACCAAACTCACCACCTCATCACTCAGCCCACCATCAAACCAACCACCAAACAGGTGTAGTGGTGACCACTAAACCAAACACATAAAAATACTCACTTTATACAAACATAACCGACAATATATCTCTACATTATATATAAGAGGAGGCATTACACGTAGATAATACCAGAAAAGTCCACCACATTGCCATGTAATTGTATTTTTTGCCATGTCATCACATTATGTCCACCTAAGCAATTCTCTCTACATTATTTTCTACAATAATTTCGTGTTTTTTGTCTTTGAAAAAAAATTATCTGTAGGATTCGAACCTGGATCTTATGATACTTTAGTAACTATCTTTACCACTAGAGCAACTTAATTTTTGAGTTAGATACTACAAAGCCAAATCTTTACCACTAGAGCAACTTAATTTTTGAGTTAGATACTACAAAGCCAAAACTATAATGTATTTGAGAAGCTTAATCCAATCCTGCATCTACATTAATCTTCGTATCGCTTCCTTCAAGCAAAAAAACACACAAAACCCTAAAACAAAAATACCGAACCATAAAAAAAAACAGAGATTCATTAAAAAAAATAACCTCCATCATCATCTTTACCATTCTTCTTCTACAAAACCGTAAATCAACATCAAAACCTCTTTGTTCTTTCTTATTCTGCAAAAAGGTATGTCGATGATCATACAGTACTAACTCACTCACTCGCATATGATATTGATAGGATCTTCCTATCTTAGAAGCATACATGGTTTATAACAAATAGAATCATCATGAAACCGATCATCATTGTTTGGAAACAAGTATTCCCCAACTTACCTTCCAGGACAACAAGCGTTAATATGATGCTAATGACGTAAAGGTAATATTTTTATTAATTTTCTGTTTCTAATTGCATATGGTTTTATAAATTTGTTATATCATATATATAGAGGCTTTGATTTAATGTAATCTTTTATAGAGATGCTAAGAATTATGAAGATTCAGGGTCTTCATGTTGTAGTGCGAAAACATAAGAATGATGATAAATAGGTCTGTGTAATTCAATTGCTTATTACTTCACTAAAATTAAGTTATCAACAGCAGTACTAACTCACTCGCATAGCAGTACTAATAATTAGGAGCAGTACTAACCTTTCAATCAGGAAGCTTGCAAATTTTGACATTCGATGCTTCTGTCTATGTATGATTAGAGAAGCTTAAGAATTAGGAAGAGAGTATGAAGAATGAGGTGTACACAGCAGCTGCGTATGGTGATTTAGAGAAGCTTTTTTCCAGCAGATTCACGATCACTAAATTTTATTTTTGTTAACTGTTATACGGTCTGAAAGCATTTTATAAATTGCCGTCTATGTACTTGATAAAATAACCATATGAGAAAGTACTATAAGCTATAAAATCTGCCATCTCAAGTTCCATTTGGGAAGCTTTAGATATTACAAAGGTCGAAGGTGCCACTTTGATTGAGTTGCAGTAGTGGTTTATGAGTATAAATGTCATTACTTTTATTTTCCACTTATATGTTCTAAATTCGTTCTTTGTCTAATTCAGATGATGCTGATGATTCAATGCACATATTCACTGGTCATACCAGTAAGTTTCTACAATATGTCTCTTCAATTACATTTATTCCAACCACAAGGTTAATATGCATTAATATATATAGAACTCGATGTAGCTAACTATAATTTCTATATCGTGGTTCTAGATGAAGTATACACAGTTACGTGCAGCCCAACCGATGCTCAATTGGTTGCCACAGGGGCGGGGGACGACAAAGGTTTTCTATGGAAGATTGGTCAAGGAGATTGGGCTTTCGAATTACAAGGTATGCATTGTATTTGAATGGTTGCCCAACTGTTTATCACTGTTCAAACATATCATGTTAATCATTTCTTCTGAAATTTTGAAAAACATGCATTCTCATATAGGAGGAGAAGCAGGATGAAAAGTATGTCTGTACAGTTGTCATGGACAATTATATCAAAAACTTGTGCTGAGCGTTTAGGGTACGTAAACTTTTTTTTCTAATCAACCATAAGCTGAACGAAACTCTCACTGTTTCTTCTTATTTATTTCTTTTTCTTATATGAGAATTGAATATTCGTTGTTGTTTCATTCATTTCATAGATTGTTGAGGCTTTTGGACGCCCGTTATAAGGGAATTGCTCATGGAGTCGGAAATCCGAATTTATATATAATTTGTTCACAAAAACAATATTTTAAGAGTAACAATCTAGGCACACTACCCATTGCATCCAGCTAAATAAATGTTCAGTGTCATTTCTTTATGTTTATAATATATATATATATATATATATTTTTTTTATTGGAAGCCGGCTAGGTGTTGGAGATTCTGTTCTTGGCTCCAGCAGCACAACTGTTAGAAGATCATCACAGTCGAGGCTACTCTGATTTGTTGTGACCGCGATTGCAAAGATTGCAACACACCATCGTCAGTTACTACCTAGAGCACGTGTATCACTTGGCAAGGTCGGTACAGCTGTTTGCACCATTCCATAATGCCTCTTCTGTGTGATCTTAAACCCAAAAATCATTTGAAATGAATGTGGATTACAGGTGGGTCATTCACGTATCTCTGATGCAAGAGTCTGGAAGCGAGTTCGTGATTACTTGGGCTTAATGAATGAACCTGCAATTTGCTTATATGTGCTTGTTCCATCAGGAGCGTTAAGTGGGTCCATACAGAAGCCCGGGTCGATCAACTGGAGTGAGGGTAAAACAAAGATGATTGCCAAGTTGTTTTTTATCAGGTGGGAATTGTGTGACATGTGCAGGCAAAGCTTTTGTCGGATGGTACCAACAAGGCGAAAACGAAATCACTACAGTGCAACTATATGAGGTAAGTTTATATTTTATAGGAGTGTTTGCCATTACGTTATGAAAGTGATTACGTGATATTCAGATGGGAATTGGTATCGTGTTATGATCTTTAAGTGCCTTTTTTGACCTTTTAGTAATGAATTGGAATGTTACCATAAATGTTTTGAATTTGCCCAAAACTTATTAGAACTGTGTTTCTGATTATTATTTGTTTCTTAGCCGCTATCAAACCACAGATGCAGCTCGTGAACTTTTTTAGAGTCTAGAATTACTTCTGAATGAAAACCTTTCATCATGGTATGTTACTAGAGTCTGTATTCATGTATAAACATTAGATGTGGCATGATGGGTGGGTCGGGTTGCTTTAGGTAATGGTTTCAAATGGGTCATTTGCAATATGGGTCGAAACACGCCGATAGCTTGAGCCATTAAAAGATAGTATTCTGTCTCTTTGAGTCGTTAACATCTTTTTATGAGTCATTTGTACAAATAAAAGTACAATGACTGAAATAGAACAAATGAAAAAGTACGGTGATATATTTTTTTCAAAAAAAAATCCGACTTTTATATATAATTTATTCACAAAAACAATATTTTAAGAGTAACAATCTAGGCACACTACCCATTGCATCCAGCTAAATAAATGTTCAGTATCTGTTCTTTATGTTTATAATTTTTTTTTTTTTTTTGTTGGAAGCCGGCTAGGTGTTGGAGATTCCGTTCTTGGCTCCAGCAGCACAATTGTTAGAAGATCATCACAGTTGAGGCTACTCTGTTTTGTTGTGACGGAGATTGCAAAGATTGCAACACACTATCGTGAGTTACTACCTAGAGCACGTGTATCACTTGGCAAGGTCAATACAGCTGTTTGGACCATTCCATAATGCCTCTTCTGTGTGATCTTAAACCCAAAAATCATTTGAAATGAATGTGGATTACAGGTGGCTCATTCGCGTATCTCTGATGCAAGAGTCTGGAAGCGAGCTCGTGATTACTTGGGCTTAATGAATGAACCTGCAATTTGCTTGTCTGGCTTTCCGAGGCTTCCTTCTAATTAGCATTTTCTTTGTATAAGTTAACTCGATCAGGAATTTCTTAGGAATCCAGATCGATATACATGCCTTGGTGCTCGCCCTCCTAGAGGTGTGCTTCTGGTGAGTTTCAATTGCTTATACATTCAAAAGTAAAGATTAATTATATAGTTGCCAAAACATCAGGATACATATCCTGGATTTGAACTGAATGTTTTCTAGCCAAGAAGTCTCTTTCTAGCTTTTATTTATTTATGTTATTACTGAGTATCCGAGATAGGAGTTAGACTCATTTGAACTATCTTACCGATATAGACTGAACATAACCCAACTCCAAATCAATCCCCAACACACCAAAGAAAGGCGGGTTGGGTTGGGTAGGGTAGCATGTCAAAATGGGTCCGGGTTAGAATGAGCAGTTCAGTTTAAAATAACTGGATAAACGGGGCATTGTTAGCTACCAGCCTACCAATATGATCAATATACTTCCTCTCAGTAAGATAAATTTTGCTGACGTGACATCGACATTTTGGTATATTTATTGGTGATGACATGTCAGCAGAATTTATCAAATTCAGACGAATTTGAAAGTATGTCAATCATATTGGTAATTAAAAATGGTTGCGACCATGTTTATTATTTATTGACTTTAGCCTGAAAATGTATTATTAGTGTATATGATTGTTATGTGATTGAGTGTTGTTATGAAATTGATTGAATTTGTTTCATGTGATGTGTACGGTACGTATTGTTTTAATCTGTTTTTGAGAGAAACCGGTGGATTGTAACTTTGAAAGGCTTGACTTCCACAGGTGCAACCTGAAAAGGGATCCTTCTCCATTTACGTTTCGTAATGTAAAGGGTACATATTGTTTTTTTTAAAGAGGTGGCAGTTCTTAAAAAAAAGGGTAATTTGAAGTTGTTTAATTTGAGGATAACTAAGGGGGTGGTTGGGGTTGTGTTTTAAAGTAGATATGTTAGTACTTAGTATAGTGTCGTCGAGTAACATTTAATCAGGTTTGAGTGTTTGAATAGAGATAGTTGGATTCTGATTGTGTGCTTATTTTTTGATTGTTGTAACGTGCTTTTAATAATGAGTTTGACAGTATCTTATCCAAATTTGATAATCTGATAATCTATGTGGCATAATTATTTTTATACACAAATGTAATCCAAAAAACTTTCAAAAATCGTAAATTGGATAGAAATATTTATAGAAATTTGATTTTGGTGAGACCTAAAACCCTTTTTCTGCATTGGAGTATCATTATTTTTGAAATGTGGATTGTAACTTTTGTAGAAAGTAGGTATCTGCATCAAACAAGTGATACAAGTAGAATGATGAAGCTTTTGCTTGGTTTAAATTTGCAACGTAATTCATATCAGTTGTGCATGTGGAGTTCGCCTTATATTTCCCAGAAACATGAAAGTAATGTTGTTAAATTCTGTTGTTATGCTGTAGGTTTGATGTGAAAGAGTATGTTACTGGCTTTGGGAACCCGGATTGGAAAAAAACGCATGAAGAAGCTGGGAAGACTGCTGTTGTTGTTACTGCTTTGTTAAAGAATGGGGCTACCTGTGTTGGCAAGACTGTAATGGATGAGTTATCTTTTGGGTACCTGTGTTGGCAAGACTATAATGGATGAGTTATCTTTTGGGTACTCCCCTTTTTTTCATTTTATATATGTCATATTCAGACAATTGCAGTTTGTAGGCTTGCATAAACAATGTTTTAAGTATTTGACAAATTGTCTTACTATGTGGTACAAATTGATTTCAGTCGGCCATTTCTGGTAATTAAAGTTTTGCAGATAGAGAGGAAACTATTTGATTTCTGTTTTTTATTGTGTGATTGCTTTGTTGTGTTTGTAGTTTAAATGATAAAGTTTTATTGTGGATTCTTGATGAGTATGAGGTCACAATATTGGATGCTAGATGCTTCAGCTACTACATACGCACAATATCTCCCTTCATAATCAAGCATGTCAGTACAATTTGGTTCAATTAATCTATTCTTTTAGCAGGCCAGAAATATTGACTAAATATATTTGATAAAGGCATAGTTTTCATTATGGTGTCAAGGTCTAATCAGCCCTATTTCTAAAACTACAAGGAAAAATGAATCGATATCCTATATTTGTATTTCTTTCTAGGTACACTGTATGCCTTCATCGTACAATACAATCTTTTTTCTCCTATATATTTGAAGTATATAACTTCACTGATTCAGGTTGTGCTCTTCCTTCGTTGGGTTAGAGCTGAAATAATATTGTTTGCTAATCATAGCTAAGTTCTTAATCATTTACAAAGGTGTTTTATATATTTATAATGAAAATGATAAGTAGCTGTATCATAAGTGTTTGGGGTACGCGGTTCAGAAGATTGCTTTAAAAGCTGCATGAGATACTTTATGTGTGTTTTGTCATGTGTGCAGGTACAAAGCTCAAACGGAAGAGTTAGCCATAATAGCATATAAGAATCAAAATATATACTATATCATTTAAATAACTATAAAAGTGCATATAAGCACTTGAATAAGCAATCTGAAACATCTTCAATGGTGAAAACTATGAATTTAGTATAACCTCTTTGCTGAAGTTTTAGTCTATAAGTGACCAAACATGTGTGAATGTTTCTTGCAGTGGAATGCCTGAGTGCAACCTTGGGCTTAACGACAGATTTATGATGGATGCTCAAGGTCGAGCACCAAAAGGAAAATCCATTGCCGAGAGGTTCGTTAGCAAACTACTTGAGAATGAGGTACTTCATAAACATAATATAGACCCCATTGTATGCATGACTTATGACTATGAGTGTATTTATGTATTCATGCAGTTTTGGGCACAACTTTTCATACGACCTTCTTCAGTGCTTTAAGTCAAGCTTTTCACTTTTAGATGATGATCCATGTAATTGTGCTTTCAGAAATAGGTGCGGCATTACCGAGACGGACGTGGGAGAGCCTTCTTGGAGCTGGTTTAGTTTCCTATCAGAAATTGAGAATTAGTCAGACAGCTGTGGGTGACGAATTACCAGTGGATAAATTCTTGCTTTTTTCTAGGAGTAACTAATGACTGTCAGAAGTGAAGCTGAAGAGAAGGAGTTGATCCGCCTTGGTGTCTTAACATGTATTATGTGTGCATTTTCTGTGTTTAATACCTTGCGTACATTTAACATGTATATTATTGTTGTGGAGCTATTTTACATAACTTAAATGAATTGTATAGTATTTATGTGAGATTTATTAAACTGTATATTCTATATTGCAAACTTAAATGTCACTATGCAACTTTATTTAGAATTCAATCACACATTTCTGAATTGGAGGGTCTACAGCTTCTTGCATTAGTCGGAAGTAAGCTTCAACGACATGACAAAAAGGATACTGTGTTTGTAGGATACCGTTGAGACCTTAACTTTTTGGCAGTCCATGCCAGAAGTAGAATCCCTGGTCTAATTAGATCCCCTTTCTTATATACCTTATTGTATTTTTTTATATATAAGATTGCTACTATATCTTTGTTATATATATATATATATATATATATATATATATATATATATATATATATATATATATATATATATATATATATATATATATATATATATATATATAAAACACACACACACACACATATACTGAGAAGTGAAAAGTTTGAAACTAAAAAAGAAAATATTGAAAACATATGTTTCAAAAGAGAACTATTAATACACATTGAAACCGGGTTGACCCAGGATGCTTCCCGACGGGTTGCAAATAAATATTTAATACTCAATCACAAATAATTAACGACCATCTAATATTACGCAACAAATAATTACAAGTCATGCCCGCCCATCGGGCGGGCTTAGAAAACTAGTATATATATATATATATATATATATATATATATATATATATATATATATATATATATATATATATAATATATATATATAATAGGGGGACTTTCATTTCAGAACCATTTTATCTGCGAGAACTGACAGAACCACCAAAAACATACATGCATGCCTTTTAAAATAAAATAAAAATACAGGCAAATCATCAATAATCGTAAGTATCCACCTATGTTCTTCAATATCATCATGAACTCATCCTCTTTTTTCATAAAAACCTTACACACGGCCGCAATATTGTCGTTGCACGCCTTATAAAAACATACATGCACACCTTCAAAGAAAAATTTTGTATTTCCAATTTCTTATCAAATTCTTTAGAACAACCATGTTTTTTTAAAAACATATATGTTGTTTTTAGAACATATGTGCAAAAATACAATTATCGAAGGCGTGCATGTATGTTTTTGGTGGTTCTGTCAGTTCTCGCAGATAAGATGGTTCTGAAATGAAAGTCCCTCTATATATATATATATATATATATATATATATATATATATATATATTGTTGATATAAATAATGTCTAAACACGTTATTAATATTCTTTCGATATCTCTATGTTTTGATAATCACAAAATGTAAAATCATTAAACGAAAGATCATGACGTAAACAAGTATTTAGTTGTAAATATCTATTTTTAACCAAAATATTCCTTGGTGAATCGGGCGAAAACTTGAACAACTCAATCACTTAAGGTATGAATAAACAAATGCTTAATGCATTATATGATCAAAGGAACTTTTTCTTAATCTCTAAACTTTTTATAAAATGTCAAAAACATTTTATATATTTTTGAAAAACATTTTTGGTATTAAATAAATATGTTTAATCTACTATAAATATATGAATTCAAATTTTCAACCAAAAATGGCAAAAATATCCCAGAAAAACCTTCCCCACAAAAGGACAAAACTGGGCAACGTTCAGCAGGGGCGGCCCCCTTAAAATTAAGGGGACCGACCCCCTATTTAAGGGGACCGCCCCGCTCCTCCAGCTGTCTAGATTTGCCTATAAATACTGGACTTTCTCTGGACTTTTTCCTTACCTTTTGCACCCAAAACCTTCTGTTCTAAATCTTCTCTAATCCTTGTAAATCCTTTCTAAAATCCTTTAATCATATTCTCTTAAGCATTGGTTTCCAAGTGATCCAAGCTTCCACCATCAAAGTACAAAAGAAGAATACTCCTTCAACTAGAGAAGAAGTATTGTAGCTTAACTCATATCATTCTTGTAGTTGTGTAAAGTGTTGTATAGTTGTGATAAGTAGATCTAAGTGTAAGTAAGTAGTTGTGCTTGTAAAGAAGTAGTGTAGAAGTCGTGAAGTAGTCGTGAAGTAGTCGTGAAGAAGAAGAAGTCGTGAAGAAGTCATGAAGAAGGTGTGAACTAGTTGTGTAGAAGTTGTGTATAAGTTGTGAGATTGGTTCTAGCTACGATTAGAACTCGACATCTAGCTTTGTGTCGTTAACCCGGTGTAAGCTAAAGTTGTGTAAGGTTTCCGCCATAAGGGAGTTTGTTGACATAGTGAAGAAAACTCTCGAGTAGGTGACTCGAGGAGTGGAGTAGGGCAAGGAAGGTGTCCTTGTAGCCGAACCACTATAAATCTCCGTGTTGTGGTTTGATCTTTCCATCTCTATCTTTCATTTCATTATATTTACTTTACTTGCATTGCTTATCTATATTTGTTTATATTTGTTCATATTGATCAAGAGTTGAATTCACATAAGATAGAATCGAAGCTTTAAAAGTAAACAAAAGTTTTCGCAATAAAATTTAAAAAGACGTAAAACTATTCAACCCCCCTTCTAGTTTTCCACAATTGGTATCAAGAGCCACGTCAAACAAGATTTTTAAAATAAACTGTATTTTAAAACTTGAAACGATCTATGGAATCTGAAAAATATTTAGAAGGGCAATCTATGCAAAGACCACCACTATTTGAAAGTGATGGATTTCTTTATTGGAAAAATCGATTCGAAACTTATGTGAAATCAAAAGATCTAGATCTTTGGCATGTTATTACTAATGGTGATTTTTTACCTATTCAACATAATCTTGAAACTAAAAAGGATGAAATTGTACCTTTTGAAAAACAAAATGATGATTTAAAAAGAAAACTTGCTAAAAATAATGAAGCAAAAATGGTTATTTATAATGCGTTACCGCGTAAAGAATACGAAAGAATCTTTATGTGTGAAACCGCAAAAGAAATTTGGAACTCTTTACTAATAACTCACCAAGGTAATAGTCAAGTCAAAGATAATAAAATAGATCTTCTTGTTCAACAATATGAACAATTTATGATTACGGAAGAGGAATCGATTGATAATGCTTTTGCTAGGTTTAACACAATCATCACAAGTTTAAAAGCACTTGATGAGAGTTTTTCTAGTAAGAATTTTGTTAGGAAATTTCTTAGGGCGCTTCATCCAAAATGGCGAGCTAAAGTTACGGTGATTGAAGAATCAAAGAACTTGTCAACTCTTCAACTTGACGAGTTGATTGGCAACTTGAAGGTCTACGAAGCAATAATCAAGAAAGACTCCGAGATGATCAAAGGAAAGAAAGAGCAAAGCAAGTCAATCGCGTTGAAAGCTAGGAAAGCATCAAGTGACGAGGATAGCTCAACCTTCCGAAAGTGATGATGAAGAATATGCCATGGCCGTAAGAGACTTCAAGAAATTCTTCAAAAGACGAGGAAAATTTGTTAGACAACCATATAATGAAAGAAAGACACTCCAAAGAAATAAAGATGACAAAGCTAGCAAAAGCGAGAGGAAGTGCTTCAAATGCGGTGATCCAAATCATCTCATCGGAAGATGTCCTATGATGTCAAAGGAGCAAAACCAAAAGGCGTTCGTTGGAGGAGCATGGAGTGATAGTGACGAAGACGAGAAAGAAACCACAAAGGAGGAGAAATGTCTTATGGCTAAGACATCAAGTGAGGTATATTCCGAAACCGAATACTTTAGTGATGAATATTTATCATTAGATGAAAAAGACTTAGATAGTGAATATAATAAATTATGCAAACTAGGTCAAAAAGTAATGAGTAAAAATAAATCACTAAAACATAAAAATAACCAATTAGAAAAAGAAATACTAGAATTAAAAATTAAACTACATAACTTAGAAAAAGGGAAAGAAGTTTTTGAATGTAGAACATGTCAAGAAACTAAAAATGAAAACGAAATACTTAAGGAAGAAATTTGTAAACTTAACAAATTCGAAAATAGTAGTAATTCACTTAGGCAAATAATAAGTATTCAAAGAATATCAAGAGATAAAACCGGATTAGGATTTAATTCAACTAAGGATTCAAATAGTGAAACTAAAAATGTAAAGTTTGAATGTGAAACTATTGAGCAAAAACCTTTAGAGTCAAAACCTAAGTATATACTTATGAAAGATAGAAAAATACCCATAGCTAGTAATGAGGATGTAAAAACCTTTTATAAACCATCTTTAAAAAATGAAGTAGAACACTCTAAACCAAAGTTAAGGTCAAAAACACCTCCTCCTAGAAGACCACTTAGTCCTCACCCTCGGCCTAAAACTCCTCAACCTAGAAGAAACCAAAGACCAAACCGTCAAAATAATAGTCACCCAATGTGGAATTATCCAAATCCACCAAGTTTTAATCCTTGGGGAATACTTCCACCATATATGCATCCGAGTCAATTGCAAACCATGTTTGGTTCAAACAACTATGGACCAATCAGACCATGGGGACCAAGTGGCTAGAATTTCTACTCATCGGTAAAGTCGGAATCTCCTTCGTTATTGGCTTATATAAGTCAATACTCTTTGAAATATTTGAAGACCACATGTTGAAGACTAAAAGGTACGCCTCTCTTTCTTGCTCACCACTATATGCGTTGATTAATGATCTAGCCTATTGCATGCCCCCCTTTAGTCTTAAATACTTAGTAAATACTTATGTGTTTGTTAGTAAGTTTTCTTCTTATATGCATATCTAAACATATATATATATATATATATATATATATATATATATATATATATATATATATATATATATATACACACACACACATATCCTTTCAAAACCAAGATACGTCATTTGTTGACTATCTAGAACTAAAAGAAATTGTTCGTCCTGGAACCTTTTCTTCCCCCTTTGGACTATAACGTTCAACCTGAAAATCTTCTATGTCCACTCTCGCAAAACTCATGGTGATGAAGAGAAGTGAGTTGAGTGGATCAACATAGAAGTCGAAGCCGAACCTTCGCACAAGAAAACTATGAAACAAACTCCCATCGTCGTTAGCACCCATCTCCGTCCTTTCCTCATTATCCCTCAACATCCCACCATAACACATAATGTATATATATACACACACATTCCCTTCCCATTCCTTAAACCCACCTTTGTCAGCTTGACGTCTTAATTATTTTATCCAAAATTGTCAAGAAAATTTTCTTAACGAAATGTTAATAAAATGTGTCAAGTATTCCCTTCTCGTGCCAATACAACCCAACGTATTTTTGATATATAATAAATCTATATATACATATAAATATTTTGCCGTCAGAAACAAAACACAAATCTTTCTGTTTTGGAGGGCGGTCCCCTTAAAATTAAGGGGACTGGCTTGTAAACGGGGGCGGTCCCCTTAATGTTTAAGGGGACCGGCCATCTGTTGCTACCAAAATGAATTTTTCTTCTAAAATCTGTGCCAAACACCCCATTTTACAAACACTTCTTCCTCACCCTCTGCTGTGAACGAACTGAAACACCAAAACTATTCACCAAATCACCACTTCGGGCTGAATTCGCAAGGGGCAAACACCTATATCTTGTTTAGCAACATATATTGTAAGTTTTCCAAAGCACATTTCATCTAATTTCATCAAATTTTGAGTCTAATCACAACTTGATATTTTAGTTAAAATTTTTTAAATTCGAACTTATGTTGAAATTAAGTCTAGGATACTCATTGCCAAATGCTTCCCATAGGATTAGAGTACTTAATTAACCTAGAATCTAAGTAATCTAAAACCCTCATGCCAAAATTTTGAAAAACCAAACACTCTCATTCAAAACTTGTTATACATTGTTGAATTATGCCATAAACACTTATTATAACTAACCACATTATAATATCACAACTTTTAAATCCTAAAAAAATATATTTTTCAAATCATGAAAAATGATTTTATAAACATAAGAGGATGTTTGGATTGAGTCATAAAATTGTCAAGATTAAGTCAAAATGAATTTCACAACTAATGGACAAGTTTATAAACATGTAACTAATAATTTTGAGTCATCAAGATACATAATTCATATGTATATTGAAATATTAGTCATTATATTTTCTAGGAAAGGAAGTGTTTGGCATAACAAATTGAAAGACATTTTTGAGTCAAAATCTACGTTTTTTCCTTTTCAATGAGTTACTTAACTCGAAAGAAATAGCTAGACATACAATCTAATGTTTGTCTAGTCACATTTCAAAGAGGCTTATGATGTACAAATGAGCGTTTGGATGTTCTTGGTTCTTTACCATAATATCTATATAACCACTCCTTAACATCATAGAATACACTTTAAGCGAGTTAAAAAAAATTAAAAAATAAGGAACATTGCAAACTACTTCTTGGGATTAAAATTTTAGAGTCAAAGTCTGTTTGCGTTCCACATGAGTAGTATATGTCACATATGCATTTTTTTTTAATCTTACTTTCTTGTTGTTATCTTGTTTAGGTGAAAATGCCTAAAGTCACAGTTGGTGATGTTTCCAAAACCAAGGAATATATTCCAAAATTCTCCGCTACTCCCGGCATTTCTCCCGCTATTGCATGTTTCTATCGTCCCATCGAAGATAGAAACATTCATGAACGGAGAGTTGTCGATCCATCCTTCTATCTATCCGACCAAATCGAACGAATGTTCTCCAATGTTCGTCTCGATTGTCTTTTCAAAATCAACGAACCCATCATTCCTCGTTTCATTCTTGACTTCTATAGCCAAGTTACGGTGCAAACCGATGACTATGGTTATATCTTCATCTTCTTCATGATCCAAAACAAATTCATCACTCTTACTCTTGCTCAGTTTGGTCAAATCCTCCAAATTCCTTTCAACGGTCAAGCCGTTTTCTCAAATGAATGGGATCTCTCATCTCTTTAGAAAAATCGGCCTTAGGGTGGTCCATACTATTCTGAGATTCCAACTCCTGACGACATTCGTCGACTACTCGAGCTAGAACGTGGTACGACTAGCCGAAGAATCAAGTCAAAGAATGTCGAAATTCATGCAAACCAAATTCTTCTCAAAGAACTAAGCCCCGACATGAAGCATTGGGAAGAACTCATTCGCGAGAATGCGTTTGGTACCGGCGGACACCGTGACCACCTCACGGCTAGCATCGCTCACATGCTGTATTGTGTTGTTTTTAGAAGAACAATACAATTTGGCTTATTTCTTTGTCCATCGTATCATCTCCGCCAAAAATACTCCACATGCCAATCTTCCTTATGGTATGTTCCTCACTAGACTTTATCGTTTTGTCATGGAACATTACCCACATCTTGAGAGTGATATCTATCAATTCGTTTGTCCTGTCCTACGTCCTCTCACTCGTAGCCAACTTCGTCGATCTCGAAGTGACAAGGGAAAATCTCGTCGCCCTAATCTCTTCGCACCTCGTAGTTCCACATATCATCGGAGAGATGATGATGAGGAGGAGGAAGGCACCTCACGTGTTAGTACTCCATCTCCCACGACGTTCGTGAACAATCTCCCGGAACTTAATTATTCTGACTATCAAGTTCCTCTTCCTTCCGAACAAACCGATCAAATCCTATTTGAACAACAAACTAAATTACTCAACACAACTCAACAGATGCATGAAGAGGTTAGAGGTGGTTTCAAGTCAATAAGAAAAGCTTTCAAGAAGATTTCAGAAAGAAGAGATAGAGATGTGGATGTTGGCTTATTTGAACAATATTGTTATTAGAGGGAAGTAGCAGACCACCAAGACAAGACATCATCTAACAAAGTCCCTGTAGCGAAAGCAACTTTGCAGTCATCAGAACACCCGCTCCTTACAAAGACTACTTCTGTACATTCAAACCAACGAGCTAATTCTGTAGCCCCTTCAGTTCCCTTGAAGAAAGTCGGTTTGCAGTTCATGAAATCTTTGTAAGTGCACTTGCGAGCATTAGCTGACTCACTATCTCCATTGGGTCAGCTTGAGCTTCCAGTACGAGCCATTTCCGCTGCTTGAGTCTCAAGTGCTGCAGCAACACTGTGTGCAACAAGCTTTCGGATAGCAGCTTGGGGCATGGCTGGTTCTGGGGATTTGCGAGACATACTTCTATTATCATTACAAGAAAACACACGTTTAGATTTTTGCATTGTGATTATATCATACACAGCAAAATATCTTAACCATATATAGTCATAAATAACTTATTATTTTGTTATACATATAACAAAATTGATACAAGTGTCTTATCTATGCTACATATCTCATGGCCAACATAAAGTACAAAAGCTGTTTGATACAAACTGCATACTAGTGCTATGTCTATACTATATACCCCAAAATTTAGACGTAGCACCAAAAGATAATATATATATATCGATCTGGTCTACTGACCACCAGGAGCTCCTTTAAGTTCGGCTATCATGCTAATGAGAACCTGCATGTTTTTTTGGTATAACGTCTACATCTCTGTGACCGTCATTTCCAAAACCGCGATCCGGTTCTGAGCTGCTGCCAATTCCTCATTTCTCTTGATCATTTCTTCTATCAATTTCAATTCATTTTCATAGACAAAAGGTATTTCGCGCCTGACCTGCTCATAACGCTTCTCGGACTCTTCACGATTTTCATCTACCTTCTGCTGCATTGCTTCTTGACCCGTCATCAGATCTTCCACTCTATACTCAATGCCTTCAATACGTTCCAATGGTAACTCGTCCAGATGACCCAAGGCAGTCTCAATTTGTTCTTCTTTCCGCTCTAGCCGTGATAGGAGGGTGGAGACGGTTGGCTATCGTTCTTGTGCCGCTTGTGAACTTTCTCCCACCTCAAATACCCGTAGAGGGGTAGAGATGTCAGGAGTAGGTGATTGGGGTAAAGCTCTATATCGGGCGATAATGGCTTGGACATCATCACTAAGCTCAAACGGAACGGATGGAGGAGTGAAATTGATAGATGATGGTGGCGGCGGAGGTAAAGACGTTGGGACTGAGAGTTCAAAAGTAGGTAACATATATGGATATGGACGGGGTAAGGGTGAGGAAAACACGGGAAGCATTCTCATTCGTGCCATCCTTCGGATTCTCTCTGGCGGTATCTCCATAACCAAAGAGGAATCTGGTTCGGATGACCCTCCATCTGCAATTGTATGAGCTCTCTCTCTAGCCTGCATATAAGGATCATCAAAAAATGGTGCGACATCTGGCATTTGAGTATCTTCAGATGGCTCTTCTAAGAGGTCTGACTCCTCATCATGCCCAAAAGCTGAAGAAATCTCGGGCACCACCGTAACATCCTCTGCCAAATCTGACTCTCCTGTTTGTCTAGGGAGTGTCGTGACGTCCGATACAATTGCGATATTTTCAATATCCGCGTTCGAAATAGAAGTAGTAGAATGAGGAGGGGAAATTTATAACTCTGTAACCACCCGGTAATTATGAATATTCCACTATATAACTAAGTAACAATAAATCATATATAAACAATTAGGTCGTGGCACGGAGGACTCTGTGTAAGTTTGTGAAAATTGGTTACAGTTCAATGTTTGAAAACATTTGGTTCTCTATAACCATGAGCTCTGATACCAATCTGTAACACCCCCGTTTTCGATATACACAGCGAAATATAAGTTTGGGGTGTTACTTCATGGTTCACAGTCATGAGAATAGAAAACGACTCGAAAAGAGACGTTTTAAATAAAATTTTTATCATTCATTTATTAAATCAGAGTACATAATATAGGTCCTAGAGGGAAGTTTGGAAATATGTTATAAAAGATACATTATTCATTGAATGATAACAAAGTGGACACTCTTAATAATAAAGTCCACAGCCACTCCGTGCCGATAGCCATACTCCTAGTTACCTAAAATAAACATGTTTAAAAAGTCAACACAAATGTTGAGTGAATCTATAGTGTTTAAAGTAATAATCAGTTTTGAATACAAGATAAATAGTAAAGAAATCAGTTCATTCTTAGTTCGGCATATTGCACTAAACCTCATGACACGCAATGCGTTGACAGTTTTCAGTCTCACTAACATAATTAAATGGTAGTGGTTTGCCCCCGAGTTTAAGAAATCAAATATAATGCATCTGTCTAACCGGCTACCACGAAGATATCCATCCGATTAGTACAAATGGGTCGTCATGCCAATAGATCTATTCACTATATTCGCGGTCACCCTTCGGGTGACAAATGGTGCATGATATGAGGGTCTTTAAATATAAATACAAATAATAATAAGGGACAGTTAGCCTAGTGCAATAAGAATCAGGAAAATACTTGTGTTCGGTTTGGTAGCATGTATCTCCCCACAAGTTTGGAAAACGTATAAATAAAAGTGGGACTATAAACTCACCTGAATAGTCTGGATGGAAAACAAAGTTAAACAAAGTTGATAAACGTCTCCGGCACGCAACCTGGATTGGTTATGTCAAATTTCAGTAATCGTTTCTGAATATAAGTTTTATTATTCATTTTGTAATGTTTTCGGTAAATGTTAAATGTTTAAATGAGACAACATGAAGTCTCTTCAAAAGTTGGATAAGATTTTATCTTATTGTTTATTTTTACGTTTTCGATCGTTCATTATCGAGATATACATATTTTTATTTATTAGTTTTTATTAATTTATTGTAAATATATTTAAAATATATTAATAATAAAATATATATATAAGTTACGCTTTTTATCCTGTAGTTTCATGTATTGACAGTTTATACCCCCGAACTTTCACAAAATAACAATTTTTACCCCTGAACTTTTATAAAATTACAACTTTTACCCCTTAACTTTGGTCAAATGACAGTTTTTACCCCTATAGTTTCAAAAATGACACTTTTTACCCCTGAGGGTTATGTCGACTGCATATTAAGTCCATATTAAAATTTTAGTTAGACTTTTGATATAAAGTACCCCTGAGACTCTCATCGCGTTACACACGACATCCTTATTTTATAAAAACGCGCTAAATCTTTAGGAAAAAGGGCAAAACACTTTACTCTTCTTTCGTATACTTATTAATCAGTTTATAAACTCAACTTTGACAAAATCCCAGCTCGTGATTCGAGTCCACGAGCTCGAAATTAATTTTTAAAGGGTGCGTTTGTTCGTTTGGTCTGGGAAGAAAACACGCGCAAAGAATGGGTCGAATCTTGGTGAAATCTTAATCAAATGACTTCGTTCTTTTTCCTACTTTTAGACAGCTAAGAGACCTTCATTATCCCAAAAATCTAGAATTTTTAAGACTCGTTTACTAGTGGAATTTCACGTCACAAACTTAGGGTCTGCTGTGGTACTCGACAGCGACCAAAAGAAAAACAATTTCGTTTTCGACTTTTAACTTTAGAAACTAGGGGTCTTAGGTTTTATTTAGTATTTTTAGCATGTTTAAGAGACTTCTACTTATTTTTAGGTATTTTAGACTTATAAATTTAATTAAGAGGGTGTTTGTTTTTGTTAGGAACACGTTTTTATTCATATTTCAAGTCTTGTACATTTCTGATAATTATGTTGCTCATATTAGGACTTTATGTTACTAATCATAGCTCGATCCATTAGAAGTCCATGGGCTGGCTAATTATGTGTAAAACATTCTAGAAGATCACTCCATGTGCTTACCCTAATTCGTTACCTATAAATAGAAGGCATGGGGTGCTTAGTTTATTGTTGGTTTTCATTTCTAGTGCGTAAGCTCTGTCAAAGTGTTTATGTGAAATGATAATCTTCCATCTTTCTTTCTATTAATCTCTTCTCTACATTATTTTATTTCATTCCTTGATTAATCTATTGTTACGTAGCATATTAGTAGTTGTATTCGTGGTTTAGTGTGTGGTTTACGTATTAAAGAGGACCTACAAGTGGTTCGAACTAGGCTTAAGGGACTTGTACACTAGGCTTAAGGTTATAGTACTTTAGGGTTAGGGTTTAGTTAGGGTTCCTAGGGTTTAGGGATTTCTTAGAAATGATTTTTAGGGTTTTATGAAATATATATATATATATATATATATATATATATATATATATATATATATATATAAATATATGATATATATATATATATATATCGAACTACATATATGTAAAGGAAAATAATTTTGTGCATTGGGAAGTTGTACTCTAGGCTTAGGGATGTTGTACTAGGGTTTATAAAATAAGAAAAATATAATTTTAATATTTCCTTAATTTATATAATTTTTATATAAATTTTTATTAGGGTTTTAAGGTAATTAAATAGGTTTTTAAGTTTTTGTGCATTAGAGGGTTGTACTATAGGTTTGAGGGTTTGTACATTTATTTTATAATTTAATAAAATTATTTTAAAAATTAATATGTGAAATTACTACAAAATATATCTTTAAAAATAATTATTATTAAGGTATTTATAAGGTTTTTATTAATACTTAGTTTTCATGCATTAAAGACTTGTACTTTAGCTTAGAAGACTTGTACTTATATATTTTATAAAAATATTAATTAGGGTTTCTGTGCTTTAGTGACTTGTACATTACTCATATAAATTGTATTTTAGTATTTCTAGTGTTTTGTTATATTCACATTTTGTTATAGTAGTTTAGGGTTTCATAAAACTCTTATCAATTAAGAAACGTTTAGTTTTAAATGTACGTTAACGAAATAACGTAAAGTGGTAAATGGGATCTCATAAAGTTTTGGGTCAAAGATGTTTAGATACTAAATCAGATAAGGTTGGGTTGCGTGCACGTTTATCGGGGATGTGATTTATGTCACTTAAGTTAAGATTTGTAATCAGATAATAAATAAATAAATAAAAATTTTCTACGTGGAAAAATGATAAGTACTAGATAATTATATAGGGAAACATGATGGGTTCTTCCTGTGTTGACTTAAGTGTTTCTAGTTCTAACTTAAGCTCCTGACATGACACACGTGTTTCTTTAACACTTTTACCCTTTTCAATTCTTATCTCCTTTTCTTTTAACCAATGAACTTCGTTTTCTAAGAGTGTTGTTTTGGTTTTTAAGAATTTATTCTTGTTTATGATTTTAAGGGTAATTTCACACAGTTTGTTATATTCTATTTCTAAAGATTCATCATCTATAGAGGAGTATGATGAGACAGAATGTACCTCTTCTGTGTCGTGAGACATGAGAGCAATTTCGTCGCTCTTAGGCTCATTAGCATCTCCTTCACTATCACTCCAAGCTCCACTGACAAAGGCTCTTTGAGACTTGTTCTTTGGAGGCTTTGGACATTCACCTATCAAGTGACTAGAGTCTCCACACCTATAACACTTCCTATCTATCTTTCCTTTTCTATCATCACGGTGTTTTCGAGAGGATTTCTTTTCTTCACGAGGTGGTCTAACGAACTTTCCTCGTCTCCTGAAGAATTTCTTGAAATCTCTTACCGCCATGGCATATTCTTCATCTTCACTACTAGAACAAGACTCTTCATCACTTGACTCTACTCTAGCTTTCAAGGTAATGAACTTCATTTTCTCCTTCTTGCCTTTAACTATTTCTGAGTCTTTTTCCATCACCATTTCGTGAACTTTGAGGTTTCCTATGAGCTCATCCAGTGTCATACTTGAAAGATCCTTAGATTCTTCAATAGCTGTCACCTTTGCTCTCCACTTCGGGTGGAGTGCTCTTAGAAATTTCCTGACAAAATTCTTACTAGAAAAAGATTCATCAAGTGCTTTAAGAGATGTAATGATAGTATTAAACCTAGAAAAAGCACTATCAATGGTCTCATCTTCAGAAATAACAAATTGTTCATATTGTTGAACAAGAAGATCAATTTTGTTATCTTTGACTTGTGAGTTCCCTTGATGAGTGATTATTAGTGATTGCCAAATATCTTTAGCCGTTTTACATATGAAAACTCTTTCATATTCCTTTTTAGGTAAGGCATTGTAAAGCATCATTTTGGCTTCATTATTTTTGGCAATCAACCTCTTTTGTTCATCACTATGACGAATAAAAGAGTTACCTATATCCCGACCACCTGAAATGTCACTACTTATGGGTTTGTAATCACCCTCTACAACAATATACCACAGATCTATGTCCTTTGACTTCACATATGTCTCAAAGCGATTTTTCCAATATATGAAACAATTTGGTTCAAATAGTGGTGGTCTTTGCATAGATTGCCCTTCTTTAAAGTTTTCAAAATCCATTGATCGTTTCAAGTTTTTAAAATACGATATATTTTGAAAATCTTGAGTAACACCGCTCTGCACTACTAGAAAAAAGGCCTTTAATGACGCGCATTGCGTGTCATAAAAGGGGTCAGATGACGCGCATTTTGGCGTCATTGATCGACCCGTCATAAAGCTTTATGACACGCATTTCGCGCGTCATGAATTTATGACACGCTTTTATGACACCCTTTTACGACAAACTTTTATAACACTATTTTATGACCCCTTTTTTGCGTGTCATGGTTCAAATTTTTTTTTTTTTAAAAATAATTTTTATAAAATTAATAATATCCCCACATTAAATAACAGATAATCTCATAATACAAATAAATACACAAATAGCAAAAAAGCGCATTTCATATATATCAAAACAATGCGTTTCATACAACTACAAGTTATTTTCAAATTCTAAAATTGTAGAAACATATATGGGTGATATACAGGTAAATGTGTAGACACTTGAAAATTTCATCTCCTAATGATCAGCTCCTGCTACGACGGCGCCCATTTCTGAAAAGAACAACCAACCAGATATAGTTAAGCAAATGTAATTACAAGCTTGATAAACCAAATATGCTGTTTTGAAGTCATGATCTACGAAAACTTTACACCAGCATGTGTGGATAAGAGTTGTTTTGTAAATACCAAATTGAAAATTTTACAAGACTTGTGAAAATAAATAAATAAATAAACTGAACAAAAATGAAGGAACTTCACCCGTTTGTATATGGTACCTCCTCCCATCCACGGTACGGGGGTGACCTGCTGTTATAGTTGCTCCTGCGGGGTGGTGACACACTACGGCGTGGGGGTGAGCGGCCATTCACTTGTGGCCACATTTCAGTAACCTATTCATGAAATTTGTATATCATGGTGAAAAAATGTGGACCAAATAGGACAAATTACTCCTGACATCTATTTATCTACGTAATTAGTTTAGTGGATTCGGACTCCCAAGAATATGAGAAGCAAGCTTTATATTTTAACTTTCAAGCAAATGAAGACACTGAGTTAAATACAAAACTGAGTTCTTACTAACGAAAATCAAATAGCAGAATGGTACCTCTTTAGTCATCTGTGGTATGCTGGATTGCGATTGAGCTGCTGCAGCTTTCTGTAACTGAGCAGCCTCCGCTTGCGTTTTCACACAAAAATGACAAGAGTAAGAAAACATAACGGCTATACAAATCCAAATCAGTATAGCAGTTGCAAAGATGTGAAAGAAATAATGCAACTAATGGTCTGATACGCATTATAGATCAATATATTGTCACTGCCTAACTCAATATATGATGACTTTGTTAACATTTCAAGTACGCATAACAGTTTAAAATGCAATCAAGAATTTTATTTAATGCTATCTCGGTGCAATTTGATATGGAAAAAGGAATAAACACCTCAGCCTTCTTTTCTCTAGCTTTCTTCAGCTTCTTTTCTCTTTCGCTCTTGCTTTCCTTTTAGCATCTTTCTCTGCCTGAGAAGAAATCAAACAGCGTTCTAATTTAACCACAACTAAGAAGCCAACATCGTTAAACTTATTACACAGCCACCATACATGATCAGATATCATACAAGTTATCCACACATCCACAGACGTGTGCACACATACAAATATGTAAAAAACCTGAATTTACTTACGTTTTAGCAGCCTGCCTGCCTTTTCCAATTGCGGCACCAAAGTATCTCTACAAGAAAATATAAAAGCATCTTTAAAATATACAAAAGGCACAACCAGGTTTCAGATAAACATATACAGAAGTAGCTAAAACAGAATTTGATTTTTTAACTGATTATATAGGGTCATTTTACTTTTCCTTAACGCCAT
Source organism: Artemisia tridentata subsp. tridentata (assembly GCA_021014915.2). NCBI lineage: Eukaryota > Viridiplantae > Streptophyta > Magnoliopsida > Asterales > Asteraceae > Artemisia > Artemisia tridentata. Next base: position 424,872,583 of record CP139506.1, read on the forward strand.
TGTTAACAACCAACTATTAACTAACTCGGATGAAGAATAACTAAAGTAAAAATGATTTATAAACGTTTCAACCGACTCAACTCATCCAACCCATTTCCTCCCACATTTGCCCAATTTTCTCACTCTTTATGCAATCATTAACAGAATAGTATCTCATATTTAGATAATAAATATTTGCCAAATGCTGATATAACTCGTAATCTAACAATCGCAGCTTCAACAGTAACCTTGGTCCAGTTACATATCTGTTTTTGATTATTCCATATTATCACATAGTGACTTTCAAAATACAATATCAAACACACCTTCAAAGTATTACTAGCTAGTTACAACAAAAAACTATACAATTTTCTATCACATTCTACTTTATTTATTTTTACCTATAGTTCTTATTTGCCATCATCGTCAACTATATATGCTACAATTTTCTTCAACAATGCTTACTAACTCTATATTTTCTCATTAAGGGCTCTTAATATATTCATATAAAATTCAAAGGAGCCAAGAAATCCACAAACCAGAAAATCAAGAAAAGAGCAAAAATAATAAAATGAACCACAAAGGCCACGGGTCGAACCCGTGACCACCAAACCATTATCCTACATGTGTTACAAAGTAACAATAGTCAGTTGTAATTATTTAAACAATAACATAAAAACTTTATTAGTTCAGAATCGTTACTAACCGAAATCCAACCCTTGCACTAACCGAAAACATATAGATCTATAAATAAAATCAATGGATCTACAAATAAAATGAATAGATCTATAAAAAAAAATTATAGATCGACAAAAAAATCTATACATCTACAAAAAAAGAACAAAAAAAATAATGTTCAAAAATATTATAGATCTACAAAAATAATACCTCAAAACTTTAGGGTGGAGAGTTTCGGTGGTGTCGGTGGAGGTGGAGTCCGGTGGTGGTGCGTCGGATGGCGTCGGATGGTGGTGGTGCTGTCGGATTGTGTTTTTTAGGGAGAGAGTTATTATGTGTGTGTGTGTGTGTGTGTGTGTTTTAGAGAGTGAAAATGAAATGAGTTGGGTGAGAGTCGAATGGTGGAATCAGCTTTTGTGGTCCGTGTTTTTTAAAAAATTTGAGATATGACACGAATTTTATGACACACAAAAAAGCATGTTGTCTAGCCTTCAGATTTTACAATTTATGACAGTTTTTTATGACTTACGATTTTGCGTGTCATTATAGTGTGTGTGTCATAAAAAGCATGTCATTAAAGGCCCTTTTTCTAGTAGTGCTGGTACCAATTGTGGAAAACTAGAAGGAGGTTGAATAGTTTTACCGTTTAAAATTAATTCGCTTTGTTACTTATCGTGATTTCAAAGTCAAGTAAACAATCAAGCACACAAACAAGTGATATAAGTAAATAAGTAAAGAAAGGAAAGATCAAACCACACAACACAATCGTTTACAGTGGTTCGGCTACAAGGACTCTCTTCCTTGCCCTACTCCACTCCTCGAGCCTCTAACTCGAGAGTTTATCTTTACTAAGAAACAAGCTCCCTTCTAGGCGGAGAAAACCTTTACACGTCACTTAATCTTTTTTCAGTACTAAGCTAAACACCGAGTTCTTTACAAGGGTACAACCACTCCCGTTTGGTTCTTTACAAGGGTACAACCACTCCCGTTCACTCTATGTGTTTTGAGGACTAAAACACTAACCGGACTCTATTGTATGAATGATACTAACTATGATGTGTGACTAATACAAGAACACACAGACTCTATGTTAGAAGGAAGATAACAGACTGTTACTCCTTATATGTTGAGATCTTCTTTGCTACAAAAGGAAACATCTATAAAATGTTAGTAAGCTAAAGGGTTAGTGATATGCAAATGAATGAGTATGTATTTTAAGCTGTATGAGTGATGAAATGGCCAAATGATCAGCTTGCTATTTATAGGCAAAGCTGATCAACAGGCGGCGGATCCGGCGGATTCCCAAAATTGAATCCGTCCGTGTATCACTTTGGATCCGCCGTGTCAGGCCAGCTAAGAGATCTTCAAATCTTTTCAAATCTTGCCATATCTTTCCATATCTTCAAATGTCAACTCTTTGGCTTGAAGATCTAAACAAAATATCACAAAATCTTACCAAGATTGTATACATGATGCATGCCATGATGTCATCCTAATATTTAACTAATAAAGTTTCCATTTTAAGAAATAAACATGTAAACTTGTATATGTCATTTCTAGAAAACTTTGTGACGTGAAAATGTGTTTGTAAAATGCTTATCACTATAAATGTAAAAGACTTAATCTTATTTATGCTTTGCTTAAAGATAAACTTTGTAATTGTCATTAACAAAACTAAGCAAAGATCGTAAAATATAAATAACGTTTTTAGGACGATATTTGTATTAACAAACGCAACATGGACATGTGAGTCTCTTGTAATCACTTTTGTTGTTTGATTTTGTTTGATTTTGAGACACTTGGTCAGTGTCAATGAGGTGAGGTGTACGAGTGCATGATTGGTTTTTGTATTCCATGTTGGACATTTTCTAACTATAGGTGAAGGTTTCAGGAAGAAATTTTTGCATCTTATTCCGCGGCAGCTGCATCCCTACAATCAATTGATTTCCAAAATACAAGAAGGTATGTGGCACAAGCATTTCCTTGAGATCAGAATTGAAGTTGATTTTAGCTCTTAAAAGAGACTAAGGTAAAGTTGTGAAGCTAATAAATGTGTATTAAATATGATGCCGCTTTTGTTTTTCATTACACTAGATATTAATCATACATATATTGTGCATATTGGTGTAATATAAGATAAAGGGTCCTTTTTGTAGGTGCTACGAATTAAATATTTGTTAGGATTAGGGATAGATATTCATAGGGAAAAAGGTGGAAGACCAGCGCAGCAGAAGCACACGATCAAAAGACCAAAGGGTGTGGATGTGTGTAGGTGTGTGTGGAGGTGTGTGGAGGACCAGCAGCAGAAGTAACACAATGATCAGTAGACCATGAACAACAAAAACCAAGATCAGTAGCTACTAAAGCTGGTATTTTATTAGAACAAATATGTAGTACAAAGCTGATCCTCAAGTACAAAGCTACATCTGCTATTGCTAAATACAAAACAAACCGACATACTAAACTTAACACTTAAGACACTAACAAAATGACCAAAGTACCCTTAAGAGATACACTAATTACCAAACTAGCCTTAGGAGTGAAGTCAAATATCTAACAATCTCCACCTTGAGTTCAACTCCTAAGCCTGCTTCAAATCAAAAATTTAAACTTCCAAATGCTAGAGATACTAGCCCGATTCAAAACAAACGATCGATTTCAAAAGCAATCTGAAACAAGTTTGATCCAAATCAAATGCCGATGACTTCAAAACGAACAATCAAATGTTAGCCGACAAATTCAAAACGGACAACCAAACAAACAAATCGGCTCAAACGATCTTCACCAATGACAATCAAATTCAAGCGTAAACTTCAAAAGCCTGACAAACGAAGATCCAAATTTCCAAACCGACAAATTCCAAACGATCGATTCAAATTCAAACGACCAGATTATGACCAAGTCTTCAAACACCAAATCGATCTTCAAATTTCAAATACCAAATTCAAATTCTTATGACCCACTTATGTATAAGAATTACGGTCAAACAATCAAACTTATTATCCAAGTATCAAACCAAATTCAAGTTAATGAATAACTTGACAAACGGGCTCCAATTCAAACACCCCAAATATGATACTTGACAATAATTCTAACGACCCACTTATGCAATAAGAATTATGGTCCAAAATTCAAATAAAAGTACCCAAATAACCTAATCACGGGCTAGTCTTCAAACAAACAATCTTCACCAACTTCAGTACAAGAACCAGAATGTATATCTCATCTACATGAGACACATCTGACTTCGACATAGAAGCTTGAACTTACACGAATAAGCCTTGCACTAGGCTCCAAACGACTAGCCAAAAGCAATAACAACACCAGAATCGTGCACAACCACAAGACCCAAGTGTTACTATCACCCATTCAAAGATGCAACCAAACACCAAATCTCAGCAACCACACCTAAATAAACCCATATTAGGATTATTAGCAGCAGGCGATACGAGCAACTTCAACATGTAAGGCTTAAACAAGCCACGAAAATGAATCCAAACATGCCGACAAAGAGTATCTTCTCCGCAGCAGGAACCAGTAAGTAACCATATGCAGTTTAAACAAACCGCAACTTACAATCAGGCAGATAACAGCTGCACTTACAAGCACGGCTAAACTGAACCCACCATTATAGCCACAAAGCACCACCAAAACCAAAAACAATACTACCTGGTCCTGACGAATGACGAAACCAACACAAGATCTTCAAATTTCGAACTAAACCATCAATTCCCAATCAACTAATCGATCCATAAAAACAGAGATTATACAATCTCTACATAAACCGATCGATTCAACATACAAATTCTAACTATCCCTAATCCCAATCAACAAACACCTTCAATCTTATCAAATGAGCACAAGCAAAATCAATTGAAACAATAACAAAACAAACACACCTGATGTTTCCAAGTAATCGAATCAGCTGCCACCAAACACAAACGAAAATCAATTGATGTCAAGAAATTATGTCTTGAAATCAACCAAAAGCTGATGTCGATCAGAAACCTAAAATAGTTGCAGCTTGCTTCAATCGATCGAGTGGCTCTGATACCAATTTGTTAGGATTAGGGATAGATATTCATAGGGCAAAAGGTGGAAGACCAGCGCAGCAGAAGCACACGATCAAAAGACCAAAGGGTGTGGATGTGTGTAGGTGTGTGTGGAGGTGTGTGGAGGACCAGCAGCAGAAGTAACACAATGATCAGTAGACCATGAACAACAAAAACCAAGATCAGTAGCTACTAAAGCTGGTATTTTATTAGAACAAATATGTAGTACAAAGCTGATCCTCAAGTACAAAGCTACATCTGCTATTGCTAAATACAAAACAAACCGACATACTAAACTTAACTCTTAAGACACTAACAAAATGACCAAAGTACCCTTAAGAGATACACTAATTACCAAACTAGCCTTAGGAGTGAAGTCAAATATCTAACAAATATGTATCTCCTGTTTTTACCTAATTGTATTATTGTTTGCGACTTCTGCAACAGAGTATTCTACCCTTCTGTTTACGGGAGTTTGGATTATAACTTCTTGCTTGAGTTTAGCGGATGCAACCGTTGCTCAATATAGTAATGGACTTGTGGCAACATAGATAGAAAAAGAATATTATCGCGTACGCGGGGAACTATATTCTCTCTGTTGAGCTAAGGTAAAGAGGCTATATAACACCATTAGTCAGTACAACCGCTTCACTTAGCATGCTACCTTGGCGTAAGCCAACAATCTGGCCCTTTATTCCCTCTGATGCTTCATCTGAAGTTCTTGCTAAAGAATTGGGACAATTTGCAGACAATGATCCAGCTACATTTGAAGCAATGAGTAATCAAATAACTACCTTATTTCCTTCATTTGTATTGTATCTTAATCATTTACGAGTAGAAGACCTTTGTTTGAAATTAAAATCCGTATATCGACTAAACATGCTGAAATGTTAATCATTGATTTCAGAGAAAGCTATTAAAGTTGCCTATGAAGCAGCTAACAGATGGACATGTTTGACCTCCTGGTTTCTACACATAAAGTTCTAGTTTCATCTTAGCTATTCACTTATTCTTAACAGTGCCATATGAATATTCTGCAGACAATATCTTCACAATGCATCAGTGGTGCTCAAACAATTTCCCTCAGGCCAAAAAACAGCTTGAACACTTGTACAATGATGTATATTATAGTTTCCCTGAACCATCTTGAAACACAAGTAATTTACCTCACAACTCATTTGATATCACTGTTATTCCTACATACTACCTTATAATTATGAATACCTAATAGCCGTATGCCATAAACAAGAATTGAAGTTTATATGGACCGGTCATTTAGATGTCGATAAGGTGGGTAAACAGGCAGATTAGGTGGTAAAGGGTGGTAGGGGTAAAAATGGGTAGGCTGGTTTGACCCGCCACACATTTTGTGCAATTCTTGAAAACTTATATACATAGAGTTACTGTGTCAAATATAATTACAACTTCATATTTTTTTTTAAAAAGGCAATTACAACATCATATTAACTCAGATAAAATTAATTTCCTTGAGATTCAATGATTAAGCAGTTTCATGCGTTTGAAATACATTTTGGGTGCCGATTGGACCAACATGTTGACCCGTTTCTTTTTGAGTTTTGTGCACGTTCAACCCGTTAAAGATAAGCATAATATGAATTCACCAATTCATAAGTAAAAGGGTTGGAATCGCCACCTTTAGATGTCAACTGAAATCAAATAGTTTTATGTACCCTCGTTAGGAAAAATGCCACGAGGCTTTCATGTGAATGAAGTGAACTATAGAGATTTTAGCCTCTTAGGTCTTTCATATGTGTATCCAAAAAGTTGGTCCATATGTATGTTTGTGGAAGGCTTTCTAGTACTTGATTACTTTTGTGGATGATTTTAGTTATGCCTTTGTTTCTTGTTCTGCAGGCAAATTGTTAATGCAAAAGGACCATCAGGGCCCAACAGAGACTACCTCTTCAACCTTGAGAAGCAACTGCTAGAGATGGGTAAATAATATGAATATACATCCCTGTTGAGTTGCATCTTGTGTGAAAATGGGTTCGAGTCAAAGCACACAACTTTAAATTGGTCGGTTAAGTTGGGAACGAGTGGATTGACTTTTACAACACACATTTTTAGATTATAAATCTATAGTTATATAAGCATCCCATGTTTATGACACAACAATTCAGGAACTTGTGATTATGCCATTTGGGTGACACTTATTCCCGTTGATCAGTTTTGTCCTCCTTTCTATAACTATTTACATGTTACAATGTTTTCTGTTAGCAGTAATTTATAACCAAATTGGCCCATTTTCACACAAATAAATTGAAATTGCATATCTAGTGGCATAACTTTAATGATGTGTAACATTTTGTGTGGATTCTTACATGTAGGATGCGAGGATGAACATGTTACAAAAATTGCAAATGAAGCAAGGAAATTGATTTCAGCTGCCGAGGACCAAAACCACCAGGCACCCAATTAAAAATTATTAATTGCATTATTTGTTCACATTAAAATCCATTCTTGAGCATCACTTCACATTTAAAAACACTTCATTCTTGTGATCAGCTGTGTGATGGTTCGATATGTGTGCTCATTGGACAACATGAGAGTTCTCATGAATCTTCTTTGGGTAATTATTACTTCTATTGTGTTTCAACATGGAATTTTGTACACCCGTACAATGCTAATTGACCATTTTTTTCATTATTTGATTTTCCAGGATTCAAACAAGAGCATACAGGTAGAAGCTTTCCATGTGTTCAAGGTAATTATGGAATTTATTTCAATAATTCTTATGGCTTCTTTACTTGATTTGTTGTCTTAAGTTAAGCTTTCTGTAATTTGTTTTCTTTTTCTTTTCTTTAGCTTTTTGTAGCTAATCAGAAAAAGCACTCAGAGATTGTGAGTGTGCTAATCGCGAATAGAAGCAAACTCATTCGGTTTTTTAGCGACTTCAGTTTGGAAAAGGGTATAAAAAGATTGCATTTTTTTTTCTTGACTCTTACTGCTGTAATAATATGCTTAAAACCGTACTGTGCTGCAGCTGATGAACAATTTGAAGCAGACAAAGCTGAAGTGGTTAAGGTAATTTCCACTCTTGAGCTGAAAGGTGAACCATGCTCGACTGAAATGTTGAATGCAAAACATTTAGTGATTTTGAAATGTTGAATCAACTGAAACGTGATATGTGCTGTAAGTTGAATCAATGATACAATGATTTTGGTTAATTATGATAATTGATTTTAATGTTATTCTATCTTTTCTGTGAATTTGCAGGAAAATATTTGCAGGATAGAAGTTGCAGGAAAGAATTTGCTAGAAAGAATTTGCGGGCAAGTTTAGTCAATTTTTTCTATCGTACAGTACGGGCAGTAACAACAGATTCAAAGATTGTGTATTATAAGAAGGTTGTCTTGGAAATCATGTTTTTAGTCTATTCATGTTCAATGTTGTATTTCTTTAATAACATGTTAGACGAATTGATGCAATTGTTGGTATGTTATGGATATTGATTATATTCTCTTTTTTGTTTGGATTAATTTGCGTTATGTTTAGAAGCTAATAATTTTAGTTTTTTCTGTTTTGCTAAAAGTAAAAGGGTACGACGAAACCGAGTATTTTGTGGTTGTCGGCAACTTGTGGATAGTGACCACTTTTTGGTAACTAATCAACCAAAATAGTGACCACTATATTCGTCTCTGGCAGATTAGTGACCAGATATTTGGTCACCGATTGGTTTAAAGTTGTATCTACCCCCATCGAATCAGTGACGACGTTTTGGTCACTATTTAGTGACGAAACTTCGTTTGGTCTCTAATTGTAATTAGTGACTGACCTATAGTGACCACAAGTGACTGTTGGAATATGTGAACTATTAAAATCATAAACACATAAACATCACAAAGCACGCAGCGGAATAGATCTACAAGAACATGTAATTAATTAAATTAAACAAGACACGTACCTTTTGATTCCTAGCAAGAACAAGGAATCTCTTGAACAAGAACAATAAATAAACCCTAATAGGATTTATGTATGGATCGATCACACCAAGATCACAAGCTAAAGGAAGCTTGTCACTCGTTCTTGTACACACGTAATTATAGCGTTTCAATGAGAAAAGCTAGTTTCTTGATCACCAACAACCAAACACTTAATTGCTATTAGCTCAAGCCGAATTCCCGAGTGGGAATAGAAAAAGTCGACTAGCACAAGCAAGAGGGAAAGAGAAGAGAAGTTTGGCTATAGTTAGGGATTCAAGAAGTAGGTGAAAACTAAAACACATTGATTTGTATTTATAGTGTTCTCCTTTCTTTCTCCCCAAGCAAACCGATCGACCAAACAACCCTAAAGGGTATGTTCGGCCGACTTTCACAATCCCACAAGGATTCTAGATCCTTCTTTCCTTTTTTCACGTTTAGTCCTTTAACCGTCGTTAGTGAAAACTCCGTTAAGTACTAACCGTCGTTAAGTGTTTTAATCGGTGAAATGAATAAATAAATAAATACATTAAATATATAATTATTTAATTATTCATCATTGAAACTTTCACGCTAATGTGTGCAATCCCGAGTCTCGGGTTCGAAACCGGACATGTATATATTAATATTTAAACACAAAACCTAACAGCTCCCACTTGGATAAACATTAATATAACAATGACATGGGTCAGCCTAGCTTAACCTTCCCAATGCCCCCAGCTCGATCCGAGTTGTGGTTCTCCTGGCAGAAACCACGTGTGATGAAATTAATCATCATACTTATCCTTTTGTTACTAATACCGCGTTAATTTGGATATGGATCTTTGTCATTCCATAATTAACTTAGTTTCTCGTTTATACATAATTGAACAAGATTACCAAAACATCTGAACGTCTTCCAGATAGACTTTGGGCGTGCGCACGCAAACATCTTGTCAATCCTACGAGTGGCCAAGCAGTATTAAACTTCAACACAAAGTTGAAGGAACAAATCCCTTATTGACTGCGAGCATAACCCTTGAACTTCGCATCATTTCTGAAAATAGCCCTTATAACTACCTTTTACGGTTAGCGTTAGACCACCTTACAGAAAATAAGCTACATCCTCGGCAATTATCTGTCATCTCAAGTCTGAGGATAAATATTCATGATATACTTAATGACTATGATCCATAAAGTATAATCATGTATTTGGGATAAGTCCTATATTCAATTTATCCAATATTGAATATCATGTGATATTGGTGTCTCAACCTTACAGTTCATTCTACCAATCATCACATTTGTCTTAGTTCAATAATATTCCCATATTATTAATTGACAACGGACTATTTAGAATAAATAAATTATTCACGGATTTAAACATGCAAATATAGGACACAAATATTGATAATGATAATAAACGTTATCCGCACTTTATTTCATTAAAATAATAATTGTTTACACGTCCCTATCGAAATACTAATCCAACAGATTTACATGAAACTATCTGCTAAACGAAGACCAATACCCTGAGCATGGCGATTAAACGTATCTTTAGGTAATGCCTTCGTGAAAGGATCAGCCAGATTGTTATCTGTGTGAACTTTGAGTACTTTGATTTCACCCAGTTCGACTTGTTCACGAACATAGTGCATCTTTCTTTTAAAGTGTCTGGCGCCTTTCATAACTCCAGGTTCATTGGCGAATGTGATTGCAGCAGAGTTGTCACAATACACATTTATAGGTAATTCAATAGACGGCATCACTCCAAGATCCGTAATGAAATTCCTTATCCAAACAGCTTCTTGTGCAGCATCCGATGCAGCATTGTACTCAGCTTCTGTAGCAGACATGGCCGTTGTGCTCTGCTTTTTACTCTTCCAGTCAACTGCTCCTCCATTTATGACAAAGACATAACCCGTTTGCGACTTCGTATCATCTTTATCAGTTTGCCAGGACGCATCGCAGAAACCTGTAACATTCAGTTCTGCGTCTGGATTTCCCCCGAAAACTAAAAACATATCTTTGGTATTCCTTAAATACTTAAGAATGTTTTTAACAGCATGCCAGTGATCTCTCCCTGGATTTTGCTGATATCGACTCGTCAAATTTTGAGCGAATGCCACATCAGGCCTTGTGCATCTAACAGCATACATGATAGATCCCACAGCCGAAGCATACGGAACTTTCTGCATGTATGCCACCTCTTCAGGTTTAGAAGCACACATTTCGCTACTTAAGCCATGATCAACTTGCATGGGCAAATATCCCTTCTTGGAATTTTGCATATTGAATCTCTTCAATATTTTATCCATGTAAGCACTTTGGCTTAATCCGATTAACCGTTTAGATCTGTCTCGATAGATCTTGATTCCAAGGATGTACGCTGCTTCTCCTAAATCCTTCATAGCAAAGCAATTACCAAGATATTCCTTAACTTCATTAAGGCTTGGTATGTGATTTCCCATGATTAATATGTCATCGACATATAGGACAAGAAAAGTAGTGTTACTCCCACTAACTTTGTGGTATACACATGGCTCATTGAAATTTTGAGTGAATCCAAACTTCTTGATTTCCTCATCAAATTTCTTATTCCATTGCCTGGATGCTTGCTTCAATCCATAAATGGATCTTTGAAGTTTGCATACACGCTCAGGAAATTCTGGATTTACAAAACCTTCAGGTTGCGCCATATAGATGTCTTCATCTAGGCGACCATTCAGAAACGCGGTTTTGACATCCATTTGCCAAATCTCATAGTCATAGTAGGCAGCTATGGCTATAAGAATCCTAATAGCTCTAATGTCGGCCACAGGAGAAAAGGTCTCCTCATAGTCAACACCGTATGTTTGGGTAAAGCCTTTAGCTACCAAACGAGCCTTATAGGTGTGTACATTGCCATCCATATCAGTCTTTTTCTTAAATAGCCACTTACACCCAACTACCTTAGCATTGGGTGGAAGGTCTACTTCAGTCCAGACTTGATTATCTTTCATGGATTGCATTTCCCCATCCATGGCAGTCTGCCATTTTTCCTTTTCAGGACTAATAATGGCAGCTCTATAGCTAGTTGGCTCATCAGTTTGATCCAATAGTATAGTTTCCTCATCATCTATGTTCAAACATAGACGCTCAGGAGCCTTTGCAGATCTTGAAGATCTACGGACGGGTACCACTTCAACTTCAGGTGGAGGACCTAAACTTTCTGGTTCCACAGGAAGTGTGTTAGTGCTTTCAGAAGGTGAAGTATCTTCATGATCATTTTCAAGATCATATGCCCTCCCACTGATTTCTTGAGATATTAGATTATCTTCAAGAAAATCACCGTACCTAGCCACGATGACCTTATTTTCAGGTGGGACGTAAAAGTAGTAACCCTTCGTTTCCTTAGGGTATCCTACGAAGATACACTTAACAGATCTTTGTTGGAGTTTGTTAGGTGAGTCACGTTTAACAAACGCCTCACAACCCCAGACCTTTAAGTAAGAAAAGTTGGGAGCTTTTCCAGTCCATACTTCATATGGAGTCTTATCAACCTTCTTAGTTGGAATCCTATTTAACACGTGAACAGCCGTTTCAAGAGCATAATCCCAAAAGGATAATGGAAGAGTTGTAAGATTAAACATGGATCGTACCATATCTAACAAAGTACGATTTCTCCTTTCAGATACACCATTTTGTTGTGGCGTATACGGAGAAGTGAGTTGTTGCACAATGCCACACTCACCCAGATAATCCTTAAACTCTTGACTTAAGTACTCACCACCACGATCGGATCGAAGTGCCTTAATCTTCTTTCCGAGTTGTAATTCTACTTCATTTTTAAAGACCTTGAATGTCTCAAAGACTTCATGTTTATGTTTAAGTAAATAAACATAACCATAACGACTATAGTCATCCGTGAAGGTCAAGAAGTAGACAGCACCACGTTTAGACACATGTCTAAGTGGACCACACACATCCGTGTGTATCAATCCAAGTAGATCCGAAGCCTTCTCCATATTAATATGGAAAGGTTTCTTTGTCATCTTTCCAGATATGCAAGATTCGCATTTATCAACTGAATCATCATTGATATTAGGTAAAAGCCCATCGTGTTGCAGCTTTTCCATGCGATTTTTGCCTATGTGGGCAAGACGGCAGTGCCATAAATAAGACGAGTCCAAGTTAGACTTGACTCTCTTATTCCCGATGCTATACATAGAATTATTTTTATTGGATACATGGTTATCCATGTCAATTTCAAACACACCATTTAATGAAATAGCATTAAAGTAGAAAACAGAATTTAAAGAAACAGAAATTCCATTATCATTAAAAGTATGCTTAAAACCCAAATCCAATAACAAAGAAACTGAAACGACACCTCTAACAATAGAAGGTGCGTAATGACAATTGTTCAAAACTAAAATTAAACCAGATGGTAAAACTAGCTCAAAAGTCCCTATGGCTTCTACTGCTGCACGTATTCCATTTCCCACGTACAAGTAGCATTCTCCATAGTTCAGCTTCTTTGCTCCTCTAAGCCCCTGCGATGTATTACAAATGTGAGTACCACATCCTGTATCATATATCCAGGCATTTTGCTTACGAGGAAAAGAAAATAATTCAACCATAAAAATACCTGAAGTGCTGGCGCCCTGCCCAGCCTTGGCATTCTTATTTTTGCGACACTCCTCAAGCAACAATGGACAGTCACGCTTCCAGTGTCCAGGAGTGTTACAGTGGTGACAAGCAGCCGCATCCTTCTTGGGATAATCCTTCTTGGGAGGAGGATTCTGCTTCTTCGGCTTTTGCTGATAGGTCACAATCTGCTTGCCCTTGTCAGCTTTGCCTTTTCCTTTCTTGTTCACATGTTTCAGTTTACCGGGCTTAGCTACTCTACCACCTCTTATTGCCATAACAGCAGGTGTAGGAGCTTTCTTTGGGAGGGACTTCTCATGCTCAATAAGCATTGCATGTAATTCAGAAAATGTCTTCCCCTTGCAATGCATGTTAAAGTTGCGCACAAAATCACCATATAATTCCTCATTGAGGGATTTGTTGATGAGGCCAACTTTAACGTCTTCCACAAACCCACAATTAAGTTCATCTAGTTGGTCTAGATAACCTTTCACTTTAAGTGCATGATCACTTACGGGTGTTGTGGCATCCTGCTTACACTTGCCCAAGTTGTCAAGTATATCATACAATTCAGCCATTGGTGATTTCTGAAACATACGTGTCAGTTCATCAATCATGTTTTTCGGGCTATATTGCTCAAACTGTTTTACCAGTTGATCATCCATCCCCGATAGCATGAGACAGGCCGCATCATTGTGCCTGTCATAGGTTTCATTGTACTTTCTAAGTATTTCATTAGAAGAGTTTGCAGGAGGAGCTTCTTGAAGAACCTCAGTAAGACATTCATAACGTTTGGCAATCCTAAGAACAAGCCTTAGATTGCGATACCAAGCGTTAAAATTCTTAGTCCCAGTCAGTTTTTCCTTTTCAAGCATCATCTTGAAACAGGAAGTCATGTTTGACGAGTTTCCGGGTTGGGCCATTTCTACAGAAAAAGTTCAAAAGTTAGTACTTTCGATAATTAAACATTTCAAGAAAATTAAACACCCATTGGTTTATAATAACCATTTAATTTTCTATGAAAACTAGGATCCTAATTTGACGCCGTTTCATTACATCAGCTTTGGCTGCTAGTAATAAAAGTGCTCAATAAGGTACGGGATCACCCAATTGCCAATGTCAAATTGCAATTCCTAGAAATCTTGGGACTTACATTTATATTGCCAACATCAGTTGCAAAATGTAAGCATGTTTCATCCCCAATTCTTTATGTCTTGGCGCCGTTTCATTACATCAGCTTTGGCTGCTAGTAATGAAAGTGCCCAATTAAGTTAACCAACTTAAGAAACTGTAAATTGACGTCAGTTTATTGCATTCAGCTTTGGCTGCTAGCAATAAAGTACTCAATTTTACCCTTAGATGACCACCCTTTGAACATCAACATTCAGCTTTGGCTGCTAGTGATGTAGGATGAAACCTTAGGTGTTTCTTTTTGTAGTTGGGTGACATATAACTTAAATTATAGGGTAATAAATTTTGATGTGTGAAATCAAAAAAAAAATATGTACAAAGATGTCATGCATTCATCTTTGTATCATATATATTTGCAAAACAAAACCATTTACTCATTCGTAGCTCAAATTATCAAATCTTTTAATTGAGGCGTTGAATAAATTACAACATTGCCTTAAGATGCTTCGTATTAGTTGTGGTGTACTTGGTAAGTCTAAAATTGACGCACAGGCGGGCGTAGGGACGACAGCCGCCGAAGCTGGTTAAAACCGTGCCCCTTTAAGGTCACAATTTAATGCGAACCAACTAGAACCCACTTTTAGTTTGTCAATTTTAGGTCCGCCGCTTCGACCACTTAATACAGTCGCAATCAATCAACTAAAAGAATATAATTTTCTTGCTAAAACAATTAATGTAGTAAATCTATTATTTGCTAGTCTCGCCTGGGAGCAAATTACCGTGCGAAGCGAACCACTGTCGGCACATAAGACTTGGAAATAATTGAACTTACTACAAAGGTTTCATAGTTATTAGTCTTATTTATTTTTATTATGAAAAATTACCCTCTTTTGTAGTTTTCAATCCATCATAATATAAAACACAAAAGATCAAGTAATTCAAAAAAATAAATAAACACATAATAACAAATATATGATCATCTACGATATCATATAGCCACATGCAAACCTTTTTCAATAAATCCTATTATTAATTCTATGTGTAATTTAAATGTATGTAACTAACAAAACTCCCATTGGTTTTCGAGCGCATTGTACCCAATGGACCACAGCACCAAATAAATTTGGCCGCGTAAGTTTTAGTTAGTTAGATACCACATTGCACATAACCTTTTAATTAATATATTGAGGTCTTCCCCAATTTTAGATTTATTTAAAAACATGTAGCATACAAATTCAAAACAAAACATACAAATCACTCCATGACAAATATGCAAGATTTGTCAAGGATACCATATTGTTCACATAATCATGCAACACATATTATTATGACAATATCTTATGTACGTATCTAATTAATTAGCAACATCACATACGGTACTTACTAATTAATTCCTAAAAATTTTCATGCAATCCTAGGGTTTCTCAAGTTTTAATAAAACAATTAAAACCCTAATTTTTAATTAATCTTGGATCGTCCCATATTAGGGTTAAAAAAAACAAACCCTAATTATTAATTAATGCATGTAATCTCTACAAGATCCAATTTTTAGGTTTTAAGTAATTAATTACAAGTTCTAAACGAGGCTCATGATGCCACTGTTGGAATATGTGAACTATTAAAATCATAAACACATAAACATCACAAAGCACGCAGCGGAATAGATCTACAAGAACATGTAATTAATTAAATTAAATAAGACACGTACCTTTTGATTCCTAGCAAGAACAAGGAATCTCTTGAACAAGAACAAATTTATAAACCCTAATAGGATTTATGTATGGATCGATCACACCAAGATCACAAGCTAAAGGAAGCTTGTCACTCGTTCTTGTACACACGTAATTATAGCGTTTCAATGAGAAAAGCTAGTTTCTTGATCACCAACAACCAAACACTTAATTGCTATTAGCTCAAGCCGAATTCCCGAGTGGGAATAGAAAAAGTCGACTAGCACAAGCAAGAGGGAAAGAGAAGAGAAGTTTGGCTATAGTTAGGGATTCAAGAAGTAGGTGAAAACTAAAACACATTGATTTGTATTTATAGTGTTCTCCTTTCTTTCTCCCCAAGCAAACCGATCGACCAAACAACCCTAAAGGGTATGTTCGGCCGACTTTCACAATCCCACAAGGATTCTAGATCCTTCTTTCCTTTTTTCACGTTTAGTCCTTTAACCGTCGTTAGTGAAAACTCCGTTAAGTACTAACCGTCGTTAAGTGTTTTAATCGGTGAAATGAATAAATAAATAAATACATTAAATATATAATTATTTAATTATTCATCATTGAAACTTTCACGCTAATGTGTGCAATCCCGAGTCTCGGGTTCGAAACCGGACATGTATATATTAATATTTAAACACAAAACCTAAAGTGACCACCAGTGACCACCTAAATTTGGTCACTAATTATGTTTAGTGACGAGATTGGTACTATTTGTGACGAAAATTTCTAGTCACTAAAGTCACTTTTTCTTGTAGTGACCATAACAAGTAATTAATTAGTTCCTAAGCACCTGCATTAATCTCATTAGCTACTACTAATATTTAATTAGCATAACGAATTAAAAACTCGTATGCTCTTCTAGTGACGCATTTTGGCTTCATGTAATACGTGGCCAAATGTCACATTCAACATATATACTCTTTAGATATGCTCACCATAGAACATGTCACCTATACCATAAACACCTTCTCATTACCCAAAACACCCTTCAATGATTTTCAAAACTAGGAACATTTGAAGGGTATTTTAGTAAATTTAGAGTCGTGAGATATATCATTATGCATTATATAGAATGAGAGATGGTTTTGATAGGGACTCCTGATCAAGAGTTTTTAGTGGTATAAATACATGGCTAATTAAGAAGATTAGTTACACAAATTAAAGGTAGCTAACAGTGCCTAAATCAATCAAGAATCGTTTAGGTACGTAGTTAATGTACTATATATCAAGGAGTCATGAGTGGAGTAGAAGAGAAGTGGAGAAAAGGGCCATGGACGGCTGAAGAAGATCGTTTGCTCGTTCAGCATGTCAACGTGCATGGTGAAGGATGATGGAATTCTGTCGCTACCCTTGCCGGTACTACTGTGATTCACGTACTATATAGCTTGTTTGTGAAAGAATGTGTTTTCGATATATATGTTACTTAACTAGTATATATGTCTTTGTGTCATATATTGTAGGCCTCAAAAGAAATGGAAAAAGTTGTAGACTAAGATGGGTGAACTACTTGAGACCCGACCTTAAGAGAGGTAGGATTACCTCTCAAGAAGAAGCTCTCATTCTCAATCTACATGCTTGTTGTGGCAATAGGTGTGTAGTATCGTATAGCTAGTTTGCTCTTTATTTTAGAAACTCGTATAATGTCCTTATATCAATGATATATGGTTTAGATGGTCAATAATTGCAAGAAGCTTGCCTGGAAGAACTGATAACGAGATTAAAAATTATTGGCGAACTCATTTCAAGAAAAAGAGTAAAGGGGCCTCAGATGAATTAACGAAGCTGAAAACACGAATACCAAAGAGATAAAAGTTTCAACAAGAACAACAACAACGACTCATGATGCAACAAAACGAAGCTGATATGAAAAAGGTAATGACGTTGTTTATTTTATTTTATTTCTATTCTTATTGTTATCGACCGTTTAGATATGCGTGTTATATTTAAATTGTATGTTTATTTAAATGCGTATATTTATTTGTAGACCTATTTCAACATCGCGCCTTGGTTAAATGACGAGCGCCGAGTGACGGTTGGGGAGATTGTATATACGGTGGGGGAAAGGGTATCTCTTGGGCTGAAACTTCAGATGCGGTTACTATATCGCAAAAATAAACACACGATCAAGTCTAATTACTTTGATACACATGAGTCGCCCGCGGCGGCAAGGGAACAGCCGCCGCCACCAAAAGTGTGGCTTAACAGAAGCCGAGAGGAATGGGAGATGTTGGTCGACTGGTGGTCCCAACCGGAACGGATGGCAAGATCTGCCAAAAATGCAGATAACCGAGCTAAAAACAAGATACTAACTCACCAAGGGAGACAATCGTTCGTACAAGGAAGAAACGATTATGTAAGACTCATTATAATTTTTGTGATTTTTAAAGGTCTATATATTGTTTATATATAGCTTGTTATTAATTTCTTTTATATTGTATGCATAGAGGGTTAAGAATCAAGGGAAAAATGAAGACCTGATCGAAACATGGAGGAAAGGGCATTCAAGAAAGGGCAAATTTAAAACAAAAGATAACGAGACGGCTTATATAAGTAATTTATCTCTTAACATGCGTCATTAAGATCGAGTTACTTGTTGTTGTTGTTGTTTTTTTTTTTTTTTTTTTTTTTTAACTTACTTTTTTTTAACATACTTGGTTTTTTTTTTTTTTTTTTTTGACCGAGCAAGAAATATTGGATCAAGTAGTTCCGAGTGACAACCAAGCTCAAGAGGCGCAACAACGGGCTCTCGTGGCTGAGCAAGAGGCTAGATTGGCTAGGGAACAGGCTAACGCTGCTTTTTCTAGAGTTGGCACCTTCGAATCTTTCATTGGGCAGTTTATGAGCCACTACAACAACCAAGTTAATCCATTTCCCATTCTATTTCCCCCACCTGCTCCATTTCCCGGCCCTTTTCCCGGCCCTATTCCCTTTCCCGGCCCTGCTGCTCTCCAAGCTCCCTTTCCCGACCCTAATAATCATTGCTTTGACAATTGTTATCGTCCCTCCTTTCCCGACTCTACTACATTCCCGGGTTCTAGTTCTAATTATGCAATGCCGCCACCCGACCTTAACAAATACATCTTACAAAATAATCCTCATTTGAGCCGCATTCCCGAGAATAATAATGCTAGTAGTGGTGAGGAGGAGGAGGCGGAGGTTGACGAGGAGTAGGCGTAGGGATGTAAAATCTTATTATTTGTGTTAACTTTATGACTTGTTAGTAACTTTGAGGAACGGTATATATTGTCGAATGCTATCGTGGATTTGAGGAATGGTATATATTGTGTTAACTTAATTAGTAAATTTGTGAGTTGTTAGTTTAATTTGTATCGTATTTGTCGAATGCTATCGTGGATTTGAGGAATGGTATATATTGAATCGTTTAGTAATTTGGTATTGTATCATATTGTCGAATTGGTATTGTGATTTGTGGTTGATTACATGTTATATTTGTTTTGGTAGATTTTTTTCAGAAAAAATATGAAAAATATGCAGGTTTTGCTGCTTTTTTTTTTTTTTTTTTTTGCTCCCGGGAAAAATAGGGACGACACCTTCCCTGTACATGTCGTCCCATTTTTTGTGACTGCCACATCATCTCGTCCCAAATATCATTTACATTTAAATAATTTAAACAATTTGGGACGAGAATCTCGTCCCAAATTTATTTTTTTGTCGTCCCGTTTAAAAAAAAAAAAAAAAAAAAAAAATTTTCTTATTTAATTAAAAATAGTAAAGAAAGGAAAAAGAAAAAAGAAAAAAAATATTTGAGACGAGAATATCGTCCCTTTTTGCATCAGCTATCTCGTCCCATTTTGTATTTTTAAAGTTGAATTTATAGTGGGGCCCAACAAAATGTCGTCCCAAATTTTCATAAGGGTTGTCGTCCCAAATTTTTTTGGGAAAACAAAAATGATACTACCAAAATGGGACGAGATGTCGTGCCATTTTGGTTTGGGATGATGGTCTTTGGATATTTGGGACGAGAATATTGTCCCAAAACGCAGTTTTTTTTGTAGTGGAACAAAGTGGGATACATGCCACTCGCCATGGTTGAAAGGCATCAAGACAAAATTTACGAGGAACACCAAAGTTTGATCAATCCGATGATATTGTTCAATGGTTGTTACGATTCGTCTAACATGCCCGTGACCCCCATGAACGAAGACGTTGGTCTATATGGCTTGTGGAACTTGGATGAGGTTCATGGTCCTAACTTTTGTGCTGCAAGAGCTAGCTAGCAAGTGTTATGACATCTTAATTCACACGTACTATGTTTTGGGGATGATGTATTAGAGATAAATAGGCCCAAGCCCGGTTTGTGAGTTTAGGGTATCCAGGGTTTTACCATTATAAATAATGGTCAATAATAAAGATATAACTACGGGGAATATGTAATCCAACATGGTATCGGAGTGAGTCTGATCCTCAGACCTAGGTGGCTACGTTGAACCGCCTCCCTTAAACCACCCCGTCAAACCCTAGTCGCCATCCTCCAACCATTAAAACAAATGTTATCTTCGCTTTGCTTTTCACTACAACATCGACCACTTTTTGTGGGGACACTTTTGACCTTTTTGCGGGGACATGTCCCCGCAGAAACACTTTCCGCGGGGACAAGTCACCGCCGATAGGTCACCGCGGCAAGCTCGTCACTAATACATTACGCGGTGACGTTATATCACTTTCTGCGGGGACGTGTGGGTCCCAGCTCTTTTTTAGCCGGTCAAAGATTGTCCGACGTGGCAATAACTTTCTGCGGGGACATGTCCCCGCAGAAAACTAAAGAAATTAAGTAAAAATTAATTAATTCGGTAATTATAAATGGTTTTCTACGGCGACAAGTCCCCGAGGAAAAGATTTTAAATATTTTCGAAATATGTTTTTGCGGTGACTTGTCCCCGCAGAAAATCTTTTCTATATTTTCGAAATACTTTTCTGCGGGGACACGTCCCCGCAAAAAAGGTTTTTATATAAATCTTTTATTACTTTTTGCGGGGACATGTCCCCGCAAAAAGTGTCTGACCCATTTTGCAGCAAAATGCTGCAAAATGGGTTATTCCAGGTTTTTGCCGCAAATATGTGCAGCAAAAACCTACCAAATGCAGGTTTGTATGCCAAAACCTGCTGTTCCCATTTCACAAAATTCGCCAAAGTAACACTTTCGCCAACAACACGATATTAAAACCAAATTCGCTAAACATATATACAACAACACCAATTTCAAACAAAATTCACTAAAAATAATATTAATCGAACTGCCCTAAACAATCCAAATTCGCTAAACATAATCATATGAATCCTAATTCGCCAAAAACGGTTCAAAAACCGTGATCCACACAAAATGTCCAACAACCCAAAAAATAAGCTAGCGAGGAACAGTTTAGTGGGAATCCTAAGACATAATAATCAATCTAAATCTACACAATATGTCCAACAACCCAAAACAAACATAAAGTGACCCATCCGACCCATACATGCCTAATCCCCATTCTCCCCACCATCCCCATTACCCCCACTACCCCCAGCTCCCCCACTACCCTCCCCTGCGGGTCTAGACTCACCCGGCGTCGGAGTCTGGGATCCTGATGTCCCCGCCAATCCTGCTAGCTCCTGAGGAAAGCCCGGCTGTCTCCTCGCCCAACTCAGAATCATCTCCAGCGTGTCCCCTTGCCGCGCCACGGTCTCGCGCAGTGTGGACGAGGAGGCATCCTGACGAGCTCGTGAGGCACTCAGAGTCGGCCTGTGACCACCTCCGGGTAAAACGGGACCTACGCCAGGAATATGTCCCCTCTGTTTGCCACCGAGAACCTGGCTCAAGATCTCCGTATCTGTCATGCGCGTCACAGAGGAGGTGCTCTCTGACCGAAGCTGGACCATCTGATTCTGTTTAGTTACAAAAAAACAAGAAAAGTAATATATAAGTCGTGATTTATTATATTGCATTAATGTTGGTGAGTTTTTGGAAATAAATTATACTTACGTAGCTGGATTCGGCGGCCTCAGACTCCCAGGCGCCATCTCTCGTATGAGTGTATCTATACATGTCTATATAGTCTCGAGTATCCTCAGAGTCGGGGTCAGGGAAGCTCAACTGTTTATAAATAAAATCAATCAATACTCACCCAACACTATATATATAAATAAAATTATTAAAAAGTGTCTTACAAAGTTATCGGCTATGACTGCCAAAGAATGAGATCCATGAAGTGTCGTAGTCTTCATTTTCTTCCTATTTTCACTGTTGATCTTCCCGATCTTTAACTTATCCGGGTCGATCCAATGCTGAATCTGCTTAATAATAATAATAATAATAATAATAATAATAATAATAATAATAATAATAATAATAATAATAATAATAATAATAATAATAATAAGAGTAAACTACACCAATGGTCCTTGTGGTTTGCGTTGACTGGCGGATTCAGTCCTTTGACCAAAAAACTTGCGCCGGTGGTCCTTAAGTCAGAAACGTTATGCACCGTTAGTCCCTCAGTCCAAGTGGGCCCACAAACTGATGATAACGCTCGTTAAGTATTGAATTTAAAGGGGCACTTTCGTCAATTCATGTTACAATGACCAACTGTGTAATTTATTTCTTTCACTATTTAAAACAACAACAAAATTTTTATTTCTTGTCCACCCCCAATTCTTATTTCTTTCACATCTCATCTCAGATCTACCTTCTTTCTTGAAGATTGAAGATCTAATTTTTTTGTAAAAGTGGGTTTCGATTGAAGATCTAATTTACTCTATCATAAATATGCATCTTTATCTCCACGAGGCCAAGTGGCCAAACCTGTATTTGATTCCAAATATTGCTGTCTTGATCCCAACGTTTTTCTTTCTTTTTTTTTTTCTTTTCTTTTTTTTTTTTTTTTTTTGAATTTCAACGTTTTTCTTTTTGTTGTTGCAAATTACTTGGTATTATACTTTGCAAACAATTCTAAAGTAGTAAAGTTGTGCTTTAGCCTTATGCTTTGAAAAGTTAAGTAACAAAAACCCATCTGAGAATTTTCAGTTTAACAATTAAAGATTATACTAATATGAATGATTAATAAATATATACAAGTAGAGGTACAAAGTATTTCTATCTATTGGTTCAAGAAAGAAGGTATATCTACTGAATTCGATTGAAGATCTAATTTTTTTATAAAAGTGGGTTTCGATTGAAATTGTTATAAAAAGTTGTAGATATACCTTCTTTCTTGAAGATAGAAGGTGGAGATAGAAGAATTGATTATGGTGGGTTTTGATTGAAGAAGATGATGACGGTGGCTGGGTGGTTGTGGTGGGTTTCGATTGAAGAAGAAGATGATGACGGAGGAAGGGAGGATAACATTGTTGTTATCAATCTTTTCTTTTGTGTCGGATATAATTGAAGCTAGGCTTCAAAAATTAGATCAATGATGATTTTCTTTCTTTTGTATGATCGACCTTTAAAGGTTTGATATTTCTTTGAGTCACACGAAAGAAAATAAACTGAGATCGAATGATTCATTTTCAGTTCGAGTCTTAACGAATCAAGAAAAAGAAATAACATATTTGTTATCTTCTTTATCTTACTGGTTTCGTGTCATGTTGATTTGGGGAATGATGGTGAGATTTAGGATAGATATTGGATTAGCAACTGGTTGTAGTAATGGATAGATAATGGCTGAGGTGACTTTGTGTTTGTGTTTGTGTTGTTTAAGTTTCGACTGGATTTCGTTGTTGTAATCGTGTTGACTTTCTTGGATTTGACTTCGTTTCTTGTGAGTTCTTGAGTTTCAATTTACAACACCAACTTCACACCATCTCTCGTATCACTAAACACGGTTCTAGTTTGGTTGATGATGGATTATATTTGTTTTATAATTTTTTGTGATGATCGATGGATCCGGGTTTTGATTTAGTTGATGATGGATTATAATTTGTTGTGAGGTGATATGATCAGATATGATCTGGGTTTTGATTTGGTTGTGATGGATTATAATTTGTTGTGAGGTGATATGATCTGGGTTTTTATTTGGTTGATGATGGATTATATTTGTTTTATTGTGTGGGTGAGAATTTGTTTGGTGGGGATAACATAAAATGACCAAATTGCCCTTTTAATTATAATAGATAACGGGCGTTATCATCAGTTTGTGGGCTCACTTGGACTGAGGGACTAACGGTGCATAACGTTTCTGACTTAAGGACCACCGGCGCAAGTTTTTTGGTCAAAGGATTGAATCCGCCAGTCAACGCAAACCACAAGGACCATTGGTGTAGTTTACTCTAATAATAATAATAATAATAATAATAATAATAACAACAACAACAACAAAGCTTATTATAAATAATAATAATAATAATAATAATAATAATAATAATAATAATAATAATAATAACAACAACAAAGTATGTGTCGATCCAGAAATTTACCTGCTTCTCCCATTTATCTTCCGCCATGTTCTCGGGACGGTTTGCCCTGATATCATCCAGTTTATCGAGCCCACCTTGGTCTGTAAAATGTTTCTTCTTGTGCTTGAATTTTTGGTCATTGTATACCTTTCTCAAGTAAGCTTCGATACTAGTCACAATATTCTCTCCATCTGGACCGGCAAGGTGGGGGGCGAGATCAAAGTAATGCTGCAATAAAATATAATTAAAATAAATATACAAATTTAAATAAAGAGACAAATTTAAATAAATAAACACAATTAAAATAAATAAACACAATAATTAAAAAAATAAAAGATAAAAAAAAAAACTTACATTGAGCTGAGAATCCACGTGTGCCTTCGAGGCCTCTGAAACATCATCCCACGTATCGTGATACAGTGGAACGGTGTCCCGTATCAAGGTCCCGACAAAGCTCGAGTACCACGCAGCGTGAGGGCCCACATGCTCCAAGAAGCCTTTAGCATTCTTTCTATATCTGATAGAGACTGGGCGGCCAGTGTCATTCCGCATGGTGATTAATGCTGTGTTCTTGGAGGGACCACGAACCACCTTCCCGTCTTTCCCGATTTTTGACCCAGGCTTCGTCGGCTTAGGCCTGGGAGCTCTCGAACTAGAGCCTGCAAGTAATCAAATTAAAGTGATGGTGACATAAAATAACAAGTTATCAATTTCAAATAATGATCAAGTTTAATTAAAATAAAGGAGAAATTCTTACGCTCGCAGTTGGTGCCTATCCTCCTCGCCGGACCCCGGGGTGGCTCGTGACCCCCATCACCACCATGGCTTGTAGCTATAACATCTGTCATCTGTACTAGAACATAGAAATTAGTGAAGAAACACATATACGCATATATATACACACATTCAAATAAATAACAATATAAACCAAAAAAGATAATAACAAATAATCAAATAAATAAATAAATAAACACATTTAACAACTCGATAACAATTTCATTAAAATAAGTGTCGTTTAACAAATTACAATTTGAGATCAATCTCCTACATCACTAAGATAAAAATCATCATTATTAGTGCCAGCTTCATCTTCACCATCGACGTGGTCTTCATGATCAGATGCTAAATCATGAGGAATGTGGTCATCATAATCAATATCATCGTCGTCGTCGACATCAGTGATAATTGGTGCTGGTGGTGCCTCAACTTCCGCTGGCTGGACATCTATATCTATGGTGCTATAATTCAAGTTTTCCAACTCAGCAGAGAGTGTGACATGTGATGAGTTGTTGTCATGTACAACATCTTGATTGTCTTCTACCACGATTATATCCGGTTCCAAATCTTTCGATGATAAGAATCTTGGACGGCCTTCCAACTACCACGTTTACCCGGGAAATCAAGGTAAAAGACTTATGTTGCTTGTGTTGCAAGAATGTATGGTTCATTTTGAAACAATACACGGTCTGTCATAATTTGTGTAATGTTATTTCTATATGTACAACGTTTTATGCGACCCTCGTTATTAGTGTCGAACCATTTGACTTTGAACAGCACAACCTTGAACGGAACATACAAAAACTCGAGAATTTCTTCAAGCTGGCCATAATACATTCCTCCGCTAGGATTAGGAGTTGAAATTCCGCTGTTTTGAGTTGAACGACATAAATCACGGTCGTGTACGATAAACTTCACACCGTTGACTACGCAAGAGTCGACTGAGACTGGAGTCCATGCTGGTCCACAAGCCAAAGCGAATAACTCGGAAGTACAACTTGGGTCATTCTTTACTTTTAATTCACGAATCTATGAAAAAGTTAAGAATAGATATAGATGAGTAATAGTCGTTATTTTTACAGGGTAATACATACAATAAGTCTACCTTGCTCCCAAACCAGCCAGGAAATCCTTCTTGTATATCATTGCCAGGAAATGCCCTGTAAACGTTCATGATATTAGAATAAGTCGTCGAATAATAACTCACGTAAAAAACATTTTGAAATAAAACGCGTACCTCTCGTACTCGTTCACGTACAGGTCGATTTCATCACTGTTGTGTAGTACATACCATACTACTTTCTTCATTGTGTCTGGTTGAACCCGGATCAATGATTGCTTGCCATTCAGTTTACCTATTGATCGAAACACCTGAAATTGACTTGTTGGGCTTGGACCGTCCTCATTCCGGTCAGGACGATTAAATCTCGTCTCAACACCCCGGAAATAATGCGAACAGAAAGTTAATGCTTCATCAGCAATATAACCCTCCGCTATTGAACCTTCGGGCTTAGCTTTATTTCCGACATAATTCTTGAGCTTTTTCATGTATCTTTCAAATGGATACATCCACCTCATGTAAACAGGCCCGCCTTCAATAGCCTCTTCGGGTAGATGAATAACCAAGTGAATCATTATGTCAAAAAAAGCAGGAGGATAAATTTGCTCGAAACTGCACAAAATATTGATGAGTTGTTCTTTAGCTTTCAGCATGTCATCCACCATCAAAGTTCGAGCGCATATTTGTTTGAAGAATGAACAAAGCTCGATTATTGGTGTTGCGGTGGTTTGGTCCTTCAAGTAATTTTGAAGTCCAGCAGGAAGCAACCGCTGCATCATTATGTGATAGTCACGAGCCTTCAAGCCTGTTATGTTGCTATCATTGTCGGTCACTTTATGCTTGAAGTTAGATCCGAACCCATCAGGTAGTTTCACACCTTTGATGAATTGACAAAAAAAAGAGTAAGTCGTCGAAATGGATACGCGAATAGAATTGGAACAAATAAATTTTGAAATAAAATGCGTACCTTTGATGAATTGACAGAATTGTTTTCTTTCTTCAGCTGTGAAAGAGTACGTGGGATGAGGCTTAGAGCACTTCCCGTTTCCTTTGTTGACGAGCCACAACTCTTCACGAATTTGCAAATTTTCTAAGTCTTGTCTTGCCTTGTTGGTGTCTTTCGATTTGTCATTCATTAACAAAGTACCCAACACACTCTCACACACATTTTTTTCGATATGCATGACATCTAAATTGTGTTTTAGTGTAAGAAAAGACCAATACTTTAGCTCGTAGAAAATTGATTCTTTGGTCCAATTCAATTCGCGAACAGGATCACGTTTTTTCTTCGCACCCCCAAAACTTGGATGTTTCCCCGGGGTACGTTTAGGCAATCTCCTAAGTTGATTCAAGATGTCATCACTGGTAAATTTTCTAGGAGGTTGTCTAGGATCATCGTCCCGAGTATAGAATGCCCGTTTATTTTTCCGCCATTTATTGGTCGTTTTTAAGAATCTTCTGTGACCAACATAAGCGGTTTTGCCTAACACGCGAGCAGATGGAGTGTGCATATTACATGTCGGACAAGCCAAGTAACCTTGCCCACTCCACCCAGACAAACTACTTCGAGCGGGAAAGTCATTGATAGTCCATAAAAGCGCTGCTCTCATACAGAATTCAGTGCCAGTGACAGCATCCCTAGTCATGACTCCATCTTTCCATAGAATCTTTAGGTCTTCAATCAAAGGCCTCAAGTAAATATCTATGTCCTTCCCAGGTGATTTAGGGCCCAGAATTAACAACGTCAACATAAGAGAAGTCTCTCTCATACATATCCAGGGAGGCGTATTGTACGTTGTTAATATGACCGGCCACATGCTGTAAGACTAACTAAGGTTGCCGTACGGATTGAAACCATCAGCAGCCAACCCTAATCGAACGTTTCTTTTTTCATAGGAAAATTCTTTAGAATACTTCACGTCAAATTTCTTCCATAATTGACCATCAACCGGGTGTTGCATCTTACCGTCCTCCGTAGACTGCCCAGAAGCATGCCAAGTCATATGTTTTGCAATGTGGGTCGACTTGTACAAACGCTGTAGTCTAGGAATGATAGGAAAATAACGCAACACCTTGTTAGGAACTTTCTTCCCCAGTGTGTTCTTGTCTTTCCATCTACTAGCATCGCAGATGGGACAATTCTGCAAATCTTCGTTACCCGCCCCCCGATATAAAAAGCAGTCATTTACACAAGCATGTATGGATTCGTATCCTAACCCGATCATTTTATATGTTTTCGTTATGTCATAGTATGACAATGGGATTTTGTATCCTAGAGTGGGTGGGAAACATTCTTTGAGAAATTTTAGGGTTTCGTTAAATGTGGTGTCACTCATTTTACCTTTGACCTTGATGTTCGTAAACTTTGCCATAAAGTCCAATGAAGACATCTGATGCGTGGTTTTGCAACCTTACAACAGGTTTTACCTCTCGAGGGATCTCAAGAGGCTTACAACCCCACCAGGCAGTGTACCTGACCGATGTAGTATAGTGTAGTGGTAAGTACGGGGGATTGATCGTTCTCCACAGGGAATAGTGTTCGTTAGGTATGAAAAACTACTCTAATAGGTCTAAGGGTGATGGATGATTCTTTTTGTGTTTTTATAATTTTTATGAAAGCAAGTAAAATCTCGGGTTTGAAGGAGTGGGCGGAATTAGTTGCTAGTCAACTAACCCAAATAACTACGAATGCAAATAAAATAAAATAACAGAAAATGAAAAGGTGGTAAAACTTATGTGGAGAGAAATGTGTTTACTTAGATTTCCTTACTCCCTAACTATCTTTTACCGGTTGATTAGTGTGTATTAATTGCGTGGATGACGGGTGTATTCCTTAATACCATTCGTGGGGTGGCGTACGTACTTCCCCAACTCTATGAACTCCTACTTCACTCCTATGTCGAGCCGGCTAGGAAGCTCCTAACATGGGATCACTAGAATTTGCTCATGCATTAAATACAACCATAAAAACCTTTAGTACGCATTGGTTCATGTTTCTTAAGACGTTCAAGCAAGTTACCGTATAGGAAGTTAGCCAGTTTTCTTAAGCCTAACATAGATGAACAATCATCCAATACAACTAATAACACACTAATAACCAATAATCAATAACTAGGTTTCATTAGATCTAAGCAAACACAAAGAAAACCTAGCCTAGCATGTTAAACAAAAGACAAGAACAAGATAGAATCAAACAACACATAGACATATTGAATGATTAATTGATAACTTATCTTCAATGTAACATGGAAGATCTCAAGGCAAAAAGCCTTGAAAAAGCTGCTAAAATCGTCCTAGGGTTTTTCACACACAAAGTTCCACAAAAGTTCCACACTCATGACAAAAAATTGTAAAACTATATATAGACTTTTAGATCTGACGGCATCACGTTATGGAGTGTGACGCCGTCACCTCGCCGCTTTTAGGGTTCCCGGATGGCCTTCCTGACGCCGTCCCTCTTTAGCTCTCCAAAATCCGTTCTGGCTTATCAAGGCTTGACGCCGTCAGAATTAGGCGTGACGCCGTCCCGCTTTAACTTATACCATGACGACCTTGATCACTCCAAAGGGTGACGCCGTCAGAATTCCCATGCAAATTTCTCTGGCTTATCATGAGTAATTTTCATATCCACCACTTTTGCCAAGCCATGACGCCGTCAATAACAAATCCTGACGCCGTCAAAGGTACTTTCCAGCACAATTTTGAGACTTTGCCGTTTTCTTCACTTTTATGCTCCAAAAACGTCCAAAATGCTTCCTTTTCCAGATTTCTTCTCCAAAGTACCTAAAATGACAAAAGGAACGATTTAGGGCAATATTTGATCAAATAAATACGATTTAGGGCTTAAATGACCCCCTAAAAGCGGTACACTTTTCGCTTCATCAAATACCCTTACACTTGAGATTTGCTTGTCCTCAAGCAAATGCGCTTTTATTCTAATCAAAATACAAGTTAGGGGTCATTTAACACTAATATAAAAGTAATTACAACAAATAGTC
Source organism: Artemisia tridentata subsp. tridentata (assembly GCA_021014915.2). Lineage (NCBI taxonomy): Eukaryota > Viridiplantae > Streptophyta > Magnoliopsida > Asterales > Asteraceae > Artemisia > Artemisia tridentata. The sequence continues at coordinate 424,902,919 of CP139506.1, forward strand.
ATTCCACTTTAATCATAATAAGCACGGAGATTACAAACTAGCACCTCACAAGTAGTGTTTAGATACTCACATCTCTCAAGTGTCATCAAAATAAATCTCATAAATGAAAACGGATAATATCTCTCACTACCTGTCATAGCAAATAGATTACCATAGGCTTGGGAAAGGATCAAAAACCTCCTCCACTAGGCGTAAGCACCTAAGATAAACTATCAAAGAGGGCTTTTAAACGGGTTATAACGTTAGGTGTAGGGATATGATAAACACGGATTTGTTGGATAAGGGATATTTTACTGGTGGCGAGTTAAAGATCTTGATTAATTACATGTACTATACAATGTTGCTATGCCAAGACTCGACTCAATCTTAAGCTAAAAACAAAATAACAAAAACATAAAACAAACATAAAATGAAACAGGATGGTAGTCCGTATGTTTTTTCAACTTTTCCTTTTCTCATTTTTTTTGTATTTTTCTTGATTTTTCGATTTTTTTTTTTTTTTTTTTTTACACTCTTACCCTACCATCCAAAATAATACATCATAGGGGCGTTGCATTCCCTTTACACTTGAACTTTTACATAACTTTACAAATAACTATTCTAATGACTCGAATTAAGATAATCAAAACACTTGGAGTACTTTTTAAAATATTTAGCACATATGGGGGTAATAAATGATGTTCTTCCCCATTACTCCATTACACTAGTACTTTACCCATGAGTCCCAATCGTCCCAAAACAATATGTACAAGGATATGACTCGACTTAGCAACCATGTAATCAACTAGATAATTAACTTGGGTTTAAACAAATGTTGTCACAATAATGCACAAAAAATGAGTGCATACAAGGTAGGCTAAGGCGATTTGGGTGTACATTTTAGTGGGGTGTAAACAAATTCTTCCTTTTAGTAAAATGCTTAAAGGTCGAAACGAAAAGATAGGCTCTGAGGGGTGTACTAGGGGTATCGTGTACTAAAAATGAGTACAACGCAAAGGGTGTGGGAGAATTACTTGACCAATGTAGCCAACGTAATTATAACAAAAACACAGGTGTAAAACAATGGGTTAATCCTAATGCCTCTTATCATGTAGTAAATCTAACTACACGAATGTAGTCTCACTTGTGGCCTCGGAATGGTCCTAACGCAAGTTCTAGAATTTAAGTGCTACCGGTACACACATCATAGCATAAATGCTTTTCCTACCAATTCTAGGGGCGAACCTCACATATTTGGGGGTGCAAAATTTTTTAGTGGTACGGTTTTTGTGCTAGTCATATAACTCCTATCCGTGAGACGCTCATTAAGATCAAAGTTTCACTCCTAAATGTTGTAAAAAAATTTAAATTTGGTGCTAAAATTACCCTAACAGGTATTTATCTCAGTTTTATTGCACATATACTATTAAACAAACAAACATCAAGCGTAAGAGCATTCTCTAATCGTACTTTTTAGTGGTACGGTTTTTGTGCTAGTCATATAACTCCTATCCGTGAGACGCTCATTAAGATCAAAGTTTCACTCCTAAATGTTGTAAAAAAATTTAAATTTGGCACTAAAATTACCCTAACCGGTATTTATCTCAGTTTTATTGCACATATACTATTAAACAAACAAACATCAAGCGTAAGAGCATTCTCTAATCGTACTTTTACCCCCCCTTACACTTAAGATGAACATTGTCCCCAATGTTCAAATAACAAGATGTAAAAGTAAAAAGGTAAAAGAATGAAATCAAATACTCCCCTGATTCGCTCGGTGGATAATGAAGTAACACGGTTAGATCTTCTTCCAAAGTAATGTTGAAGCTCCATGACTAATGCATCGCCATAAGCTTGATCCATCAAACATTTCCTTGTCCAAAATAACCAGTTAAACCAGAGAAAACAAACACGAAAACCTGCATAACATCGGCGGGATAAACTCTATATAAGGATATAATGCTTGTGGAATGATAATTTTGCAGATTCCTGGAGATTATAAGTTATAGATTTAATAAAAACTTTTTATGAAAACAAAACTTTCAAAATTTTCAGAAAATTAAACCTGACGCCGTCAGGTTGTAACTCCTGACGCCGTCAGAAATGATCTGACAGAATTCTCATGTTAAGTTTCCGGAAAAATTTTGGAAAAACCTCTAACTTACTTCCTGGAATTCCTGCAAAACATCATTATGACTCGATACAAGCAGTTGACTCAAACAAATACTGATATGTATGTTCATTTAACATTATTACGATTCATGTTCATTTGTGTTCTAATAAACCGATTTAGATTTCCCTTACACTTATCTTTTGCAAAATACCTTTATATGTAGTTAAGACGAAGTTAAAAACAAGATAAAGCATTTTCACAAATTAGTTTTTGAACATGAATCAATAATAATAAAAATTTAAACACACATACGGAAACAAATAAAATCAAACAAACAAATAAATAAACACACAAAGCAAATAAAGCTTGGGTTGCCTCCCAAGAAGCGCTTTTCTTTATTAACGAGTCTTGTAGCTAGACTCAAAGTCCTTCTACCCTATGTAAGTGAGCTCGTCATCGAGGACGTCTTTAGGGTTAAGCTTGGATTGAAGTTTCCTATTGGTCCGCTTAGTATGCCATGACCCATCTCCATTTTTGGGTGGTTTGTCCCAATCCCACTTATGATCATCGTCCTCACAATTCCACTTATTCATCCCTAGGTTAATTGGCAAAACTCCTAGGAAATCAATCATCCTCCTAAAAACTAGAGGGTCTTCAAACGGATCCAATTCGGTGTCCCTAGCCAAGAGTTGCTCTACCGTATGTGTTCGGTTAACAAAGTCCTCTTCTAGGTAAAATGGGCGTTGGGGTCCTATGAAGTCTCTATCGATCCAAGGTCCATATCTAGATGGTCTCCTATTTACTTCTAACCAATGGGGTGTTGGTTCATCACTAGTATCATAGGCATGTTTCTTCACATCATAGACTGACCAAGTATCTCCTTCTCCTACCGCTATCTTAGATTCCTTACAATCAATCATAGCACTAGCGGTCGCCAAAAATCCTCTACCTATCAACAAGGGGCATGTAGGGTCGCTAACCATATCAAGGACGTGGAAATCGGCTAAAATGGTTAGTTTTCCAATGTGTACTAACACGTCCTTAACTACTCCAACCGGGTAAGCAACACTCCCATCCGCTAAACCTATTATCACCTCGGTTTCTTCAAGTTTTCCTAGTTTTAGAGAGGTGTAGAGAGGTAACGGAAGTAGGTTAAGGCTTGATCCAAGATCGGCTAATGTGTCATAAGCCTCCGAATTACCGATCTTGCAAGGTAGAACAAATAAGCCCGGATCATCTAACTTCTTAGGTAGCTTGTTTTGAACGAAGGCGGTCCCTTTTTCGCCTAACTTGAGCTTCTTCTCATCCAACACATCAACAACCGGACTTTCAAGGTGGAGCTCCTTGAATTCATTGTCAAGGTTTTGATTGGGAGGTGTCTCAACTATGTTGTTGACCAATTTGGATGTCATTATTTTTTTGGTCATTTTGAACGACTTGGGTTTGTTTGAAACACGTGCTCATGGAATTGACCGAATAATATTGTGGACAAGAACTAGGGGACGAAACCGATGAAATAGCGTTGACATTTAGTTTCGGGTTCTTGACCGTGTTGCTAGGGAGTGCTCCCATTTCTCGGTCATTGAGGGCTTTCAACAAAGTGTCAAGCTTATTGGTCATCTCGCTTTGTTTTTGTTTGAAATCGGCTTCAAACTTGGCTAAACGAGCTTCTTGAGATGCCATAAATTGAGACATCAATCCTTCAAAGTTATTGGTACTACCATTGCTGGAAGGATTGTTGTTGAAAGTACGGTTCGAGTTGGAACCGCTTGATTGGAAACGATTAGGTGGGTTGGAAGAATTGGTTTGTTGTGCGTTTTGGTTTTGTTTCCACCTAAGGTTCGGGTGATTTTTCCATGAGGGGTTGTATGAATCACCGTAGGGGTTTGGCTCGGGTTTGAAAGTGTACCACTTGTCTGCCGCTCCGTTGGTACGCGAGGATGCGTAGTCCACAAAAGCTTGTTCGGGGAGTTCCATGCAATCACGAGTGTCGTGGGGACCACTACATAATTCACATGAAGAAGTGATTTTGTTCACTTGGCTTGAAGGTTTAGGAGCCTCGTAGGATTTCATAAGAAACTTGACTAGGTCTTCAAGTTCTATGATCCTACGGTCGGAAGTGCTTGAATTGTTCGAAGGCAAAGATATTGCCTTGACCGTTTTATTCAAATCACGGGGATCACTCCAACTTTCATTGTCATAAAGAGCAAGATCCTCTAGGAGAGCCCATGATTGTTCCGCACTTAGATCACGTAGCTTACCACCGGCCGATTGGTCAATGGTTTGCCTCTTGGAGAGATTGATATGGTCATAGAAGATTTGGACTTGGAGCCAAAGTTCTATGCCATGGTGAGGGACTTTTTGGAGTAAGTCCTTGAATCGAGTCCATGCCTCGTAGAGGGTTTCGCCTTGATGTTGTTGGAACATCAAGATATCATTCCTTAGCTTGGTAGTTCTTCCCGGTGGGAAATACTGAGCAAGGAAACAAGTGGTGAGATCATCCCAAGAGGTGATGGATCCTGCGGGTTGACGCTCTAGCCATTGACTAGCTTGGTCCCGCAGAGAGAATTGGAAGAGACGCAGTCGGGTCGTCTCTCGAGTGGCAACATCAAGGTCTATAGAATCAACGATTTTGAGAAAGTCCTTGAGATGTTGGTTAGGATCTTCAGAACGAAGTCCATGGAATGCGCATCCGCTTTGCACCAACCGGATGGTGTCGGATTGCAAGGGAGTGACATTGGCTCCTTGAGTGAGCTCAATGGTGTTTCGATAGCCATGGTGGCTAGGACGGGAGTACTCTCCTAAAGTACGGGCTCTAGGAGGTGGTGGTTGTTGTGGTGGGTTGTTGGGATCGAGGATATTACCACCTTCCATGATGTCGGATGGTAATGGTTACGAACAAAGAAACGAAGAAAAAAGATAGACTAAAGAAATCCTAGAAAAATAAAATAAAAATCTCACTAGAAAGGAATCTAGTGAGTAGACCTATAAAATAAAAAATTCAACCTAAACAATAACTATTCCCCGGCAGCGGCGCCAAAAACTTGATGCGTGGTTTTGCAACCTTACAACAGGTTTTACCTCTCGAGGGATCTCAAGAGGCTTACAACCCCACCAGGCAGTGTACCTGACCGATGTAGTATAGTGTAGTGGTAAGTACGGGGGATTGATCGTTCTCCATAGGGAATAGTGTTCGTTAGGTATGAAAAACTACTCTAATAGGTCTAAGGGTGATGGATGATTCTTTTTGTGTTTTTATAATTTTTATGAAAGCAAATAAAATCTCGGGTTTGAAGGAGTGGGCGGAATTAGTTGCTAGTCAACTAACCCAAATAACTACGAATGTAAATAAAATAAAATAACAGAAAATGAAAAGGTGGTAAAACTTATGTGGAGAGAAATGTGTTTACTTAGATTTCCTTACTCCCTAACTATCTTTTACCGGTTGATTAGTGTGTATTAATTGCGTGGATGACGGGTGTATTCCTTAATACCATTCGTGGGGTGGCGTACGTACTTCCCCAACTCTATGAACTCCTACTTCACTCCTATGTCGAGCCGGCTAGGAAGCTCCTAACATGGGATCACTAGAATTCGCTCATGCATTAAATACAACCATAAAAACCTTTAGTACGCATTGGTTCATGTTTCTTAAGACGTTCAAGCAAGTTACCGTATAGGAAGTTAGCCAGTTTTCTTAAGCCTAACATAGATGAACAATCATCCAATACAACTAATAACACACTAATAACCAATAATCAATAACTAGGTTTCATTAGATCTAAGCAAACACAAAGAAAACCTAGCCTAGCATGTTAAACAAAAGACAAGAACAAGATAGAATCAAACAACACATAGACATATTGAATGATTAATTGATAACTTATCTTCAATGTAACATGGAAGATCTCAAGGCAAAAAGCCTTGAAAAAGCTGCTAAAATCGTCCTAGGGTTTTTCACACACAAAGTTCCACAAAAGTTCCACACTCATGACAAAAAATTGTAAAACTATATATAGACTTTTAGATCTGACGGCGTCACGTTATGGAGTGTGACGCCGTCACCTCGCCGCTTTTAGGGTTCCCGGATGGCCTTCCTGACGCCGTCCCTCTTTAGCTCTCCAAAATCCGTTCTGGCTTATCAAGGCTTGACGCCGTCAGAATTAGGCGTGACGCCGTCCCGCTTTAACTTATACCGTGACGACCTTGATCACTCCAAAGGGTGACGCCGTCAGAATTCCCATGCAAATTTCTCTGGCTTATCATGAGTAATTTTCATATCCACCACTTTTGCCAAGCCATGACGCCGTCAATAACAAATCCTGACGCCGTCAAAGGTACTTTCCAGCACAATTTTGAGACTTTGCCGTTTTCTTCACTTTTATGCTCCAAAAACGTCCAAAATGCTTCCTTTTCCAGATTTCTTCTCCAAAGTACCTAAAATGACAAAAGGAACGATTTAGGGAAATATTTGATCAAATAAATACGATTTAGGGCTTAAATGACCCCCTAAAAGCGGTACACTTTTTGCTTCATCAACATCCAATTACAGCCCGGGTATAGTGGCTCGTTGGCAGTGGCGAGTAACTCTTCAAACTCGTTACGTTGAGGAGTTGGCTCGTTTGTCTCGCCAATATTTCCTTCAGTTGTCTCATTTTGATCGTTATTCGGACAAATATCATGAAGGAACTCGGCCATATCACTCCCATGTTGATTCGTGGTGGGTACTACTGTCTGCTCATCCGGTTCACCGTGATTATACCATTTCGTATAACTTTGGTCCCAACCGTATGACATTATGTGATTAAACAACTCTTCGTATTTTACCCAACCAATGTTATGACAATATTTACATGGACATTTAACATTCCCATCAATATTCACAAAAGACTTGCAATACTCGCAAAAAGCTCTAAGACCTTTTAGAAATTTGCGGCTAGAACGAGGTTTAGAGACCCAACTCTTATCAATTGGCATAACTGCGTTTTAATGATGCAATAAATAATTATTTAGAATTAAGCATGTTCAAAAAAATCTACACATAAATACATAAAGGTGGAATCACGAGTTGTGCGTTTTGTTCACCTAATCCAACTATGGAAGGCAATCCTAACCCACTCTTTGAATGTTTCGTCTCATACATGAATGCGTATAACTGAATTTACTATTTGAAAAAATTTCGGCAGCATTTCCCCTCAACTCCCCAAATATGTGCATTAAAGACATATTCGTAGGAGTAAAGGGGAAACACTGTCGAAATTTTCACAAATAGTAAATCAATTATACGCAGTCATATCCTAAATGAGACAAAACATTCAAAAAGCAGTCCCAAACAGGGGACTTTCCGAAATTAATTTCTAATAAATTAATTTCGGACGGGTTTTCTATGGGATGATTAACTTCGGACGGGGACTTTCCGAAATTAATCACTAAATTAGATAAAAAAAATTATAAGCACATAACATATTCGTACATTCATTTTCATATATTCACAAACGCATACCAAATACATTATCAAACGTATACCAAATACATTCATTTTCATATATTCACCAACTTGGTACTTTTTAAACGTATACCAAATACATTCATTTTCATATACCAAATACCTCAAAATATCATAAACATCACTTAACAATAATCAAAGGACTCCCACATAACATCACTTAACAAACACAGCACGCAAACAAAAAAAAACGTACTGAATATGGTTGCTCTCGGCTGGTCTTGATAGTAGGCTGCTCTCGACTGTGGTCTCGGTCTCGACAGCAAGTGAGCTAAAAAAATTACATAAACATAAACTAATGACTATAAACTTTTGGCGGCGACATGTCCCCGGTACAAAAAAAAAAAATTAAACATAAACCTGGTCTCGGCTTTTTGGTTCTCGGCTTCGGGTCTCCTCTTCCGTTCTCAGCAGCAAGTATACCTAAAAAAATTAACATATAAAAAAAAAAAAAAAAAAAAAAAAAAAAAAAAAAAAAAAAAAAAAATCAAGAAATTAACAAAAATTAACAAATGACAAAAAATTAAAAACAAATAACAAATTAAAAAGATAACGAAAATTAAAAAAATAAAAAAAAAAAGCTAAAATTACTCACCAAAAGAATTAAACGGGAAGAAATTAAACGAAAATGAGAGGAGGAGAAAAGAATTAAACGGGAGAGGAGGGGGAGGAAAGAATTAAACGGGAGAGAAGAGGGAGGAAAGAATTAAACGGGAGAGGGGGAGGAGATGGTGGAGATGTGCACAGTGGTGCGAGTGTGGTGGTGGTGGTGGTAGAGATGTCACAGTGGTGCGAGTGTGGTGGTGGTGGTGGTAATGGAGATGGTGGTGTTGTGGTGGATCGAGATGGTGCTGTGGTGGATCTAGCAGAAGAGAAGCAGTAGCAGTAGAAGCTTGTGTGTGGTTTTTTTTTTCTAAGTGTTAGATCTGATCTAAAAAAGGGATAAATTTTAGTTTTTACTTTCTGCGGGGACATGTCCCCGCGGAAAGTAAAAAAAATTTCGCAAATAACTCTGGCGGGATAAAGCAAATAATAAGAGGGAAAATTAATTTTTTTTGGTAAAACCTTTCTGCGGGGACATGTCCCCGCAGAAGATAATTAACGAATATTAATTCTTTTAAATTTAACTAAAAAATTTCTAAATCATATTTTATTAATTTAAAACTTTTTAAAATTATTTATGTCACTTTTACCGAACGAGCCGAGATGTTATGGTTGTACACGAGATGTTTAACGAACGAGCCGAGATGATACGGTTGTACACGAGATGTTTAACGAACGAGCCGAGATGATACGGTTGTACACGAGATGTTTAACGAACGAGCCGAGATGATACGGTTGTACACGAGATGTTTAACGAACGAGCCGAGATGTTATGGTTGTACACGAGATGTTTAACGAACGAGCCGAGATGATACGGTTGTACACGAGATGTTTCACGAACGAGCCGAGATGTTATGGTTGTACACGAGATGTTTAACGAACGAGCCGAGATGATACGGTTGTACACGAGATGTTTAACGAACGAGCCGAGATGTTATGGTTGTACACGAGATGTTTAACGAACGAGCCGAGATGATACGGTTGTACACGAGATGTTTAACGAACGAGCCGAGATGTTATGGTTGTACACGAGATGTTTAACGAACGAGCCGAGATGTTATGGTTGTACACGAGATGTTTAACGAACGAGCCGAGATGATACGGTTGTACACGAGATGTTTAACGAACGAGCCGAGATGTTATGGTTGTACACGAGATGTTTAACGAACGAGCCGAGATGATACGGTTGTACACGAGATGTTTCACGAACGAGCCGAGATGTTATGGTTGTACACGAGATGTTTAACGAACGAGCCGAGATGATACGGTTGTACACGAGATGTTTCACGAACTAGCCGAGATGTTATGGTTGTACACGAGATGTTTAACGAACGAGCCGAGATGATACGGTTGTACATGAGAGGTTTAACGAACGAGCCGAGATGTTATGGTTGTACACGAGATGTCTAACGAACGAGCCGAGATGATACGGTTGTACACGAGATGTTTAACGAACGAGCCGAGATGTTATGGTTGTACACGAGATGTTTAACGAACGAGCCGAGATGATACGGTTGTACACGAGATGTTTCACGAACGAGCCGAGATGTTATGGTTGTACACGAGATGTTTAACGAACGAGCCGAGATGTTACGGTTGTACAAGAGATGTTTATCGAACGAGCCGAGATGATACGGTTGTACACGAGATGTTTAACGAACGAGCCGAGATGATACGGTTGTACACGAGATGTTTAACGAACGAGCCGAGATGATACGGTTGTACACAAGATGTTTCACGAACGAGCCGAGATGTTATGGTTGTACACGAGATGTTTAACGAACGAGCCGAGATGATACGGTTGTACGAGAGATGTTTAACGAACGAGCCGAGATGTTATGGTTGTACACGAGATGTTTAACGAACGAGCCGAGATGATACGGTTGTACACGAGATGTTTCACGAACGATCCGAGATGTTATGGTTGTACACGAGATGTTTAACGAACGAGCCGAGATGATACGGTTGTACACGAGATGTTTAACGAACGAGCCGAGATGTTATGGTTGTACACGAGATGTTTAACGAACGAGCCGAGATGATACGGTTGTACACGAGATGTTTAACGAACGAGCCGAGATGTTATGGTTGTACACGAGATGTTTAACGAACGAGCCGAGATGATACGGTTGTACACGAGATGTTTCAAAAACGAGCCGAGATGTTATGGTTGTACACGAGATGTTTAACGAACGAGCCGAGATGTTACGGTTGTACACGAGATGTTATACAAGGTTATGCCAGCACACAAAATGATCAGGTGTATGTGACCAATACCATGGAAAAACAGGCAAGTCAGCAAAAGACAACAGCTGCAGCAGCATATACAGGACGTAAAAGACATCTGCAGTGTGAAAATCCACCTACTCAGACAACAGATCCTCGATCAAAAAGGCAACATACAACCAACTATTGCTCCATGCCTTCAACACAGACCTGCACTGAAGGTATAAGAATTAATTATAATAATAAAAAGATCAAATTTAATTTTACCTCATAATTTATGTTAACAGCAATGTATTTCTAAAATCGTTTTGGCTTTAAACGTGCAGGTCTGTCACATTTGTACATGGATTTAGGCGATCCTGAGTATGCATGTCAGTATTGCAAGGCAACATTTTGGTATGGCGAAAGGTTGAAAGGAAATTCTCATCAACGTTACCCAAAGTACACAAAATGTTGTGGAGGAGGGCAAGTGTATCTTAAAAAGGAAACAGACCCACCAGAATATTTCAAACACCTTTTCAAAAATAAACATTTCTTAGATAACATACGGGCATATAACCAGATGTTTAGTATGACATCTTTGGGGGCAGAAATTGATGAATCAATAAATAACGGAAAAGGGTCATACGTATTCAAAATTTCAGGTCAGATACACCATTGGATAGGTACATTGTGCCCAACCAATGGGAAAGTGTTAGCAATCATTTTATGTCAATATAAAGTGATGGTCATTTTGACAATTAGACTTAAGTGTGTCATGTAATATGTAGTCTAAGAAGTGGGCTTGTAGTATTAGTTTAGTATGTAGTCCAAAAGTATATGTGTAATTCTTTTACAAGTCCACTACCAAGACCAAGTCAAAGCCCAATCACAAGCCATGTGTTGGCTGTGATTCGTATAAACATTCACACACATCTCTTTTACAAAGTGTGCCTCACTTTAGATAAGAAAAGAGTGTGTGTGTGTGTGTGTGTGAAAGCAAACCCCATAGTCATTGTATTATCTTTCATGTTAATGAATATAATCATTTGACTAGAAATAACCATATGATCCATACATATTCTCTTATTGTTCTATACATGTTAGTGAGTGTCATCAAGTGTTAGTTTGTATGATAAAGAAGAGATTTGTGGTGTTACAAGTGGTATACATGATCCAAGCAACAAGGTAGAAGGTAATATTGTTCGGTTTGTTTGCAAAGTAACCAACTGTTGTGGTTTGTGTTCATAAAAAGGCCACGAAGTGGGTTTGTCTTGCGGAAATCGAATGGTAACAATCTTGTATAAGGTTGTGTTTATTCTTGGTTTGGTGAATTAGTAATTTTTCCTCACTTGTCTGCTGGGAAAATATTACATTTGTTGTGTTCTTAGTTGCTTTAGATCGAAGTTATTCAAGAAATAAAATCACTTTTGTGTTATTGAATATTATAGTGTTTTATTGACTTGATTTGATTGGTTCAAAGTTGGTACAAGTTGGTGTAATTGGCAGGAATTATAGCAAAGTGGGTAAAAAGTTGTCAGGGAAAGAAGGTTTCACGTGGGCAAGTACTCTAAAAGTCAACAAAGGTGGGTAAAGTGCGTTTTATCGCATTTCAAGGAAAACAGCGTTTTTATCGCAATTGGAAGAAACATCTGCGTTTTATCGCATTTCAGGTCCTTATCGCAGTTGACCTTGTCGGATTTTATCGCAATTGAGTCATCGCATTTCTTGTATTAGAATTGCGATAGGTATCGCAATTGGCTTATCGCTGTTAAGCTCTTATCGCAGTTCAGGTTTCCAGGTCTTATCGCAATTGACAACTGCGATAGTTATCGCATTTGCAACTGCGATAGTTATCGCATTTGGCCATTTTTAGCCTTATCGCAGTTGAGCAGTTTTTAGACTTGTCAACTTCAGTCCCTGTACTTTCTAGCAGCCTTTGGGAACTTCCAGATTTGGCAGTTTTGGCCGTCGTACTTCTGTGAAACTTCAAACGGCCATAACTTTTGAACCGTAACTCCGTTTTCAGCGAACTTTCGAGGCCTGAAAACGCTCCAGAATGAAGTTATTGAGTTTCAAAGTTTCCAGACCAAAATTCCACCGTAACAACTTCCATCGTACTTGTGTGAATTAAGTTCAAAGTTAAATAACTTTCAAGGATTTGATTCGAACGTAATTTCGTCAACTCAAAAGTTTACATTAATTGTAAATTTTGACTTTGTCTTAATTATACTCTAATCAAATTTAGTAACGTTATTTAATTTTCTTCGTCTACATGTATTACAACATCAACGATCTTCAACAACAAACCAAGGCTTCGCAACAACATCTTCTATTTTGTTGACACGATCCTCAATCCACTTTATCATACCATATCTTAAAGATGACAACACAACAAGACATTCATGCCGCAGGTTCAGAAAACCGTCCTCCAATGTTAGAAAAGGGTGGTTATCTTCCATGGACGAGTCGTATGAAAAGATACATGAAAACCAAGCCTCTAGGACAAGGTAAACTCTTGATCAAATCCATAGAGGAAGGTCCATTCGTGCCTCGCCAGATTCAAGTCACAACTGGGAATCCTAATGCATCACCTCCAATTAAAGCAACCTTCCGGACTCAAACAGAAGAGGAATACACATTGGCAGATCAGAAGCAAATTGAAGCAGATGACATGGCAATGCATTTAATCCAACTTGGCCTACCACAAGAAATATTCTGTGCTGTAGACAGTTGTGAAACTGCTTATGCAATGTGGGAACGAGTAAAAAGACTCTGCTATGGTACAGACATTGGTAAACAAGACGTGGAAAACAAGCTTCTGACTGAATGGGAGAAGTTCACATCCACTCCAGCTGAGCAGATTGAATCTTACTACACACGGTTTTGTACTCTAATGAATGAGTTGATCAGACACAATTTGGATCATAAACAAATTGTTCAGAACATCAAGTTCATCAACAACCTTCCAGAAGAATGGAGACGATACGTTACTATTGTCAACCAAACTCAAAACCTTCACGAGGTGAACTATGATCAGCTCTATGACTTCCTAAAACAAAACCAAAAAGAGGCAAATGAAGTCAGAACAGAGAAACAAGCTAAACAACAAGATCCTCTTGCACTCATAGTCCAATCACCTACACCTTCAACAGTCAGTGCACAACCATCATCATCGTCATCCACTCAGCAATTCATGCAACAACAGTATATTCCACAATCACCATTCTACCCACAACAACAACATGTAATCCCACAACAACAATACCCGCAACACCCAGATCAACATGATCAGGATGAGTCAACTGATGCTTTGACTCAAGCTTTTGCCTACCTATCAAAAGCATTCCAAGGACGTTATTCCACACCCACCAACAACAATCAACGAATCTCATCGAACACTCGCAACAAGCAGATTGCACAGCCGAGTTTCAACATGGGACAACAAGGACAGATGGTTGGGGGATATGGGAATCAGCAGGGATATGCTCCAAGATATCAGATGGGTAATCAGAATGTAGGGCAGTATGTTGGTAATCAGATGGGTCAGTTTGCAGGGAATCAGATGGGTAATGCTGTTGGTAATCAAAGGGTACAGTATGCTGGGAATCAGTTTGGGAATGTTGCTGCTCAGGGAGCTGGGAACAGGAATCAGGGTAATGTGATGAAGTGCTTCAACTGTCAGGGTGTTGGTCACATGGCTAGGAACTGTCCAGACAAGCCGAATAAGAGGGATCCAGCTTACTTGCAGAAAGCATTAATGTTGGCAAACAAAGAAACGGATGGGCTTCAGTTAAGTGCAGAAGAGAATGACTTCATGGCTATTATGGATGCTTCAGATGATCTTGAAGACATCGATGCAAACTGCATTTTTATGGCTAATCTTCAGGAGGTAAAGTACGACACAGACTCAGAAGCACCTCCTGCTTTTGACACTAATGCGGTTTCTGAGGTACAACAATATGCTACATGTCACAATAATGAAATGTTTGATATGTCACCTCCAAATGAACAGCATCCTGAGACTCCTAATCTCATTTATGATACATACATGGACGAACCAAGTTGTAGTAATACTAATTTGGTAACTCCAGATATGGATCCTAATGATGAATTCGAGTCACAGCATACTGATAATGATGAGGAAACACGTGCTATGTTTGAATCATTATTGCATAATTGTAGTATTGAAATTGAGAAAGTTAAAACGGTCAATCGCGAGGTTAAGGCCGCGAATGAAAAATTGACCGCTGAGCTTGAGAGTTATAAGGTGAATGCAAGAGCTTATGATTTTCATAACGAAAAACAGTCAGAACTTGAGGTTAGCTTAAGAGATTCTGAGTTAAGAGAGAAACATTTGCAAATAAAATTTGACACTCTCGATGTTAATTTGAATTTGCAAATCAAATCTCTTAACAAAGAAATTTCTGAACTAACCAACCAGCTTTCAAAACAAAAATCAACTTATTCCAATCTTGAAAAAGAAAAGAAGGAGTTGAATGAAAGGTTTTCAAAACGTGAAAAGGATCTTCTTACAGAGATCAATGACAAAAAGGAAACCATTGCAAAGTTGGAAGATTTACTTGTAAAAACGGGTCATTCTGCACAAACAATTAACTTGTTAATAAACGATCCAAACCCGATTTTACATACATTAAAGAAAACGGCTATCGGTTATGAAAACCCTTATTATCTCAAGAAAGCTCAGCAAAATCAGAATGTGTTATATAATGGAAGTGTGCTAAATGATAATCATGATCCGATTGAGATTTATGATTCGGATGACACGATTGAGCGTACCGAAAAGAGACGTGTCAAAATGAGACAAATGAACCCAGAAATTAAACCAATTGATTATAACAAGCTTAACACAGAATCTGGGGTTCATCTTGTTCAAAAGAAGTCACATCTGTTTTTTCAAAAACCAGTGGTCTTCACAAAACAAAAAACTGTCTCAAAACATCTGTCTAACATCGAACAAATGGCATCTACAAACACTTGTGAAACAAGTGCGGCTAGACTATATTTGGTTGATCTTAAACAGAGAATTGAAACACTTCAAAGTATTGTGGCATCCAAAACAAACAGTAACAACAAAGATTGGCTTTCAAGATTTCAGACTGAACTAAAAGGAATGTTTGAACAAGACATTAATCCACACATTGATGCAATCTATGCGGTTGTTCAAAATGTGGAATACAATCTTTTGAAAGAGTCAGCAGAATTCGTTAAGGACCACAAATCCTTAGTGAATGAAGCAAATGAATACTTGAAACACATAAAAGTTTTGGAAATGCAAAATGACTCTCTCTCTTTCGAAGCTCTATCGACCGATATCATGTCTATTATTTTCCAAACATATTCTGTGGAGGATGATGAAACACTTCGAGCTGAGACTTCTCAAATTGTTGAAAAATATGAAAAGGCACTTTTAAAGCTTGAAAAACAAAATTGCACATATTTTAAACAACTTGATACGAAAAAGGAAGAATGCAAGTATGACAAAATGTCGTATGAGCGTTCTTACAAAATCATGCAAGATCAAATAAATCTTTTGAAGTCTCAGCTTGCAAGTCAAAAAGGGCAGGGTGAGGATTCTACGGGTATTGCACCATTAACCCCCTTGCCTAATGAGAAACAAAAAGGGAAAGCTGTTGTCAAGAACACTAATGTGATAGCACCTGGCCTTTATAGGATTAGTCCCACTACTGTGTCTGCCTCTACATCTAAAACATATAGGGCGATAGACAAAAGTATTAAAGATAATCCAAGCGAGATTAGGAATGCTAAAACAACATCTCAGGACAACAACATAAATTCTAATGAGTGTGCCTTACCTTCTACAGGATTAGAAAGCAACTCTAGGAGCAAACGACAGACTAGGAGCAATAACAAGAAACCTAGTATCTCGCCTGTTTCTGAGAGTCCAAGCAAGAAAGTAGAAGAACACCCCAGGAATTTAAAGCTTTCCAAGAAGAAACATGTATCATTTAGTTGTAATAATAAGACTCCTGTTTCTAATGCATGTAATGATTCTGATTGTTTAATGCAAAAGAAAACTTTGTCTGTAAATGCTTGTGATGATAATGTTTCTAATGATGTGAAAAAGAATGATATGCCTGAACAGAAAAAGGTTCCTTTAGTAACTAAGGCTAAGTCTAGATATATTCGAAGACTTATTGCAAAAGCTAGAAAAACCACTAGTAGCCTATTGCCTAAGGATCACTCTAAGTTTTGTGCATGGAAACCAACGGGTAGAATGTTTACACTCAAGAATGGCACATTAGAAATAATTCCCAATGCATCTAAGGAAACCAGTTCTAAGTGTAATTCACCTGTTTCATCTAACCCACTGGAACCAAATGTTACACGGTTTCCATATACAAATTCTTCTGTTCTTCTCAGGTCATTGAAATCTGTCTTTGGATCATCGACTCGGGTTGCTCCAAGCACATGACCGGGAATCTGAAGCTGCTGATCAATTTTGTGTGGCAGTTCATGGGGACTGTACGGTTTGGGAATGATCATGTTGCAGCTATTCTGGGTTATGAAGATCTTCGGTTTGGAAATTATCTGATCACTCGGGTTTACTATGTCGAAGGGTTGGGACACAATCTGTTCTCTGTCGGACAGTTTTGTGATGCTGATTTAGAGGTGGCATTTCGGAGAAACACTTGCTTTGTCAGGAATTTGGTTGGGGATGATCTCTTAATTGGGGATCGTGGCACCAATCTTTATGCAATTGACATAAACCAAATGGCCTCTTCATCACCTATTTGTCTCATGACCAGGGCAGGCGAAACAAAATCCTGGTTGTGGCATAGACGTTTGTCCCATCTGAACTTTGACACGATCAACAAGCTTGCCAAAGATGACATCGTCTCCGGTCTTCCTAAATTCAAATACACCAAAGAACACCTATGTCCATCATGTGAGCAGGGAAAGAGCAAAAGAGCAACATATAAACCTAAACCCGTACCTAGTTCGGTTGACAGGTTGCATTTGTTGCACATGGACTTATGTGGCCCGATGAGAGTTCAAAGCATAAATGGGAAGAAGTATATTCTTGTAATTGTTGATGACTATTCAAGATATACATGGGTAAAGTTCTTGAGATCAAAAGATGAAGCACCAAGCACCATCATCGCCTTTCTGAAGCGGATTCAAGTTCTACTTCAAGCTCCAGTTAGGATAGTAAGAACGGATAATGGCACGGAATTTGTCAATCAGGAGTTAAGAACTTTCTTTGAAGAAACTGGTATTACTCACCAGACATCAGCTGTTAGAACTCCACAGCAGAATGGAGTAGTTGAAAGAAGGAATCGAACCCTTGTAGAAGCTGCTCGCATAATGCTAATTTATTCCAGTGCTCCGTTATTTTTATGGGCTGATGCTGTTTCTACTGCTTGTTTTACTCAAAACCGATCCCTAATCCATTCAAGATTCAATAAAACCCCATACGAACTTGTCAACAACCGAAAACCGGATATTTCTTATCTTCATGTATTTGACGCTTTATGCTATCCAACAAATGACAGGGAAGATCTGGGAAAGTTGAAGGCAGATGAACTCAAATAAGTACATTTTATTACTATTATTTATCTTATTAATTTGACTTGTTTTACTATATTATGTATAAGGATTGATACTTAATCATTTACTTTTGTAATTCTCAGTTGAAAACAAGCATTTGGTGAAACTTGGCGATTTTGGACTAATTATGGAGCAAAACATGCAAGAAGTTAAGAGTCTACCGAAATGTACAAGATCAAGACTAATCTGCTCCAGATGCGCCGCATCTTGCTTATTACATGCGCCGCATCACTATCAAGATCTCACCAGATACGATCCAAGATACAAGAGGACATGCGCCGCATCTAAAGATGAAGATACGCCGCATCTCCTGGCGGTGTACGAATATTCCTGAATATTATAATCTTGGACCCCACGCGAAGTTAAGTACATGCGCCGCATCTACTTACTAGATGCGCCGCATCCTACCCTCAGACGGTAACTATAAATACCCCAAAGACCAGACGAATTAAGAGCCTTTAGTTCCGAACAGAAGACCGAAGACCATAAACCAAGGACGAATTCAGTCAAGGTAGCAGCACAAGACACACCCAAATCAAAGATACAAGAGCTGTAAGAAGGTGCTGCATATGTTTAATTCATTAAGTAGTTTTGTTTTATTGTGTTAGTAAACTTTAATTCATCAAGATTGGTGGCTTGTGTAACGTGACAACGGAAAGGTTGCACTCCCTTAAAACTACTTTCTCATTAATTAAAGTTTATATGTTGATGTCATTGGTGACTTTTATTAGTGCATTGATAACCTCTGTGGCTAGCTGAGCGTTGATCGGGTCGCCATGCCTCTGCCCTCGCCTGTTTATTAGATGCCTATGCATTCTATGGTCTGTAGAAAAGTAGGAGAAAGATAAACGGGATAGTCATAAGTAATCATTAAGGGTTTACTCGCCGATAAGATTAGAACCAACGAGAAAGGACTTAATCTCGGTGCGTTGCATCGAACTATACACTTCATATAACACTAGCAATAAAACAAGTGACAAACTACTTATCTTAAGGACAGCCCTCTTATTGTCTCGAGTATTTATCTGTGTACGTGTGTGCTACTTGCTGATTCGTGCCTATTGGTTTAGTTTATTATTTAATTGCAACCAAATCGTGCCAGTCTCTCAGACTGAACCCCCTTGCGTTAGATTAGATTGTATAGCTAACTTAATATATTAAAATACTGATTAGAATAACTAGATAATACGTTCCACTCTTAGTGATCGACACTCTACTTACCATTATATTCATACTGACCGGGTACACTGCTCGTTAAGTGTGTGTGTGTTATTGATAAGTCGGCTAAATATAAATTTAAAACTTGAGTAGGCATTAAAACTGCTAAACCGCAACGACACATCGCACGCATCAAAGGCTAAGGGTGATATTGGAATCTTTATTGGGTATTCTGAAAACTCGAGGGCATTCAGGGTGTATAACAGGAGAACGAAAAAGATCATGGAGACGATGAATGTGAAGTTTGATGAAATTTCACAAATGGCTTCTGAGAGACTCGCTCTAGAACCCGCGCTTAACCCGATGACTTCCGGACATATCAGTTCGGGACTTGCACCTCAAGGAGCTCAATCAATTCATTCAGAACAACCCACAACTCAAGAATTGGATAATTTCTTCGAGTTCATGTACGATGAATACTATGGTGGCACTTCGAAAAATGCATCTAACCAACATTCCGCTGCAACCACTCAACATCAACAACCACCACCACCTCCACAAAATCCAGATGCATCCACAACATTCGAAGCTGACGCACCACCTCCCTCACCATCAACATCATCTACATCTACTCCTAAAACTCCATTCATTGAAATTGTTCTACCAAGAATTGATGAGCAAGAACAAAATAATGCTGTGTTAGACGAAGAAGTCTTTGAAAACCCATTTGGAACGGAATCTGGTGAATCATCTTACAGATTACATGAACCGACTAACACGCAGTTATTCAGTCCAAGGTACCCTTCAACATTACAGTGGACAAAAGACCATCCGATTGAACAGGTTATTGGTGAACCCTCAAGACCTATTCAGACGAGAAAACAACTTCATACCGATTGCGACATGTGCATCTATGTCTGCTCAGTCAGTCTCATAGAACCTAAGAACATTCGGGAAGCAATGGCAGATAATGCCTGGATTGAAGCGATGCAGGAAGAACTTCTTCAATTTCAAATCCATGACACCTGGGATTTAGTTCCAAGACCAATTGACAAACTAGTCATTGATCTTAAGTGGTTATGGAAAAACAAAAAGGATGAAGAAATGACTGTGATTCGCAACAAAGCTCGTCTGGTGGCAAAGGGATTCAGACAAGAAGAAGGAATAGATTTTGAAGAGTCATTCGCACCGGTTGCAAGGCTTGAAGCTGTCAGGATTTTCTTAGCTTATGCCGCTCACAAGAACATCACGGTTTATCAGATGGACATCAAGACGGCGTTCTTGAATGGAACTCTGAAAGAAGAAGTGTATGTGAGTCAACCAGACGGTTTCGTTGATAAAGATCATCCGGAATACGTCTACAAGCTAAAGAAGGCAATCTATGGTTTGAAACAAGCCCCACGGGCGTGGTATGACGAGTTATCATCTTTCTTGTTGTCAAATAATTTCACCAAAGGAACAATTGATCCAACCTTGTTTACAAGAAAATACAAAAATTATATTTTGATTGTTCAGATTTATGTGAATGACATCATATTTGGGTCCACTAATCCGACACATTCAAAACATTTTGAAAATCTCATGAAAAGCAAATTCGAAATGTCCATGATGGGTGAATTAAAATTCTTTTTAGTTTTACAAATTCATCAATCCCCACGTGGAAATTTTCTAAATCAGGCTAAATACACAATTGAGATTTTGAAAAAACATGGAATGGACAATTGTGACTCTGTTGGTACTCCTATGGTCACTTCACCAAAAATTGGCGCTGACCTATATGGGAAACCCATGGATCCGAAGAAATATCGGAGCATGATTGGTTCTCTCATGTACCTAACTGCAAGCCGACCAGATATTCATTTTGCTGTTTGCTTACTTGCACGGTTTCAGGCAAGGCCTACCGAACTTCACCTCCAAGAGGTTAAACGGATCTTTCGATACCTTCGAAGAACCATTAACATGGGACTTTGGTATCCGAAGGATTCGGAGTTTACACTAATTGCCTTTTCAGATGCCGATCATGCTGGATGTCAAGTAACAGCGAAAAGTACATTAGGCGGAGCGCAATTTCTGGGAGAAAAACTAGTAGGCTGGTCGTCAAGAAAACAAGATTGCACTGCTTTATCAACAGCAGAGGCCGAGTTTGTGTCTCTATCTGCGTGTTGTGCTCAAGTCCTCTGGATGAGAACACAACTCACAGATTATGGTTTCTCTTTCAACCGCATACCTTTGTATTGCGATTCAAAAAGTGCCATAGCCATCTCGTGCAACCCAGTGCAACACTCGAAGACCAAGCATATTAGAGTCCGCTACCACTTCATAAAAGAACACGTTGAAGAGGGTACTGTTGAATTGTTTTTCGTGAAGACAGAATACCAGCTCGCCGATCTATTTACTAAGGCCCTCCCAAAAGAGCGGTTTGAAAACTTAGTTCGTCGAATTGGAATGCGAAGCCTAACTCCCGTAGAGTTAGAAAGTCTTCTCGAATCTCATTGATTTACTTCATAAAGCTTCGCATGTAAATATGTTTGTAAATAGTTATGTATATATTTTTGGTAAATATATATATACCTTTTCAAAAACCAAAATATAAAAATAGAAAATTTGAAAAAGCCATAAAAAATATAAAACATCAAAAACAAAAAATATTCTTCTCACGAAATGTCTCTCGTCTAATCAATATTCTGTACATACTTAGAAATGTCATTCAACAATGATACGGGTATTTACAGATGCTTGAGCGAGAGTTATTTTTTATGTTTTTCTAAAACATGTCGTTTCTCAAATTTCTTCATTACGACTTTCGTGCATTTCAGTACGGAACTCGAGCTACATTGAATGACTTCTGATTATTTCCGATCAAAACTCGTAATGTTAATGGCGAAAAGCTAAAACCCGTGAGCACTTAATCAAAATTGTTTCAATAGATTTTTCAAAGTCTTTTTATAAATTTTGTGCTCACAACAACTCCCTCGAAGACCTCTAAATGTTTTTAAACTCAAAGGTTTAAACCATTTGCTCTGATTAAGGGGGAGTTGACAAAGAAAAATGTTCCACGTTTCATGCTCAAATCCATCTTGTTCTCCAAAACGTCTTGCTTTTCATCAGTTGATATCAAAAATATCAATGCATGCTATTTTTGAGGGGGAGAAGATGAGATTAAAATGTGATCAAAAAGTGTTTGTGGTTTGAATCTCAAGACTCAGGGATAACCCTCGAATTGACGAAACTAAATGTCTGTTCTCGAAAAGACATGTCCTGGACGGGTAATAATTTCAAGCTGGTTTACCAGTGATGCAAGCGTGTCTCGCAAAGGACTTGTCTGAGTAGAATGTACCAATTCGAGAGATGATCTTTGAATATGACCAGGACGGGTAATAACTTCAAACTAGTCTAACTAGTGATGTAAGCGTGTCCCGCGAAGGTTATGTTCATTGAAAGTCGATCAATTCAAATGTGCGAACTCTACCCAACATGTGCAATTTATTACAAAAATGCATGAGAACATGTAAAGGGGGAGTGTTTCATAAATGCAAAACTCTCGATGTGTTAACAAAATGTGTTTTCTCATAAACACGTTGAGAGATTTTCACAAGGTTTATGGCAAGTGATCAACAAATCTTGGATAATCATGGAGTAATAAGGTGATTATGGTTAGGTTATGTCCAATGATCCGCCAGAACCGGAGGGATCTACCCAAGGACTATTCCAATAGCTTAGCATTAGAAGTCCTTAGGTATGATTGAAAAAAGGAGTATAATGAGAAAGGAGAAAGAAGGGGTTGAAGAATGAAAAATAAAAGTTTTTGTAAGGGTGAAAAGAAATAGCCCTCCATGAAAACTTAGGTCAGGAACCGGGTCAATACATCTGCTATCGGTACTCACTAAGGTGATACTGGTATTGAAGACAAGACGTCATGGACCCAGTGACGCATTTGCACCACCCCTCCTATCCACTCAGATATCTCTTAAAAGATATTTGTTTCATTTCTCACGGAGAACACTACATAATCTATCGACCTCTCACTCCGAGATGTGTTGATATTGAAAAGGTGGCACTCTGCTCCATGCCTCCGATGACTAAAAACAAAACGCACATAATTGAGTCTAGAGACATGAGATTCATCAAAGATCTCTTAGGAACACTTCCTATGCAATACACTTGTGTTCATCCAAAGGATACAAGTTGTATGAGTCTTAATGAGATCAAAGGATCTTGCCTCACGACATGATGGCTGAAGGACGAATTATTGCTAACTGTTTTATACAGGTACCGACGAAAGTCTATCAACCATCATCATCTGCTATGACGACGCATCTGGACAGAAGAAGCAGATCAAGGCAAGTCAGACCAAAAGACGATTCCTTGAAGATCGCAGCACATGAAGGAACACTGAATGAAGGATATTATACAGTGACACACGAAGTTCAAGATGTCAAAATCTAAAGACCAATCACGGGAGCATCATTGAAATGACCATCCCTTAGGGGGAGATTGTTAGCAATCATTTTATGTCAATATAAAGTGATGGTCATTTTGACAATTAGACTTAAGTGTGTCATGTAATATGTAGTCTAAGAAGTGGGCTTGTAGTATTAGTTTAGTATGTAGTCCAAAAGTATATGTGTAATTCTTTTACAAGTCCACTACCAAGACCAAGTCAAAGCCCAATCACAAGCCATGTGTTGGCTGTGATCGTATAAACATTCACACACATCTCTTTTACAAAGTGTGCCTCACTTTAGATAAGAAAAGAGTGTGTGTGTGTGTGTGTGTGTGTGAAAGCAAACCCCATAGTCATTGTATTATCTTTCATGTTAATGAATATAATCATTTGACTAGAAATAACCATATGATCCATACATATTCTCTTATTGTTCTATACATGTTAGTGAGTGTCATCAAGTGTTAGTTTGTATGATAAAGAAGAGATTTGTGGTGTTACAGAAAGACCCAAGGTTTCTACAACTTTATATCTATGATACGCTAAACAAGGTTCGTAACAGGATGGAGCCTTTTGGTGGAACAGAACGAAGTGGGTTGAAGCCTGAAATAGTAGAAAGCTTGATACAAATATTGGATGAACACAACGAATTGGTTAAGGTATTCAGAACAGCAAGAGACAAGCTTAATGAAGAAAACGTGCCTGAATTCAAGATCTAGCTTTATAATGTAATTGGAGCTCAAGAATATCAATTCCCTTCTTCCGGAACTCTTGGAGCAATCGTCTTTCAAACTGATGCAAACAACCAAACAGATTATGACATTATCATAGAGTATAAAGATCGGCACCCAAAAAGAATCAATAAACTTCATAGTTCATACATGTCTCTCCAATTTCCTCTCCTTTTTGTTTATGGTGAGCCCGGTTACAATACAAAAATGAAATTAAAAGGTGTGAATGCAACTAGGAAAAGGAACAAGCTATCTATGAATATATATTATAAATACCACTTACATGAACGGTTTGACCAATTCGGTCTTCTCTTTAGAGGTGGCAGGTTATTTCAACAAAATGTTGTCATCGTTTACTGTACACTTGAACAAGAAAGACTCGATTTCATACGGTCCAAGCAGAACAACCTCAGAACTGAATGTCTTTCAGGCATTTGTGACGCGATGTCAAAAGGAGACCATTTTGGAGCTGATATAGGCCAAAAAAATAATCCTTCCCTCAAGTTTCACAGGCGGTCCAAGGTACATGTATTCTCATTATCTCGATGCACTTGCCATATGCAGAGTTCTTGGTAACCCTCAATTTTTCATAACTTTTACATGCAATATTAATTGGCCAGAAATCAAACGCCGAATGAGAGAATATCCAGAACTGACCCCATCAGACAGGCCTGATATAGTGGACCGGGTTTTTGAACAAAAGGTAGAAGATTTTTTGACAATTGTCAGAGAACAAAAAATCTTTGGTCGTTGTACTGGAAGTAAGTAATACTTTCGTAGCATTATATTAACCCAAAAACTAAATTCTCCAATACAAACTTCATTCTGTGAAGAGTAAATTACACGGATGGTCCTTGTGGTTGGCGTTGACTTTCACGTATGGTCCCTTGACTTTTTTTTTGCACTCACAGTCCCTAACTCAGAAACTACTAACACATATGGTCCCTTGACCAAACGTCCGTTTGGTCAAGGCGTTAAGTATATGACATGTGCTTAATGGGTGAGGGTATTTTCGTCCTAACACAATAAATCATAAAATCTCATCTCTTCCTCAAAACAAAATAAATCCCGTTATATTTATCTTGTTATAATCCGAATGAAGAAACAAGGTAGTTGATTTTGTATTATCATACCATGTGTACTAATCTGAATGAAATAAAAGTCAAGTCGTTGAATATTCAATTGGCTGTTGAAAATGATGCACATAACAAGGTAGTTGATTTTGTATTATCTTGTTATAATCCGAATGAAATAAAAGAATTAGTACTCATGAAATAAAAGAAAGACTACTGATTAGAATATGGCTCACTTGAGATGGATCAAGTGGCTGTTGAAGTGGAAGATGTTATGCAGTATGAAAAGGGTAGAGAAGCTGCACAAGACGAGGTACCTCTTGAAAACATTTTTTTAGAAGCATCAGATGAAGACATACCGAATAGTCATGTAGATGAAGATCAAAAAACAGTCTTGACGAACGAGGAAGATGAAGCTGCTCGTGTGGATCTTGTTAAGGTAGTGCAATTGCTTGAAGACGAGAAAGAAAAAGATGGTCACAGTGAAATGATTCCGGAGGATATGGAAAGATATTATGGAGATAGCTGATTATGAAGTTGCAGCTGATTATGGAGACCTGAAGCAAAGGCGTTGTTTGTTTTGTTAAACGGGAGTGGGAGCTCAATAAGGTGTCGTAAACTGACAGATTTAGCACCTTTTACAGTCACAGTAGCACCATCTGCTAGTAATACTTTCTTCATCTCACCATAGCGTTTTTACCTTATGCACAATCGTCATTGTTGGTGATCTTTATTGATAATTATCTATGTGAAGAATCTGATTATGTTAATAAGTCTTATTATTATAGCCAAATTTGTTGACACTAATTCTTTTCCTGTAGATATGTTTGGGAAGATGGATCTGTTAGTGATTTTGGTTTTGATGAATCGTGATGAGGTTATGTGTAGATTGGTGAGTTTATTTTTTGAGTGACGGTAGGATATGGGTTTTGATTGAGAGTTTTGAGTTTTGATTTGTGATAGATCCATTTTTTTAATTGCTTGAATGGATTTGGGATTTGAGGTGAGTTTGATATTTTGAGAGGTGAGTTTGATATTTTAATGGGGTTGATTCTTGATTTTGGGATAACTGGGTGGATTCGTGGTAGTACATAAGAGAGAAAGGGTTTGAGAGTTTTTGTTTTCTGAGGTTTTGATTATGATTAATGGTTGGAGAAGATAATAATAAAGGGTGGTGGTAAAATTAAGGTTTTGATAGTATGCTAATAAAGATTATGGGCATGGATTGTTCTGATCACTATATGAGGTTCAAGAACACAAGGAGATTGAAGATGAATATTCAAGAAGATGTGAGGGAGTAATTTACAAAGATGGTCCCTGTGGTATGAATGGACTAAAATACCCTCACACATAGCGCACGTGATACAACTTAACGCTTTGACCAAACGGACGTTTGGTCAAGGGACCATATGTGTTAGTAGTTTCTGAGTTAGGGACTGTGAGTGCAAAAAAAAAAAGTCAAAGGACCATACGTGAAAGTCAACGCCAACCACAAGGACCATCTTTGTAATTTACTCTTCTGTGAACCTTAATATTTTTACTCATTACATTTTTTACTGCAGTTCTTTACACAATCAAGTTTCAAAAACGCGGCCTTCCCCACTGTCACACACTCTTATGGATAGACGCAAAAGACAAAATAAAAACTCCAGAAGAAATAGACAATTTCATTTCCGCAGAATTACCAGACAAAACATCTGATCCAGAGGCGTATAGAGTTGTTTCCGATATGATGATGCACGGGCCATGCGGAAATGCTAAACCAAATGCCCCCTGTATGCAAGAAGGTGTTTGCAGCGAGCATTTCCCAAAAAAAATACAATGAAACTACTTACTTTGACGACAACGGACACATACATTATCGGAGAAGAAGAACACCAGCTTATGTGCCAAAAGGTGAGCTCAGATTAGACAACACGTACGTTGTACCATATAACCGTCTACTTTGTCTCATGTTCCACGCCCACATTAACGTTGAATATTGTGGCTGGAGCATGTTGATAAAGTATCTATTCAAATATATCTCCAAAGGCACTGATCGGATTGCTGGACGTATTATAAAACCAATCGGCGATTCAGGACCATCGTCATCTGCTCCAAAGATACAGATAGATGAAATAAAAAACTTTATTGACGGTCGCTTTATCTGTCCACCTGAAGCCTGTTGGAGGATACTTGATTTCCCAATATATCATAGAGAGCCGGCTGTGCAAATACTTGTAGTTCACCTTGAAGATATGCAAAAAATCACTTTTCGTGATAAAGAACCTCTCGGGCACGTTGTAGCAGACGATGGAAGAAAATTAACGACTCTCGCACAATGGTTTTTGTATAATGAAATGTTTGAAGACGGAAGGCATTTAACATATTTGGATTTCCCTTCAGAGTATGTTTGGTACGAACACACGAAAACATGGAGGCGTAGAAAACTTAAACTAATGGGTCTGGATACCGTGGCTCAAGAGGCGACCTGGTCTGATGTGGCATGCATTTTAGCGCTGTGAGTTTCAAGCCACGATACTCACCCCGTTTGAGCCAATTATCTTGCATACGCCAGTTCTCACCTTTTTCACTATTTTCTTTTTTTTTTATTAAAAAAAAAAAAATGTTTTGTGTGTGAATGTTGTATTTCAATTAGGTATGGTGGGTCCCAAAAAAATAAAGTGTGTGAATGAGTTACTGACGTGACTCTAAGATGGCGAACTGGCTCAAGCTGGTACCTAGCACTCTAAAAGATAATTCCACCTATGTATCCGGTATAAACATTAAAATTAGCAAATTTCAACCAATGGGGGTGACCCAGTGGTAAAGGCTTAGCCTCTTAGGACGAAAGTGCCAAGAGGTCTTGGGTTCGAACCATGAGGAGAAAATTAATCACCCATTGGCCACGGAGGTTCACCTGCGACGACTCCGGGCTATCGAAAAAGGTAGTCGCCTTGGGATTAGTCGGCTCAAAATGTCGAGTCGGAAACGCATGTATACCAACAAAAAATATATAGCAAATTTCTTTTTGGTTTAACTGAAATACACACATGTATTTCTTTAAATGTTTTATTCATGTATGTGTACTCAGATTATTACTTGTTTGGTGTTTGAACTTGTTATTTCGTACTAATATGCTCATTCTAACTTCTCATAATAAAATATTTGGAAAAATACATGTCTACTGATATTCGACAACACGGACATATTAGTAGAATAATAACAAAGTTTAGGTATCAAACGAGTGTTATTATAAGTAAATACACGGCTTAAAATCTTTTATGTTAAACGGGGATAAAAGAGTACACAAAAATACAGTTCGAACATTAAACAATATTAAGGGTATGCTTGGTTCAAACTAAGCAATGGTAAAAAGAAAGACAATGGTAATGCTAGGGAAAGGAAAAGGGTATGCTCATTGCATTGATGCCGCCTGGTTGGATAGTCTATAATCAATACCATTATCTTAGATGTTGTTTGGTTAATAGTAAAGTAGAACCGAGCATGTTTTAAATTAAACTTGATTGACTTTTCAAACCAAACATTGTTTCTGTTGAATAATTAAAGCCCTTAAATATGGTTTCAAAAGCATGACTTTTATGCGGTTTAGACAATCTTTTTACATTCCATCAGTAGCATACATCAGTAGCAAAAGTTTTACCAAACCTACAGCAAGCTATATTTACAAAAGTTTTACATTCCATCAGTAGCATACATCAGTAGCAAAAGAAGACTCAAAGACATGATGCATAAACTAGTTTTCTGGATGCAAGAGCCCAAGCACATACGACTTTCTCATGCGACTTGGCAAAAGAAATAGGGTCTTAACCTTGGTGGGATCGTTGTAGCACAACTCGACAACCTTGCCAATATTGAAGGGAGATATGTCAATATTGAGCAGGATATTCATAACCTCTAGCATTTTGTCTTCACTCACCGATTCAGATTTATTAGCATCTACAGTTAATGCATCAGCAACAACACCAATTTTTGAAGCCATTTGGCCACAAACCGACTTGAAATCAGAACTAAAAGCTTCTAGCTTGGCATCAATTGTTTGAAGCCATTGCTACTACCTCTTCTATTGACGTGTTTCTAGTAGGCTTTAAACCTCCAATCTCGCTTACCATTTGACACAGTACCCTAAAAGTTGCTCTATCCATACGAAGTTCACTAATACAAACTGCATCACTTTCCATTGTCAACCTAAACATCCATTGCATTCACTCAATCCTTTTTTCTTCCTTTGTTTTGATTTGACGAATCTTAGTTCGAAGGTATAAACAAATAACAAAGTAGTAAAAAGAGTATGTCAAAATCATCAATGTAGTTGCTATTTGTTGAACCAAGAGAACCTGCCTTAATTTGCGTTTTCTGTAGTTAATAGGAAGGCGAGCCATTATGATCTACAACCTTTATAGTTGATTGTCAATGATATATTGTTGAATTAACACACAAAACAAGAAGAAGCACAATATGGACTACTGTTAAGGGAATAACTTATACCTTGAATGGAGTTTCCTTGTTGCTATGTGTCTGATCTTTATGTTTAGATGGAGAGAATGATGATGGAGTTTATGTTTAGATGGAGAGAATGGATGGAGAGGATAAGCATTGTGTGAAAATAAAAATATCTGATAAAAAGTGGCGCCTTTATTTGGCGGGTTAATTAGTGGGTAATGAAAACCAATCCCCCCAATTTATTGGGTAATGCCCCAATACCCACTAGTGGGTAATGGGTGAATTCATTATACTCAACCAACCTCCTTT
Source organism: Artemisia tridentata subsp. tridentata (assembly GCA_021014915.2). NCBI lineage: Eukaryota > Viridiplantae > Streptophyta > Magnoliopsida > Asterales > Asteraceae > Artemisia > Artemisia tridentata. Next base: position 424,933,079 of record CP139506.1, read on the forward strand.
ATTGATCATCTTACCCATTACTTATAGCCATATACCCTTAACCAAGCATACCCTAAATGTTCATACTTTGCAACAAACACGCTAGAGGCTTAAGTACTACAGTACTTGTTTGAAAAAGGGCTTAATATTGAACCACCAAGCCAATGGTTTTAATTCACTGAGATTCCAGTCATTCCACTTCAGGTGTGCACAAATGGCGGAAATTAAACGAAAAATCTACAATAGTCCCACGTATGCATCTAAAAGAGTAAAATCAAAAGTTATCCTTCCTCCATACGAGCTAATGTAATGATAGGAAGTGAGAAACCATCCTCGCCAATCGCCATCCTGGCTAGGGTCATAATGTTGAAGCGATCCACTGTGCATATGCATCAAACGAACATATAAAACACTGGCAAACCTGCATTTTTCAATACTGTGCTAAAATCTGTCAGAATATAATTAGTGTTTGTGTATATGCAAAGTAACAAACAATTGCAACTAACTAAAATAAACTAAATATGAAAAATGACATCATCTGAATCCAATCAAAAGATCATATGAGTAAAAAAAGAGAGCAAAATCAAACTTGACAGACAACAAATAATCACATCTTCGTATGCATATGCGTGTGACCGTGTGTAATCATCAAATGGACAAACTATGCATAAACTAACCATATACTGGCATACTGCTACTCGTTTATGCATACAGAATAACAAGAAAAGATATAACATCCGAAATTAATGTGATTACTCATTTGCAATAGTGAACCTACTGAGATAACTTGACTTTTTGCACTAACACATGCAATGAATGCCCGGAAGAGCCAATCCATAGCTTGTTTCAAAGCGTCACTTGTAAGACCTTATACTAATAAGATGTATGCTTCAACTCAAAGAAAATATTAAATACGAATATGAATAAAACGAACACTTCTTAAAGCTATGAACGCAAAGTGAAAAGTAAACATTGAACTGAAATCAGCCATTATCCTAACACAAAGTGAAAAGTAAATATTGAACTTACATAGTTGGATCCAGAACAGGTGTTTATTTTCATAATCAATATCTAACAACATTAGATAACAACAAACTAAGAAACATAACAAAGAAAAGTAATAGTAAACACACCTTGCTACTTAAAATCCACGTATGGGTATAGTGGAATAACTTATAACACTATCGTCTGGATAATCTGTTCTTTGTTCAGCAAGCGAGTAATATGCAAACAAAGAAGGTGGTTGCTGTTGAGTGGCAACAAATGGCATATATTTAATCAACTCCATCCTCCAAAACGGTCGAGCTGATGCAAATATATCATGACCATTTTCAAAAGCACGGTAGTCCTGAATCCACAAGTACCTCAAAGAAGTTACATTTAACACAAAGGTGGCTAATGCCTGTTGGCTAAAGTCACAGCCACTCATTTCCAACTTTTGCAACTTCGTGCACCATTTTGACAATTCTACAAGTCCTGCATCTGAATTTGCATCTGACTTTGCATCTGAATCTCGACAAAATTCAAGTTTTATATGTCTTAAATTTTGACCATATTTTCCAATATATCCCCAACCAACATCAGTGAGCCCTCCAGTCCGAAGGTGGAAACCTAGCTTTACAAGTTTGGTGCAACCTTTCAGCAAAGCACGGACCCCGATGTCTAGTGGTAAATCACTTAACTGCTCTCCTTCTTGACGCAAAACTAGACTAAAATCATTAAGTTTCTTCAAGTTAGCCCCTATACATTTCAAAGCTTCATTTGTAATATCTTTGACAACAATATGTAAACATTCCAATTCAGGGCATCCTTTTGCCAGAGTGGTCAATCCTAAATGTGACAGCTGCCCTTCTTCACCACTTCTCTTAATCTTAAGTCTGCGTAACTTCTTGCAAAAGTGAGTGGCAACTTCCAGTCCGAAATCTCCAATGGTATCTTTCGTATACAGTTCCTCTAAGTTCGGAGACCTATAAAGTATGAGACAATGGTCATCGCTATCAAATTTTGAACATATTACGTTTAACTTGGTTAGTTGATGCGAAAAAGTTTGAATGGCGGCAACATCTAAATGAACCCCGTAATTCCACGTTATGTGTCGTATATTCGAAGGATACTTATAAGAAATATCTTCCTCGTTGTCATTAAGGTATGGATCACCAACAAAATCCACAATTTTAACGCAAGAGCCAAAGATTTCAACAAGATGCTTAAGAGGAATATTCATAATTTTCAAACAAACTAACGACTCCCTACAGTTTTTCGGAAGGAGAGCAAGATCCTCATAATCATACTTATCCAAAGGCGTCAAGTAATGATTCAACGACTCAAGACACTTATTCCTCAACGCCAACTCATGTAACCATTCCCCATCTTTCTCACTAATAAAACTCAACTGCAAATACAAATTCCTCAACTTACTACAACACTTGGCAACATGCAACAACCCATCCGTTGAAAACCCCGAACACCTATCAAGCTTCAAAACCTTCAATTTCTCCCCACACCCTTTCGCCAAAACCTCCAAATCGTCATCATAAACAATCATACGCTTAAACCAAACACATTCCAACCGTTTCAACCTCTTCACAATCTCCTCAACCCATGGAGTAACATAACCGCCCCAATCAATCGACGCTAATCTAAACATGATAGCGGGTGGCTGCCCCTTTAGTTTTATCGACTCTAGGTTAGGGAAACGCTTAACTAGACGCGACGGTGAGACGGAGTAGCAGTTTTGGATAGTTACGTGCTTACGAGTCATACAATCGAGTTCGTATAGTTTACGGCAAACTAAAGATACAGAGTTAAGGTCATTTTGGTGGATGTAGGGTATAACACAGCTGAAAACCGTGTCGGTTATATCGGTATCGAAACGAGGTTGTTTAATATCGTTGTCCATAATTTGGATACAAAAATGTAAGCTAGCTAATACAATCAATTAAATTCGAGACTAAGTCTAAAGATACGCAACATACTTTCTCAAAAGTATCGAAATACGTAACATACTTTTAAAATTATCATTGTACGCAATTTACTTTCAAATTTGATGCAAAGTACGTAACATGACCTGGAACCAACAGGTTACCAGGTTGAAAACTTTGAAAATTGACAGGAATGGTCCCTGTGGCTTGCGTTGACTTTCACCGGTCATCCCTTTACTTTTTTATCACTTAGAAAAGTTACAGTAATGGTCCTTATGGTCCCTGTGGCTTCCATTTTTGTCATTTTTTTACGTTTTCGTTTGTTTTTATACGTTTTCGTTCATTTTTATACATTTTCATTCGTTTTTATCCGTTTTTATACGTTTTCGTCCGTTATTCTTACGTTTTTTTCGTTTTCATAAGTTTTTGTCCGTTTTTATCCGTTTTTGTCCGTTTTTCTTAAGTTTTTGTCCGTTTTTCTTACGTTTTTTCCGTTTTTGTCCGTTTTTCTAAGGGTTTTTTCGTTTTTGTCCGTTTTTATGCGTTTTTGTCCGTTTTTCTTACGTTTTTGTCCGTTTTTCTTACGTTTTTTTCGTTTTTGTTCGTTTTTGTCCGTTTTTCCTACGTTTTTGTCCGTTTTTCTTACGTTTTTTTCCGTTTTTGTCCGTTTTTCTTACGTTTTTTTCGTTTTTGTCCGTTTTTATCCGTTTTTTTCGTTTTTTTTTCGTTTTTGTCCGTTTTTATCCGTTTTTGTCCGTTTTTTTACCGTTTTTGTTCGTTTTTTTCCTTTTTATCCATTTTTGTCCGTTTTTCTTAGGTTTTTTTCGTTTTTGTCCGTTTTTATGCTTTTGTTCGTTTTTCTTACGTTTTTTGTCCTTTTTTCGTTTTTATCCGTTTTTGTCCGTTTTTATCCGTTTTTGTCCGTTTTTATCCGTTTTTTGTCCGTAGTAAAAAACGGACAAAAACGGACAAAAACGAAAAAAACGTAATAAAAACGGACAAAAACGTAACAAAAACGGACAAAAACGCATAAAAACGGACAAAAACGAAAAAAACCTAAGAAAAACGGACAAAAACGTAAGAAAAACGGAAAAAACGTAAGAAAAACGGACAAAAACGTAAGAAAAGCGGACAAAAACGGATAAAAACGGACAAAAACGGGCAAAAACATATGAAAACGAAAAAAACGTAAGAATAACGGACGAAAATGTATAAAAACGAATGAAAATATATAAAAATGAACGAAAACGTATAAAAACGGACGAAAACGTAAAAAAACGGACAAAAATGGAAGCCACATGGACCATAAGGACCATTACTGTAACTTTTCTAAGTGATAAAAAAGTAAAGGGATGACCGGTGAAAGTCAACGCAAGCCACAGGGACCATTCCTGTCAATTTTCAAAGTTTTCAACCTGATAACCTGTTGGTTCCAGGTCATGTTACGTACATTGCACCAAATTTGAAAGTAAATTGCGTACAATGATAATTTTAAAAGTATGTTACGTATTTCGGTACTTTTGAGAAAGTATGTTGCGTATCTTTAGACTTAGTTCTTAAATTCGTAACAATAAAGTTACATAAGGCATAGAAATAGATGTAATTAATAAGGGCCTGAATAATTGTTATAAAATCTTAAAGGTTTACCGGTGGGAATCATGTTAGTCATGGAACCAAGGTTCCAGCCGCCATGCCTGCCGGAAATGTGAACGGTTTTTTAACTACTGTACTTGTTTTAAAAGTCAAACACATTAGATATGTATGTCTGTCATATGTATGTTGTTTTGGGCTTTTGGCTGACTCGTTGGTTATGACTTATTTGATTTTGAACAACTTTTTTTTTTTTTTTTTTTTTTTTTTTAATTATTATTATTATTTTATGAATCTTTTTGGTTTATATATGTTATAATAAGCTTATATAAGTCGAAAAGTTTTAAAATAAGCAAAAAAAAAAAAAACTTATGAAATATAAGCTCAAAACCAAATAAGTGATATAAACCAGCTACATAAGGTGAAACAAACACCCCTTTAATAAAAATTTGGAAAGTGTTGGGTCCATTCAGTACCCAAGCGTTCTGAAACAAGGATTTGAATACAAATTAGCCTAAGTGTCAAACAACCGTGAACGCTCTCAGGTCACTGAGTGAACAGTCACTTAGTGAGTTATCTTCAGGATGCTTAGGACGAGTCTAAGAAGAAAGATTCACCATTCAGTGAGGCGGAACTCTCTGAGTGTCACCTAAGCCAAAGAAGAAGATAATGGGTTCAGTGAGTGATGACAATAACTCACTGAACCCCAGTCTCCTCAACAACTATGAAGAATGAAGATTGAAGACTGAAGACCAAGACTGAAGAACCTGAAGTCTGAAAGAAAGGCGGGAAGAGTTTTGAAAAGATAAGGAGAAGTCCTTATCAGGCCAAAGTCAAACTTTCCCTGAAAGGCTTTAGAACAAGAACATTGTTATCACTGTTACTCAGAAAGTATTTTGTCCTGATTAGTTAGGTCATTCTTTTTGTCTTTTAAGTCACGAGTGTTCTTTTATACTTGTGTATAAATAGGATCATAAGGGAGAAAAGTGGACAAATTTTGTGCACTTAATGCTTAGACATTCACAAAACCACTTTTCTCCCCCAAAGAGCAACCTAGTCCCTTAAAGGAGAAAAGTGGACAAGTTTTGTGCACTTAATGCTTAAACATTCACAAAACCACTTTTCTCCCCCAAAGAGCAACCTAGTCCCTGAGATAGCTTAGTGGTTCATTTCTAGTTGCCACTTAAGCTTAGCTTAAGTTTAGTGAGGAGACAATACCATACTTTGTCATTTCAATCCCAAGTATTTTTTCCACGAACACTTAGGTATAGATTCTTTTGATTAACTTTTAATAAGAATTTAAACGTTGAAAAACTCTTGTGTTTATCTTTTACGTTTTACTTATTTTGCTTTGTTAATCAATACATTACTCAGTCATTGAACATGATTAGCTTAACTTTGTAGTTAATTCTAATTATGTAACGGGTACAACAAGTGGTATCAGAGCCAGGTTTATAAAATCTTTCAAAAACTAAAGAGTGCTCAAAAGGTTTTTATAACCAAGATCCTACCATGGCTGACAAAAAAGGAGGAAGCTATTCAGCTTTTGCTCCCAGACTAGAAGCTGGTAAATTTAGCAAGTGGAAAAGGCGTATGCTTTGCTACTTGACTGGTATAGAACCATACCACATCACATGTATCAATGAAGGTCCCTTTATCCCTAAGAATGCTGAAGGGTTACTTAAACCATACTACATCACATGTATCAATGAAGGTCTCTTTTTTTATTATTATTTAAAATATAGTAAATTGCAAAATGGGTCCTTTGTGGTATGTCCATATTGCAAGTACAATTCTTATCTATTCGAAAAGGCAAACTTCGTCCCTGTGATAAACTATTGTTGCTGATATCGTCCCTGGCCAAAATTGAAATGACTAAAATGCCTTAAAGTGAAAAACATAGTCTCACTGAAGTTAAGGCATTTTAGTCATTTCACTTTGATGCAGGGATTAAATCCGCACCAAAGGTTTCTCACAGAAACGACACTTGCATTTTCAAAAAAGCAAAGACTGCGCTTGCAATTTAAACATACTAGAGGGACTACTTTTGCAATTCACTCATAAAAATATATAAAATCAACTTGAACCACAGCTTATCTTAGCAAGTATCCCGCGTTAATTCAATTATTCTTAGTATCGATATCAGAAAAATACTTGTTTCGATACCCCAAAATACGTCAAGCGATACACAGAATAATTAAAATTCAAAAAGTTAGTTATTAAATAGTCTGATTGAAACGATGTTACATACAACTCAAAAAATGACAAAAGATACATTTTCAGACAATTATCCTTTGATTCTTTGTATATTTACTTTGTGAATTAATTTGCACACGATTCCTTTTCATTTGGACACGACACTTCACGTTTTACATAGCTGTATCACACTTAATCACATTTACATATTGCATTATCCGATTGTAAGTAATGCTTGACAATGAACAATAACGTGTGCAAATCACCTTCCATTTACTTTAGTATAGACCAATGTTTATTTGTGATCATGTAGTGAGTATTTTGTTGCCTTTTATGCAACTTTTTATAGGTGCATTACCTTTTTTGGATTCACATTACTACAGTTATTGGTTTTTAAAGTAAGTTTCATACTTTTATTTGCACCACCAATAAAGAAGTGTCGTATAGTACATTAATCTTTTTTGTTCATTGTTTGCTGTTTTTTATTTCACCATGTTTGTATAAGCTTTTATGTAAATCATTTATTGATCACTTTAAATGAATCATTTGTAACACATTAATAATAAGATTCTGAATAATATAGATATCATTTACATAGTGATCTCAAAATTATTGTCCTCGTTTTTAAATTCGTGTGAAAATAATTACCCATTTGTGAACACCATCAATAAAACATTTCTAAGGCTAGTCACACTTGAACGTAAAATATCGGTCGGTCGAAGGGATTGACCGATTTCCACATCGGTCGACTCCAATGTGGAGGGTCGGGCAAATATCAGTCGAAGTTTGTGCAAACACAAAGTCGGTCAAAAATAGTATCTTATTGGTTGAAATTTCCAGACAATTATTTTTGGACGAAAATAGTATCTAACTTTCAATGTGGCTATAGTATTGTGCAACTATTTATCTAACTTTCAATGTGGTATAGTTGTGCAACTATTTTTTAATGAAAAAAATATCTTATTATCTATGATGATGATTCATCTACAAAAATATCTTGACTTTTATCTTTCTTAAAATAATGTAATGTCTCAATCATAAGTATATACGTTCTTTGAGCAACAAATGTAACAACTTTTGATGAAACAAGTATGACTAAAACAAAGTTTTAATTGCTTCCTCAATCAGCCTTTGGTACAAAAAGATTCTGAATTCCTGGATAGAATATGCCCATGTGTATATCAAACAAGCACTCGTTTGCTTGTAGAGAGAAATTATGATTGGAAATGGCATATTCTTTGTGTATGATTAGAGAATTCAGAAGCAAATTATTGAATACTACTTTCTTCTTTAAGCAATACACAAAAGCTATTTACAAAATATTTCCTAAAATGGATAAACATACTCGATTCCTATTTTAAAAAGCATGCCTACATGGTTAGAGTACTTGGTATCATGACTTGAGGTTATGTCATAACTCAGCGCCACATCAGCTTTCATATTTCAACCTTAACTCACAAAAAACACCTCATATCATAACACAACTATAACACTATTTTTTGGGACCCACTTTTATTTAAATACTTACAAACTACACACACATAAACATCACTTTTTTGTCCACTAGCAACCATAACTCAACGTTACCATGGTAATTTGGGGGTTAACGCATGCCCTTAACTCAAACGCACGGTATCATAACTCATGCCATAACTTGCGTTAAGGCCATGCCACATAAGCATAACGCATGAACAAAGTCATGGTACCGAAGGCTCTTACATACATGATACATGTACAAACTCATAAAAAAGTATACTACTTTTGTATAACAAAAATACTAGAATCTAATAATTGAATAGCACTTTTAGCTTTTAAGCAATATACAAAAGCTATTTACAAAATATGTTCTAAAATGGGTAAAGATACTTGATTATCTTTAAGAATCATACCTACATGGTTCCATACATGATACAAAAGTCTTAAAACAAAAGTGTGCTACTTTGTGTGGAGTAGAATCTAAAAACTTCACTTCAGATAAAATGAGAAATATAATTTAGATAAGAATGATGAAAGGGAACCATAACCACAAATTTTAGTTGCACTTACAAAAATAAATGCATCTCCCTATTGTTTATTCTTTTTTATTAGAAATATGTGTTTAGAATTTCTTCTCACTTTTCTCGTTTCAATAATTCTTCTCACTAAATTCCTTCTCGTACTCTAATACTTTAAATAAAAATAAATAAAAATATATAGAATCTAATAATTAGCTACTCAAAATTCTGTTTTGATTTTTAAATCAAGTAAGCCCAAGACACATGCACGATGCAACCACCTTATGATTGGGCCAAAAGGACTTATAATTAAAACCAGCAAACTGAAGTTTTCTATTACACATTTTTGCTGGCCTTTTAATAGCCATGCCATGTACAATGGGAGCCCACTTCGGTGTTCACATGAATACATGATTTGATGATTACCAAATGCATAAATATCAGTATTCAGTAGAATCAATAACTATCCAACAAGCATATAAGAACCAATGACTAAAATTAAGAAAAATCCTGCATACGTTAACAAACGCAAAGGAATAAAATATAATACGAGTAGCACGATAAGAGATTCACAAACTCACAGACCCGTACGATACATGTACCTTCCTTTATAGGAACTAGTTCAAAATGAAAGATACCAATGTCATCATCCTGGCTCGTGCGATCTTGTTAAAGCAATTAATTGTGCAAATGCATCAAACGAACATATAAAACACTGGCGCACCTGCATTTAGGGAACATTTTGATCAATTTCTAACCAAAGGAAACATATATGAAAAAAGACATTATCAAACAAATCAAATCACAGACCAAAGATAAGAAGTGGCGAGTAGGACCAAACTTCACAGACAACAAAGAATCACATGCATATGTGCATGAATGTATGATATAATCAATAGCGTTGATTGGCATGCCTAATTTGTTGGAATATATGAATCATAAAACTATAAACATATAAACATATAACATCAAGTACGCAGCGGAAAAACAAGATCTACAATACATGTAATTAATTAACTAAATTAAAAGTAATGCGTACCTTTTGGTTTCTAGCAAAACAAGAAACCGGATCTCCAAGAACAAGATAAACCCTAGGTTAAGGTTTAACAATAGATCGACCACCTATGAATTGAATGGGGAAAATAACTACAAGCTAAAGTAAGCTTGTCCCTCGTTCTTGTACACACGTATTACTAGCGTCTCAATGTGAAAAGCTAGGTTCTAATTCACAAGCAAATCAAACACTTAAGTGTTTATGATGAACCAAAAATCCCAAGGTGTTTGGGAGTTTAGGATCGGCCAAGAAACACAAGAGGGAGGAGAAGAAGAAGTTTAGACTTGCTAGGGAATTATGATTAGTGATCTATGAATACAAGGGTTTGTATTTATAGGCTCACAAATCTTCCTCTCCAAGTTAGGTTAGAAAAAAGTTTCCTAATTCCCTTCCAAAACCCCTATTCGGCCGACTATACAAATCAAGAGGGATTCTAGATCCTTCTTGACTTGTATTTTCATACATAGTCCTTCAAGTTAATATCTAACGACCGTTAACCAAACCCCGTTAAATACTAACGACCGTTAAGTGTTTATTCGTGAAATGAATAATAAATAATTATTCAAACATTGAGACTTATACGTAATGTGTGCAATCCCGAAGTCTCGTGTTCGAAACTGGTCATACAAATATTAATTTATATCCATTAACTCTAACAGCTCACACTTGGATATTCATTAATATAGTAATGACATGGGTTAATCTAGCTTAACACCCCCCAAGGCCCCCAGATCGACCCTGAGTATGGTTTCCTGGAAAAAACCTTGTGATGATTTATCATCATACTTATCATTTTGTTTCTAATACCGCGTTAATATGGATATGGATCTAAGTCATTCCATAATTAACATTTAGTTTATCGTTTATCAATAATTTATCAAGATTACCAAATTATCTGAACGTATTCCAAATAGCCTTTGGGCGTGCGCACGCAAACATCTTGTCAACCCTACGAGTGGCCACGCAGTATTAAACTTCAAAACAAATTTGAAGGAACAAATCCTTTCTTGTCTACGAGCATAACCATTGAACTTCACATCACCTCCGAAAATAGCCCTTATAACTACCATTTACGGATAGCGTTAGACTATCTTACAGAAAATGAGCTACATCCTCGGCAGTTACCAGGTATCTCAAGTCTGAGGATAAATATTCATGATTTACTTTAATGACAAGGATCCATAAAGTATAATCATGTGGCTGGGATCTGTCCTATATTCAATTTATCCAATATTGAATATCATGTCAATTTGGTGTAACACCCCCATTTTCGAGATACACAGCGGAATATAAGCTTGGGGTGTTACTTCATGGTTCACATTCATGAGAATAGAAAACGACTCGAAAAGAGACGTTTTTAAATAAAATTGTTATCATTCATTTATTTAATATCAAAGTACATAAGATAGGTCCCAGAGGGAGGTTCGGAAAATACACTATAAAAGTTACATTATTCATTGAATGATAACAAAGTGGACACTCTTAAAAAGAAAGTCCACAGCCACTCCGTGCCAATAATCATACTTATAAATACCTGAGATAAACATGCTTAAAGAGTCAACACAAAGGTTGAGTGAATCCATAGCGTTTAAAGTTATAATCAGTTTGAACACAAGCTAAATAAGAGAAATCAGTTATATCACAGTTCGGGAATATTGCACTAAACCTCATGACACGCAATGCGTTAACAGTTTCCAGGTTCCACAATCACGATTGAAATGAGAGTGGTCTTGCCCCCGAGTTCAAGAAATCAAATATAATGCATCTGTCTAACCGACTACCATAAAGATATCCATCCGGTTAGAACAAATGGGTCGTCAGGCCAATAGATCTATTCACATATTCGCGCTCACCCAGCAGGTGACTAATGGTGCATGATATGAGGGTCTTTTAAATAAATAATTCAATCTCAATAATAAAGTAAGTTAGCCTAGTGCAATAACAATCAAGAAAATACTTGTGTTCCGTTTAATAGCATGTATCTCCCCACATATTTGGAAAACACGTAAATAGGAAAGGTGGGACTATAAACTCACCTGGACAATCTGGATGGAAAACAAAGTTATACAAAGTTGATAAACGTCTCCGGCTTGCAACCTGGGTTGTTATGTCAAATTTCAGTAATCGTTCCTGAATATATATATAAGTTTCCAGTGTTCGTTTTGTAACATTTTGGTTGATGGTTAAAAGCTTAATCGAGCCAATATGTAGTTTCAAAAGTAAAATTTTATCTTTATTTCTTATCTGTAAGTTCCGGTTTGGTTCGTTCGTTAAATAGACACTTTGTTTGTTAAAGATATCTTGTGTTCGTTCATCACCGAAATAAACGTATTTCGTTAAATACTAGATCGGGAAAATAAAAATAGAAATGATGAGAATATTAGTTAAGAAAAGCTATGTTTTAATTCCTAAGGTTTGGTCTAATGACAGTTTATACCCTGAACTTTTGGAAAATGACAGTTCTTACCCTTTAGTTTCAAAAATAATATTTCCTACCCTTTTTATTTGATATTGACAAAAATAACCCTTGATTTAGAATATTTACAAAATCAACCTATGAAAACTCTTATTACTAAAACTTAATATACATGAAAATAGGTGACTTGGGTGGAGTTTTGAGGTCGAATAGTTTAACTATCAGTAAATCATTTTACGATCTTCTTGTTCCTAAAAATAGTTAGCTATATGATCTATATCTTGGCCAAAACTCGGATTTTATGAAGATCATTAAGTAGTCGAAAACCATATCCCATGTTGGTGACTCAGGCTGCTACTCGACCAGATTTAAAATCAATAAAACTTAGTTCAGCGAGAATTCATATTCAAGACATCATAACTTTATGATGGCTTGATCATTTTACAAGATACTTTTTCCTATTATTAGTTAGCTAGATGGTCTTTAACAGGTTCAATACTCAAAAATTTTAGAGATCATATAATGTTTTGAAAAAGAGGTCTAAAGTTGGTGTGTGGGTCGACTAAAACTGAAAACAAAAATTGGAAATCTATTTCTATTCTTAGCGATATGGGCAAAGGTTTAAGACTCGATAACTTTTAACTCAGTTGACCTTTTTACAGGATTCTTTCTTCTAACACAAGTTAGCTGGGTAAACTTTGATATGCCAAAACTATAGAATTTTTAGAGATTATATGAAGGTCGAAAACTAGGTGCAAAATCAGTGAGTTGGGTCGACCAAAATGAAAAATTAAGTATAACTGATTATAAATTCTATTTCTAGCGATATGAACAAGTTTTAGGAGTTCGATAACTCTATGAAACCTTAACCATATTTCGTGATTCTTTTTCCTAAATAAAGTTCGTTATGTGAACTTTAGACATACCAATTATCAGATTTTATAGAGGTTGTTTGAGGGTCGATCTATAGGTCACAAGTTAGCCTTGTGGGCAGTTTTGGAACTCGACTGGAATACAGAAACACAACCCGATTGGGTTTCTGTGTTTTTAAACATTTCGTACTAGGTTTTTACATATGCTATAAGTATATTTAATATATTACAACATGTTTTACATGTTATAGATTAGGTTTAACAATAGTTCGAATACTTTAAGTGTGTTAGGCTTTCTGTTCGATCATAATGAAATAAATGAAATGAAAATTAATATTTTTAATCATGTTTGTTATTAAGTGATGTTTTTAAGTGTATATAAAATAAAATAAACAAAATATAAAAGAGTTAGATAGCTTACTTAGGGTTGTGGATCGAGTTGAGTTTTATAACTACTTGGTTTGACTCTTGTTCTCCTCTTCTTCCAAGCTTAATAAGGTTTGTGTGTAGTTGGTTTTTGAGACTGTGATCAGTAGGAAGTAGTCATGAGGTTTGTTTGATGTGGTTCGAGTGTTGTAAGAGATTTGGGTCGATTTGTGATATGGGATGAAAGGGTGAGAAACTTATGCTGCTATTTATAGAAGATGAAACTAGGGTTAAGGTTTCTAAAAATGGAGATGTGGCTTATTGAATGGAGGATGATGTGTTCAAATTCTAGTGGTTACATGTGGATGGAGGAGGGGGAATTGGCGTCTAGGGTTTTGAGGTGGTGAGGTGGAGTTTCTTTCTCCATACAAGTGTGTTCTAAGTGATGTCATGGGTGATGTGGAGGAGGAGGAAAGCTAAGGAAGGGTTACTTAGTGTAGGTAATTTAGTTAGAATTTGGGAACTAGAAATCGACTAGGGTTTATGTAGGAACCGGATTTGGCTTAAGGTTGTTGTACAATGGGTTTAAAGGGTAGTATTTTAGGGTTTAGAGATTAGTTTGTATTTGTTTATTTAAGAAAATACCTCTAGTTGTTACATATTTATATTATTCGAATTATTAATGAAATAGAAAAGAAAATGATTTAGGCTTGTGAGAGTTGTAAAACATGCTTAGTAGAGTTGTACCATAATTCATGATGTGAGAATAATATAGTTTTAATAATTTATTAAGTTATAAAAATTTTATGTTAATTTTTATTATGTTTAAAAGTAAAGAAATAGGATTTTTAGTTTTTGTGCATTAGGTGCTTGTACATTGGGTTTAAAGACTTGTAAAAATATTTAAGGAGTTTAGGAAAAATAATTTATAATAATTATGCATGTATGATTTGTACTTTATGATTTATAATAAATATAATTAGGATTTTAATAAGGATTTTGTAATTAAATGATTTCATGCATAAAAGAATTGTACATTGACTTTAAATGACTTGTACATTTATATTTTATAAAAATCTTATATAATTAAATTAGGTTTTGTAAGTTTTGTACATAAAATCATAATTACCTGAAATTAGGGTTTTAACATAAGTTTTTATGGAATTAGGGTTTCTATGCTTTAGACATTTGTACACTAATCATATAATTTGTACTTTAGTATTTCTAGGGTTTTGCTGTTCATAATTGTTGTTATGGTAGTTTAGGGTTTCATAAAACTATCATCAGTTAAGGAACGTTCAATTTTAAACGTACGTTAGCGAAATAACGTAAAGTGATAAGTGGGACCTCATAACGTTTTAGGTCAAAGATGTTTACATAGTTGAATACTAAATCAGTTAAGGTTGGGTTGCAGGCACGGTTATTCGGGATATGATCTCCGTCACATAAGATAATAGTTATAATCAAGAAAAAAAAAATCTACGTGGAAAAAGGATAGGTATTCTGAGAGATAGTTTATTTTACTGAGGGATTTTTTTCATAGTGGTTACAGTCACCCACCGTTAAGGGAATCTCGTCTCGAGATTCAGTCTATGTTGGTTGAGGAAATTGGGAAAATGAAGTATAGGAATAGTCAGGCCTAGATTTCGAACCTAAATAGGGAATATGAGAATGGGAAACCGTATAACGATTTAGTTTAGGATGGGAGTTTGATATGCTTAAAATGCCTCAAGTTAAAAATAAAATAATATTATATTATTTTATTCTTATATCCTATGTCTCCAAAATTATCATTTCACCGCTAATCCTAAATTTTAGTTTTGACCTAAATCAGTCCTCTGGGAATTTCCATTCGATACCTAAGGGAACGTAGTTTGGTCAGTCTTTTTCCTACTGGATAAATTAAATTTGAATGTTTTGCCACCTACTACATCTAAAGCTGGGAAAAGCACTGTGTAACGGTCAGATCCCAAAGTTCGATGAACAGTGCGTTTTAACGGTCGAAATAACGGCTATAAACGGCTAGTTTTTCTCCTATAAATACCTCATTTTCAATCCTTATTCTTTCACTACCAAATTCTCTTCTAAAACCCTCAAAATGCCGCATTTTGTTACACTTATAGCAATTGTTTTCGTTGTGGCGATTGTTACCTACATGGTGTGTAATCCGGAAGAAGATCATGAAGGCTTGGGCTTGATACTATGGTTCGTCATACCGCTTACTATTGTATCTTTTATTGTGGATCAGTCATGGGGAAAATAAGTCTTGCGCTAGGGTTATTAGTATGGTCCTTGTTGTCTTTCCTAGGTAATCCTTAGTGAAATAAAACTGATGTAATCCTTTTAATATTAGTGCTTATGTTGCTAACTATGTTTCCATGTACTATCTTCCAAGATTCCTAATAAAATTTGAGTTTGTGAATTCCTATGGTTCTTCTATCTTCAATTTTTTTGTTGAATTCCTATTTTAGAGAAAATGAGTAGTAGTAGCGGACTTTTATTATATTAAGTCAAAAGTGATAGGTTATGAAAAGATTTTTGTTTTTGATATTTTTGCTGTTGAATAAAAATTAGTAGAAAGTCTTGAGAAAATAACTATCCAATTCATTACATTATTCTTCCTAATTATACATAGTTGATCAGGCTATGTATAATCGAGGACCAAATGATGTGATGTTTTGACTCAGCCATGTGATATTTATTCCTGTTCAAAAAGCTTTAGATGGTGTTCAGCGCGAAATTTTTCAGGAAATAGTATCATAATTTATTTTTCAAAAGAATGGGAAAATTTAGTCCATACTACAGTAATGGGTTTAGGGTTTTTCCTAGGGTAATAATGGAGTATCCTCAAATTTAAATCTTAGGGTTCGTCTAAAGTTCCTATGAGCTAGGGATAATCTATTGTTTCCTCAAAATAATATTTTACCACTTTCCTAAAGGTATGCTAGGATTTGCTAAGTAATGTCCATGAATAGGGTAAGGAGGAATAGAGTAGATAATGAAGCTAAACGCAGATTAAGATTATTGCAGAAAAGTTACAGGATGAAAGTAGAAAGATTATTTATTACACTAAGATAGAGATTTAAAAGGAAATATAACTTAGCGAGTTCTAATTCTCAACTTATTTATCTATTACAATCATTTGTCTTCTCCATAGATTTCATATTTGGGTTCTCATTCCTGGGCATCATTCTTGTCCTTCCAATTTGGGTTGAAGTTCGGACACTAATTCTTGTAATGTCCTTTTCCACCACATCCATGGCAAGTCACGATTACTAACTGTAGTTTTGTTCTTGTTGTCTTACAGTCTTGGGTCTGATGTCCAATCTTCTGACACTTTGCACACCTAACAATGCATGGACCGTAATGGTGCAACAAGCATTGTGTGCACAATGGCTTTCTCCCAATATAACCATTCCTAAGATTCTGTTGATGATGGTAGCAGGTAGGGATGATGGTTTTGAGTTTTCGCTTTTGGTTATTTTGTTTGAATGTAACGGTTTTCTTTACTCCTAAGGCTCGGGAAATGGTGGGTTTGATTATTCTTTCTGGGTGATGCGTGTGATGTGTCGTTGCGGTTTAGCAGTATTAATGCCTACTCAAGTTTTAAATTTATATTTAGCCGACTTATCAATAACACACACACTTAACGAGCAGTGTACCCGGTCAGTATGAATATAATGGTAAGTAGAGTGTCGATCACTAAGAGTGGAACGTATTATCTCGTTATTCTAATCAGTATTTTAATATATTAAGTTAGCTATACAACCTAATCTAACGCAAGGGGGTTCAGCCTGAGAGACTGGCACGATTTGGTTGCAATTAAATAATAAACTAAACCAATAGGCACGAATCAGCGAATAGCACACACGTACACAGATAAATACTTGAGTAAAATAAGAAGATCTGTCCTTATAATTAAGTAGTTTGTCACTTGTTTTATTGATAGTTTTATATGAAGTGTATGTAGTTAATCCTTTCTCGTTGGTCCTATTCTTATCGGCGAGTAAACCCTTAATGATTACTTATGTCTAAAAGTTATTCCTAAGTGATCAATTTAGTAACAACCGTGGGAGCCACATTATTTTCCGCAGTCAAATGCGCAGGCCACTAATAAACACAGAGGTTATCAATGCACTAATAAGTAGTAACCAAAGACATCAACATATAAACTTTAATTGATGGGAAAGCAGTTTTAAGGGAGTGTAATCTTTCCGTTGTCACATTACACAAGCCATCAATCCTGATGAATTAAAGTTTACTAACACAATAAAACAAAACTACTTAATGAATTAAACACATGCAGCACCTTCTTATAGCTCTTGTATCTTCGATCGGGTGTGTCTTGTGCTGCCTATTCGTCTGAATTCGTCCTAGGTTTTTGTACTTCGGTCTTCGTATATATGTGTGGAACTAAAGCTCTTAATTCGTCTGGTCTTTGGGGTATTTATAGTTTCCGTCTGAGGGTAAGATGCGGCGCATCTAGTAAGTAGATGCGGCGCATTGACTTAACTTCGCGTGGAGTCCAAGATTAATATATTCAGGAATATTCGTACACCGCCAGAAGATGCGGCGTATCTTCATTCTTGGATGCGGCGCATTTCCTTTGCCGTCTTGGATAATATCTTGTGAAATCTTGATAGCGATGCGCCGTATGTAATAAGCAAGATGCGGCGCATCTGGAGCAGAACAGTCTTGATCTTGTACATTTCAATAGACTCTTAACTTCTTGCATGTTTTGCTCCATAATTAGTCCAAAATTGCCAAGTTTCACCAAATGCTTGTTTTTACCTGAGAATTACAAAAGTAAACGATTAAGTATCAATCCTCATACATAATATAATAAAACAAGTCAAATTAATAGGATAAATGATAGTAATAAAATGTACTTATTAGAGTTCATCAAATATCCCCCCACTTGAACTTTACTTGTCCCTAAATAAACCTTAGAATTCATCTTATGAAAATGTATCCTAAAAGATATTAGGATTTATTTTTATATTTAAGCATGTATTCATTTTTGTCATAATCACACAACCAAACACTTAACGAATTAGAAGTAAAATAAAGTATTCTGATGAAAGCAAATCTAATCGTTTAACTGTCCAGTCGTGACGAATATTCTATCATAAGCTTGGCAAGTATACACATCTCCCCCACTAAATCCAAGGAATAACAAGTCTAAAGCGGTAAAAAGGGTTTTGAGGTTTAAGGGTTAATTATTCTCCTTAATCTCTATCGATCTCAAATTCCAGAAAAGGCGACAAAATCACAAATACATGATCGAATCCACGAACACGATACTTGCAATTGCTCAAATCCTTAACTCGAATAGGCTAAAGATAGGTCCAAACTTCACCAATAATAATATATCAAAAAGGGCGACAAAATCATAAATACATAGCCGAATCCACGACTACGATACTTAAGATTGCTCAAATCCCTAATCTCAATAAATCAAAGGTTTGGTTGGATAAAGAATAATACAGGGTATGGATAATATTTGGGATATAAATTGGTGTAAAATGAAAAATAAACAAAACAAATAAATTAAGATCCTAAGTGTGGTTAATCACTATCCCAACCATCCCATGAATAAGACTCATATCATTGAATAACTCACGCTTTAACACTTGAAACACACGCTTTAGGTAGACACGAATTATACTCAACAAGATCTCAATCAAAGAATAAACCTTAGTTGGCGTTCCCATAACTGCCAACTCCCATTCAATCCATAGATATAGTATACAACAATTAGTGGTGATATCGACCACTTACATAACTTTACATAAGTTGGTTTATCAATCTTCCAACTTTCTTCTTTCTTTTTCTTTTCTATTTTTTCGAATTTTTTTTTTTTTTTTTTTTTTTTTTTTTTTTTTTTTTTTTTTTTTTTTAAACTTGTAACATAAACATAGATGTGTAAAATTTCACCACATCACTATAATGATAATTCTGGATAATTTTTCCATATTTTTCATAACTTCAGAAATAACGGTAATAGTGAAAGTAGTAAACACACGAAAAATAAACTCAAAGATATACAATATTTACTTTCACTCCAATTGCATTGTGCAATTTCCCGACCTAACCATAGATAATGAATTACGCACGCGAACATAGGTAATGTAAGGAAACACACTTTGCCTAAAGCAATTAACCAACCACGGATTTTAATCTACAGGGTAGGCTAAGGTGTAAGGGTGTAACGAAACATTTTAACAAAGGTGTAAGAAACGAAAGGAATGGCGCTGAGTGTTTTTCTAGGGGTATCTTACTCTAAAAGTGAGAGTAACAAAGAGTTTATACGGGGGTTAACTAACCAGTGTAGTTAGCTAATATCACAAAACATATAAAGGCTATTTGGGTGTAATCCTAGAAATTTACCAATTTAAACAAGTCATTCCAATTATATAAATAATACTTATTATGGTGGTCTCGAATAGTATACAAGCCAAGTTCTAAAGTTTACAAGTCACCGGCACACTCATAGATTTGTGAATTTTGAAAAATCACAATTTTTGAAAATAACGTCATGTGTGCAGCTATGCAACTTAGACTTTAAACAAAAACATGCTAAAAAAATTTTAAATTTTTATATATTAAGCACATTTTAAGCATATTTTGAAAAAGTTTAGGACAAGTAAGTGTTAAGTGTTCTAATTCTCCAATCCCCCTACTTAAGTTAAACAACGTCCTCGTTGTTTGTATCAAAGGTTAAAAACTGGAAAATAAAAGAATTAGAACAGAAAAACTCCCCTGAGATTTGCTCGGTATGATCCTCCATTAGTATAAGAGCAAAAATCATCTTTCTTGTGGATGAGAACGTTTAAGCTTCATAATCAATGTATCCACAGGAAATGCATGAATCTTTAATACCACCAAGACTTTAAAACACACCTAAGTTAAGAAAGGTTCAAACTTGCATAATACATTAGTTGTTAGGAAAAATAAAACTTAAAAATTAAAACTGAAAATCATCAGGTCAGTCGATGTGCCGTATCTTATGGAAGAAGATATGCCGTATCGAGCCTGGAATAAATACGGATCAGAATAAAAGATGCGCCGCATCCTTAACCAGGGATGCGCCGCATTAAAAAAACTGATAAAAAGTGTTAAAGTCGAAAAGTAAAAAAAAAATGCAGAAAAATAAAGTAAGATATGACCATTGCAGGAGATGCATCGCATCTCAGGATGGAGATGCGCCGTATCCTCTGCGGCCTGACTGACTCGACACAAAAACATAATAATAAAAATTTCTCCGGGTTGTCTCCCGGTCAGCACTTGTCTTTATTCCAGAGTCTTCAAGTTAGACTCACGTCCAGCTCTTCATTTAGTTCTTGTCATGGTCCATCTTTCTTCCATCATCCGAAAGATGTTCCCGTATAGCATTGCGACGTTTTCTTCCGTTCGACTTAATCTAGTATAACTCTTGGTCTTCGTCGCAACATACTCTTCATCTGGTCCCAAAGAGTATTTGATGATTTGAAATTTTTTAGAAATAATCATGGGTGGCTCATTATAAGGGATCCCAAGTAGTTGACACTTTCTTTTGGTGAATTCTTCCTCGTCTTTATCAACAAACTTAAAATAAGGATCCTTAATCAAATAGTCATCTAGTTCATCAATTAATGACTTATTGTTATCATCATCTTGAATTGCCTCCCACTCTCTTTCCAATTCCCATTGTAGCCGTCGACTAAGCTTCGTGTAATCATCAAATTGTTCATGCACCCATTCCCAGAAAGTAGTATTCGATGTTCCTTTAAGTCCCTTCAAGTATTCAATTCTAACCTTTTCTTGCAAAGCCTCCTCTTTTTGTGGGCAGTCTTCTACGTTATCATACCACTCATAGTCTTCAAAGGTTACATCTTTTCCAACCCGTTTCATCCCAATTATACTTCCCCCATTACAGGTTCCGTCACTCTTATAATCACAGGTCGGCCAAACACTACTCCCGTCCTTGAAAACGAAGGGTGTACAGGTGTGATTAATGTGCTCAAATTCCCATGGTTTATCCCAAACCCATGGTATTTGGTCATTCCATTCGTAGTACCAGGTATTTTTGAAATCATCATAAGTCTTGTATCCTGGTAGATCTCCAGTTAGCACATCATCATCGACTCGAAGAAGGTAATTAAATTCCTTGAATTTCTTGCACAAGGGTGTCTCATAATCGAACACATCAATGTCAATTATGAATAATTCTTCAATGCCCTCATTGACTGTTGAATCATGAAGTGACGACCCGTAGTCGCTCTCTACTTCTTCGTCTTCACCTCTCATCCAATATACCCATAACGCATCTTTAGTAGCCCGATCCATACTCTTATGGTTATTGAACTTACTAGCCAACCACTCTGAAAAATCAACATTGTTAGGATCATGGTCAACGTCAAAGCAAGCTTTTCCAATCATTTTCCTCCTTATCTCCATGAGCTCGTTAAATTGCTCCCGAAAACTCCGTGTCAACCATGAAGTCATAATCCGCTAGACTTCATTCGCAGGGGCAAATTTCGGACTACCATATTTTAGTTCAAGCCAATTATTGAGGGAGAGGTCCATCAATCTTACCAACCTGCCATGAAATAGTAACTCCGCCATAGCATAAATTTTTTCATCGTCCAGATAGTTCTCATTTAATCCCCAGTACTGTTCGGAATAAGGCATGTAAGATATTTGGGTATTGCCTCCACCACAGCTTTTGTTGCTTGAATCCATGTATGCAAGATAGAATTTCCCATCATCTTCTTCGATAGTAGTCCAAGTCAATCCTTTGGATTCAATGATAGGCCATAAGAGCGACAATTCATCCCCAGTGTACCTCACAAATACATCATAAGAGAACACCCCTTTGTCAATGTTGCATAAACGCATGAATTCCTTAAAAGCAGCTTCAAGAGGGGTCTCCCAAGAGAATAAATCCGTATCAATCTCGAGTACATTGAAGTTGACATTATCATAAACTTCCATGGATGAGTTCGAAAGCAAGAGCTCCATAGCAAGATATCCGTTCTTCGACATATCTTCCATAGCAAAATCTGTCATCACAAGTAAAATCATCAGTAGGATTTGTTCGCTATAAAAGAAATTAATGAATTCAGAAACGGATATAAGAATACAAATAGCTGATATCTGCAGACGATGCGCCGTATCCAAAAAGTTGGATACGCCGTATCTTATAATCGTTAAAATTAAATCAGACTTTATTCAGAAAATAGATACGCCGCTTATAAATTAGAATGCGCCGTATCTGTTTTAATTATCAAAAATCGATATTTATTAAAAATTAAATGCGTCGTATTAACAAAAGTTAATGCGCCGTATTTTCGTTATGTTTCAAAATATAAGATTTTTGATTCAGAAGATGCGCCGTATCGATAAAAATCGATACGCCGTATCTGTTTAATAATTCAAAAACTGTTTTTAATTAAAATAATAGATACGCCGTATCTGCTAAAGCAGATGCGTCGTATCGCGTTAACGTTTAGATTTTTTTTTTATCAAAAACAAATACGCCGTATCTTGGGGAAAAGATGCGTCGTATCGAATTAATTAAACGCGTTGTATTTTATAAAAATTAAACGCAATACGCCGTATCTATGAAAATAGATGCGCCGTATCGTTCGATTAAGCTCAGTACAACGATAGCAGAACACAAAAAAAATACGAAAAATAAAAACAAATAAAAACACAAACGAAAATAAACACAAAGAAAACACACAAAAACAAGAAAATATGCAAAATAATACAATGAATGCAAATTAATCTAATATACCACACAGTTAGCAGTTAGATTAAACAATTAAAAAACTAATTAAAATACTAATCAAATTAACAGATAATAACAATTCACTCCCCGGCAGTGGCGCCAAAAACTTGATGCGTGCGATGTGTCGTTGCGGTTTAGCAGTATTAATGCCTACTCAAGTTTTAAATTTATATTTAGCCGACTTATCAATAACACACACACTTAACGAGCAGTGTACCCGGTCAGTATGAATATAATGGTAAGTAGAGTGTCGATCACTAAGAGTGGAACGTATTATCTCGTTATTCTAATCAGTATTTTAATATATTAAGTTAGCTATACAACCTAATCTAACGCAAGGGGGTTCAGCCTGAGAGACTGGCACGATTTGGTTGCAATTAAATAATAAACTAAACCAATAGGCACGAATCAGCGAATAGCACACACGTACACAGATAAATACTTGAGACAATAAGAAGATCTGTCCTTATAATTAAGTAGTTTGTCACTTGTTTTATTGATAGTTTTATATGAAGTGTATGTAGTTAATCCTTTCTCGTTGGTCCTATTCTTATCGGCGAGTAAACCCTTAATGATTACTTATGTCTAAAAGTTATTCCTAAGTGATCAATTTAGTAACAACTGTGGGAGCCACATTATTTTCCGCAGTCAAATGCGCAGGCCACTAATAAACACAGATGTTATCAATGCACTAATAAGTAGTAACCAAAGACATCAACATATAAACTTTAATTGATGGGAAAGCAGTTTTAAGGGAGTGCAATCTTTCCGTTGTCACATTACACAAGCCATCAATCCTGATGAATTAAAGTTTACTAACACAATAAAACAAAACTACTTAATGAATTAAACACATGCAGCACCTTCTTACAGCTCTTGTATCTTCGATCGGGTGTGTCTTGTGCTGCCTATTCGTCTGAATTCGTCCTAGGTTTCTGTACTTCGGTCTTCGTATATATGTGTGGAACTAAAGCTCTTAATTCGTCTGGTCTTTGGGGTATTTATAGTTTCCGTCTGAGGGTAAGATGCGGCGCATCTAGTAAGTAGATGCGGCGCATTGACTTAACTTCGCGTGGGGTCCAAGATTAATATATTCAGGAATATTCGTACACCGCCAGAAGATGCGGCGTATCTTCATTCTTGGATGCGGCGCATGTCCTTTGCCGTCTTGGATAATATCTTGTGAAATCTTGATAGCGATGCGCCGTATGTAATAAGCAAGATGCGGCGCATCTGGAGCAGAACAATCTTGATCTTGTACATTTCAGTAGACTCTTAACTTCTTGCATGTTTTGCTCCATAATTAGTCCAAAATTGCCAAGTTTCACCAAATGCTTGTTTTTACCTGAGAATTACAAAAGTAAACGATTAAGTATCAATCCTCATACATAATATAATAAAACAAGTCAAATTAATAGGATAAATGATAGTAATAAAATGTACTTATTTGAGTTCATCACTGGGCCTTTATGAAGAACTGGTTTGCAACCCGTAAAACCTTTAGGGGTATGATTACAAGACACAATCTTCGTTTCTTCTCCAGTGGCTATCCGGTTGCTACCCAAATGAGCTACTGTAGTCACTTCCAGTACTGCTGCAATGAGGTTGATTACCATCTTTTGGATATCTTCGGGAGTCATTTGCGAAACATTGGTATTTTTCATGTTGACTTTCTTCTAGCAACATCACAAGAAATATGTAGTTCAGAATTCCAGTAATGACCATGTTAGGATAATTACATATTATTACTAACAAGTGATCATGAAGTTATATTCCTTTTGAGAATCAATTATTTACGATATGTCTTAGTTAATATCGTAGATAAATGTTTAACTCCTGCTAAGGAACAAAATAACTCATCCGAAATTCAGCAACTTTCTCTTCATTCATCAGGTTTTCTTTCGAAGTTTTCCTAAGGTTTTCTATGTTTATAGTCTAGTCTTAGTAAGTCTTAGTATGTCGGGTTACCACATGGTATTAATAACTTGATTGATTGTTTTACAAAACAATTAATACAAGGTCTTTTATTAATATTACATGTAGTAGATCAAGGACTTCTTGTCTTTAGTATAAGGGTTTGGTTCTTTGTTGTCAATAGTGGTCCTAGTTTTTGTCTCTTATTATGCTATTAGTGGGTCGGTGATCTAGGTTTGGGAAAAATAGGGAAATATTGTTCATGGATTTTGAGTATGGTTTGGTGGAGTTATTTATTTGTCAGAGGGAATACTAAATGGTGAAGGTTTTGATATAAGTGTTTATTACATGTATGCACAACATCATAATAAAACACAATAGGATGAATTTGTTTACAACAGTAAATATATAACAAAAGAGGATTGTCATAGATTTATTGATTGATTACAAACTCTGAAAGTTTCAGGCTTATTTAGGTAATACGGGAAATACTAGCCAAATACTATTTGGTTTATAACAACGATACAAGTGACTTTCAAGATCAGTTATGTTCTTGACGTAAATGCTTAACTTCTGTCTCAAGTTTCAGTTGCGCAATTTCCATCTCCAAGAAGCGTTCCTGAAGTTCCTGGGATATCTTCAATTGATTATCCAGTACAATTTCCAAAGCGAAAATCTTCTGATCCTAGTTTCTTGCTATCTCGCTGGCTATCCAAAGGGTCCTTTCAATGTCTTCCACTCTACCATACAATTGATCCTGTTCTCTTCCTGAACAACGGATCCTGGATTCTATGTTTCTAAATTTATGATTGTAGGTATTCTTCATCCTTTCGACTTTTGCTCCCAATCCAAACACCGTACGTCTCTCAGCATCGGTCTTTCTAAACAGAGTGTCAATATTACGGTCGTACCATTCAAAGCGTAATGGTCGTAGCTCCTCCAACTGTTTAGTGTGTGCGTCGAGAGTGTTGGCTTGTTGGTAAAGAAGGTTCCATATCGATTCAGTAGTATCTAAACTAGTGTCGGGAATATTAGAGGAGGATATGTCGTCTAGGTTATTTAGTATTGGGGGTTTTGGAACATCAGGTAGTGGAGAGTTTGGTTTTTCATTTTTCTGGATTGTTTCTGGGTGTATTTTATATCCAGCCTCAGATGCTGTTGGACAACCAATCAACTTTTCATGGGATTTGGTTACTTCCTTAAGTGGAGACGAGTGGTTAGGTGATAATGGAAGTAGGTTTAGGGTAGTTTCGTTGGCTCTGGGTGTTTCGGGAGACATGATACTGTAATAATTTGCAAATAATAATTTATAAGAAATTATTATAAGAAATTAACAATATTAGGGAAAGAAACTAGAGGTGAAAGGTAAGAATAAATGTCAAGAGTACGAAGTTTAGTATAAAGGATCCTAAATGGATAAGGTTCTAGGTATGGTATTATCTTGATGTCCTAGCCTGGATATGAGTGGGATAGATGTGGATAGGGGAATCAGGATTTCTGTAACCACTCTTATAAATATTTCATTATGCAGCTTAAACGATTAACAATAGATGATATACAAATAACGTTTCAGTACTGGCGTGGCACGGAGGACTCTGGTTAAGTTTTTGTGAAAAGCGGTTATAGTCCAATGTTTGAAAACATTTGGTTCTCTATAACCACAAGCTCTGATACCAATCTGTAACACCCCCATTTTTGAGATACACAGCGGAATATAAGCTTGGGGTGTTACTTCATGGTTCACAGTCATGAGAATAGAAAATGACTCGAAAAGAGATGTTTTTAAATAAAATTGTTATCATTCATTTATTTAATATCAGAGTACATAAGATAGGTCCCAGAGGGAGGTTCGGAAAATACACTATAAAAGTTACATTATTCATTGAATGATAACAAAGTGGACACTCTTAAAAAGAAAGTCCACAGCCACTCCGTGCCAATAATCATACTTCTAAATACCTGAGATAAACATGCTTAAAGAGTCAACATAAAGGTTGAGTGAATCCATAGCGTTTAAAGTTATAATCAGTTTGAACACAAGCTAAATAAGAGAAATCAGTTATATCACAGTTCGGGAATATTGCACTAAACCTCATGACACGCAATACGTTAACAGTTTCCAGGTTCCACAATCACGATTGAAATGAGAGTGGTCTTGCCCCCGAGCTCAAGAAATCAAATATAATGCATCTGTCTAACCGACTACCATAAAGATATCCATCCGGTTAGAACAAATGGGTCGTCAGGCCAATAGATCTATTCACATATTCGCGCTCACCCAGCAGGTGACTAATGGTGCATGATATGAGGGTCTTTTAAATAAATAATTCAATCTCAATAATAAAGTAAGTTAGCCTAGTGAAATAACAATCAGGAAAATACTTGTGTTCCGTTTAATAGCATGTATCTCCCCACATATTTGGAAAACACGTAAATAGGAAAGGTGGGACTATAAACTCACCTGGACAATCTGGATGGAAAACAAAGTTATACAAAGTTGATAAACGTCTCCAGCTTGCAACCTGGGTTGTTATGTCAAATTTCAGTAATCGTTCCTGAATATATATATAAGTTTCCAGTGTTCGTTTTGTAACATTTTGGTTGATGGTTAAAAGCTTAATCGAGCCAATATGTAGTTTCAAAAGTAAAATTTTATCTTTATTTCTTATCTGTAAGTTCCGGTTTGGTTCGTTCGTTAAATAGACACTTTGTTTGTTAAAGATATCTTGTGTTCGTTCATCACCGAAATAAACGTATTTCGTTAAATACTAGATCGGGAAAATAAAAATAGAAATGATGAGAATATTAGTTAAGAAAAGCTATGTTTTAATTCCTAAGGTTTGGTCTAATGACAGTTTATACCCTGAACTTTTGGAAAATGACAGTTCTTACCCTTTAGTTTCAAAAATAATATTTCCTATGCTTTTTATTTGATATTGACAAAAATAACCCTTGATTTAGAATATTTACAAAATCAACCTATAAAAACTCTTATTACTAAAACTTAATATACATGAAAATAGGTGACTTGGGTGGAGTTTTGAGGTCGAATAGTTTAACGATAAGTAAATCATTTTACGATCTTCTTGTTCCTAAAAATAGTTAGCTATATGATCTATATCTTGGCCAAAACTCGGATTTTATGAAGATCATTAAGTAGTCGAAAACCATATCCCATGTTGGTGACTCAGGCTGCTACTCGACCAGATTTAAAATCAATAAAACTTAGTTCAGCGAGAAGTCATATTCAAGACATCATAACTTTATGATGGCTTGATCATTTTACAAGATACTTTTTCCTATTATTAGTTAGCTAGATGGTCTTTAAAAGGTTCAATACTCAAATTTTTAGAGATCATATAATGTTTTGAAAAAGAGGTCTAAAGTTGGTGTGTGGGTCGACTAAAACTGAAAACAAAAATTGGAAATCTATTTCTATTCTTAGTGATATGGGCAAAGGTTTAAGACTCGATAACTTTTAACTCAGTTGACCTTTTTACGGGATTCTTTCTTCTAACACAAGTTAGCTGGGTAAACTTTGATATGCCAAAACTATAGAATTTTTAGAGATTATATGAAGGTCGAAAACTAGGTGCAAAATCAGTGAGTTGGGTCGACCAAAATGAAAAATTAAGTATAACTGATTATAAATTCTATTTCTAGCGATATGAACAAGTTTTAGGAGTTCGATAACTCTATGAAACCTTAACCATATTTCGTGATTCTTTTTCCTAAATAAAGTTCGTTATGTGAACTTTAGACATACCAATTATCAGATTTTATAGAGGTTGTTTGAGGGTCGATCTATAGGTCACAAGTTAGCCTTGTGGGCAGTTTTGGAACTCGACTGGAATACAGAAACACAACCGATTGGGTTTCTGTGTTTTTAAACATTTCGTACTAGGTTTTTACATATGCTATAAGTATATTTAATATATTACAACATGTTTTACATGTTATAGATTAGGTTTAACAATAGTTCGAATACTTTAAGTGTGTTAGGGTTTCTGTTCGATCATAATGAAATAAATGAAATGAAAATTAATATTTTTAATCATGTTTGTTATTAAGTGATGTTTTTAAGTGTATATAAAATAAAATAAACAAAATATAAAAGAGTTAGATAGCTTACTTAGGGTTGTGGATCGAGTTGAGTTTTATAACTACTTGGTTCGACTCTTGTTCTCCTCTTCTTCCAAGCTTAATAAGGTTTGTGTGTAGTTGGTTTTTGAGACTGTGATCAGTAGGAAGTAGTCATGAGGTTTGTTTGATGTGGTTCGAGTGTTGTAAGAGATTTGGGTTGATTTGTGATATGGGATGAAAGGGTGAGAAACTTATGCTGCTATTTATAGAAGATGAAACTAGGGTTAAGGTTTCTAAAAATGGAGATGTGGCTTATTGAATGGAGGATGATGTGTTCAAATTCTAGTGGTTACATGTGGATGGAGGAGGGGGAATTGGCGTCTAGGGTTTTGAGGTGGTGAGGTGGAGTTTCTTTCTCCATACAAGTGTGTTCTAAGTGATGTCATGGGTGATGTGGAGGAGGGGGAAAGCTAAGGAAGGGTTACTTAGTGTAGGTAATTTAGTTAGAATTTGGGAACTAGAAATCGACTAGGGTTTATGTAGGAACCGAATTTGGCTTAAGGTTGTTGTACAATGGGTTTAAAGGGTAGTATTTTAGGGTTTAGAGATTAGTTTGTATTTGTTTATTTAAGAAAATACCTCTAGTTGTTACATATTTATATTATTCGAATTATTAATGAAATAGAAAAGAAAATGATTTAGGCTTGTGAGAGTTGTAAAACATGCTTAGTAGAGTTGTACCATAATTCATGATGTGAGAATAATATAGTTTTAATAATTTATTAAGTTATAAAAATTTTATGTTAATTTTTATTAGAGACAATTCCCAAACTAGGCCAAAAGTTTGGGCCTATTTCAAGAGGAAGCCAAAACCAACTCCTCTTTCCCATTTTGTCCACGCTCGACCGCTCGACTGCTCGACCCCATAAACCTTGCGACACGTGTCATTCTTTTATTATTTTATTAATATATTTCAGGCCCACATAAGTACATGCAATTATATTAGTTACTGTACACCGTTTGTACTTTTATAGAAAGTCAATGCTCGACTGACGGCGCTCGACCAAGGATGCTCGACTGACGGCGTACTTTTTGTCCTTGGAAATGTAAAAAGCTGTCAGTGTATCTTGTACTTTGGATTGCCAAATCTTTTGTATTAGATGTTTTTTTTTTTGTTACTTTTTTTTTTCTCTTGTAGTGTTCCTTCTTTTTTTCAAAAAACCCACCTACCTAACATCCTTTGCTACACACCATCATCAACACCCACAACACATATGTACACACTACTCCACTATCGACCCACAACACAACTACCAACAAAAAATCACAAACATCGCTAACACTAATACTCGGCAACCTAAGTTCCTTTCTTTGGGATACGTGCCACCGCCCACCAACCACCACCGCCCACCACTGCGGTCTGCAACACTCAACACACCATCATCAAACACCACCGCCCACACACATTGCTACACACCGAGACGAAAACCATCAAGCGACAATTCCTCATGGATGATATACAAGTAAGTAAATCCATCTAATTATTTTGCGTGGTTTTGGTAATGCCGACCCACTTAAACTTTTGAAGTGCTTATTACTGTGTGGGATTGCTTATTACTGTTTAGGTTTTCGTTTATAGTGGTTGCTTAATATCTTCCTGATGTTGTTGTTGCCTTTGTGGTTTTATTCTTGATGTTCCTGGATTTTTCATTGTGATTTTGGAATATGTAGAATTAGTTGCGTTAGAATTGTGCTAGTGTTGGAGGTGGTTTTCTTTCGAGATCGACAAACACCCACATAGGGTGCGTTGCGTCTGTGTTCCCAGCTTACGTAGGGTGTTCCCAGATAGACTACCAAATCCCACAATCCCACACGTATAAGATTGCCTAATAGAATTGTCTTAAGGTTCGAGATTGTTTAAAATTGATTTACATGTTTGATATTTACCCAGGCATGTGTATGGCTTCATATGTACTATGTAGTAAAACATGAATATTTGCGTATTTCTCAATATGAAGATGTACACTGTCGTTAAAGAATTTGTGGAAGATGAGGTATAACTTGAATATATTGTTTGTGTTGATCATGCTTTAAATAATTTGTAGAAGTTGATGATCAAGTTGACATCAAACTTGAACCCAACAACAATGCCTATATCGAAAACATAAACATTAGTTTTGATTAAGTGCTTATTTAATATAACTTCATTCATTATAGCCAATAAATGTCTAACTTGTCAGCCCATATTTACATGTTTAGTTATATAATAAACTTTGATTTATAATCACATTTTGTTTGTTTGTTTCTTTGTTTGTGTTTATAGTTGTATCATGCGAAGGTTAGCGTGAGAACAAAGCTCCACTTGCTAAAAAACATAAAGCAAAAGTTGGGTGCAAGGCCGGAATGTCTTTCCCTGTTTCGAAGCACGGTATTTGGCAGTTGGTTAAACATCAAGACACACGAGCATGACAATCAGTTGCTGCACTATTTACTACAACATCAACGTGAAGTTAAGAACCCTGATACAAATACTCCTTTTTATTTTGACATTGGGCAACACCGTTTAGAATTTGGTAGGCAGGATATGTGTTTGATTTTAGGGTTTAGATTTGGTGATGTTTCTTTGGCTCGTTATCACAAGCGAGTCTCTGAATTTGGTAAGCGTATTATGGCATTACTTACAGAAAAGCAAGGTTGGAAAGCAAAGATTATAAAGGGCGAGAATCTTGTCAAGATTCTTAATGATCCGTTTGATTTTGCTGAGCTAACATCTGATGATGCTGTACGCGTTTGCTTGTTGATAATTTTAGAGATTATTTTCATGGGCAAACAGGAAAGAAACATGATCCCAAATGATATCCTGGTTCTTGTAGACGACTTGTATGCATGGAACGCGTTTCCATGGGGGGAGTATATATGGCTGGAATTTCACAACAAGATTTACCATGCTGTTACAAAGGTTAGGGAACGTCATTTGTCAGAAATTGCTACCAAGGGTCCTGGCTACACAGCAACGTATACTTTGTGTGGTTTTGCGTTTGCTTTGAAGGTTAGTGTAATTTATTAATCATACTTTTTCTGAAATGTATCTTATATTCTTATACTGTTTAGACTAATTTATTAACGCTAACAGATTTGGGTATTGGAAACCTTCCCCAATGCTACAAATTGGTGGGTGAAAGATGACAATGTGATCCCTAGAGCACTTGCATGGGATGACGGACAGAAGTTTGAAAAGAATGATTGTGATCTTCTCTTTGGTACTAGTCAAATTTTTTGCCTCATGCCGACAGGTGATAATTTTACACCAAGTATCTTTTATTTTTTTGTTCCTAAAGGCATGGTAGTTACATTTATTTTTAATATACAGTTGATGAGGAAAATCAACTTTGGTGGAGAGCCAGTTTAGACTATATCCGGAAGTTGATGCCAGCACCATTGTTTCATGATGCACCAGTTGGTCCCGGCATGCATACACAAACAGCCAATACATCTGGTGCACGTGCCAAGTTGACAGCACGTAAAAGTGCACATGTTCATCGGTCAGCAAAAAGGGCTTGTATGCAACAACAGATGGCTGGTATGCAACAACAGATTAACCAACTTCGTCAACTTGTGGCACATTTGAAGCCTGATGGGGTTACTGACCTGCCGTATATGGGTGAAGAAATGCCACCTGATGCTTCACTTGTATCTCAGATGGTAGAAATGCAAAAACAGATTGATGGACTTCAAAAATATCTCGAACGTTTCAAGAGTGATGGTTTTATTGAGGAGAACGCTGGTTCATCCGGCACCGCAAGAGAGTTTGTTGAGAAGGTAATATTTCTTTATAATCCTTTTTAAATTTATTTTTTGTAAGATGTACTAGCATTACCAAACTCCTTATGTATTTATGAAGCTAGTCACATCAACCTAAAGTAAAAGCCTTTAGTACTTCCTTCTATTATTTATACCAAGTATAACCCTTTATTACTCACCTCATTTCCAACTTCCCTATATTTACACCAAGTAAAAGTCTTTAGTACTCACCTCGCTAAACAAAATGTCGGACAACATACCTTTTGAAATTCAAACCGAAATCATTAACAAACTTCCTGTCCAGGCTTTACTTCAGTTTAGAACTGTTTCAAAGACATGGATGTCTTACATTGACAGCTCTAATTTCCATGTTAGTTTCGGTGTTCGCCCGACTAAGCCTTCTTGTTTCCTTATAATCTACAAGCAAGGTTTCGTTGAGTCAAGATTTATATGTTTTGAAGATGATGCTATAAATTTGTCCCCACAACGTACCTTTCTTCCAACTCTTCCTCAAATAATTCTTAATACAAACGTCAGTTCTTTTAATCTTATTCCAATTGGCACCTCTCACGGGTTGATATGTTTTTCTGATTCTTTTAAGATGGCTGTTCTTTGGAACCCATCAATAAGAAAATCAGTTGCTATAGTACTCCCTGATTGTTTAAGTCAGTATGAATCAGATAAAGTTGTTGTGGGTTTTGGTGTTAATCCCGTCACTTTTGACCCTACCATTCTACGGATTGCCTATCCGGTCCATGGACATGGAGCGTGGAATGTTTTGTTATTTACATTGAACTCCCAACGCTGGAAGATTTTAGAAAATGAATATCTGCCTCGTCAAACAATCCGACTTAAACGTTCAAGTCAAGCAGTTATAGGTAGTTACATTTATTGGGCAGCTTCTGAAAGGATTGTTGGTGCTGCTGGTCTTTCTTCTCAAAAACGTTATATGATTGTGTCATTTGATTTGGTTAACCACAAATTTTCTGTCATAGATATGCCTGACAGCTTACTAATTCGGCTTCCTGTACCTTTCTATATTTCAAAGATAAGAGGCTCTCTTGTTATTTTTGGGAACACGATAGGCGATCAGTACCATACGTTCTATATATGGGAGCTAAAGTTGAATCGTGTTAACAAAATAAAGTCCTTTAAAACACTATTCAACATTTTCACTCCTCATTTATTAAAGTTACTTGGATTTACAAGTAACGGAGATCCAGTTTTTGAATCTGATAAGCCCTATCAAATGGATCACACACTTGAAGTCTTCCAACTTTCGTCACAAGAACTTAATAATCTACGTGTTGAAGCGGATGCAGGGTCGTTCTTCATGAGCCCCTTAAATGATTCTCTACTACTGCTTACTCTCCCAGATTGTTTTGTATGTTAATTTGCACCAATGTAGGGTTGTTAGATAGTTGTTTGTATGTTTTTCGAACATGTATGTTTTTCCAGATATTATGTATAATAGAACCAATTATGCAACATTTATGTTATTTTATTTTATCTTTTTAACTAATTTGGTTGACTGGTTTCTGTAGTCAGTCACCACAACCAATTCAATTAAGTTTTTTTTTTTTTTTTTTTTTTTTTTTTTTTTTTTTTTTTTTTTTTTCAGAAATCAACTGAAAATGATGATAATATGGATGTAGATAACGATTCAAAGGTGCGTTCTTTACAATGGTATTTATATCATATGCTATATGGTTTACGAAACGGCTTACTTTCATGTACTTGTATTTTTGTTTTTTTTTTTTTTTTTTTTGTAGACAACTGGATTTGACGTGCAAGATGATATTTTCTCTTCCGGTAATGATCTATCTGCACAAGAGGTTCAAGAAGTAGTGGATAACCTTGTTGGCTCACCAACTGAAGATCCGACAGATTTTCAGGTAATATACAGGTTTTTTTGTTTATTTTTTTACTTACATTTCTCACCCAGAAAATTTGGCCTGTTCACTCGTCCATTTTATCAGGATGTGAAACAATTTGAAGTTGAGGAAGATGTGCATGTGAAGGATGTGTCTGTGAATGAAGTGATGAATGATCACCAACATGTGGGAGAAGATGAAAAAATTAATGATCCACGTTGTTCAGATTCCCCTTTTAACATGGTAAATATACGTTTTATGTGGGTAATCTAATCAAAGTATAACCAATACGCACATTCACGCCAAGTTAACTGTTATTCAGGATTTGCTTTCATTTGAGGATGTGCCTGTGAATGACCAGATTACTGAGCCACAAATTTTAGATCCTGCCTCCACTCCGGTAAATACATTGTTTCTGGCAATACGTTTTTTTTACTAAGCTTGAGTAACTAACTTAAATTTTGACAACTTTTATGGATTGGTTACACTTTTTTTACTAAGCTAGAGTAACTAACTTAGATTTTGACAACTTTTATAAATAAGTTGAAGAGTAAATTACATTGTTTCTAGCAATACATTTTTTTTAGTAGTTTTCTGGATAAGTTGAAGAGTAAATTATATTATTGTGAATGAATGGTTTATCTCGAATCACTAATTAGTCATTCAAAACTAATAGTAGAGACTGTACGAAAGGTGATCCTCTAGTTTTTGTAATTATTTTGGTCCCTAGATGGATATCATCCGGGTTGCGATTGGACATGTTAAATACCCGTTGAACATGTTACATTGTTTCTAAGAACAAATAACAGGCACATTCCCGCAACGTAAAGCTTCATTTTTATTTTTATTTATTTATTTTTTCAGGTAGTTAGCAGTCCCGTTCATATGGGGGATGTTAACATGTTTGATTGTGAGACAAATAATGTTAATACTGTAAGGGTGCCTTTTGAACGTGAAAGGAAGGTGAGCAAGGTCTACCAAGACCCATATACGCAGCAACAGCCTACTACTCCAAGAGTTTTAAGAAGGCGTCTAAAGAGACATGTTCCAAACATTACTCCTAAGATTTTAGGACCCGATGGTAAAGAAATCTCACTTAGACCCTGGAAAGAGGTACATGTGAAACATCCTTGCACCTTCTTAATGTACAATCCCCACCATTTAGCTTGTTATGTGTTATTAACCCATAATTTTTTTGATGCAACCATTCAGAATCTGAAACGTAATCCTAACGCTGTAATGTTTAAAGCGTTTGTCCAC
Organism: Artemisia tridentata subsp. tridentata; assembly: GCA_021014915.2. Classification (NCBI taxonomy): domain Eukaryota; kingdom Viridiplantae; phylum Streptophyta; class Magnoliopsida; order Asterales; family Asteraceae; genus Artemisia; species Artemisia tridentata. The sequence continues at coordinate 424,969,174 of CP139506.1, forward strand.
CCGGAAATAACGTGTTGGATTGAAGCTCAGAAGAAGATTACGCGACAAGAGGACCGTCAGTTATTTTGTTTCCCTTGGGGCAGCGGAGGTACGACTGCTAATCTTGACTTCTGGCTGGGATTGTTGGGCAGGGACGCCAAGTATAGAGGTTGGCTTTCTGATGCGGTATGTAATTCTTGCAAGCCTACAATTTATGTGTTAAGTGCACCGAATCATATATAAAATTTTGTTTGTATTCTTAAATGACAGCATCTTGGAGTATGTGTCGATTTTATGATGCATTTTAGACCTGCCAATGCTGATTGGGTCATGCTTAGCCCATTTTTCTGCTCCCATATGCTTAACTATGATGTACCGACATACTATGCTGACGGAGTAACGAATGGTATCCCGTGGTTTAGTGAAGGGGTCAAGAAGGTGTGTATTTTAAAACTTCAAGTAATATATCTTATCATATATTAACAGTTTACACATGCAACTCTTACAATTGCCATAATGCAAATATTGTAGGTCTTCTTCCCGATTAATGAACCTGATGTTCATTGGAGCTTGGGGGAATTAACAATTTCAACCGGTGTTATTACATTGTATGATAGCCTTGGGAGCCGGAAAGATAATCAACTCTCAGAATGGAGTAGACAATTCAGGCAAATTTTTGAAAAACAGCTGCCCATATTACTTACCGAGAGTGAGGTTATGGAGAGGAAGAACTTGGATCGTAATTCATATTCTGTATCCTTTCGGTATGCACCTAACATCCCTAGACAAGGTGGCAAGTATGGGGATTGTGGTGTTTGGGTCATTATATTTTTACACAGGTTGTCACACAACCTACAATTGAAGATAAAGAATCCAGTTCAAGCCGCTCTAGCATATCGTGAGCATTTGTCCGAGTATTTGTGGAAATACAAGATTCCGGTTACTCCAGTGCTTACCAAATAATCAGTTGTATTTGTGTGGATGCCTAACGGCTGGTTGTTGGTTGAAAACTCAAAACATTTGCATTCTATTATCTCTTTTGTGGATGTCTAACGGCGGGGTGTTGGTTCAGAACTGAAAACATTTGCATTCTAGTATCTCATGTGTAATGGTGTAATATATTTCATGACCAGATTTGTACAGTAGGCCTATCATGTATCCTTGGTAATATTTTGAACATTTGTAAATTTTATGCAGCATGGTGCCTATGGTGTAAGTTGTGATGATTGATATCCGTATGTTGTGATTATGTATTTTGAACATTTGTATTATGCATGTAAATCATATGTGTAATGGCTTCCTCTTTTAATGCATTTGTTATATTCACGGCTTCGTTATGATGAATGGGAACAATTATATGGCCGTAAAATTTTGTTTCTTTTACAAGTGAAAGTGTTTGAGTAGACATACATAGGACTATTCACGGCTTCATTACAAGTGAAAGTGTTCCAGGAACATTTGTTATATTCACGGCTTCATTACAAGTGAAAGTGTTCCAGGAACATACATAGGACTATTAATTGACCGCTCGACTGGTGGTTGGGGAGATGGTTGATTTAATGTTATGAGATGGATGATAAATATAAATATAAATATGACACCACACCATAACATATGGAATTCACCCCAAAACCATTTAAGTATATTTATTCACCACCAAGATAAACGTCGAACATGAATTCACCACCAAATGATGAATGGGAACAATTACTTGATATAGATGACTCCGATTTGCGACTATCTGGCACCACACAGAAGAAAATGAATTCACCACCAAGTGAAGAATGGGAAAAATTACATGATATAGACGACGCCGATCTTAGACTATCCGCCACCACCCAGAACATATTCCCTAAAGTTGATAATTATGATGAAAAGCTTGTTAGGAAAATACCTGGTCCTTCAAGTATTGTTCAAGCTGCGAAGATCCGCAAAACTGCGGATATTCAAGAAGGTGTGGGGGGTGTTGTAATGATGACACAGGAATACATTAAGAGAGTTTGTGATGAGGTGGAGGATTCCGATTTTCAGAGTGTGCCATGGGTTAGAGCAGTTGAGTCTTTTCAAGTTGATGGCGGGGTCATTGTTGGTGTTTTTGCCGATATCCAAAAATTTATCAAAAATGGGAAAGTTGAGAAAGTTGTTGGGATAATCAAGTCTTGTACCAAGAATGTTTTGGGTGATCTCACAGTAACACTAAAAGATGTTTCAGGTTTAATCTCAGGCACAATTCATCACAAAGTGCTTAATGACGAGGATCTTGCAATGGCGCTTACCGTTGGAACTGTTTTGATACTTAAAAATGTTTCGGTGTTTTCACCGAAACAATCTGGCCGCCATTACCTTAACATTACAATAAGGAATGTGTTGAAAGTTTTCTCCAGTGATGCAGTGTTGACGGTGACGGTTTAAATAGGTTTAACTCATTTGTGTTTTGTTGCTTGTATTCCTTCCTTTATTTTCAATCGCTACGTTTAAATAATGTAATGTCTTTTTTAGATATATTGTTTTAATGAACTTTTTTTTATGCAGTTGTTTTAATGAACTTTAAAACATTCAACATTAAAGAAGTAAAAGTCATAATAATTTAAAAACATTCAACATTAAAACATAATAATTAAAATTTTAAACATTAAAGCATACTAATTAATCTACCCTTAATTTTCCCATGTTGTCATAAAGATTGTCAAGTAATGCAGCAGAAGCATCCGTGTGGTTTTCTGGATTCTTGTACACCTGGAGTGTTGCCTTTAGTACCATTATCTGATTAGCCAACAACTTGCAGTTTGAGCACTCCCTGTTTCCAGATCTTGATGTTGGTGATACTGCAGAACAACATGGAGGTGTTGACGGTCCTCCAGAGCTTGGTGTTGACGGTCCACTCGAACGGGTCATTTGACGGATTCGTTCCTCCTTCCACAAGAAAAATTGACATCCATATTCTTCTGACCAAGGCTGTCAACGCATAAAAAATAAAATATATCTTTAACAAATAACAAAAATTATTTGTATATTACAGAAATAACAAACCTTTGATACAGGACACGCGTAGTACAATTGACCACGTGTACCCGGCTTATGTGATTCTCGTAGAACCACATTTCCGTGTCCACAAGGGCATGGAAAAGCTTCATGTTCGGCCATCTTCATGAAGTCAGCAGTTAAAAAAAATATGGGTTGCTTGTCAGCAGTTAAAAAAAATATGGGTTACTTATGCTTTTATTGTAAAGTAAACGTTCGACCGACGACGCTCGACTAGCGATGCTCGACCAGCAATGCTCGACCAGCAATGCTCGACCGACGGTGTACCATGTAATAGACTTAATAAATGTGATTGGTTGGTTTGGTAGACAGAAAATTTAATGTGAGTTAATGCATGGTAGGTAATTCATAGGTGTTGTATTTAATGTGATGGGTAGATGGAAAAATTAATGTGGAATTTAATTACACATTAATTTTTCCATCTACCCATCACATTAAATATTACAGCTATAAATTCACATCACATTTATTAAGTCGAGCGCCGTCTGTCGTGCTTTATAAAAATTTGGCGGGAAAATTACTTTATGCGGGAAAATTTGGCGCCATTAGACAAGATGATTCCATTAGACAGATGAAAAGTCCCAATACTTGTTTGCTTTGAATTTTAGGCATTGTTGATTTTATTGTAAAGTAAACGGTCGACCGACGGCGCTCGACTAGCAATGCTCGACTAGCAATGCTCGACTAGCAAAGCTCGACCAGCAATGCTCGACCGACGGTGTACCATGTAATAGACTTAATAAATGTGATTGGTTGGTTTGGTAGACAGAAAATTTAATGTGAGTTAATGCATGGTAGGTAATTTATAGGTGTTGTATTTAATGTGATGGGTAGATGGAAAAATTAATGTGGAATTTAATTACACATTAATTTTTCCATCTACCCATCACATTAAATATTACAGCTATAAATTACCTTGGTCACATCACCTTTATTAAGTCGAGCGCCATCGGTCGAGCTTCATAGTAAAATTTGGCGCCATTTTTTCCTACCAACTTATTGAAAATTGGCGCCACATTTATTAACTCTTTATTATAAAGTACACCGTCGGTCGAGCATTTCTAGTCGAGCACCGTCGGTCGAGCGTTTAATAAAAAACTGATCGACTAGGTGTATATATATATATATATATATATATATATATATATATATATATATATATATATATATATATATATATATATATATATATATTCTGTCCTAAAAAAACTTTATGAAGGTAATAAAAAAATGAGTTTCGGACAACAAATTCCGTTTATATCTGGTTTTCGAAGATGGCTCCAGTTAATACTGCTATTATCAACAGTTGAAACTTTATGAAGGTAATAAAAAAAATGAGCGTTTAGGACAACTAAATTGACACTCATATAAGTTCATTGATTTCATTCAAAAAGCAAAGATTACACAAGATGATTCCATTAGACAGATGAAAAGTCCCAATACTTGTTTGTTTGGCTCTGGGCATTGTTGATTTTATTGTAAAGTAAACGGTCGACCGACGGCGCTCGACTAGCAATGCTCGACCAGCAATGCTCGACCGACGGTTTACCATGTAATAGACTTAATAAATGTGATTGGTTGGTTTGGTAGACAGAAAATTTAATGTGAGTTAATGCATGGTAGGTAATTATAGGTGTTGTATTTAATGTGATGGGTAGATGGAAAAATTAATGTGGAATTTAATTCCACATTAATTTTTCCATCTACCCATCACATTAAATATTACAGCTATAAATTACCTTAGTCACATCACCTTTATTAAGTCGAGCGCCATCGGTCGAGCTTCATAGTAAAAAAATATTATTTTTGCTTTGAATTTTAGGCGGGAAAATTTGGCGCCATTTTTACCTACCAACTTATTGAACCGCCACATTTATTAACTCTTTATTATAAAGTACACCGTCGGTCGATCATTTCTAGTCGAGCGCCGTCGGTCGAGCGTTTAATAAAAAACTGATCGACTAGGTGTACATATATATAAAAAAATGACCAACTTATTGAAAATTGGCGCCACATTTATGAAGGTAATAAAAAAATGAGTGTTTCAGACAACAAATTCCGTTTATATCTGGTTTTCGAAGATGGCTCCAGTTATGGTGTTTCACTAATGAGAGATATTACATACAATGGGTTAGTTTCCTTTGTTAATAAAAAGTTCAAACTTAACAACGGATACGTTTTTAGTTTTTCTTACAAAATGGCACACGGACCGGTCCACATAGTTGATGACGACGATGTTCAGTTTTTCGCTAATGAAGTTTGTAGGCCAAAAGCTGCATTGGCTAAAATTTTCGTTAAAATGGTTGTCAAAAACGTAAAGGTAAAACCATCTTCTTCCAAGTCATTAGATATTGACCTTAATGAATCTTTATTTCCTAATTATTTTGAACCACAAGCTTTTTACAATGATATTCAAATGCCAAAAAATGAAGAATTTGAAACCTACAACGAGTTTAATCATGAATTTGAAAATAATTCTAACCAACCAACATCCCTTTTGGAAAATAATTTGGCGCCATTACATAATGAACAATTTGTGCATAAATGGGAAACAAACACTTTTGAAAATATGCCTCCTATTCCCGATGAACCAATGCCCACCATTAAGGTCCCGAATAACATGAAATACAACAGCACTAGCTCTCGTGTCTTTTTAACTGGTGACGTATTTGATGATAAAGAGAGCTGCATGTATGAAATTGGTAAGAAAGCTATAATAGATGGATATCAATTTAAGCAAAGAAAATCAAATAAGTCTAGGTACGATGTAATTTGTTATCATCCGGGTTGCGATTGGAAAATAGTGACCGCAAAGATAAAAAATAGTGTTAAATGGAGGGTAGGAGCAGTCCACGATGTTCACACTTGTCCCAAAACACAAGTTCTTCCTAATCACCGTAATGCTACTGTCAAACTTTTGGGACGTTTACTAGCACCAAAACTGAGAGACAGCAGTCGAATCTACACGCCAAAGGACATAAAAGAAGATCTTGCTGAAGAATTCAATATCGACGTTTCTTATAAAAAAGCATGGGGTGGAAAAAACCGAGCATTGGAGTATCTCTCTGGTTGTCCTACGGAATCGTTTTCGCAGTTACCGTATTATTTTCATAATTTAAAGAAGGCAAATGACGGTACGGTAACTCATATTGATACGGATGATGCAGGAAACTTTAAGATGTGTTTTGTCGGCTTTGGTGTTGCGATAAGCATGTGTATACTATATATCCATTGCACGTATATTTTGTTTTTTGACACTATTATTTTATCCTTCGTTTAACTAATGTTTTGTACATCAAACAGATTCAGGGTTTCTTACAATATTTACGACCACTGATAATAATTGATGGAGCGCATCTTAAAGGGAAGTATCTTGGAACAAATTTGCTTGTCGTTGGAATGGACGGTAACAACCAGATTGTACCAATTGCTACTGGTGTTTCTCAAGGTGAGACTGGGGAGTCATGGACATGGTTTTTGTCCAAGTTGAAAGAATGCATCGGGGAAGTTCCAAATTTGGCTATCATTTCTGATAGACATTATGCAATTGGACTAGCGTGTAAATCAATCTTCCCAAATGCATTTCATGGATATTGTTGTAGACATCTAATGATGAATTGTGCTTTGGGAGGTAGTAGGAAGAATAGGGCTTTGTATTGGAAGACATGCAAAGCTTACACTAAGGATGATTTTTGGGCCGCAATTTCTGCTATCGAAGGATCTAAACCAGAAGCTTACGAAAAACTTCTTGAAGCCGGCATTGAAAGATGGTCTAGGGCATACTGCCCGACTAATCGATACAACTATATGACATCCAACAGCGCAGAGTCGGTAAATGCATTAACAAGGCATGTTAGAAAAGAACCAATAACAAGGCTAATGGAGTGGTATAGAGGGCTTGTACAAGAGTGGTTTTGTAATCGTCGAGACAAATATGAAGGTAAACTTAATTTTTTATTTTTTTGGTTTTTATTTCTTTATATGGGTTTATTTATTTTATATAAGTTGATAATTATTTTGTACTATGAAAATAACTGTAGATGCGGTGGAGGGGGAAATTAGTGATTGGGCTACTACAAAATTAAAGGGCAGGATGTTAAAAAGCGCCAATTGGATTGTCAAAGGCATTCAAGCTAACGCACTTTATGAGGTTGTTGATGGTCGGAAAACGCATATTGTGGATTATAGTGAAAAGACATGTACTTGTTGTCAATGGCAATTTTCCGGTATACCATGCGGTCATGCGATAGCGGTTAGCAGATTTCTTAAACAGACTGATTGTAATCATTTAGTTTTGTTTTGGTTTAAAACAACAACGCTAAAAGGGACATACCAAGGATTGGTTTACCCTATAGGAGAAGCCTCCAATTGGGAAAAACCTGATGGCTTGCAAAATGTGAAGCCACCAAGTGTGGTTAAGCCCCAATCAGGAAGACCGAAAAACATGAATCGTATTAAATCTCAAGGAGAGGTATCAAGTCCTTTAACATGTACAAGGTGCTGGAAGGCTGGACACAAACGTGGATCATGTAAGGAACCATTGCCAAAGAAAAAGGTAATTGAATTGTATTTTTATTCAACAAATACTTTTTGACATTAGAGTATAGAGTATAAGCTTGTTAAATTGCTTTAATGTTAAATGTAAGCTAACTAATACCATGAATTATGATGGTTATTAACAGAAAAAACGTGGGAACATCATGTTGGCGACAACCATCAATGGCAGGAACTACAAGTTGGGAAGAACCATCAATGGCAGGAACTTCAAGTTGGGAACAAGCATCAATGGCGGGAACCTCAACCCCCACACAAGACAATGAAATGGATTGGAGCTACGAACAATTCAACTTAGATGACCCGTAATTTGTAGTACGGAATAATTACATAAAATTTATGCTTGTAAGCAGTGGGACTGCTAAATGTTTTGTGGACTGCTAAATTCAATTGTCTTCCAAGTTAATTAAGGTTATATGCGAACCTAAATAAATGCAGGTGGAATTCAAATGATTCACACTTTTAGAGATTTTACTAAACTAGAATGCAACATTTCTCGTAGCGCTTGATAACACAATTAAACAACTAACATAGAGTTAAACACACGCACAAACATAATAATAGTACAACGTTATTCTACTAGCTATTTTCCTAACAAGCTTTTTTCTTGATAACACAATTAAACAACTAACATAGAAGGCAACACACCAGAATAAAACCAAACCCTTTCCCCTTCATTCAGTCATTTGGTTATAGACCTTTGCCATATAGCGACGCTTCTGACGAGCACCACGCTGCGCAGTCACCAGCATTGTCTTCAAAAGATTCTCTTGTTCCTCTTCAACCCCCACCACCGCCTTCAAATAAGTAACAGCGTTCGCAGCTGCAATGCCACTCACTGCCTCAAATTCTGTAATATAAGCTTTCTTTTTACGGATTTTCTCCGCCGCATGCGCACAACGCATCTCTAGATCAACCACAGCCTGTTCCGCCTCCAAAGTCTCCCTATGTAATAACACATACAGTTGTTTGCTTATCAAATGAGAATCTGCAGCATTTGCAAGTTCTTCCAGTAACATTGAAGGGCCATCCATTTCTATACTATCTTTTTTAATTGAATTCAAATATATGGAGCAAACTAAGGAGAACCAACTCTTAAATAGGAAATAGAGAAGCCTACATTATAGTGTTGAAGTGTGTAATAAATGTCAAACTACTTATCCATCTCCCCAACCACCAGTCGAGCAGTAAACCATGTTCCTAAACTTAAGATTCAGTCAAACGGCATAAAAGCAGGAGTCGACCATATTCCAAAAGTTAAGATTCAGTCAACATGTCATAAAAGCGGGGATAAATTCAAAATGTTGGGTATGCATAATGATGTGCGTGTCGTTGTGTTCAAGTTTTAAAATTTATAAACACGATTTATCCAATTCTCTAATCACACATACGAGCAAGTATACTCGTCCGTGGTAGTAAAGGTGGGTAAGTCGAGATCGTCCCAAGGGAATTGGGGTTTAGGTTTAGTAAATAAGTTTTAGCAAAATGGAGTGTCAATCCAATTTGAAGCAAATTAAAAATAAACAAGCAAGGTTCAATCAATCAAAAACAAATATACTTGTGTGTAGGTTCCATGACAATTGTTTAGAGTAACCAATCAAGTAGGGTGTTACTTGTAATGATGCACAACTTAAAATGAATGATTCACAATCAATGGTTTTTATCATGAGAAATCATATCTAAGAATTCAATCTCCTAGTTAACTCCTTTCGGCCATTATTAACTATTACGATAATTCTATTAAGTCCTTTGTGTTGTTTGAAAGCATGTCTTATCTTAAGAATTCCTACGAATCCTTTCGGCCTTTTTCGTGATGAAATCGTTTCCAAATCCATTTTAATGAGTAAAGGTGTTGCTTGTCACACACCACAATCCATACTAATTCGTGCACTAACTTTTTGGAATAAAAACATAAAGAAAACTCCTTTCGGCCTTTTGAATCTTTGAAAATGTTTTTACCAACCAATTAAGCAAGACTAGATTTTATCTCAACAAACTCATAAAACAAGATATGTTTTCATGCATCACTATGATAAGATTACTCCAACAATTGTCACATCATCCACACACAAGTATAACTAAATTACTCCATAACAATCATAACCAAACACACATAATTAACCAAACTTTCATTCATCATATAGTAAAAGTAAAAATAGTTCATGATAACTCAACAAGAAATACCTATCAAGGAATTACAAGAACTAGAATTGTGGAACTATAGCAATCCACACTCCTCCAATCGCCTATTATCACAAGTAAACAACTCCACACACGGACGCAACTCTTGAGACTCGAACTCAAGATCTCCTGGACGTTTTCACAGCAACTCCAAGCTTTTGGGCAATAATAATAATAGTGGTGTAGCTTTCTTAGGTTATGTCACTTCCCCCAAAAGAACTCTCTTTTCAAACTAACCAAGGGTTCCTTAAATAAGTGAGGAAACCCTTCTTATCCAAGTAAAAACATCCCATATGAATTAACAGCTGAGAAATGATAAGCCTTAATGATTATGGGGCTTAAATTTACCATTTAATGCAACTTTGTAACTTCAGTTTTGGCCAACCGATCGGTATTTGGCTCCATCCGATCGGTTGGAGCTCTCGGTGTTTCTAACTTCACTCCATCCGAATCGGATGCGGGCGGCGTCCGATCGGATGGATGTTCCTGCTGTGCACTTTTGTTTTCTTTTATTCATTTCTCGTTACTTGCTTGATCCTTCGCTGTACCATTGATTTCCTTCATAAAACTTGATCTTTTCTTGATACATTAAGCATAGAAGTCTTGGTCTAATCAATTCTTTGAAGTATCAAGTGGTTTCTTTCTCGTAATTCTCCTTATGTGCATAATCTCTTCATTTCTTCGTGTTTTCCTCCATTTTTCCTGTACTTGGCTATATTTACTTGCATACACACTTTTTCATCATTTAGCAACAAATACATGCAAATATAACCAAATATAATGCACAAAACTAGCAATAACGCACCTAAAAACATGTTAGATTTAAGCGTTATCAAATCCCCCACACTTGAGTTTTGCTCGCCCTCGAGCAAGTCTAATTTTTAGAAAAACTGAACTCAATGGCATTTTCATTATGTTCATAAAAAAAATCCTTGAAATGTAAGCAAATTAAATTGAGTTTAGTTAACATCACCAAGTACCTCACAAAGGAAATTTTAAATTCACACAACTCTCGATAGTAGATTTGATTGTATATCACTCAATTGCCCAGGCGCGATTCATGTCTCTTACCATAAGCTTGTACTTGTATCAAAACAACAAAATAAAACATCAAAGAGGTCTTTTCTTTGGGTTTAGGCTTCAAAAAGGGTTTTGATTACCTAGCTAATGTATAGATATCTCATACAAGTACATCATAATTCGCTAACAACGAATCCTTGCATAGTCAAGCAGTGGATGGTCACCAGATCGTGCCTTGGTTCGCTAACGACGTTACTTGCATAACGGATGGTCACCAATTTACTCACCAGATCGCTAACAACGCTTTTCAACTATCCAAAAACTCGGATGGTCACTACAACATACATGTGCTACATATCTAAACAAAGCCATCACTAAATCCGAATGCTCGAATAAAGTAATTGGTAAGGGAAAGGGATAAGACATGGGAATTTGATTTGGTTCTAAAAAAAACAAGAAATCAAGCCCAAATTCAATCCTAACTCTTTACATCACAAATGATTACTCACCCAACTTCTTCGATCATTATTCCGCACTTCATATAAACTTCATCTTCCATAATAACTCTTTGAATATCTTATTTCCACACATACATAGCTCATTGGCTTTTCTCTTTTTTTTTTTTTTTTTTTTTTTTTTTTTTTTTTTTTTTACACCCCCACACTTTGGATGAGCACACGCTACAAAAAATATAAATAAGAGTAGCGACCTCCTTCTTCATTGGAACAACATATACACATACAAGGTGTGGTCAATCATGCAATCATCAAAAAATAAATCGTTTCGAACTTCATTTGGACTTGATTCGGGAAAGTCTAAGGTGTATGGTGTAATAATTTTCTGGTTAAATCAAAAGAAAAGATAGGCTCAAAAGGGTGTAACTAAGGGTATCTAGCATATAATGCTAACAAATGGGTTCCAATTACTAAGGACAACTAACCGATGTGGTTAGCAAAAATGTATTGTAAACGGAAGGCCATTTGGTGAAAATCCTAATTTGCCTCTTATCATTTGAATATATTTTATTACTTGAAAGTAATTTTAACCGTAATGCATAACAAGTACAAGTTCTAGAATTGACATAATCACCGGCACACTCATACGAAATATAAGGCATGAATCCTCACAATTTAAAGTGGTGGTAAAATGTACTTAGCAATAGCTACCAAAAACTCTCAAAACTTGACTACATTCAAAAAAAAATTTCAAAATAACCTTATTATTTACCATTGAATCAATTTCGTCTATCAACTAGAAAAATCAAAGGCGAATAAATTCACAAATTCTAGTCCTTGAAATCCAAAAACAAAAAATTTTAACAAAATTTAAAAAAAAAACTTTCCTATTTACTTCCCTCCCCCACACTTAAGTTTTGCATTGTCCTCAATGTAATAAAACGAACTTCAAAGTAAAGGAAATGGAAAGAAAAATAGAAAAAAAAACTACCCGGAAAAAATTAGCATTAGCCTAGTTGATCACAAGTAATCTCGTGAATTCTTCCAACTTCCAAAATTGGTCAACACTAAGCTTCCGTCAATTCTCCCCCTGCAAATACTGCATACTATGCTCGAAACAAACAAACAAAATACCAAAAACAATAAACCAAACAAACATAAAAATAAACATAATCCAAACAAACCAAAATCAAAACAAATAAATCCTACAATAGTTAAAGTTTAAAATAGTAGAAAATAGAAAATAGAAATAGTTCAACCATCATTGTTTTGAAACCATAATCATAAACCATCCCAAGTGGTTATTGGCTGAATATCCAAGACTTCTGGAAGCCCTCTTAACTTTCCATTCCTGCTCTCTCTAAGGTTTGTGAACTCTCTTATATCAACACTCCATGGAACAACTGGTTCTCCAAAATCGCTCATTTCTTCTTCATTAAACAATCCAAGATTCCTAGCAATTCTAGAAATAAAATGCCCCGCACATAAGTAATTTCTTGTCCCATCTGCTGCACGCTTGTGTAAATGTTGCACTATTACCCATGCTACGTTCAAATGCCTATAGGGATGCTTCTCATCTAGTGCGTGTAGTACCCATAAATCATCTTCATAGATCACTTCCACACCAGACGTCCTATGTAACAATGACTGCACTATTATCCTATGAAGCACACGTAACAGTGGTTTCTTGATTGTTGACACTTCACTTTCTCCAAACACTAACTTGCTTTCCGTACTAATCCTCTTCCAGTATCCGTTAGCATCAAAATTATTCTTATTCCTTTCTCCACTCATTACCAAAAATTTGAAATCCCTATTACCTAAATCTTCGTCCGAATATAAACCTAATAGGTTTCCAAATTCAAATAGTGTAACCTCGTGTTTTTGTCCCCCTAGTCTGAATTCGAGGAATTTATCGGTGGTAACACCGATATCAGTGATCTTTTCTTTCATCCTTATTGAACACAAAAATTCTAAGCACCATTCCTTGTATATCGGTTCCCTTATGCTCAATGCTTTCATCCACATGTTGGAAGTCAAAATTCGTCCATCCCAAAGAATCCTAATAAGAAACATGTCCTCCAGAAATTCATCACAACCAAGCTCTTTCATGTCATTCCAGTTCATAATCCGTGGTGAATGAATCTCCCATCCTCCAATCTTAAGAAGTATAGCACTAAAAGATTTTCGAACACTTGCATCCTCCCCTTTCCACACTAGATTGGGGTGACATTCCGGTATCGGCATATTTTCTCTCTTTCTAATTCCTTCTCTCGTTCTTTTCGCGATTCCTGATCCACCTGCAAGAAATCTCTGTAGAAATCATGATTATTTGTTAGTATAAGAGTATAAGGAACAAAGTTAGATGATTAAGAAGTCCAAAATATTCGATTTGAAAATCTTCAAAAAGTTTTACCGAGAGCTCCATCCGATCGGTATCTCTCTCCATCCGATCGGATGGAGTTGTGACCTTGTCCAGCCGATCGGTAGCAATTCGCAACCGAATCGGTTGTACTCACTGTATTCAAAACAAAAATTTTCCGACTCCAAACTCAATCCTATCTAATTCCACTCTTCCTTATCCTGCATTTCATCAATCATTATGGTCTCTACACATCCCACTTATCTCCGAATAATATCCATAACATACTCGCATAATCAATCTTAGGAACTATGAACATATTCAAAATCAAACCTTATTGATGTTCTAATCCATAATGCATCATCCTAGGAACAATAATCAACATCCAAACAACATCTGGAAATCACTAATTTCTACCCAAAATCGATTCAAAGTTTTGACTCTTTTGATCCAAAAATCAATTAATTCATTCTTCCTCAAAACTTAATCAATCCATCTAATTCTTTTTACTTTGATTTCCTCAATCATTTACCCATCTATTCCAGAAAAATCATGCCTTAATTCGAACTATATCAAAAACGCCTAAATTTTGACCTAATTGAATCAACTCGAATTAAAACCTAATTGACACAAATTAATGATGTTACTTACTTGTTTTGGTGCCATTGATGATCCTTCAACTCTTCTGCAACTCTTAAAATTCTCCTAATGGTCGAATTAATGAACCCCAAGTATGGTGGAATGAGTGTGTGTGTGTTCTTATGATTTTTGAAATCTTGGGTATATATACTTCAATCCATCCGATCAGTATTTCATCCAACCGATTCGGATTGAATTTTTGCAAAGCTTCACTTTTTCTTTCTCTCTTCAATACCTTGACTTTTTGTAAGAACAAATAAAAAGTATTTGACTCCCTTTAAGACTTCTCTTTAAGTAAAAATACCACCAACACACTTATTCTCCCAACTTGTTATCCAAACTATCTCTACAACTTCTAAAAACTAAACTTAACTCCATAGATTAAAAACTTAATAAAACCATAAGATAACCAAAAGGTCTTAAACTTAAATTAAACTTAAATGCAAAACATTAAACTACCATTAAAAAAATGCATTAAAAATAAACAAACATTAGCACAAGCCTTGTGCTTTATTCTTCAACTCTTGCTCTTCAACCTTCAACCTTCAAAATATTCATGCTTCAAGATGTCTTCACTTTGAAATTTACCGGATAACTTTCGATTAGTCACTTGAGTTTTAAACTTCCTTGCAAAATTTCTTCCATCCGGACAAACTACATCAAACTTCACATGCCATTCTCCATCACCTTCTTCTTTCTTGTAAACACTAGCTCCTTCGGGTACCCATTCCAAATTCTTCAATTGAACCGGTAAAGATCCAAGAAAATCTGTCAATTTATGGAACACAAAAATATTCTTGAATGGATTATAGAAAACCTCCATAGCTAATGCTCTTTCCAACTCATCTTCAATACCAAAGTAACTAGGGACAATCGGCCCATATTTAGGTCTTCCCTCTTCATCTCTACCAACTTCAAAACAACCTAAATGGTCTTCTTCTTCTTCTACATCATGTACTTCCTTAATAATCTTGCCTCTAGGTTTTGGATAATAGGTATGCTTTAAGATCCCATCACTAATAGTCAAAGTACCTCTACCCATATCTATAATAGCTCCGCAAGTTCTCAAAAACGTTCTCCCTAACAACAAAGGTAACTCCTTATCTTCCGGGATATTAAGTACAAGAAAATCGGCTAAGAAAGCTTGATATCCTACTTGCACTCTAACATTCTTCACTTCTCCCATTGCTTTTGCTCTTGAATTGTCCGCCATTGTAAGATTATATTGATTTGGTTGAGGATTACCAAGTCCTAATATTTTGTACAACGGGTATGGCATCACATTCACACTTGCTCCTGTATCAGCCAATGCATACATTGCATCGGTTCCATTCACCTTAACTGGTAACACAAAATTTCCCGGATCACTCTCTTTCTTAGGCAATCCATTTTCAACTATCCTTTCCCTTGCAAACTCATCAAAATTCTTATCTTCTAGCCTAGCTGTTGCCATCGTAACCGCATCTAACTTCTTACGATAAACCATGTAATTGTTCAACACTTCTATAACCGGCTTCTCTTCCATAAGCTCCTTAAATTTCATTTCCAAGTTCTCCAAAACAGCTTCCTTTTGTTCTTGAGTCAATGGTTTAACTTCTTGAGGTGATTTGGGCGATGAACTAGATGAACTAGCCTCATTTTTAGGGGTGGAGGGTTGGGTAAGTTTGTTAAGTGGTGTTTTCTTGCGATTAGCCTTTCCCATTTTAACAATCTCTCCTTTTCCTTCCTTCTTCTCTACCATATCATCATCAACATCAATTCTCATCTCTCCCATAGCAAAATCAACCCTACATTTAGTTTTCACCATGAAATTTCTACCAAACATAACTTCCGGTTCATCCACATTTCCATATTCCAACACAACAAAATCAATCTTGAAAACATGACCATGAATATTAACTTTCACATCTCTCACTATCTTCCTACCATAACTTTCATAATCAAGCCTAACAAAGCCAAGCTTACCAAGCATTTCTTCCGTAATGTAATTTTCACCATATTCCATATTAAGTTGAGCATCCCAAGCTTTAACTCCTTCCACACCACATGGTGTAGCATACCTCATACATGGTACATCAAACTCTTTAGGTGGTGCTTGTGTAAACACAACTACTCTCTTTTCCTTAGGTAAACAAACACTGCTTTCGCCAACTTCTTCTTTCCTTTCTAAACCAATCTTAGCTTCATCCAAAATGCTTTCCAACTTCTCCAACGAATTTCCTGAATCTCTCAACATCTCTTCCAAATTTCTCAAGTACTCCGAAACATTGCTCAAACTCTCCATTCTACTTAAACACTATCATAACATAACCACAAGACAAAAATTCCAAACTATTAGCGTGAGGGTTAGTTATAATCGAACCTTATCAAAATATCAATCAAACATAAGCTAACAAACAACCTCAAATCATCAAAACATGAAAACAACTAAAAATAAAAAATCATAAAAACTTTTACCGAGGCAACCATCCGATCGGTATCACCTTCCATCCGATCGGATGGGTAAACTGCAAAAGATGAAATCTCACCAACCGAATCGGATGCGGGCGGCCTCCGATCGGTTAGATCGAAAAAATTTTTTTTTTTTTTTTTTTTTTTATAAATAATAATAAAACTAACTAATGACAACCTATTTCTAATTTGTTTTTGTGCTTTTTTTTTTATATATTTTAAGAAGAACTAAAAAAAAAAGAATTAACTAAAAACTAAAACTAATTAACATAATCCTACAATTACTTATTAAGCATTAAACTATGTGATTACTTTTAACTAATGAACTAATGACCATAAAAAAACTACTTATTACTCATTCAATAAAAACTTTAAAACTACCAAACATTACAATTAAAATAAATTAACTAACATTAAATATAAAAACTTTCTAATACCCTAATTAATTAATCTAATTAATATACTAATTAAACATAACATTAATAACTCATAAAAACTGAAAAATAACAAAAATTACTAAACAAAAAATATTAACGAGACCACCAACCGATCGGATGGAAATCCATCCGATTCGGTTGGTCCGAACCAAACCTTTTTTTTTTTTTTTTTACTCTTTAACCTGTTTTAGCTTTCTAAAAAAAAACTTAAGACTACTAAGCCCAACTACCAAGAAAATCTTAACAATTCCCCGGCAGCGGCGCCAAAAACTTGATGTGCGTGTCGTTGTGTTCAAGTTTTAAAATTTATAAACACGATTTATCCAATTCTCTAATCACACATACGAGCAAGTATACTCGTCCGTGGTAGTAAAGGTGGGTAAGTCGAGATCGTCCCAAGGGAATTGGGGTTTAGGTTTAGTAAATAAGTTTTAGCAAAATGGAGTGTCAATCCAATTTGAAGCAAATTAAAAATAAACAAGCAAGGTTCAATCAATCAAAAACAAATATACTTGTGTGTAGGTTCCATGACAATTGTTTAGAGTAACCAATCAAGTAGGGTGTTACTTGTAATGATGCACAACTTAAAATGAATGATTCACAATCAATGGTTTTTATCATGAGAAATCATATCTAAGAATTCAATCTCCTAGTTAACTCCTTTCGGCCATTATTAACTATTACGATAATTCTATTAAGTCCTTTGTGTTGTTTGAAAGCATGTCTTATCTTAAGAATTCCTACGAATCCTTTCGGCCTTTTTCGTGATGAAATCGTTTCCAAATCCATTTTAATGAGTAAAGGTGTTGCTTGTCACACACCACAATCCATACTAATTCGTGCACTAACTTTTTGGAATAAAAACATAAAGAAAACTCCTTTCGGCCTTTTGAATCTTTGAAAATGTTTTTACCAACCAATTAAGCAAGACTAGATTTTATCTCAACAAAGTCATAAAACAAGATATGTTTTCATGCATCACTATGATAAGATTACTCCAACAATTGTCACATCATCCACACACAAGTATAACTAAATTACTCCATAACAATCATAACCAAACACACATAATTAACCAAACTTTCATTCATCATATAGTAAAAGTAAAAATAGTTCATGATAACTCAACAAGAAATACCTATCAAGGAATTACAAGAACTAGAATTGTGGAACTATAGCAATCCACACTCCTCCAATCGCCTATTATCACAAGTAAACAACTCCACACACGGACGCAACTCTTGAGACTCGAACTCAAGATCTCCTGGACGTTTTCACAGCAACTCCAAGCTTTTGGGCAATAATAATAATAGTGGTGTAGCTTTCTTAGGTTATGTCACTTCCCCCAAAAGAACTCTCTTTTCAAACTAACCAAGGGTTCCTTAAATAAGTGAGGAAACCCTTCTTATCCAAGTAAAAACGTCCCATATGAATTAACAGCTGAGAAATGATAAGCCTTAATGATTATGGGGCTTAAATTCACCATTTAATGCAACTTTGTAACTTCAGTTTTGGCCAACCGATCGGTATTTGGCTCCATCCGATCGGTTGGAGCTCTCGGTGTTTCTAACTTCACTCCATCCGAATCAGATGCGGGCGGCGTCCGATCGGATGGATGTTCCTGCTGTGCACTTTTGTTTTCTTTTATTCATTTCTCGTTACTTGCTTGATCCTTCGTTGTACCATTGATTTCCTTCATAAAACTTGATCTTTTCTTGATACATTAAGCATAGAAGTCTTGGTCTAATCAATTCTTTGAAGTATCAAGTGGTTTCTTTCTCGTAATTCTCCTTATGTGCATAATCTCTTCATTTCTTCGTGTTTTCCTCCATTTTTCCTGTACTTGGCTATATTTACTTGCATACACACTTTTTCATCATTTAGCAACAAATACATGCAAATATAACCAAATATAATGCACAAAACTAGCAATAACGCACCTAAAAACATGTTAGATTTAAGCGTTATCACATAAACCCAACGTTATCCCGGAGGAATAACTATCCCGCAACTACATACTACTTCCCATGTGATTCCATCACTAACATGGTTTGCAAAAGGAACATACAAATGTTTACAAAATAAGTTTGATGCTAAAGACACGTTGGACTGCTGAATGTTTTGTGGAACATGCCAGGCAACCTTCAAGGAACATGTAATTTATGCTTGTAATAAAACTGTATCAACCTCTCTCGATATGCCAGCGCTGTTTGAATAGGGTCTTCAACCTCCAAAAGCCTACCGTTTCCCAACCTGTAACATCGATAACAAGTTGTTAGAATGATTAACAAAATTATAATTTACCAATTCTAACATTCTGTCTTATGAGGCATTATATGGGCTTAGATACTAACAAGTCTTGGAGCTAGTGGGAAGATAGGAAGAGCTAATAGGGTGGATAATATAGCCTTGTATTACATGAACTTTATAAACTTATATCAGTTTGTTTTAAAATACTAAACGAATTGGTATTTCCGTTACAAATTTTGGCTGAAAGGATCAAATGTTGGCTGAAAGTATCAAATGTTGGATCAAATGCGGTTGTATCTAACTTGGTGTTTTATTTAGATTACATCCTGACATGGCGTATGGGTTTCAACACGCCACTATATACGTAAATGGTACTACCCAAGTAAAACTTGAAAGAGGTTTCAACACACACTTTTTATCCAACATTTATTTTAATATTGTCCCGCAATGTACATATCATGACACGGGATCTTAACCATATAAAGCTGCCAACATGGCATCCCAACTTCTTAGTTCACATAAATTAATTAAGATTGCAGGACAACTTTTCAAATAAGAACTCATTATTATAAACAAATTGAAGTTAAAAAACTTTGGCGGCTAAAACCTCTTTAAAACCATTCTTGTGGACTAGATGAAACAATTGTGAAGCTAGATTACTACTATTTAGTAACATTTTCCATATTATAAACGATAGAGCTCCAAGATCATACAAGTAGATACCCACCATCTAAGTCTTGGTGCTATTGTTATCACACATTATTACGGAAGCTTAATTCACAACAAGAAGAACTAAACAACCCATACTAAATGACATACCTGTATAACAAGATGCAGAGCCACACCCCACAGTCGTCAAACAAACCACCCTGCTTGGGAACATTTTCATCATTCATAAACGTAATCCTATAGGACAGAGGATCGATTCCCTTCTGCTCAAACACACATGCTTCTTTCATCACTTCTGGAAGCCTTGTCTCTAGACAATTCCTCATTCTCAGATAAAAATCACGCGTTTCAATCTCAGGATAGCCTTGGGTATCATAGAATGTAACGTTACCAGTCCGGATGTGAAACACCGCAAGAGACCAATGTATTTCAGGTTCATTTATGGGGATAAAAACCCGTTCAACATCAGCCCATCCAAGAGGGTATTTTTCTTTGTTTGCATAAAACAAAGGCATCGATCCATTCATTAGTAGTGGTAGAAAAAAGCAGCTAACCATCGACCATTCCATATCGTCTGGTCTAGTATGCCACATGTAAGCAATCCATAGATCAATGTGCTGTAAAAAAAAAAAAAAAAAAAAAAAAAAAAAAAAAAAAAAGCAAAAAGGATAAATAAAAATAATCAGTAAGTTATATAAAACAACGCGCTTTTGATTGTCTCTACCTCCCAACGGATTTCAAAGAAAGTGTTTTTATTCAACATCAGCATACTTACGGATCAAGAAAGGTAAAAAATAAAAGGTGTGGCCTTATCATAGAAAAACATACTTCAAGTTTATCTCAGTCAACACGGTTTGTACAGAGACTAAAATGCCTAAAGTGATTAAAGTGTACACCGAAAAATATGGATTCTGATTACAAATATGCACTTTGTCTAATATAAAACTCACTTGAAATCTGTTGGCAAGTACAGACAACCAAAAGCACATTTTATATAAAACTGAGTAAAGTAAATAAAAGATTTTTTTACTTTACCTCGTCACGCAGCCATCCTTTGCGTTTATCGTCAAGGCCGATTAGAGAATCCCAGAAATAACGATCCACAACTATTTCACCGCACCAAGGAAACTTACAATTACGCCACCCATCCCTAGTGAGAAAACGATCAATTTCGTAGCAAACATAAATTCTGTCGATGTTTTGATATGGTCGATGAAGAACCTGTAATCATAAATGGCCATTACCAAAAACATTACAAAATAATAAAAACAATAAGGTACACTAACATGCTTATATTAATATAGAGGATCTTAAAGTAACTGTTAGGTTCAAGGTACACTAACGTGCTTATATTAATAACCCTGAGCCCAACTCTACAAGGTTAAGAAAACTAAAGCCTAGAGACGAAAGGCAAGGTTTTTTAAACGTAATGGCTGTCTAAACTACATAATTAACCCTGAGCTCAGCTATTTTTTTTTTGTCCTTTTCACATTCCGCAAATCAATCTTTCTATTATGAGTAAGAAAATAAGATAGCTGATCCAATTAGCTTGACTCCAAAAGGCCATTCAATGGAAAAGGATGATAGTCATAGGTTTTAGCAATAACTTATGTTGGTTGCATATGTCTGATCATTTTATTTTAAGTTACAAGTCAATCATTTTATTTTAAAAGTTTAAACACCTACACATTTTTTTAAAACTTTCTTCCAAACAGACATTAATTTGACAAGAAAAGCTAGCATATGGTCTTAAAATTTTTATAGGTTCACGTAGGGCCTGTGATTATAAGAATCATGCAACCCCTACCTCATTTTAACATACGCTGTGGCCTGTGATTAAACTACATAATTAAGCTACATAATTAAGCTTATATTGTGGAAAATTAAAGTTCACAAAATTTTTCAAAAGATTTTACAAGATTGTGTGTACCGCCGATGCACTAAGTCTTCGCGACAAGCTCACAAGCTGTCAAAACAGTTGCCCGTGTAGTTTGAACCTGATCGGGAGTACAGACTACCTCCGCCGTGTCTTAATCACAAGCAGGATGAATAATCTGAGGCCCGATATCTTAGCCCAACTCTACAGGGTTAAGTAAATCGACTATCTATGGTTCAAGGTCGCCCGGAATCACCAGTCCATCCGTTTACCCTAGTTGTTTCCCATAGAATAGCCGATTACCACCGGTCCGATACAACACTTGGATCTTATGCAAAGACAAAAGCAAAGGTTTCCAACTCTCGCACTTGAAAATTGTTTTGGTAAAATTGTGTGAACTTTGATTTTCCAAAAACACTTTGGTCACCCTAAATTAAACGTTGTGCCACCAAAACTGAAACAATAACCTAAACGACAATTATTAAACTCCAACCCCTAAGCGCTTTTACAAGTCAATTAAAATAATCAAACACTCTAACGCTAGCAAGTAACCTTTCTAATACACTATCCATATCAACAGAGATAACTAAAAACTCTACTGCTATATATAAAACTATTAAACTCGATAAATAGCTAAAAATAGTTAAAACAATTGGACTAGATTAAAAATATTTTATAATACAGAAATTAAACATCTTACCTCTACCCAAGGTCTGACTTCCCGTAACATTCCAACCATAATCGGATCAAGAATGTTCTTTCGATTTCTCAATTCATCTATGCTAGGAACTGTTGAAGGTTTTACTTCAATAAACGGCGGCCTAATAACTTCTTCATACCTCCTCTTCTGTATCCCGTAACGCTCATGAGGAAGTTTCTTGTGTGTTGAGTTTTTGAAGTTTGTTTCCTTAGGTTGACACAAATCCTCTTGCTTTTCAGCTTTTACAACATTTTGCTGTGGCAGTCCATCTTCCCCGGATGATTCAAGATAAACAAATTGCGACTGAAACATATTAATAAATTCATTGGGTTCACTGCAATACTCATCACCGAGATCAAGGTCCTGCGAATGATATCAAAAAATTTAGCCAGAAAAAATAAGAATAACAAATTCGGATTGATGTTCTGGTTTAATCCCACACGATATACAGAAAATTACCTTTTCACCATCAGGTGTGGTAACTTTGGCTTGCTGTTCTGGTTTAGAAGTATAAAACTGCATACACAAATAATTTACCACGTATTATTAGACACACATATTTACAAGTATAAAACTGTTCAAAAATAAATAAATTACCTTTTCATAAGTCTCCATGTTACTCTTGTCTTCCTGTTGTATTTTACAAGTATAAACCTGCATACCAAATTGTTTACCACATATTATTATAACATTTTAATTAAATCACAAATACATTATTAAAATGAATGAATTACCTTTCCATAATAATCTTTCTCCACTTTCTGTCTTTTACTGGTAAGTACCTGCAAATGAAAGTATTGTGGAACAAAACTAGCCTATTAGTGTATACCATGATAAGATTCTCAAAAGAAAATATCTTGGTAAAAAATTGGAAAAGGTAAAAAATTAACCTGAATTATAGTCTCGAGTTTGAATGTTCGGGCTTCCAAAGCATTGACAACAGCCTCAAGAGCAACCATATCCACATCTTTACATCTCTCCACTGAAGAATCATCTTGACTGATGTGTACTTCCTGACTCATTTTCTGCTTACCTCTCGCCACTTTCTTCCAGTAATAATCATAAGGTCCACCTTCTACAACTGGCCGCACTCTCAGGGTATACCACTTAAAAAACTCTAATGACAATGTATACCATTGAGATTGACCCTCAGCAGTGGTTGGGTAGAGAGCGAATTTTGTTGTCGATTCCTAGCAAAAATATAGAAATTAGTTTTGTATCCACCAATCAATTATAAAAAAATTATATTTACCTTAGCAAAAAGTTGGTGGAAATCATCAGATTTCCCAAATGATTTGTGTTTCGACCATGAAACTGCTCTTGGGATCACCCCTTCATCCTTGATCCACCAGAGATGACTTCTATCGGAAGTCTCAATAATCCATATCTTCAAAAAAGTAAACAAAACGATTATCAGTTACAAGGACTATAAATATAATAAATAAGCATTCTTCTAAAAAAAGTAGGCAAATAGTTGCAAGTAATAACCTTGAATGCACAAACAAATCCAGACAAGCAATAGGTCGGAACATCCTTGGATTTTGTGTTGCCCAACGTTCCACTGTCAACAGGTCGATGCTTCGAAGTAACATTTCTGATTGAATCATACAGCTGCCTCCAAACGTGTTCTCCCCACGGGAATGCATTCCATTCTTCAAGATCCTCGACCATCCTCAGTAACGTATCATCAATGACAGACACCAAATCCTTACCCATGAATATAACCTCTAGGGTTAGCAACAGACACACCCTTACGGCATCTTCATCCGACAGATTTAACAAAACAGCTTCATCTTCAATAACAGATAGAAGATCGATGTTTTTCACATACTGGCCAACCTTATCCGGAAAAACACGATCACGAAAAGGGATATCACCACTTCTCCATTTACGAAAGCTGAGAAGACCAAATCTAAATCCAGTTATCAAGCAGAATTCGCGTCGACCAAAGCACTTGTTATGTCCATTCACACAATATACAATTGGAAGATCATAGCTATCATCATATTGGTGGACCTGTTTCTGAAGCATATACTGCACCAGAGATTCTTCATTATCAACATAGGTAAGATCCAACCACGGTCCAAAACATGTGGCCTTAAACATTGACTGTCGTGGCTGATCTAAACTATTTTTCATGAGTAAGAAGTAACGCAATTTACTTCTCACGATAAGTGTTGAATCATAGTCCTATAAAAAAGAAATATTGTACAACATGTTAGCTTAAGACTTACAGTTAACAAAAGCTTGAAAACATTTTAAACAATAAAAAACATAAGCACTATAATAATAACTAAAAAATGAGCGGTCAAGTAAGGAAAACCCTTAAGTAAGCTACTTAGCAATCCCTTAAGAACTTAAAACTAAGCATTAAGCTTAAGTATAATAAAAAAAGACATAATAACAACCACTATAAGCACTAGTTAACTTGAAAGCTTATAAGTACAAGGTGGATGTTTGATACATTTCAAAAGTACTAATTAAGCACTAAAATGATACTTGGATAATGAAAACCCTTATTACAACCTAATGAACCTGAAAACCATCACAAACTTGTCAATAAGCAGTAGCACTTATTGTCACTTTATTCCGAATCATCCTGTAATTTATGTTTGTCATGTTCAAATCCTTTTTCCACATAAACATAAATTAACTCCCTATAAAGAGTGTAATTGACACTACTTAAATGCATATTGTTTGAATAAGCACTTTTCTGACATAATAACTTAACATTAACTAATGACATAATCCATATCTTTAAAAAATCCGAACAAGTATATCAATAACAAGTTTAAATACTAATGACATAATCATGAAAACTAACCATTTTGGGTTTCGATGAATGACCGAAAGATGTATACCAGATCCAAAGTATTTACGTCTCAGCTTCTTGAGTAACCATTTTTGGCGACTGGTTTGTTGATTTGTCTGCTTGATCGATCGGTTGCACGTGTGTGGGCGGTGGTGTTTGATGATGGTGTGTTGAGTGTTGCAGACCGCAGTTGTGGGCGGTGGTGGTTGGTGGGCGATGGCACGTATCCCAAAGAAAGGAAGTTAGGTTGCCGAGTATTAGTGTTAGCGATGTTTGTGATTTTTTGTTGGTAGCTGTGTGGTTGGTCGATAGATTTGGGAGATAGTGTGTAGCAATGTGTGTGGGCGGTGGTGTTTGATGATGGTGTGTAGCAAAGGAAGTTAGGTAGCTGTGGGAGTTTTTTTGAAAAAAAAAAAGAAACACTACACCAGATGAAAAAAAAAAAAAAAAAAAAAAAAAAAAAAAAAAAAAAAAATTTACAAAACCAAATCTATACAAAAGATTTGGCAATCCAAAGTACAAGATACACTGACAGCTTTTTACATTTCCAAGGACAAAAAGTACGCCGTCAGTCGAGCATCCTTGGTCGAGCGCCGTCAGTCGAGCATTGACTTTCTATAAAAGTACAAACGGTATACAGTAACTAATATAATTGCATGTACTTATGTGGGCCTGAAATATATTAATAAAATAATAAAAGAATGACACGTGTCGCAAGGTTTATAGGGTCGAGCAGTCGAGCGGTCGAGCGTGGACAAAATGGGAAAGAGGAGTTGGTTTTGGCTTCCTCTTGAAATAGGCCCAAACTTTTGGCCTAGTTTGGGAATTGTCTCTAATTTTTATTATGTTTAAAAGTAAAGAAATAGGATTTTTAGTTTTTGTGCATTAGGTGCTTGTACATTGGGTTTAAAGACTTGTAAAAATATTTAAGGAGTTTAGGAAAAATAATTTATAATAATTGTGCATATATGATTTGTACTTTATGATTTATAATAAATATAATTAGGATTTTAATAAGGATTTTGTAATTAAATGATTTCATGCATAAAAGAATTGTACATTGACTTTAAATGACTTGTACATTTATATTTTATAAAAATCTTATATAATTAAATTAGGTTTTGTAAGTTTTGTACATAAAATCATAATTACCTGAAATTAGGGTTTTAACAGAAGTTTTTATGAAATTAGGGTTTCTATGCTTTAGACATTTGTACACTAATCATATAATTTGTACTTTAGTATTTCTAGGGTTTTGCTGTTCATAATTGTTGTTATGGTAATTTAGGGTTTCATAAAACTATCATCAGTTAAGGAACATTCAGTTTTAAACGTACGTTAGCGAAATAACGTAAAGTGATAAGTGAGACCTCATAACATTTTAGGTCAAAGATGTTTACATAGTTGAATACTAAATCAGTTAAGGTTGGGTTGCAAGCACGGTTATTCGGGATGTGATCTCCGTCACATAAGATAATAGTTATAATCAAGAAAAAAAATTCTACGTGGAAAAGGATAGGTATTCTGAGAGATAGTTTATTTTAATGAGGGATTTTTTTCATAGTGGTTACATTTGGCATGCCCACGCATTAATATACTTAAGTATATTCTACCAACATTCACATTTTCCTTAATTCAATAATACTCCCATATTATTGATCGACAACGGACTATTTAAACATGCAAATATAGGATACAATATTATAAATGAGAATAAACGTAACCAAAACTTTATTTCATTAAGATAACATTGTTTACATATCCTTTATCCAAATACTAACCACAGATTTACATGAAACTACTAGCTAAACGAAGACCAATGCCATCAGCATGTTGAGTAAACTTTTCCTTAGGTAAAGCCTTCGTAAAAGGATCAGCCAGATTGTCATATGTGTGAACTTTGAGTAAATTGATTTCACCTAATTCGACTTGCTCTCGAACATAGTGATATCTCCTAGGAAAGTATCTGGCGCCCTTCATGACTCCAGGTTCATTGGCGAATGTGATTGCGGCAGAATTGTCACAATACACATTGATAGGTAATTCAATTGACGGCATAACTCCAAGATCCGAAATGAATTTCCTTATCCAAACAGCTTCCATTGCAGCTTCCGATGCAGCAATATACTCAGATTCTGTTGCAGACATCGCTATCGTACTCTGCTTCTTGCTCTTCCAATTTACAGCTCCTCCATTAATGACAAAGACATAACCCGTCTGAGACTTTGTATCATCTTTATTAGTTTGCCAGGACGCATCGCAGAAACCTGTAACACCAAGCTCTGCATCTGGATTTCCCCCGTACACTAAAAACATCTCTCTTGTATTCCTCAAATACTTAAGAATGTTTTTGACAACATGCCAGTGAGCTTCACCGGGATTGTCTTGATATCGACTGGTCAAATTTTGTGCAAACGCCACATCTGGCCTTGTGCATCTTACTGCGTACATGATAGATCCTATTGCCGAAGCATATGGAACTTTCTTCATGTGTGCTATCTCTTTAGGAGTGGATGCACATAGTTTGCTACTTAAGCCATTTTCTACTTGCATTGGCAAATATCCCTTCTTGGAATTTTGCATATTGAATCTCTTCAATATCTTGTCAATGTAAGCACTTTGGCTTAATCCAATCAGCCGCTTAGATCTGTCTCTATAGATCTTGATTCCAAGGATGTAAGCAGCTTCTCCCATATCCTTCATAGAAAAACATTTACCAAGATAAGACTTAACTTCATTAAGACTTGGTATATGATTTCCCATGATCAATATGTCATCGACATATAAGATAAGAAAAGTAGTGCTACTCCCACTAACTTTGTGGTATACACATGGCTCATCGAAATTCTGAGTAAATCCAAACTTCTTGATTTCCTCATCAAATTTCTTATTCCATTGCCTTGATGCTTGCTTCAATCCATAAATGGATCTTTGAAGCTTGCATACACGCTCAGAAAATTGTGGATTCTCAAACCCCTTAGGTTGCGCCATATAGATGTCTTCATCTAGGCGACCATTTAGAAAGGCGGTTTTGACATCCATCTGCCAAATCTCATAGTCATAGTAAGAAGCTATGGCTATAAGAATCCTAATAGCTCTAATGTCAGCTATAGGAGAAAAGGTCTCCTCATAGTCAACACCATATGTATGGGTAAAGCCTTTAGCCACCAAACGAGCTTTGTAGGTGTGTACATTGCCATCCATGTCCGTTTTCTTTTTGAAGAGCCACTTGCTCCCAACTACCTTAGCTTTGGGAGGAAGGTCTACTTCAATCCAGACTTTGTTGTGGATTGCATTTCCCCATTCATAGAAATCTGCCATTTATCCTTCTCAAGACTATTAATGGTAGCTCTATAACTAGTTGGTTCATCAAGATCCCCTAGTATAGTTTCCTCACACTCTACATTTAAACATAGACGTTCAGGAGCTTTTACAGATCTTGTAGATCTGCGAATGGGAACCACATCAACTTCAGGTGGAGGACCTAAACTTTCAGGTTCCACAAGAAATGTGTTAGTGTTCTTAGAAGGTGACGTATCTTCTTGATCATTTTCAAGATCATAAACTCTCCCACTGAATTCTTGGGATATAAGATTATCCTCAAGGAAATCGCCATACCTAGCCACGATGACTTTTTTTTTGGTGGGAAGTAAAAGTAGTAACCCTTTGTTTCCTTAGGGTATCCTATGAAGATACACTTAACAGATACCTATTGGAGTTTATCTGGTGAGTCACGATTAATAAACGCCTCACAACCCCAGATCTTTAAGTAAGAAAAGTTGGGAGCTTTTCCAGTCCATACTTCATATGGAGTCTTATCAACCTTCTTAGTTGGAATCCTATTCAACACGTGAACAGCAGTTTCAAGAGCATAATCCCAAAAGGATAAGGGAAGAGTCGTCAGATTAAACATAGATCGTACCATATCAAGCAATGTACGATTTCTCCTTTCAGATACACCATTTTGTTGTGGAGTATAAAGAGATGTGAGTTGCTGGACAATTCCACACTCAGCTAGATAATCTTTAAACTCTTGGCTTAAATATTCACCACCTCGATCGGATCGAAGAGCCTTAATCTTCTTACCGAGTTGTAATTCTACTTCATTTTTAAAGACCTTGAATGTCTCAAAGACTTCATGTTTATGTTTAATTAAATAAACATAACCATAACGACTATAGTCATCCGTAAAGGTCAAGAAGTAGCTAGCACCGTGTTTTGACACGTGTTTAAGTGGACCACACACATTAGTGTGTACTAATCCAAGTAGATCCGTATCCCTTTCCACTTGATGTTAAAAAGGTTTCCTTGTCATCTTCCCAGATATGCAAGATTCGCATTTATCAAATGAATCATCATTGATATTTTGTAAAAGCCCATCATGTTGCAGTTTTTCCATGCGTTTCTTGCCAATATGAGCAAGACGACAGTGCCAAAGTTAAGACGAATTTAAGTTCGACTTGATTCTCTTATTGCTAATGCTATACATAGAATTATTTCCATTGGATACATGATTATCCATGTCAATTTCAAACACACCATTTATTGGAATTGCATTAAAGTAAAAAACACTATTTAAAGAAACCGAAATTCCATTATTATTAAATGTGTGATCAAAACCATTATCCAACAATAAAGAAACTGAAATAACACCTCTAATAATAGACGATGCATAATGACAATTGTTCAATACTAGAATTAAACCCGAAGGTAAAACTAAATCAAATGTCCCTATGGCTTCAACTTCTGCACGTATGCCATTGCCCACGTACAAGTAGCATTCTCTATAGTTCAGCTTCTTTGCTCCTCTAAGCCACTGTAATATGTTACAAATGTGAGTACCACATCCAGTATCATATCTGCACGAATTATGCTTACGAGAAAAAGAGAATAATTCAATCATAAAAATACCTGAAGTGCTCGCGACAGTTGCAGCCTTCTTATTTTTATTTGTACGACACTCCTCCAGCAGCAATGGACAGTCTCTCTTCCAATGTCCAGGAGTGTTGCAGTGGTGACAAGCAGCCAAATCCTTCTTGGGATAATCCTTCTTGTGAGGAGGATTCTGCTTTTTAGGCTTCTGCTGATAGGTCACAATCTGCATGCCCTTGTCAGCTTTAGCTTTCCCCTTCTTGTTCGCGTGTTGCGGTTTGTTGGGCTTAGTAATCCTACCACCTCTTATTGCCATCACAGCAGGTGTAGGTGCCTTCTTTGAGAGTCCTTTCTCAAAGTCAATAAGCATTGCATGTAAATCACTTATTGTCTTCCCCGTGCAATGCATATTAAAGTTGCGCACAAATGCACCAAACAACTCCTCATTGAGGGATCGATTGATGAGGCCAACTTGTACATCTTGCACATAACCACATCCGAGTGCATCCAATTGGTCCAAATAACCTTTCATCTCCAATACGTGGGCACTCACGGGTTTATTAGCATCCTGCTTACACTTGGTCAGAGAATCTAACAAGTCATGTAACTCTGCCATAGGTGGTTTCTCAAACATACGTTTGAGCTCATTGATCATGTCCATATGTCCAAACAACTCAATTTTCTTTTTCAATTGAGTGTCCATTCCAGATAACATGAGACAAACCACATCATTGTGCTTGTCATAATCATTGTTGTACTCTTCAAGTTCAGCATTTGAAGCAGTAGCAACGGGAGCTGTAGGAAGAGGCTTACTAAGATATTCACTTCGTTTGGCCATTCTAAGAACAATCCTCAAAGAACAGTACCAATCATTGAAATTCTTTGAACTAGTCAACTTTTCTCTTTCAATCATTTGCTTGAAAGCAGAACTCATGTTGTTCATGTTGTTGACGGGTTGGTGCATTTCTATAGAAAAAGTTCAAAAGTTAGTACTTTCGATAATTAAACTTTTCAAGAAAATTAAACACCCATGGTAAATAACATTTAACCATTTAATTTTCACTGAAAACTAGGATCCATGGTTCTGATGTAGGAATGCGAACAATCCTTCCTGCATCATTCGTTGGTGGACCACGGTATATGTACAGCCAATATCTTGATGCACTTGCAATTTGCCGAGTTCATGGAAACCCTTCTTTCTTCATCTCGTTTACGTGCAACGTTAGATGGCCAGAGATTATACAATATATGGAACAGTTCCCGGACGTCACCGTTGCTGATAGGCCAGATGTTGTTGACCATGTTTTGGAACAGAAAATCCACCTTCTGATTGCGTATCTCCGTGACGGGAGGCCCTTTGGATCAGTTGCAGCGAGTAAGTTCTAATTTTTATTAGCATATACCTGATCTTTTACATTATACCTAACTTACTTTTTCGCTTAACTTTCCAGTTTTGTACATGATCGAATTTCAAAAAGTGGGCCACCGCATTGTCATTTGTTGTTGTGGATACAAGAGCCTTCGAGGGTGCGTACAAATGCGGATATCGATCGATATATATCCGCTGAGCTACCTGCTAGGGACATTGATCCGGAAGGTTATCAGATTGTTAGCGATCTTATGATGCACGGCCCGTGTGGTGTGGCTAATAGATCGGCACCATGTATGAAGGGGACTGATGCATGCACAAAAGGGTTTCCTAAACCATATGCCAATGCCACATCCATTGACAAAAGCGGGTACGTGCATTACCGTAGGCGTCCTTGGGGATATGTGACTACCATCCAAAATGTTGAGCTAGATAATGGCTATGTTGTACCATATAACATGCTGCTTCTTAGAAGGTTTTACGCACACATCAATGTAGAATATTATGAATGGACAATGCTGATTGAGTATTTATTCAAATATATTTCAAAAGGTATGGATTGGATAGTCACACAGATAACAAGATCTGTTGGAGACACGCCTTCGACTAGCCAAGAACCTGCAATCAGAATTGACGAAATAAAGAATTACCTAGATGCAAGATACATAGGCCCACACGAAGCCTGTTGGCGGTTGCTGGGATTTGATATTCACCACAGGGATCCGGCTGTGCAGATACTAGTTGTTCATCTTGAGAATATGCAACGTGTAACTTTCAAAACAAACGAAAGTTTAGAATCTGTTGTCGAAAATTCGAGTAACAAGAAAACCACCCTTACGCAATGGTTAGATTTTATTGCTCGGTCTACACTTGGTCACCACCTAACATATCTAGACTTTCCTTCCGAATTCGTTTGGAATGGTCCTCAAAAATGTTGGTCGCCTAGACAAAACCTTAACAAGCCGTCAATTGGTAGGTTAGCGTATATACATCTCAGCGCTGGTGATTTGTTTTACCAAAGGCTTTTACTCTACCATCAGAAGGGATGTGCATCGTTTCCGGCTATACGTACAGTTGAGGGTCGAGTTTATCCAACTAACAGAGCAGCGTGTGAAGCAATGGGTTTATTAGCAGGTGACGAAGAATGGTCACTTGCTCTTTTAGAAGCAGCCTTAACGGCTACAACATCAGAAATACGACAACTGTTCTGTCAAGTTCTCATCTTTTGTGATGTTACTAATCCAATATCTCTTTGGAATAAACACTGGAGGCTTATGAGTGATGATATACCCATAATGTTGTCGCATCTGTTGCACATGCCTGAAGTTAACTTGACTGATGAAGAACTGCAAAATGGGATTCTGTATGAGTTAGAAGGTATTCTTATGTTTCATGGAAAATCGGTTACAGACTTTAGTATGCATCTCCCTGTGCGGCGCCTGCTCGCGACAGTTGCAACCTTCTTATTTTTATTTGCACGACACTCCTCCAACAGCAATGGACAGTCTCTCTTCCAATGTCCAGGAGTGTTGCAGTGGTGACAAGCAGCCAAATCCTTCTTGGGATAATCCTTCTTGTGAGGAGGATTCTGCTTCTTAGGCTTCTGCTGATAGGTCACAATCTGCTTGCCCTTGTCAGCTTTAGCTTTCCCCTTCTTGTTCGCGTGTTGCGGTTTGTTGGGCTTAGTAATCCTACCACCTCTTATCGCCATCACAGCAGGTGTAGGTGCCTTCTTTGAGAGTCCTTTCTCAATGTCAATAAGCATTGCATGTAAATCACTTATTTTCTTCCCCATGCAATGCATATTAAAGTTGCGCACAAACTCACCAAACAACTCCTCATTGAGGGATCGATTGATGAGGCCAACTTGTACATCTTGCACATAACCACATCCGAGTGCATCCAATTGGTCCAAATAACCTTTCATCTCCAATACGTGGGCACTCACGGGTTTATTAGCATCCTGCTTACACTTGGCCAGATAATCTAACAAGTCATGTAACTCTGCCATAGGTGGTTTCTCAAACATATGTTAGAAACAAAGCTGGACGATATTTACGTGAATTGGAAATAGACAACTAGTATGCATAAAGTGCAAGGACTAATAATGTAATACTCTAATAGTTGTCTTTTTAGGCATTTAAATACCCCACAAGTATTCACTTGTGGGGTGTGGCTGTGAACTTCTATCCAAAGCAATAATATCCAAAGTTCAACTTTCCCCACCTTCTCTCTACTCTCTCACTAAAATAACTATGGTTCGATCATACTTTCATCAACCTCGACCACCGGAAGGTGTTAAAACACGATTCTTGGTCATTACAATTGGTATCAGAGCATGTCAGTGCATAACCCGTTTTTCAAAGAAAGGAAAGTGCTTAGTCAAAATCTTTCGAGCACTTATCCTAAAATCAATGGCTTTTGTTCAAATCAGTTCAAAACCCGCGCTTCATTAATGGTTTTCGTATACTTCAGTACGAAACCCGAGCTTCAAAGAAAGGAAAGTGCTTCATCGAAAAATTTCGAGCACTTATCCAAATATCAATGGCTTGTAAGTATTTCAGCTTACAACCCGGGCTTTAACGTTTTGGCTTATGCGCACATAACAGTGCATAACCCGTTTTTCAAAGAAAGGACCCTGTTGTACGTTTAAATTGCAACAATCCTAAAAGAAAAGAAGTTTTCATGCAAAGTCTATCAAACCAAACTTCTTCCTCTTAAGCAAAATTTTATTCAAAATTCATCAAAAGGTTTTCAAATATTTTCAAAAATTTTGCTTAAGATTTTTCAAATCGTTACTCCCCACTTGCTCTAAAGTTTTCCAAAATGTAAAAACCAATGCAAGTTTTGAGGGGGAGTATTCCAAAAAGAAATTTTGTTCCAAAAAGTTCATGCAAATCAGTTTCTCCCTATTAGCTTTCAAAAAACAATGATTTTAATCAAACGGTATCAAAAATACCATCGAAATGCTATTTTTGAGGGGGAGAAATGTGATTAAAATGTGATCATGGTTCGAATCTCAAAGGAGCTCATAAGAAAGACTCAGGTTTAACCCTCGAATTGACGAAGCTTAAATGTCAGTAATCGAAAAGACTAGTCCGGGACGGGTAATAATTTCAAGCTGGTTTTCCAGTGATGTAAGCGTGTCTCGCAAAGGACTTGTCTGAGTAGAATGTACCAATTCGAGAGATGATCATTGAATATGACCGGGACGGGTAATAATTTCAAGCTAGTCTAACTAGTGATGTAAGCGTGTCTCGCGAAGGTCATATTCATCGAAAATCGATCATTTCAAATGTGCGAGCTCTACCCAACATGTGCTATTTATTTCAAAAAATGCATGAGCACATGTGAAGGGGGAGTATTTCAGAAAATGCAAAACTCTTGAAGTGTTAACCAAAAATGTGTTTTATACATAAACGCTTTGAGAGATTTTCACAAAAGGTTTTATGGCAAGTGATCAACAAATCTAGGATAATCATGGTGTAATAAGGTGATTATGGGTAGGCAATGTCTAATGATCCGCCAGAACCGGAGGGATCTACCCAAGGACAATTCCAATAGTTTAGAATTAGAAGTCCTTAGGTATGATTGAAAAAAGGAGTAAATGAGAAAGGAGAATGAAGGGGTTGAAGAATGAAAAAGAAAAGTTTTTGTAAGGGTGAAAAGAAATAGCCCTCCATGAAAACTTAGGAAAGAAACCGGGTCAATACATATGCTATCGGTACTCACTAAGGTGATACTGATATTGAAGACAAGACGTCATGGACCCAGTGACGCGGTGCACAAACCCCTCCTAGCCACTCAGATATCTCTTAAAAGATATTTGTCTCATTTCTCACGGAGATCAATGCATAATCTATCGACCTCTCACTCCGAGATGTGTTGATATTGAAAAGGTGGCACTCTGCTCCTCGCCTCCGATTACTAAAACCAAAACGCACATAATTGAGTCTAGAGACATGAGATTCATCAAAGATCTCTTAGGTACACTTTCAATAAAATACACTTGTGTTCACCAAAAAGAACATAAGTTGTAAGTGTCATAATGAGATCTGAACCTAGGAAGAGCTGGACGATTTATTGCTAACTGTTTTATGCAGGTACTGAAGAAAGTCCATCGATCATCGTATGTCTCAACATCTACATTGGAAGAATAGACGCTGTAAATACATGAAGATGTTGATCAAGGCAAAGATCAATCCAAAAGGCGATATGATAAAGATCACAATGCATGAAGGAACAAAGAATAACAAAGTTCAAGACCCAGAAGTCTAAAGATCTAAACACATGGTGCATCTTTTGAATGACCATCCCTTAGGGGGAGATTGTTAGCTTTAATTTTAGTGTTTAAAGTGATGGTCATTCACATTGGGTTGAACTTTGTATAAAAGGGTTAGCTAGTCATGTAAAGTGGGCTTTTGGTCATGAATCATGTAAAGCTTATATGTAAAACAAGCCCTTGAGCCAAAGCCCACACAAAAGCCCACTAGGGTAGAATCCCTTGTAATATTTAAAGCACATTATCTCTTCATTTGAAGAGTGGTTCACAGTGTGTTGTGTGTGCTAAATAAGAGAAAAACTTTAACTTCCAAAAAAAAAATAATAAATAAAAAAATAATAATAATAACCCAATTAGGTCATTACAGTGATTCTGCAAGTAAGTCAAGCAAGCTGAGAAAGATTCGAGAAGATCAAGAGCTGTGAAGACATCCTCAAAAGGAGACTGCTCTACTTCAGCATTGCTTTTATCATTGTTATGTAATTGTTAGGAATCATTGTAACCAATTCACGTATATCTCAAGCTGGAGGGAGATTGTTAGAAATGAAGCTGGACGATATTTACGTGAATTGGATGTAGACAACTAGATTGCATATAGTGCAAGGACTATTAATGTAATATTGTCATAGTTGTCTTTTTAGGCATATAAATACCCTTCAAGTTATCACTTGAAGGGTGTGGCTGTGAACTTCTATCCAAAGCAATAATATCCAAAGTTCAACTTTCCCCACCTTCTCTCTACTCTCTCACTAAAATAACTATGGTTCGATCATACTTTCATCAACCTCGACCACCGGAAGGTGTTAAAACACGATTCTTGGTCTTTACAATTGGTATCAGAGCTAACCGGGGGCGAATCGTGGTGTGTTTTAAGGTAAAAATGTGATTTTGTGGTGTGTTCTTGACTGTTA
Organism: Artemisia tridentata subsp. tridentata; assembly: GCA_021014915.2. NCBI lineage: Eukaryota > Viridiplantae > Streptophyta > Magnoliopsida > Asterales > Asteraceae > Artemisia > Artemisia tridentata. The sequence continues at coordinate 425,006,035 of CP139506.1, forward strand.
CTGTTCATCAGTAGCAGTTTTGATGCTTTGTGTTCGATGTTTGTGTTGTTTATCTTGAAATCGTACACAAAATAAAGATCAAAGGTTGTGTTTGTTTGGTGTTCTAGCGAAGTAGCTGTGAATTTTACTTGTTCTTCACTTTAAACTTGGTTTGTTCTTTGTTCCATAGATCGACTAGAATCATACAACTTTTATAAGTTTTATGTTTTTAGTTGTTTATGTGAATTATTGAGTTGATCAATGTCAGTGAAAGTAAGTAGAAGTTGTCAGGAAGCATGTGCAAGCTAGTGGGTTTGTATGAGATAAGTGCAAAAAGTCAAAAAGTGGTTGAAAAAGGCGAAATTATCGCATTTGGCCCTAACAGCGACGCTTATCGCAATTCAATGAAAATTGCGTTTTATCGCAATTGTCTGCTTTCTATCGCAGTTGACTGAAACTAGCGAATTATCGCAATTGGGAATTCTTATCGCAATTGGACGCCAATAGGTCTTATCGCAATTCACAACTAAGACCTTATCGCAGTTGACAACTCTGAAAAATTATCGCAATTGCAACAGCGATAATTATCGCAATTGGCCATTTTAAGGCTTATCGCAGTTGGCTTGTCATAGCATCATCCGACATCTTTCCACCAATTGCGATATCGGACGACTCTACAACTGCAATATCGGACAACCTTTGGCAAGAAAAAAAAAAAAAAAAAAAAAAAAAAAAAAAGAGTTTTTTGGCGGGAAAATTTGAGTAAAATTTATTTTTCACAGGAGACTTTACGGTCCATTTTTACGCGAGATTCAAATTCTGGTACAAGAGTGAAAATTTTGGCCTAAAATTCAAATTTTTTGGCCAAAATTCGAATTTTTCGGGGAATTTTTGGCGTAAAAATTTCTTAAACTCAAATTTTTCCAGCATCATTATAATGTCATTTTATGGCATATTTCACACCAAAATCACAAATAATATTTTTGGCCTACACCTTCAACATCACCGCGTATAGCCGAAAAGATCCGGAACAAGAATCGCAATCAAATGACAATGGCTAAACTATCAACTGTGACTACAAGGATGATTCATTATTACTTATTTGAAGTTGAAGTGGAATTTCACGGGTGCGTGTACTTAGTATCTTGAAGATATCGGGGTTGGTTGGATGCATGATTCTTCGAGATCCTTGTTTGAGCGTTTATAGTATAGTGATTAAGTCTTGGGTTATCTAGTTTTCATAGGTCAAGGGGAGGATGGACGAAGACCTAGTTAACTATCACTTAAAGGAGATACATTGTAGTACTCAGTGTCACACAAAGATGTGGATAATTCAAGAGAGGTTCATATACAGTTAAGGAAGGATGGATGGGTATATGAAACGACCTATATGCTTTAAGGAGTTACGTTGTAGTGCTCAGTATAGGTTCTTAGTCACACGATCGTGCAAGTTTAAGTCACAAGTCTGGGTTATTTTACTTCAGTCTCAAGTTCGTCATAGTGGGTTTATCCATCAGCAGTCACTACCAAAAGCCGTTGATTTGATACAAGAGGTTTGAGAAGAGATTGATCCTAAGAGAATCGTAGAGAGAATAGTTATCAACATCCACTCATGGGGTATTGATTTGAATGTTGCTTCTAGTTGATATATCTATGTACACATATGTAGGATGAGTCCGAAAGATCGTCATCATCCTGGAGGGAGAAATGTATGAAATGTGTACATCTGGGCTGTTTATGAAGAACTGGAAAGCATTCTAAGTGAGATGAAGATGTCGATATGATGCTCCCCAAAGAAACCTGTGAAGAAGTTACAAGTCATCAGTCTATAATCCATTTTCCGCTGTGCAAGAGACTGAAGACAATTTGGCAAGATTTCAGAGAAACTTCTTCTACAAGCATCAAGGCTATATCAAACGGGTTGTCATTTTGGGAGGGAGCATGTAAAAGAAAATGCCTCACTAATTGGGAGGGAGTAATAACCCAATTAGGTCATTACAGTGATTCTGCAAGTAAGTCAAGTAAGCTGAGAAAGATTCGAGAAGATCAAGAGCTGTGAAGACATCCTCAAAAGGAGACTGCTCTACTTCAGCATTGCTTTTATCATTGTTATGTAATTGTTAGGAATCATTGTAACCAATTCACGTATATCTCCAGCTGGAGGGAGATTGTTAGAAACAAAGCTGGACGATATTTACGTGAATTGGAAATAGACAACTAGTATGCATAAAGTGCAAGGACTAATAATGTAATACTCTAATAGTTGTCTTTTTAGGCATTTAAATACCCCACAAGTATTCACTTGTGGGGTGTGGCTGTGAACTTCTATCCAAAGCAATAATATCCAAAGTTCAACTTTCCCCACCTTCTCTCTACTCTCTCACTAAAATAACTATGGTTCGATCATACTTTCATCAACCTCGACCACCGGAAGGTGTTAAAACACGATTCTTGGTCATTACATTCTCAAACATACGTTTGAGCTCATTGATCATGTCCATAGGTCCAAACAACTCAAATTGCTTTTTCAATTGAGCGTCCATTCCAGATAACATGAGACAAGCCACATCATTGTGCTTGTCATAATCATTGTTGTACTCTTCAAGTTCAGCATTTGAAGCAGTAGCAGCAGGAGCTGTAGGAAGAGGCTTACTAAGATATTCACTTCTTTTGGCCATTCTAAGAACAATCCTCAAAGAACAGTACCAATCATTGAAATTCTTTGAACCACTCAACTTTTCTCTTTCAATCATTTGCTTGAAAGCAGAACTCATGGTGTTCATGTTGTTGTCGGGTTGGGCCATTTCTACAGAAAAGTTCAAAAGTTAGTACTTTCGATAATTAAACTTTTCAAGAAAATTAAACACCCATGGTAAATAACATTTAACCATTTAATTTTCATTGAAAACTAGGATCCAAATTGACATCGTTTCATCACATCAGCTTTGGCTGCTAGCAATGAAAGTACTCAATAAGGTACGGGTCTATCCCATTTACCAATATTTAATTGCAACTCCTAGAGACATGGGACTTACATATTTTGCCAACCTCAGTTGCAAATGTAAGCATGCTTCATCCCCAAATCTTTATGCCTTGACGCCGTTTCATTACATCAGCTTTGGCTGCTAGTTGAAAGTGCTCAATTAAGTTAACCAACTTAAGAAACTGCAAATTGACGTCGTTTAATGACATCAGCTTTGGCTGTTAGCAATGAAAGTACTTAATTTACCCATTGATTACCATCTTTTTGATCATCACATCAGCTTTGGCTGCTAGTGATGAAATGATCTAATCTCAGGTGTTTCCGTTTCCTTGGATGACATATAGCTTAAATTTTAAGGGTATTTTTAGTTTCATGTGTGTAATCAAAATATGTACAAAGATGTCATGCATTCATCTTGTATCATATGTTTCAAAAACTGTTTACTCATTCGTTACATTAATAAGCTCAAATCATCAAAGTTTTAATTGATGGCGTTGAGTAACTTACAACATTGCCTTAAGATGCTTCGTACGTTATCATGGTTGTACTTGGTAAGTCTAATATTGACGCGCAGGCGAGCGGAGAGACAAAGGGAGTCTCTTTAAGGCCATAATTTAATGCGAAACCAACCTTATACCCACTTTATAGTTTGTCAATATTAGGTCCGCCTTTCGACCACTTTTGTACAGTCGCATCAATCAACTAAACTTATGATTTTCTTGCTTAAAACAATGTTACACCATTATTAAGTCAAGTTTATTTTTTCTTTTGAAAAATTACCCTTTGTTTACAATCATGTCTACAACATATTTAAAGAAATGCGCAATTAAAAAAAATAAACAACTAAAATAATGGACATGCTAATAAAATCAATTAATATGTATATATTGATCATAGGACTCCTATTGGTTTTCGAGCTACGTACCAATGGACCACATACACCAATTACTTGGTTGCGTAAGTCTCATGATTAATATATACAAAACACACATAATTGATTACATACACGATTTTATGGGGTCTTCCCCAATTTAAGGTCTTCACTAATGACCTAATTAATAAATTTTAGTAATTCTATCAATTTAATTACTAAAACCCTAATTAATTTAATCGCATATAAATAGCATGTAGAATATGTAACAATTTATCAACACTTTTCCATGACAAAACATGCATGTTTTTGTCATGGATTCCCCATATTGCACTTATTATCATGTAACACATATAATCAAGTCAATATTGTACGCATATACTATTAATGACGACACCATGTACTCGTTAATTATCACATAAAAGTTTACATGCAATCCTAGGGTTTTTACAAGTTTTATCAAAAACTAAAACCCTAAAAAATAAATATGGGTAATCGACCCATAATTAAAAAAACAATCAGGGTTTGCAAAATAAAAAACCCTAGAACATCTAAAGCATGTAAAGTTTCAATTTTTATGTGTTTAGTAATTAATTACAAGTATTAAACTTGGCTCTGATACCACTGTTGGAATATATGAATCATGAAACTATAAACATATAAACATATAGCATCAAGTACGCAGCAGAAAAACAAGATCTACAATACATGTAATTAATTAACTAAATTAAAAGTAATACGTACCTTTTGGTTTCTAGCAAAACAAGAAATCGGATCTCCAAGAACAAGATAAACCCTAGGTTAGGGTTTAACAATAGATCGACCACCTACGAATCGAATGGGGAAAATAACTACAAGCTAAAGTAACCTTGTCCCTCGTTCTTGTACACACGTATTACTAGCGTCTCAATGTGAAAAGCTAGGTTCAAATTCACAAACAAATCAAACACTTAAGTGTTTATGATGAACCAAAAATCCCAAGGTGTTTGGGAGTTTAGGATCGGCCAAGAAACACAAGAGGGAGGAGAAGAAGAAGTTTAAACTTGCTAGGGAATTATGATTAGTGATCTATAAATACAAGGGTTTGTATTTATAGGCTCACAAATCTTCCTCTCCAAGTTATGTTAGAAAAAAATTTCCTAATTCCCTTCCAAAACCACTATTCGGCCGACTATACAAATCAAGAGGGATTCTAGATCCTTCTTGACTTGTATTTTCATACATAGTCCCTCAAGTTAATATTTAACGACCGTTAACCAAACCCCGTTAAATACTAACGACCGTTAAGTGTTTATTCGTGAAATAAATAATAAATAATTATTCAAACATTGAGACTCATACGTAATGTGTGCAATCCCGAAGTCTCGTGTTCAAAACTGGTCATACAAATATTAATTTATATCCATTAACTCTAACATAATTATGTGCCTAATCTTATGTGGCATCATTCTATTGATCATAGTAGATGGACCCACTTCGTCACAAACAAATAAAACACTTCCACATCCCTTTAGGCATAAAATTAGGCACACATTTAGGCCCCCAATCATTTTTCTAATCATATTGACAAATTCAGCGGATACCAACCATAACAATTATTTACGTATACAGATTAACAAAAAAACACCTACAAGATAAAACTTAATGTGATTCCATATCTGCAATCCTGAAGCTATAAGATTACTAAATTAAAACATTTCACATGTAATGAATCCGGAAGGAACTATAACATGTTTTGGAGTGTCACTTGTGAGAATGTTTAACCAAAGAGATATTTCAACTCTACAAAGAATCTAAAGAGAAATATGAATTTACAGAACACCTCTATTTATTTACGAATTGTTTGTGGTTATGTAACTTGCCTACTCTAAATCTTGGCATCTTGTGTATTTTTGGTGGTTCGGGGCAGGGTAGAAGAAAAGGGTGTTTGTATAATAGTTTTGATGTTATAAAAGTTTTGACGATGAAGCAACCCCAAGACCCCACCTTCGAATGCTGGAACCTGCAACCAAACTTTGACAATATAGAAGACATTGAAATTTCTATGAGATAATATTCAAATGATGTTATGGAACAAGTAAGCACAAGACCACAGCACCCAATATTTGTACCGAAAGGGCAGCAGACTAAAGAATTTCAATGCACATTCTGCTGGCCATTTACTCCATTAATTACCCATGCCATGTTCAATGGGAAAATATAATAGTACGATACAAGGATCTAAAAAAGTCTGAAAAGTTACTCAACGCCCAAAGTTATCCGGCCTCTATATAGGAGCTGATACAAATTGAAAGAAGTAAGGTCTTCATCCTGCCTGTGTGATCTTGCAGAAGTGAATCATTGTGCATTTGCATCAAATAAACATATGAAACACCTTCTTACCTGCATTAAAAAAAACATCCTGATCAAATTTTTGGTCTATGAAGTAAACTTTGTTGAACTGATGCCGCTTTTTGGTTTCTATAGCTGAAAGGAGTATATATTTGTATGGTGTAAATATTGTGCTAAATGTGACAGAATTGTGATTAACGATTGTATAACAAACACTTACGAATAATTAGAACAGATAAATATGAACAAATGACATCATCACACAAATCAAACCATAGACAGTAAATAAGAAAGTGTGAGTGAGATAACCATGTATTGTTACACATCCATGAATTGGACCAATAGATATTAAAAACAAAGATAAAATTCTAAGCCTGTTATATCACAAGATACCAGAACAGCAGGAAAGGTGAGTGTGTCAAATTATGACAGTCAAATATTGACTGGAAGTTAACCTACTGAGATTACTCATTTTGCAATTTCAAAGCTAATGAAAGTATTTAAAAGAACATTAGCAAACAAACGTAAATACTACACACACCTTGCTATTCAAATTGCACATACGGGTATAGCGGAATAACACTATTTGGGATGTCCTTTCTTTGTTCAGCAACTGAGTAATATGCAAGCAGAGAAGGTGGTTTCTGTTGAGCAGCAACATTTGATTTATATTTAATTAACTCCATCTTCCAAAATGGTCGAACCATTGCAAAAATATCATGACCATTTTTAAAAGCATGGTAGTCCTGGACCCATAAGTACCTTAAAGATGTTACATTAACACAAAATTGGCTAAAGCCGGTTGGCTAAACTCACAACCGTACATTTCCAACTTTTGCAATTTCAGGCACCCTTTTGATAATTCAAGTAGTCCTGCTGAGGTATTTAGAAGCACACGCATCAGACACAATACAGGAAAGAAAAGAACAATAATTGCCAAACACGCAAAGACTTTATATTGAAGAAAACTTAACTCAAAACTCCAATACAATACAAAGATAAATCCCTACCCTTCACGGTATATATAGACTAACCAATACATGTTAGACTATAACTAGGATTCCTAATTAATTAATTAATTCCATAACAATTATCCATAACACATCCTATTCTAACTCAACTAGGATACCACATAGACAATTATCCACAAACTAATTAATTTGATATGCTTGCCTTGCACGCCAAGCAACTCCTCTAGTCATCCTTTCACGCTCACAGCCATAGGACGACTAGGAATTCTCCAACATTCACCCCTTGAATTTCTGAGTCGTATACGGGAGGTCTTCAACACCAAGTAGATCTCGCATCTCCTTGAACTTGATCTTTGCCAATGCCTTTGTCAATGGATCTGCACTTTGTTCTTCACGAGATACATGTTTTACTATAACCTGCTCGTTCGTGTCATCACTTCCAGAATTGTCTTCTTCACTTTCTGGGCCGGTCTCGTGAACAGGGCTGTGAACAGTAACCGAGCTGCTATTTAGACCCGTTACTGTAGCATGAACAATAACGTTGTGCAGTGGGCTGTCGTGAGCTGAGCTCCCAACCGTAGGCTGTTCCAGGTTCGTATTTTCATCAAGTTGTTGATCCAGTTCAGCCCCATGGGTGTCATTCCATTTGACAGTGAAGTTGTCTGCTTCTTTTCCTGTTTGGATTGTATCTTCTTTACCAACTTTTAGTTGAGCCTTATAAAGACGATTTGCACTACGCGGGACCTTTATAAGTAAATCTCCACAACTATCTCGCATGGTTAAGAAATCACCTCGGATACAAATATCATAACCGAATATTGTCGCTTGTCCGAGACTTATCACATTATTTCGAAGAGCAGGAATATAATAGACATCTTTCAACAATTTTTGTTCCATGTTTTTACCTTGGAACAAAATCGAGCCTTTTCCCTTTATGCTCACACACGAACCATCTCCGAACCTAACACGTCCAGTTATATTTTCATTTAATTCAGAAAAGTAAGAGTAATTACCTGTCATGTGATTACTTGCACCGTTGTCAAAGTACCATACATCGTCTTCGTCGGTATTTGGATCGCACATTGGTGGAGTGTACTTCGCTTCATTTATGAAAATCGTTTCTTGAATATGGTTCATCATAAAGAACGTACCTTCCTCATGATACACATCTTTCTCTTGCGTCTCATTAAGGTTAACTTCATGGTTTCGGTTTCGTTCAGGGCATCTTGAAGCAAAGTGTCCGTACTCATCACAACGGTAACACTTTATATGTGAGAGGTCACGTTTCTCATGTTTACCTTTTTGTTCATTATCTTCACGGTTTTTCGAGGAGTCACGTTGACCTTGGTTTTGATTGTTGCCCCTACCACGTCCTTGACCACGACCACGAGAGTATGAACTACGTCCATAGTTAGAAGAAGATTCAGTTTTAGAGAACATTAACTTACTTGAGCTGTCATTATCTTCTTCTTTAATTCTCTCTTCGTAGGCTTTCATTCTACCGACCACGTCTTTGTACCCTACTGTCTTCAAGTCCAAGACTTGCTCAAGTGAAGCCACAATGTGAATAAAATGCCTTGTAAACTTGTAAGAAACCTCTTTACAAGTTTTCGTTCTTCTATTGTTTCTCCAAGTATCGCAGCCTTTGATGAAAGCCCCGACAACTTAGAAGCGTATTCATCAATAGTCTCGGTATCACGCATCTTCAAACCTTCAAACTCGGTCATTAAAGTTTGAAGTCTCGCCTCTTTCACACGCTCCGCACCAAGATTTCTTGATTTTATAGCTTCCCACATGTATTTCGCTGATTTCAGAGTTCCTATTTGAAGTATCACGTCTTCTGGTACTGATTAGAACAGAAGTGCTTTCACCACGTTGTTCATCTTTGCATCCGTAGAACCTGGATCGATTACTTCACACACTCCATGAATACCCATGATTACTTCCATTCGCATACTCCAGATGGTGTAGTTAGTTGACGTTAACATTGGGCATTGAAACGTCAAATTTGACTCTTTTGTTGGCGGTGGTGGATGGTTAGAACCTGATGCACCTCCTGTCATCTTGGTTCTTCTTCTTGATCGAGAATAAGTTTGTAACGGGGAACTATCCAGCCCTTGATCACACGGCTAGATAAGTTTTGTTCAGTGTTCAATACTAATCACTATTCTGTGACCAGTCCTGATAAACACCAACAACCAACCACGACCAGACCTTATCAAAACCCCACGACCAGAACACTTATCTGATCAGAAAAACTGATCAGTTTATACACGCTGTTTCAACAGCCCAACTGAATTAGCACTTGTGCGACTAGAACCACCACTGACCACAGGTTGAAGTCGTCTTATTTTAGGGATCTATTAAACCCTAAATCGATGTATCAAATCTGCTAACTATGCTCGTCCAATCACAGACTCCCATACTTGGAATGAACAACTTATGGAACACTGATTAAGACCCTTTAGACGCGGCAACAATCCCCCACAATTCACAACCTGGCTCTGATGCCAATGAGGTATTTAGAAGCACACGCAGCAGACACAATACAGGAAAGAAAAGAACAATAATTGCCAAACACGCAAAGACTTTATATTGAAGAAAACTTAACTCAAAACTACAATACAATACAAAGATAAATCCCTACCCTTCACGGTATATATAGACTAACCAATACATGTTAGACTATAACTAGGATTCCTAATTAATTAATTAATTCCATAACAATTATCCATAACACATCCTATTCTAACTCAACTAGGATACCACATAGACAATTATCCATAAACTAATTAATTTGATATGCTTGCCTTGCACGCCAAGCAACTCCTCTAGTCCTCCTTTCACGCTCACAGTCATAGGACGACTAGGAATTCTCCAAAACCTGCATCAGTATCTCTACAAAAACCAAGATCCATGTCTACTGCATTTTGACCATATTTCCCAATATACCCCCAACCAACATCAGTGAGCCCTCCAGTCCGAAGGTCGATACCTAGCTTTACAAGTTTGGTGCAACCGGTTAGCAACGCACGGAGCCCATTGTCTAGTGGCAATTCACTTACCTCCTCTACTTCGTGAAACAAACCCAAATAGAAATCACAGAGTTTTTTCAAATTAGCCCCTATAAATTCCAAAGTTTCGTTTGTAATATCTTTGACAGTGACATGTAAACATTCCAATTCAAGACACCCTTTTGCCAGATCGGCCAATCCTATATGTGACACCATCCCTTCTAGCCTACCTCTCCTTATCTTAATCTTGCGCAACTTCTTGCAGAAGTGACTAGCAATTTGCAGTCCAAAGTCTCCAATGGCATAGGTCATATAGAGTTCCTTTAAGTTCAGACACTTATGAATCAAGACACAATGTTCGTCACTACCAAATCTTGAAGATATTAGGTCTAATTTGGTTAGTTGATGCTCAAAACTTCGAATAATGGGAATATCTAATGTATTCCCGTTACTCTACGTTACGCGTCGCATCTTCGGAGGAAACTTGACACCGATGTATTCCTCGCCTTCATCAATGTACGCATCACCACCAAATTCTTCTAAGTTAACACAATATCCAAATACTTCTGCAACATATTTCCGAGGACACCCCTTAAGTTTCAAAGAAACTAACGACTCACTACAGTTTTTCGCAATGAGAACAAGATCCTCATAATCATAATTATCCCAAGACGTCAAGAAGCTTATTATATGAGAGGTTAAGAGCTTATATATGAGAGGTTAAGAGCTTATTTGATTTCGGCTTATTAACTTATTTTGTCTATCATTTGGTTTATATAAGCTTATTATATCGTAATAAGCTTATATAAGCCGATAAGTATCAATATAAGCCAGAAAATTAAAGCTTGTGAAATATAAGCCGAAACTAAATTAGCTCATAAGCCCAAATATAAATTAAAGATTTAGTTGACACTTTGTTTGTACGAGGTTTTCCGCTAGGTTAATTTCGGGATAGTTTTTGACATTTTTCATGATTTCGTTAAATGTGTACAAGTAGCTAGATTTGAACACTTGACCTATTGTGATAAATAAAAAGACGTTATCAATAGGTCATGTGATAGTGGTTTTTGTTGATAAAGGACTTTAGTTTATTTAAAGTGTGAATTATATACTTAATTTAATTATTGAAATGTGATTATCCATTAACATTAACTTAAACTAATGGGTCCGGGTACCGTGGCTCAAGAGGCGAGCTGGTCTGATGTGGCATGCATTTTGGCGCTGTGAGTTCCAAGCCACGATACCCACCCAGTTTGAGCCAGTTATCTAGCGTACGCCAGTTCTCACCTTTTTCACTTTTTTTCATTTTTTTTTTCTATTAAAAAAAATGTTTTGTGTGTGAATGTTGTATTTTAATTAGGTATGGTGGGTTCCAAAAAATATATTTTAGCTTGAGTTTTAAAGTGTGTGAATGAGTTATTGACGTGACTCTAAGATGGCGAACTGGCTTAAGCTGGTACCTAGCACTCTAAAAGATAATTCCACGTACGTATCCAGTATAAACATTAAAATTAGCAAATTTCAACGAATGGGGGTGACCAGTGGTAAAGGCTTAGCCTCTTAGGACAAAAGTGCCAAGAGGTCTTGGGTTCGAACCCTGGGGAGAAAATTAATCAATCAATCGCCACGGAGGTTCACCTGCGACGACTCCGGGCTATCGTAAAGGGTAGTCGCCTTGGGATTAGTCGGCTCGAAATGTCGAGTCGAAAACCCATGTATAACCAAAAAAAAAAAAAATATAGCAAATTTCTTTTTGGTTTAACTGAAATACACACATTTATTTCTTTAAATGTTTATTCAAGTATGTGTACTCATATTATTACTCGTTTGGTGTTTGAACTTGTTATTTCGTACTAGTATGCTCATTCTAACTTCTCATAATAAAATATTTGGAAGAGTAAACTCCAAAATACATCCCTGTGGTTTACCCCATTTTGTACCATACATCACTCTCGAAAAAGTTGCAACATACACATCCCTCCGTTAGTTAAAGTCAAACACAATACATCCACGAGGACGAACGATGCAAATATTGTGTCGTTAACTTGGACACGTGGCAGTTATCTCTTTTTAAGTAAGGGTAATTATGTCTTTTTAATACACTTATTCTTTTAACCCAAATCTCAGTCAAACAAAAATCAATTTCATAAACAAAAATCAAATACAATTCATAACCAGAAATCAAACTTGGACACGTGGCAGTTATTTCTTTTTAAGTAAGGGTAATTATGTCTTTTTGATCATATGATACTCAGGTTATGTGATTATTGTCCAAGCTTAGGCTGAGGAAAGTGTGTTTGTCGATTGAAGAAAATGAGATAAGATTTGGATGAGATAAGGTCTGAAAATGAGATGGGGTTATTTGATTTGTGATATTTGATTTTTGTTTATGAAATTGATTTTTGTTTGACTGAGATTTGGGTTAAAAGAATAAGTGTATTAAAAAGACATAATTACCCTTACTTAAAAAGAGATAACTGCCACGTGTCCAAGTTAACGACACAATATTTGCACCGTTCGTCCTCGTGGATTTATTGTGTTTGACTTTTACTAACGGAGGGATGTATATGTTGCAACTTTTTCGAGAGTGATGTATGGTGCGAAATGGGATAAACCACAGGGATGTATTTTAGAGTTTACTCTATTTGGAAAAATACATGTTTACTCATATTCGACAACGTCACAACACGGGCATATTAGTAGAATAATAACAAAGTCTAGGTATTAAACGAGTATTATTCTAAGTAAATACATTGCTTAAAACTTTTATGTTAAAGGGGGATAATAGAGTACACAAGATACAATTCGAACGTTAAACAATACTAGCAGGGTACCCGCGCGATGCGGCGGCGGGTACCCTGTGATTATATTTTCTGGCAATGTGATGTTATGCGACCATATTTCTTTTAACAATTAATTTAAATAACAATAAATTTAGTTAAGACAATAGTATAATTACAACCTAGTGAGATCCAAATCTACTACCCGCATCATCACCTTTTCACCAACACTATTCCAACCCATAACTTGAACTGAATTGCGGGAACGCTATTCCTTTTAAGGGGTATGTGTTGTAACACCCGGTAAATTTTCTAAACTTATTTTCTATCCAAAATATTTATTTTTGATCTTTCATGACTTTTAAACTTCTTTGAACTTGTTTGGGATTGAAAACCGGTAAATATCTTAATAAACGTGAGCGTTATTCCTTTATCGAGCCGGCACAACCTAGAAAGCACGAAACGAATCGAATTTTCCAAATAAATTAACTTCGAGAAAGTTATGCGTATTTATACCCGTTTTTATTGGAAAAATTATTTCGAGAACAATGGCGCAAGTTTCGTAATTTTTCGAGTCCGTTTGGTACGTCAAATGGGTCCCACGATTAATATTTCAAAAGTTTCACTAAGTTAACCCTTTAACCCCTCCACCCCTATTTTTCTAGTTTTGTTTGTCCATTTTTGACCCCTCCCATTTTAATAAAACTCAATTTTTCTCTCTCTATACCTCACAATTATTAACACAAACACACACGCTTCTCCTCTCTCTCTAACCCTCGCCAGACAACCCCTCACCTTCGGTAACCGCCGGCCGGCCGCCACCTTCCATCGCCGGAAAAATTTTCAGGCGAAAACCTTAACTCCCCAAATCAATAGATCGGCCCATTTCATCCATTTCTGGAGCAGTTGATCCCCTTTGGAGCTCGTTTGATACCGAAACACCACCTCACCGCCACTGCCACACCACCACCGTCGCTCCACCGCCTCTCCACCATTTTCCCCCTCATCGGTAACACCTCACGCGCCCTCTCCTTCCATCATTTATTTTTATTCGAAACCCTAAATTTTTTTTAAAACTTTTATAACACCGATTTTTACTTTAAATCTTTTATAAAACCTTTTATTTATGTTAAAAATCGTGTGGATCTATTATTTTGACCACGACTCGGTATGACTCGGTCCAACTCGGTGACTCACCGAGTCAACTCGCGTTGACTCGGGCGAGTTAGTATTTATTTTGTTTTCTTTTAATTTCTAACTTTCTATTTGTGTTTGTAGTTTGGATGTTGGATTTTGTTTCGATTTGAGATCAAAAGCTGGAACTTTTGTGGATATGTTTTGGGCTGATACGTATTGAAGCAACCATCAAATTGTGTGGATATGTATTTGTACATTGTGCTTTACATTTTGTATTAATTGATGATGGGGTGTATTAATTAATAGCATTAATGTTGTAAGTCTGAAAATTACAGCATGCTTATGTTGTTGTACACTATGCTTATTTTGTTGTAACTCTGAAAATTATGTGCATTAATATGGATGTGTTTTAATGGAGGGTTGCAGCTATTGTACATTGTGCTTAAATGGTTGTAATTTTTGGTGAAGGGGTGTTTTTAATAGCATTAATGTTGTTTGATAAAATTTTGGTCTTAAAATAACACCACGCTTTATTTTGTTGTACAATATGCTTACTTTGATGTAATTCTGAAAATTGGGTGAATTAAAGTGTTGTAAACCAAGCATTATTTCTTGTAAGTCTGAAAATTTTGGAGAGATAGTGCTTCCTCCATTATATGTAGTATAGATTACATGTTCGTACTTTGCAACAAACACGCTAGAGGCTTAAGTACTACAGTACTTGTTTGAAAAAGGGCTTAATATTGAACCACCAAGCTAATGGTTTTTAATTCACTGAGATTCCAGTCATTCCACTTCAGGTGTGCACAAATGGCGGAAATTAAACGAAAAATCTACAATAGTCCCATGCATGCATCTAAAAGAGTAAAATCAAAAGTTATCCTTCCTCCATACGAGCTAATGTAATGATAGGAAGTGAGAAACCATCCTCGCCAATCGCCATCCTGGCTAGGTCATATCGTTGAAGCGATTCACTGTGCATTATGCATCAAACGAACATATAAAACACTGGCAAACCTGCATTTTTCAATACTGTGCTAAAATCTGTCAGAATATAATTAGTGTTTGTGTATATGCAAGAATGAGGCTTTTCAAACAACAAAGTAACAAACAATTGCAACTAACTAAAATAAACTAAATATGAAAAAGGACATCATCTGAATCCAATCAAAGATCATATGAGTAAAAAAAGAGAGCAAAATCAAACTTGACAGACAACAAATAATCACATCTTCGTATGCATATGCGTGTGACCGTGTGTAATCATCAAATGGACAAACTATGCATAAACTAACCATATACTGGCATACTGCTACTCGTTTATGCATACAGAATAACAAGAAAAGATATAACAGCCGAAATTAATGTGATTACTCATTTGCAATAGTGAACCTACTGAGATAACTTGACTTTTTGCACTAACACATGCAATGAATGCCCGGAAGAGCCAATCCATAGCTTGTTTCAAAGCGTCACTTGTAAGAACTTATACTAATAAGATGTATGCTTCAACTCAAAGAAAATATTAAATACGAATATGAATAAAACGAACACTTCTTAAAGCTATGAACGCAAAGTGAAAAGTAAACATTGAACTGAAATCAGCCATTATCCTAACACAAAGTGAAAAGGTAAATATTGAACTTACATAGTTGGTTAAGATCCAGAAACAGGTGTTTATTTTCATAATCAATATCTAACAACATTAGATAACAACAAACTAAGAAACATTTGCTACTCAAAATCCACGTATGGGTATAGTGGAATAACACTATCGTCTGGATAATCTGTTCTTTGTTCAGCAAGCGAGTAATATGCAAACAAAGAAGGTGGTTGCTGTTGAGTGGCAACAAATGGCATATATTTAATCAACTCCATCCTCCAAAACGGTCGAGCTGATGCAAATATATCATGACCATTTTCAAAAGCACGGTAGTCCTGAATCCACAAGTACCTCAAAGAAGTTACATTTAACACAAAGGTGGCTAATGCCTGTTGGCTAAAGTCACAGCCACTCATTTCCAACTTTTGCAACTTCGGGCACCATTTTGACAATTCTACAAGTCCTGCATCTGACTTTGCATCTGAATCTCGACAAAATTCAAGTTTTATATGTCTTAAATTTTGACCATATTTTCCAATATATCCCCAACCAACATCAGTGAGCCCTCCAGTCCGAAGGTGGAAACCTAGCTTTACAAGTTTGGTGCAACCTTTCAGCAAAGCACGGACCCCGATGTCTAGTGGTAAATCACTTAACTGCTCTCCTTCTTGACGCAAAACTAGACTAAAATCATAAAGTTTCTTCAAGTTAGCCCCTATACATTTCAAAGTTTCATTTGTAATATCTTTGACAACAACATGTAAACATTCCAATTCAGGGCATCCTTTTGCCAGAGTGGTCAATCCTAAATGTGACAGCTGCCCTTCTTCACCACTTCTCTTAATCTTAAGCCTGCGTAACTTCTTGCAAAAGTGAGTGGCAACTTCCAGTCCGAAATCTCCAATGGTATCTTTTGTATACAGTTCCTCTAATTAAGTTCGGAGACCTATAAAGTATGAGACAATGGTCATCGCTATCAAATTTTGAACATACTACGTTTAACTTGGTTAGTTGATGCGAAAAAGTTTGAATGGCGGCAACATCTAAATGAACCCCGTAATTCCACGTTATGTGTCGTATATTCGAAGGATATTTATAAAAAATATCTTCCTCGTCGTCATTAAGGTATGGATCACCAACAAAATCCACAATTTTAACGCAAGAGCCAAAGATTTCCACAAGATGCTTAAGAGGAATATTCTTAATTTTCAAACAAACTAACGACTCCCTACAGTTTTTCGCAAGGAGAGCAAGATCCTCATAATCATACTTATCCAAAGGCGTCAAGTAATGATTCAACGACTCAAGACACTTATTCCTCAACGCCAACTCATGTAACCATTCCCCATCTTTCTCACTAATAAAACTCAACTGCAAATACAAATTCCTCAACTTACTACAACACTTGGCAACATGCAACAACCCATCCGTTGAAAACCCCGAACACCTATCAAGCTTCAAAACCTTCAATTTCTCCCCACACCCTTTCGCCAAAACCTCCAAATCGTCATCATAAACAATCATACGCTTAAACCAAACACATTCCAACCGTTTCAACCTCTTCACAATCTCCTCAACCCATGGAGTAACATAACCGCCCCAATCAATCGAAACTAATCTAAACATGATAGCGGGTGGCTGCCCCTTTAGTTTTATCGACTCTAAGTTGGGGAAACGCTTAACTAGACGCGACGGTGAGACGGAGTAGCAGTTTTGGATAGTTACGTGCTTACGAGTCATACAATCGAGTTCGTATAGTTTACGGCAAACTAAAGATACAGAGTTAAGGTCATTTTGGTGAATGTAGGGTATAACACAGCTGAAAACCGTGTCGGTTATATCGGTATCGAAACGAGGTTGTTTAATATCGTTGTCCATAATTTGGATACAAAAATGTAAGCTAGCTAATACAATCAATTAAATTCGTGACAATAAAGTTACATAAGGCATAGAAATAGATGTAATTAATAAGGGCCTGAATAATTGTTATAAAATCTTAAAGGTTTACCGGTGGGAATCATGTTAGTCATGGAACCAAGGTTCCACCCGCCATGCCTGCCGGAAATGTGAACGGTTTTTTAACTACTGTACTTGATTTAAAGTCAAACACATTAGATATGTCTGTCTGTCATATGTATGTTGTTTTGGGCTTTTGGCTGACTCGTTGGTTATGACTTATTTGATTTTGAACAACATTTTTTTTTTTTTTTTTTTTATTTTAATGAATCTTTTTGGTTAGCAAAAAAAATAAACTTATGAAATATAAGCTCAAAACCAAATAAGTGATATAAACCAGCTATATAAGTTGAAACAAACACCCCTTTAATAAAAATTTGAAAAGTGTTGGGTCAATTCAGTACCCAAGCGTTCTGAAACAAGGATTTGAATACAAATTAGCCTAAGTGTCAAACAACCGTGAACGCTCTCAGGTCACTGAGTGAACAGTCACTTAGTGAGTTATCTTCAGGATGCTTAGGACGAGTCTAAGAAGAAAGATTCAACATTCAGTGAGGCGGAACTCCGTGAGTGTCACCTAAGCCAAAGAAGAAGATAATGGGTTCAGTGAGTGATGACAAGTGTTGTCTCAAAGAAAGGGTGTGGGGAGAAAAACTCTTCCAGCCTTGTCCCGCCTTGTCCCGCCAAAACCCCAGTCTCCTCAACAACTATAAAGAATGAAGATTGAAGACCAAGACTGAAGAACCTGAAGTGAAGTCTGAAAGAAAGGCGGGACAAGGCGGGAATGGTTTGAAAAGATAAGGAGAAGTCCTTATCAGGCCAAAGTCAAACTTTCCCTGAAAGGCTTTAGAACAAGAACATTGTCATCACTGTTACTCAGAAAGCATATTTGTCTTATGCCCAAAATAGGTTCTTGTAACAGGGACAAAATACATCAGTATTTTGTCCTGATTAGTTAGGTCATTCTTTTTGTCTTTTAAGTCACGGGTACTCTTTTATACTTGTGTATAAATAGGATCATAAGGGAGAAAAGTGGACAAGTTTTGTGCACTTAATGCATAGACATTCACAAAACCACATGTTTTCGTAAATGAAAGTGTTTTCTTGGTTGTGCTTAGTATGAGAACATTAATTATTTGTTGTCAAAGTTTCGTCAAATCATTTAAAAAAAAAGGGATTGATGTAGTAATAGTATTTTTGTAATCATGATGAAGTTATCGAAAGATAGTTAGACTAAAGGGAGTGGGGCTACCCAACTAAGGGGCGACTCGCGACACGTGACGCTCAGTCAGCATGTTGGGTAGCCTAAAAAAAAAAGGGGGAGTGGGGCTACCCAGGAGGGTGGGGCGACTCCTGACACGTGGCACTTGTAATGATTGTTTTTTTTTTTTTTTCAATATTAACTTATTAATAATATTAAAAATTAAAAATTATTCTTAAACTAAAAATACATTTTATATAAATAATAACTAAAAATACATATTAAAAATTATTCTTAAACTAAAAATACATATTAAATACTAATAAAACATAAATATTACATAATTGTTATACCTAATAATACTAAAAATTATTCTTCATCACTAACAAATTCGTCGACTTCTGGAGGCGCGTTTTCGTCTTCATTCGGGCCACGATTATCCCATACATGATCCACCAAATCCACCTTAAGAATATTGTGTGTTTCGCGGCTTCTAACGAGATTTGAATTCTCAATCCGTTGCTCCATTGGAGTTTCTTGAGTCCAATACTCGGGGTTCAATGTCTGGTCGTGCTCGTTGAAATCTTGACAAAATGCCTTGTCCTCATCCTCCAAAATCATGTTATGGAGAATAATACAAGTATACAAGACGGTATGCATTTTCTCCTTGCTCCAAAATCTTGACGGAAAACTAACAACTTTCCACATTTTTTTCAAAACCCCGAACGCTCTCTCAATGTCCTTTCCGTGCCGACTCTTGTTTCTTCTTAAAGTATTTTCTTTTTTCATCAATTGGGTCGGTGAAATTCTTCACAAAGGTAGTGTATTCCGGGTATATGCCATCACTCAAATAATACCCGGCTCTGTAATAATTACCGTTTGCATAAAAAGCATCTACAAATTGAAAATGAAAACGTGTTAGTAAAACATAAAAAGTTATAAAATACATAATTCTAACTATTAAAAAAATATAATAACCTGTTGGCGCCAACCCAGATATAATTTCTTCAAGTATAGGTGAAGACTCAAACACGTTGATGTCGTTGTTTGATCCTTGCTGACCAAAATAAGCGTTCCAAATCCATAAATAGGTAGACGCAACCGCCTGAAGTATCAACGACGGTTTCCCAATATCCCCTCGTGTGTGTGTGCCCCGCCATGCGGTCGGACAAATCTCCCAGGGCCAGTGCATGCAATCAATACTACCAATCATGCCCGGGAAACCATGAACCTGCTCATGCACCTCGTAAATACGTTGTAGATCCGTCCAAGTCGGTCTACGTAAATATGTCGGCCCATACATCTCAATAATACCTATTAATAGTTAAAAAGTTTATCAAAATAATACTAACTAATAATCCTAAAAATACTAACTAATAATTCTAAAAATACTAACTAATAATAATACTAACTAATAATTCTAAAAATACCCGCGCATCGAATACCGGTTGATCAACAAAGTAAAAACGCATCAACCTCTCGTTTGCCTCCTCTCGACGACGATTCACATACGCCCTTCGTCTAAAAACGGGGCCATCATCTGCTACCCGCTCTTCTTTCACGGCTTCAATAAATGTATTAACGGTGTTATAAATGGCACCTTCGATTGCCTCATCTAGTTCTGAAGAATCGGAACTTGATGATGAGGAGGACGAATCTTCGAAATCTTCCATGATTTTTTTTTTTCTGGATTGGTCGTTTTTTTTTTTTTTTTTTTTTTTAGAAATAAGAGTGTTGTGTGTGTGTTTTTTTTTTTTTTGAAAAATATATGTTTGAGTGTGTTTTTGTTTTTGGAAAATAAAAGGTTTTAAAGAAAAAAAAAAGGATTAAAGCCGTTTGTAACGGCTAGAATTTATTGGAGAACCAAAATGAAGAGGCGACTTATTTGGGTAGCCTGAGGAGGAAATCGCCATATGGGGGCGGTGTTGGGGGCGATTAAGGGGCGGTCCAAGGCCTTATCGCCTCCCAAGTCGCTGCACACCCTTTAGAAAGATACTTAGGTTGCGTTTCGTATCCCCCAATCGGGATGGAGGAATGAATATCATTCCGATTCAAAGTGTTTGGTATCCCGGAATGACTATCAAAAGTAGAAATGGTATACAAATTTATTCCATACTTGATAGGCACCAAAATCGTAGTATATGATTGTTTCATTCCTGGGCCCACCACTTCATCTCACATAATTTATAATACACTTTTTATCTAATTATCATACCAAACAACATTTATGAGTTTGACACATTAACTTATAGTCATTCATATTCCACCTGTATATCAAATTCATACCGATTATCATTCCGGACAACAAACCAAACGGCACCTTAGTTTTTGAATTGTGTTCTTTATTTTTAAACCAAACCAAGCCTACTTCATTACGTCTGGTGCTCATTAAGTAGTTAAACAAGTCATACTTTTATGATTGGACAAAAAAGCCTTCACATAAATAACTCAAATATCATGGTTGAGCAGCAAACAATAATCTATATGCAAATAACACTCTCCATCCACAACTAAATACCTTCAATGCTTGACACCAACATTAGCTTGACAAAATCTGCAACTAATCCTAGAAACACCAACAAAATCGATCTAAAACCATTAAAACTTGACAAACATTAGCTTATTTTCTAACCTAGCTTCTAAATCTATCTCTAGGTCAGAAGCTAAATCGAACCAAGCTCACACTAGGACTTAGCTTTTGGGCAAAGCTTACCAATCACTTTGATAATGTTTGCATAGAAAGAGAAGCATTTAGATGACATTTTGTTGGTTGCTATAGTGATTATCTATAAAATCTTAAGTTATGCAGTAATTTATTGGTGAATGCTGTAATTTTGTTCACTTCAATTTTTTTGTGTTATATTAAGAACTTTCTAACTTTAAAAAATTCATGGTTTAGTTATAAAACTAGCTCTTCTTAGTTACTATTTGATTACTTATTTCTTAACTATCTCACATTAAAAACGTACACAAACACACTTTTCCATCGTAACATCACTCTTTTACCCTCGCCTCTATGATTTCACACCACAATATTGTTCATTTTGTTCACCCCATTGTAAGGCTAAGATATTCGTATGAGCAAACAATTCGTGGACAAGTTATCTATGTTATCCCCATTCTTTTCATCCTATCAACAAGAGTTACAAGATCCGATGTCCTCATTAAATGACGCTATTACATCTAAACAATTCTCTCAAAAGTTGTTCTAATAGCATATAAAACACATCACCTATATGTAGTTGTGTACAATGCCTTGTCCCGTTGGCTCACAACTACGTATTCGATGACCAATTGAGTACTTCATAAACAATTTTGTAATCAACACCTAATGAGATATATAAGTCGGGTGGCACGACTAATCAAACAAAAAATAATATGTTTTCGAGTTTATTTGCATACACTTATTTTTTAGGGGTAACTATTAAAAAATGTATCGAACTTTACGTGAAAATCGGTTTTGTGTAGCCAACTAATTTTTTTTAGGAAAAGAGCACTTAAGTCCTCAAAATTCACCAAAACATGCATTCTTTGACCTTCTATTCAGGTTGCAGGTTTTTTTATTATTAAACACAAATTTCATTTTTGAAATGACCATGTTGCCCCTTCTTCATTGGAAAATTGCAGCCAAGGTCCTAACAGTAAGTTACATAAATAGTCCCTGTCGTTACGCTAAATTGCGTCCAAGGTCCAAAATCATTTTTTTTAGAAAATTATATATTTTTTCAAAAATAATATTTTTTTAAGAAAATTATATTATTTTCGGAAAAAAATCGGATTTTTTTTTTAAAATTACTTTTCCGAGAAAAATTTATTTTTTTAAAATTTCGGAAATAAAAGATTTAAAAAATATATTTTTTTTTCGAATTTTTTTTTTCGAAAAATATTTATTATTTTAAATTTTTCGAATTTTTTTTTTTAAAAAAATTATTTTTTCCAAAAAATATTTTTTTTCGAATTTTTTTTTCCGATAAATATTTATTATTTAAAATTTTCCGAAAAAAATCTTTTTAAAAAAAAAATTCCAAAAAATATTTTTTTTTTTGAAATTTTTTTTCCGATAAATATTTATTTTTTTTTTTAATTTTCCGAAAATAAATTTTTATAAAAAAATATTAAAATTTTTCCAGAAAATTTTTTTTTCGAATTTTTTTTATGTAAAAATTATTTTCGAAAATAAATTTTTTTTTCACAAATTTTTTTTTTCCGAAAATTATTTTTTTCTTTTTTTAAAAATTATTTTCAAAAAAATAAATTCCTAAAAAGGTTATTTTTCTAAAAAAATTTATTTCCAAAAAAAATATTTATTTTTCTAAAAAAAATTTGATTTTGGACGTTTTTCGCAATTTAATATAATGAGAGGGACCATTTATGTAAATTGAGTTTGTTGGGTACATGTGGAAAAAAAAAGAAAAAAAAGGGAAACCTGCTGACTAGGCGGTTTGACCTGCTGTGCAAGTCAATGTTATATAAATAGATGCATTGTTGGAAGTTTGATGCTCTTTTCCTAAAAAAATTTAGTTGGCTACATAAAACCGATTTTCACGTAAAGTTCGATACATTTTTTAATAGTTACCCCTATTTTTTATTCACTCACAACAAGATATAGTCACTATAAACATCTAACAAATTTACAACTACTTACAACATGAGATAGCGCGTTATACATCCATTCCCAAGATAGCATAGTATCCATGCAAAACGACGGTCACAACTAATTTTATTATTTTTGCGGGGATGTTGATTTAATATTTGTAGTTTCGTTAAAGAAAGGGTGCATCTAGTTAATAATGTGTTAAGAGAAAATTTTAAATTTTTGAGAAGAGTTGAAATGTGTAGTTAATCAATTTTGACTTAAGTCAGAAAATTTAAATTTTAAAAAAAGAAAAATGACTTTTTAATAACAAGTGTAAATACATTCAACTCAAATCTATATGAAACGTAATCCAACAAGGAAAAATTGTTTTAAAAGTTCAACCAAAAGTACAATCACATCATTGCAAGTATAATCACTATAATTATAACCGAACGTGTTGTTTGACTTTTATAAACAAATGTATCAAATTGTAATAGGTAATTTCTAACTTACGTGACCATATGTATCGAATTTTGATGTAAGAATTAATTGAGGTCATCTACAACTTCATCGACGAAAATGACAACATATAAACACTTCCCTTTGAATCATTAATTTGACTTCAAATTTCTTTATTTTGGACTATATTTGTTATTACGGTGGTTTTACGTACTTTGAATTGATCATCAATTTGACTACCACAATAAAGTTTCGTAGAAAACACAGGTTTTCATAGACTAATGTGGTCTTAAATTTGACAAAATACATTCATCAAGAATTAGCTAAAGATGTAGAATAGACGTTTCATTCTAATATATAGGACCTTTATTGGCACTACAAAAAATGAAAGGATTTGGCACTACAATATCGACCTAAAATACAAAGAAAAGTCGACCCAAACACTTTGGGTCGACATTTTTGACCCTTTTTGGTCATGCCAAACATCTCGTCCCAAATTGTTTTGTCTCGACAAAAATGCATTAATTTGGCACGACAAAAAAAAAGGGCCCACAAACCAGTCAACTCTGGGAATCCCCTTTGGGTCGACAGCTCTTTGAAAATTTGGCACGATTTTATCGTGCCAAATATTTTTAAACTTTTTTTATTTTATTAAATCGTTTATTTAATTAAATAAAATATTTTTCGGTAATTCACTTTGGCACGACATTCTCGTGCCAAAGAATTATTTATTTTTTTAATCCACAAACATTTGGCACCATATGTAACACTATGCAGTGTTCTTGTGCACTTTCAGCTTATTGGGACGACATTTTCTTTGTACTTTGGGTCGACAATGTCGACCCAAAGTGTGAAGTATGCAACAAAAAAAAATTGCAGCATTGCATTTCCTTTGCTGTCCACTGATCAACATTGATGTTAACCCCATTTCACAAGAATATAATACACAAACTTAGATATCAATAATATACATGTATACAAATGGCACGGTACAACATTTGTATTAGAACAAAACAGAACATACATATGATTGTAACATTTACAAACATTTACAAACATTTGTAGATCTAAACTTTTCCGGCGACCAAAAAATTTTCCGGCGACTTCATAACAATGTCTACAATATAAACTTTATAATAAAATTTAAACCATAAACTTTAACAACAATTCACATAATAAATATTAAAAACCACCATATCAAATATTAACAACAATTTTAAAAATAAAACATACTATTTCCGGAGATAGCAACAAATTCCGGCAGTAACACAACTTTTCCGGCGACTTTGCAAACTTTTTCCGGCGAGAGTGGCTGCTACAGCAGCGACAAGTGGTGGTAAATGGCGGCGGCACTAACAAAAAAAAAACCAAAAACGTTAGATCTACATAAGAAATATAGATCGATAAAAAAAAAATATGTAAAGATATGTAAATATTATATACTATTAGATCTACATAAGAAATATAGATCGATAAAAAAAATAAATGAGTATATGTGTTGAAGGTGGTTATGGTGGTGTCTAATTTGTTAAAGGCGATTGAAGAAGAAGAAGAAATGATGGAACATGGATCTAGGATCAGTGGGTTTTTTTATTTTTTGGAGAGAAACACTTAGAAAAGAAAAAGAAGCATATTGTGGGTGGACTTGTGGTAATCTAATAAATAAGCAGATCTACTTTTTGGAGATAAAGGCGGGGTATTAAAATTTTTTGCGGGTTATTTAACTTTTGATGAAAATTTTTGGGGAAAAAATATGGTACGACAATGTCGTGCCATATTTACATATTTAATTTTTTTTTTTCCTGTTGACCCCATTGGCACGACAATGTCGTGCCAAATCTCTTTATCTATTTTTTTTTTTTTTGGCTGGGCGTTTTAATTTTGGGGAAAATTTTTGGAGGTAAACTTTGGCACGACAATGTCGTGCCATATGTAATATCGTTTTTTTTTTTTTTTTTTAATTTCCCTTTAACTTATAAAATAAAAATAATTATTATTAAATAAATTAAAAATAAATTAAATTTGTTATAAATTAATTAAATAAATTAAAAATGATTCAAATTAATTATAAATTATTTAAATAAATTAAAAATAATTTAAATTAATTATAAATGAATACATTATACACCAGATGTCACACGATTAAGCCGAGATGACTATAGAGCTCTATACAATGCTAACGAACGAGCCGAGATGTTATGGTTATACACGGGATGATTAACGAACGAGCCGAGATGTTATGGTTGATGTTATGGTTATACACGAGATGTTTAACGAACGAGCCGAGATGTTATGGTTATACACGAGATGATTAACGAACGAGCCAAGATGTTATGGTTATACACGAGATGTTTAACGAACGAGCCGAGATGTTATGGTTATACACGAGATGATTAACGAACGAGCCGAGATGTTATGGTTATACACGAGATGTTTAACGAACGAGCCGAGATGTTATGGTTATACACGAGATGATTAACGAACGAGCCGAGATGTTATGGTTATACACGAGATGTTTAACGAACGAGCCGAGATGTTATGGTTATACACGAGATGTTTAACGAACGAGCCGAGATGTTATGGTTATACACGAGATGATTAACGAACGAGCCAAGATGTTATGATTATACACAAGATGATTAACGAACGAACCGAGATGTTATGGTTATACACGAGATGATTAACGAACGAGCCGAGATGTTATGGTTATACACAAGATGTTTAACGAACGAGCCGAGATATTATGGTTATACACGAGATGTTTAACGAACGAGCCGAGATGTTATGGTTATACACGAGATGTTTAACGAACGAGCCGAGATGTTATGGTTATACACGAGATGATTAACGAACGAGCCGAGATGTTATGGTTATACACGAGATGTTTAAGGAACGAGCCGAGATGTTATGGTTATACACGAGATGATTAACGAACGAGCCGAGATGTTATGGTTATACACGAGATGTTTAACGAACGAGCCGAGATGTTATGGTTATACACGAGATGTTTAACGAACGAGCCGAGATGTTATGGTTATACACGAGATGTTTAACGAACGAGCCGAGATGTTATGGTTATACACGAGATGTTGAGCCGAGATGTTATGGTTATACACGAGATGATTAACGAACGAGCCGAGATGTTATGGTTATACACGAGATGTTTAACGTACGAGCCGATATGTTATGGTTATACACGAGCCGAGATGTTATGGTTATACACGAAATGATTAACGAACGAGCCGAGATGTTACGGTTATACACAAGATGATTAACGAACGAGCCGAGATGTTATGGTTATACACGAGATGTTTAACGAACGAGCCGAGATGTTATGGTTATACACGAGATGATTAACGAACGAGCCGAGATGTTATGGTTTTACACGAGATGTTTAACGAACGAGCCGAGATGTTATGGTTATACACGAGATGTTTAACGAACGAGCCGAGATGTTATGGTTATACACGAGATGATTAACGAACGAGCCGAGATGTTATGGTTATACACGAGATGATTAACGAACGAGCCGAGATGTTATGGTTATACACGAGATGTTTAACGAACAAGCCGAGATGTTATGGTTATACACGAGATGTTTAACAATACTATGCGTGTCCTTTATCCAAGGAGCTTCAAAACGACTAGCCAAAATGACCGCTTCTGTTGGAGCTTCAACGCCTCCAACTCATTCCGCAAGACCATCCATAACTCCAACTCGTTACACTGCAGGACCTTCAACATCAAGTCCTGGAAATTCAGAGTGCTCAAACTGCATCAAACTGAATCACCAGATAATGGTACTCAATAAAATGCTAGAAGTGTATATGCATCCAAACAAACATACAACTGATTCAGCTGCCTTATTTCACGACCTTTATAATGACATGGTAGGTGATATGGGAAATCTTCGTATGTAGGTTGTTGTTGTTGCTGTTATTGTTGTTGTTGTTGCTGTTATTGTCGTTGTTGTTGTTTGTTGTGTTATTGTTGTTGTTTAATAAAATGTTGTTGTTGTTGTGAAAACTGATGTCGAACGTGCTTTATACGTATGTTTTAAATTACATATGCACAAAGAATGGAACTGAAGGAACAATATCACAAAGAATGGAACTGAGGAGATGTTTAACGAAGGGCCGTTTGGTAAATTACTTCCAATGATGTTGTTGTTGTTGTGAAAACTTAAGTATCCATCAAGATTCAACCATAAGGGGCCGTTTGGTTTATGCTGTCCTAACCATGGGCCAAGTGTTAACCACAATGTCTCACCGGGCGTAAAGCAGTTTATTAACTCACTTGTTTCATTTGAGTCTGTATGAAACGAGCTGAAATGTTTAACGAATGAGCCGAGATGATATGGTTATACACGAGATGTTACACGAATAAGCCGAGATGACTAAAGAGCTCTATACAATGCTAACGACATCAACGACGCACATCAGATGCAATTCCTAACCATGGGCCAAGTGTTAACCACAATGTCTCACCAGGCGTAAAGCAGTTTATTAACTCGCTTGTTTCGTTTGAGTCTGTATGAAACGAGCCGAGATGTTTAACGAATGAGCCGAGATGATATGGTTATACACGAGATGTTACACGAATAAGCCGAGATGACTAAAGAGCTCTATACAATGCTAACGACATCAACAACGCACATCAGATGCAATTCCTAACCATGGGCCAAGTGTTAACCACAATGTCTCACCAGGCGTAAAGCAGTTTATTAACTCGCTTGTTTCGTTTGAGTCTGTATGAAACGAGCCGAGATGTTTAACGAATGAGCCGAGATGATATGGTTATACACGAGATGTTACACGAATAAGCCGAGATGACTAAAGAGCTCTATACAATGCTTTGAATGTATATTTTTTTAAATAAAAGTACTTAAATTAAATATATTTTTTTAATTTTATAAAAGTATTTAATTGTAAATATAAAGTTTTTAATTTTAATTATATAGTAGAATTTTTTTTAATATTTCTTTTAAAATAAAAACTGAATTAAAAAGTTAAAAAAAAAAAAAAAAAAAAAAAAAAAAAAAAAAAAAAAAAACATTTTGGGTCGACATTGTCGACCCATTCTTTTTACTATAATACACTTATTCTAAAATTAAAAAAAAAAAACTTATTCTAAAATAAAAAAGGGATTTAAATAGTTTTGAAATTAAAAATAAATATATGGCACGACATTGTCGTGCCATTTTTCATATAAAAAAAGTTTTAATTCTTTTTTTTCTGGCGGGTTCTTTTAATTTTGGGAAAAAAATTTGGGGGTAAAATATGGCACGACATTGTCGTGCCAAATTTCTTCCCATATATAATTTTTAAATAAAAACGAATTTAAAAAGTTTTTAAATTAAAAAAAAAAAGGTTTATGAAATTTGGCACGACATTGTCGTGCCAAATTTAACAAATGTTTGACTTTCTTTTATGTTGAAAGTTGTGTGGGCCATGCTCAAAATATGGGTCGACAATGTCGACCCAAAATATTCTTTGGTGCCAAAACAACTCTTTTGGTGTAGTGGACCTTTATTGGTACCAAAATATTAATCGTATTCATCTCATACGGCTTGGCTTCCGAAACAATCAAGATGGGAAATAATATGAGTGTTATTGTTCTAATCTTGATTTCTTTTTTCTTACTCGTATCATCAAGTAAGCACAAAGATTCATGCTTATTACATACTAAATGCACATTAAATACTTTTTATTTGTAAAATGAATGACGATTCTAACGTGTCACACAGAGGAGACCCGACCACCAAATTTACGAAAAATATATACGGCGCCATCGCCTCTTCCACCAAAGTATCTGGCCCCATCCCCATCACCTAATGGTTTACCTCCAGATCCAATACAAGGAGATGACTGTAGTTCCGGCATAAATGGTACGTAATTGTGCTAGCTAGCTCTGGACTAAAAAATGTTGATCACATAACTTGTTGCGTCTTGTTTAGCTTGGTCTGCATGTAACCTTTTTACGTAATGTAGTTATATATTATCTTCATTTCGATCGTATCTTAAGATAGAGACCTAGGCTTAAATGCTTCAAGGATACTAGCAGGGTATTAATTACTGGAGTATTAGATTACAAGAAGTTTATGATTATAGATCGATTGACCTGTTATATAAGTTGATATATCAAAAAGTCGGCATGCACTTACATATGTAATGATGAATGCATATACTTCGTCCATCCTAAATTATTGTTCACTTTTTAATTTTGGTATGTTTTAAAATAATTGTTCATTTCCGATTTCGATCATTCAAAAGGCTCTAAGAAGGTAAAGATGAAATTTAATTGCATGTAGTGTCACTACAACAAAACATAGAACGGGCGACCACTGTTTTGGCGGGGATGCATCTGTCCCCGCCGAAAGTCACTAAACGACAAAATATGTGATGACCTGGCATAAAGTCTCGCTGACCATTTATAAAATTTTCAACGCACCTTTTCGGCGGGGACATGTCCCCGCCGAAAGTATTTCACATATTTGTTGAAGTTTGACCAAACTTGGAGCGCTTAATTGTTCCCGCGCATTTTTCCATCTCAACCTTTCTGCGGGGACATGTCCCCGCGGAAAAGCTTAATTATTTTGGCTCCAAAAGGTAAGTTTATTACCGCCAAAATTAGTGTCTTTTGGCGGGGACATGTCCCCGCCGAAAGTATTAATTTGGTGTTGTTGGCGAGTTTGTTGTTTTGGCGAAGTTGGTGAAATGGGTAACAGCAGGATTGTGTAATATATGCTGCATTGGAGAGGTTTTTTCTGCACCCATTGCGGAAAAAAACCTGGAATTACCCATTTTGCAGCAATTTGCTGCAAAATGGGTCAGGTACTTTCGGCGAGGACATGTCCCCGCCGAAAGTAAAAAAGATTTATATTAAAATAGTTTTCTGCGGGGACTCGTCCCCGCTAAAAGTAAAAAGAATTTATATTAAAATGGTTTTCTGCGGGGACATGTCCCCGCGAAAATCCTATAATCAAATTAATTAATGAGTTGATTAATTAACTTTTTATTTAATTATATACCTTTTGGCGGGGACATGTCCCCGCCGAAAAGTATTGCCACGTTGGACTAACTTTGACCACCCAGAAACCAGTGGGACCCATGTGTCCCCGCGGAAAGTGTGTAAAAGTCACCGCGGGATGTATCAGCGACGGTCTAGCCGCGGCGGCGTTTCGGCGGTGACATGTCCCCGCCGAAAGGGTACTGGCGGGGACATGTCCCCGCCGAAAGGCAAAAAAAGTCCCAGCCGAAAGTGTCGAATGTTGTAGTGTGTAATGATCACACATTTTCTTTAACATGTGATTTTTGTCTAGGTCAATAATTTTAAGACAAACGGAGTAAGATAAAATGTCTAACACTAATTTTGACAAAGTAGGAAGAAAGCGATCTCATACCGGTTTGCTAGATCATTCGTTGCCACAATGGGTACATATTGCTAGATCAATTGGATGTTTGGATCAGTTGCTGATATGATCTTTTAATTGTTACGAGTTGTATAAAGTATATGGTAGAATTCGTTTATTTATTTATGTCTAGTGAACCCATATTTTTTAACTTCTAACCATTATGTGGTTGGGTAAATGCAGCTCTGATGCGGAAGTCGGGGATTCAAATTACAGTCCCATATTTTTTATCGGTGGCTAGCACGATTTACCTCATTTATGTTGGCTAAGGGACTTGCTGAGTTTCAAAATCTTATCACGGTTACGGCAATCTACATGTGATGACGAAACTATATGTATTTTTTGTTGTATTATCATAATTGATGAACATTTATGTATTTCGATGCCTTACATAAATCATATTGTTGCCTAGAAGATGATACTTTGTGTCATTTTGTGTATTTATCTTCAAAGAAACTCGTCATCATATGATCGATTTCAGATCCTTCGTAATCACAATCTCAAAACTAAATGAACATTATATTATCATAATCAGTGTAAGTATTTTATAACAAATGATTTTATGCAATACTTTTCGGCACACGCGTTTTTTTCACGTTCGTCCAATTTTTGAGATCTAAGATCAGTAATCTCTTATATAATATTTTTAAAAGTGTAAAAACAATGTAAAAACTCAATTGAATTAATAGGATTACACCATTCTATTTATGTGGCAAAATTAAGCATTTATATTGTCTAATAAAAGTCAAATTTGTCTTTAATTTTGTTCAAATTCATCTAAATTTCATTCAACAAAATGAATTTATCTAAATTTCATCCAACAAAATAAAATACATGTGTGTCAGTTTTGTAAAAGATATTTAAAAAATAAAATGGTAATTAATAAAGCTTTAATTGTTAAATTTTAAATATTATGTGGACTTAAATATACTTATTCATTTTTATGTTTTTTTTTTAATAATTTTGTAAATTTAAGAGTAAACATACGACATTCGTCTCTCAAGTTGTACCAAATATACGCGTTTGGTCCCAATTTCAAAATAAGTCTACCATTCATCTCTCACATCTCCATTTTGCATCCTAGTTAGTCCCGTTG
Source organism: Artemisia tridentata subsp. tridentata (assembly GCA_021014915.2). Taxonomy (NCBI): domain Eukaryota; kingdom Viridiplantae; phylum Streptophyta; class Magnoliopsida; order Asterales; family Asteraceae; genus Artemisia; species Artemisia tridentata. The sequence continues at coordinate 425,038,403 of CP139506.1, forward strand.
ACCAAGTCATGTTAGTCGTCTCTAGTTAACCCCGTTAGTCCTGTTGACTAAAGGCAATTTAGTCATTTCGCCGTCCAAAGTTAACTTCGATCACCTCCATTCAATTCATATCTCTATCATCCTTTTTTTTTTTTTTTTTTTTTTTTTGACAGAAATATATCTGACTGTGTTTGGTGACGCAGATTATGAGAGATTATGGGGGTTACAGTTTTTTTTTTCCACAAAATAATCTTTTGTTTAAAAAGTAGCATTGTTTGGCTGAATAACTTATGAATAATTATAGTAAAAATAATCTCAAAAAATAATGCTCCTTGAACCAACTTATGAAAGATTATGGGGGCTACATTTTTTTTTCACAAAATAATAATATCCAATTATGTCATTTTACAATTTCAGCTAGTTTGCAAAACATCACTACAAAAAAAAAAAAAAAAAAAAAAAAAAAAAAAAAAAAAAAAACTCAAATTTTAATCTTTTTCAGCATCAGCAACAACACCAGCACCAGTATCAACACCAGCACCAGCACCAGCTATTGTTGCAAAACATACCCTCTATCATCTAACCAAGAATCATCATCATATTTACCCATTAAAACCATTTTCACTTCACCAAACTTTTTTAAAACAAACAAACAAGTTAATTAAAACCACAAACAAATTAAAATCAAACCCCATTAAAATCGCAGCCACTTGCGTACCCAAAAAGAACACAGGTTTTGGTCATTCGTTCTTGAAGAATTACAACCGCAACTCACAAATTATAGACACTAACATCTTCCATTTTCACTAAAACCCATAGACACCAACACTCCATCTTTTTATTCACCTCTTGATTCTTTTTTTTTTTTTTTTTCTCTCACTCAACTCATAAATCCGAATATATTAGTAAGTAGTTTCTTAAAAAAAAGTTTATTCGGATAAAACTTAAAACTTGCTACGTATTGGTTTGACATTTTCTAACTAATTAAATAATCATTTAGTTTGAATATTCTTGAAATAACATTTCTTTTCTCTAGAGAATCCCATAATTTAAGGAGAATACATAAGACAAGCATACTTGATCTGGAAATAAAACACATGATATAGATCTATAGTCAACAATAGTGTTTCATACGGTAAATATTTATCAAGTCTGCCAATCACAAGTGGCATCAAATTAGTCCAACAAAATCTGCTAAAACTAAAAGAGCAAGTCACCATCTTGATAGAACATACTTATTCCTTGGTTGATCACCAAAGACAATATCTCGACGTACTTGACTTGAAAAATAATAGTAATAAGCAACTGCAACAGTTTAAAAGTCACGTGTTATTAAAGAAGTTAATAATCATGTTCTGCAACTGCAACAGTTTAAAAGTCACATGTTATTAAAGAAGTTAATAATCATGTTCCGCAACTGCAACAGTTTAAGATTATGTAATTTGTTATTAACATGGGAGGAATGCCCTGAGCCAAGAATCACATCTTTACAAACCTTGAAGTACACCTGGCATAATTAGGAATGCGTAACATTGTAGAGATAGAAAACCGGTGAATAATCTATAGCCTGACCTGAAAGAAAGTAAATGATCAAGATACATCATTTTAACATACTTACAAAGCATATCAAACATGGACTCGTAGGCAGAATTAAAAAAAAAAAAAAAAAAAAAAAAAAAACTAAAAACAGCTAGAAACTTATTCATTGACCTATTAATAAATAAGCATCACCTAAATGGTACAAAGAGGGTATCAATGTGGATAAATTAATCGAAATTCATACTATTGATATGGCCAACTTCACTGATAAGACGATCTCTCTCCACCATGGCGAAAAAAAAAAGAAAAAAAGTGACGATTCCCTTGATAATCTAATTCTCACTACAAGAAAAAAGGGCTATAGTGACGACAGGAAAATCATCACTAAAGGTGGAAAAATCGTCACTAAACCGGATTAGTCACGAAAATCAAGGTCGTCACTTGTCGTCACTATAGCTCCGTCACTAAGTTAATAGTGACGATATTGGAATTTGACACTAAATTTAGTGACGAGCTAAAGTCGTCACTTATGGGTGTGTGACAACCCATTTCGTCACTTAATTTCATCACTACAGTGGCTAAAGTCGTCACTATTTGCTGAAATTAGTGACGAAAGAAAAGCGTCATTTTTTGGGTGAACTTAACGTCCAATAGTGACGAAATATTTCGTCACTTTCCAAAATCCTATATCTCGATAATGCGGTACCTACAATCGTAAATATGGGTATTTATAGACAAAATGGAAAAAGACATTTGTTTAGTCAATAAATCCATAACAAAGCTGAAACATCAATTATGTCCAACGATTATTCGATTTGTAGCAAATACTTTCAACCAGAAAGTTATAAAGAGATAATAATGATTTTGTAAAAGAATCCTCAAGTGGTAAAGTGTTACTACAAGTATATCATGCACTTAAACTAAACATCATCTCGAGCCTCATCATAATCTTCATAATCTTCGGCCATATCATCATCCTCAGTCTCCTGCATAAAAATAATAATTTCAAAGCACATCATCAGTTATAATACCCATTTCGCCCATTATAGGTTGAAATAAAACCTAAATTTACTGTATACACATAACACAAATGATTCAGGTCATGCATGGACTTAACCTATTCCCAAGCCAAGCCTAAGTAGCCATTATTCACAACTGTTGCTGCTTATATACGAGAGTGAAAGTTCCATTATACAGTACTTAAATAAGCAATCTTATGGACGTACATCAGCTAAATTGTGTTATGTGGGTCAATTTTCTCACAATCATGGGTTGAATGGGTCTAACGGATCAACAGAACAGGTTATACAAAGTCTACATTCAATACTGAAGTTATATATCTGATTATTTAAGATATATATCTGATGGGTCTAGCGGATCAACAGAACAGGTTATACAAAGTCTACATTCAATACTGAAGTTATAACTAGTAAACACCAGAGTATAGTTTCCTAAACTTGCATGCTCAATGCTTCAGAGTTCATAACTCAGACCATGAAAATTGCAGCTTATGAGTTATGACATAGCTTGGTAAGAGTCTTTTTACATATGTATCGCAAAAAACTATTTTTTCCCATTGTGGACTTTTTGTGTTTTTGGATTATAACTTTTCCTTCTAAAAAGTTTCAAAAAAAAAAAAAGCAGTTCGCTTGTCGCTATCTAGGAGATTTATTCATCTATAACATACATGAACAATAGCCAAAATTTCAAACATTGTCATAGATTGTACCTGCTCATCTGTTATACTTCGCAGAGGTGAACCACCTCCAATGGAAGCATACCCTTCTTTGCTTTTGGGTGCCCTGAGTGTTGAAATGAGTTTTGCTAAGCGTCGTTGAAGGAACCGAAACAACCTTGGGAGGCGAATGATTTCCTGCAGCAATAATACATCATCATCGTAAGTACGAAAAATAGAAACTTCACATTACAGACATGAAATTACTTGTAATAAAAAACATACCGGGTCAGCAAATAGATTATACAAAAAGGGCTGAACATTATTAAGCGTATCCGGGCCTCCAAGATTCAGAAGAAGTACTCCAACTTTCTCCTCCTCGACGTGTGCATGAGATTCAATGCCACTTATAGGATGTGTCCACACCCCTTCAGAGCAAAGCGTTTTTCCAGCTAAACTACTATTCCTAATGGGCGTACGCAATTGCAAGTTCTGGGAGCTGATTCTAGTTGTATCACAGTTCCAAGATGATCGACGTGTTATTTGACGTGGATGGCTGTAAACAAAATTCAACTTTAAGACTAAAGCAACGAAAATTTGGAAACAGTTAAGGCGTCTCAAACAATTATTTTACAATGCCTAATGCACACAGACAGTAAATTAGTAGAAAAGACGATGATTTTATCTGCTCGAAACTTTTTCCACAACAAAAGTGCTTAACTTAGCAACTAATTTAGAATCGTTAAAAGGTTAAAGGTCTGATATATGTAACTTGACGCATTTGTCGCTAGTATGCCAGAACATACACTACACCAGGCAACTAAGGTTCCATGTGTTTCACAATTTATGTTTGTTTTCCATGTGCTTGTTTATATTTGTTGACAAATAAACAGGACTCATAACCACAGTTTCATCGCTACTCATGTAATTAGCTACTTATATGATAATGTAACTTATAATAAGGTAAATACAAAAAATAGATGGTACGGAAGTTTAAGATAATACATGAAATTAAAAGGAGTATAGCCTGATATAAGCTATTTTCTTGTTCCATAAAGATTGTTCCTTAATTGTCCTATTGTCAACATTAAAATTAGACATACATAGAGTAAATCGAAATTTTAACTCCAATTTAGACATGCTATAGAATAGTATATCATCATTATCTCTTAATCACTTTAACCCAAAAAAATTAATAAAAGAATATAATTAGACTTCAAAATTACCTTCCTGATTGCTTCTACCCTTTACCTATTTAGCACCAAATCGCTTACTTAGTCTATACTCTATAGTATATAAATAAGCGCAGTTTCACATTACACTAAGGTTCCACTACAATAGTTTAAAAATACAATTGCAATCAAAATCTCGAAAGAAACCAAGGGGTGGGACGCAACTTAAGCCATAGCATCAGAATAACTGGTGATAGTAAAGCTATAACTATTTATCTAGCCTAGTGAATGTCGATCCATATGAGATATATGCTAGTAAATTTTTTAAGCTGCTTTACAGATGAACCTTGGAAACAACGTTTAAGCTTGTGGATGTCTAGGAGATTTATTTATCTATAACATACACGAACAATAGCCAAAATTTCAAACACTGTCATATATTGTACCTTCTCATCTGTTATCTTTCGCAGAGGTGAACCATCTCCAATGGAAGCATACCCTTCTTTGTTATACTTGTGTTTTGCGGATCAGGCCTTTTTAATATTCCTTTTCCAGGTCCTTTAATGAGCTCATTAAACTCAGAATATATAGTTTTGGAAGGGTTTTTACTCTTCACAGAATGATCATAAATCTGCATTTAAAGAAACAGAAGATTAAGGATGGAAAAGTCATTAAAGTGTTAAAATGGTACTCTCTGCCTCCATCAATCGTATGAAGACTAAACTTAAAAACAAGAAAAATAAAAAGGTCGTTGGACTTGCTCAAATATCATCTTCTTACCATGTGACCTTTACGTCTAGGAAGTCCAGGTTCCATCCTAGGAATTGATCCACGAACACCACCGGATACCTAACAGCCAAAGAATGACATACAGTGATTTACAGACAGAAATAACTAATCCAAATAGAAACGAAATTATACTCTAATGTGAATTCCTTAACAAATTACTACAACTTATTCAATTTAGATTTGAATTATAACATAAGTTTACCTTGTTTTCCCCTAGCGTTTGCTTCAACTTCTGATGACTTGGGTTCACCATCCCTTCATTATTTTGACTTCCCCTAGCCTTCATCATTTTTTGTTCCTATATAACACATCAAGGCATATAATATCGAAACAACACATTACACATACATAAGTGAAGAGATGAATAAAGAAAATGTATCCAATCAACCCATTCTGTTTCAGTTACCTTGTTTTCCGCTAACGTTTGCTTCAACTTTTGACTCACCCTGGCATTCATCATTTTTTGTTCCTAAATAACATATTAAGGCATAAAGTATTTCAATTACAGAACATAGTAACCACAGTATAATAAGTGGAGAGATGAATAAAGAAAATTGTTACAATCTCGGACACGATCTCAGTTCAACATTTTGTATTGAGTTGCTATAACCACATAACATATCTAAACAGATATAAACTGATCAGTGATCAATAACTATTACTATAATCAATATAAACAGATATAATAATACTATTACTAACTTTTAACCGCAATTCGCTTACCAGTAACTATTACTAACAACTAATTTCATATTATTTCATATTACCTACATTTTGTTACGGCCTAATTTTTCTAGACATTTTATCGAACAGTTGGCATGCAATCAACTCATAATGAACGTGAACACTTACAGTAATCAAATAATGAACGTGAGCTTATGAACAGATAGCAATCTGATATGAACAGCTTATGAACCGTGAACTTATGAACCGTGACCTCTGGATGAACCGTGAGCTTATGAACAACCGTGAGCTTATCAACCGTGAGCTTATGAACAACAACACTTAGAGCTTATGAACCGTGAGCTTAATAAGCTTAATTGAAAAGCTACATAGTTGTGGTGAAACATTCGAATACAAGAGAAAAGAGGCGGCGGTGTGGCGCGTGTGGTGAGATTTAACACGCGTGGAGGTGGGAAACACGTTCACAACCAAGAATTAGTGGTGGATTTGGTGTTGTTTTGATGTTGTATGCAGCGGTGTGGTGTTGGTGGTGGTGATTAAGGGTGGTGACGGCGGCGGCGGTGTTTTTGGGAGAGAGAGAAAAAAATGAGGGTGTGTAGGGTTGTATTAGTGGAAATGAGGAGGTGGGAGGGTTTATATTAAAATACTAGTAAACATTTTTAAAAACTTAGTAAAGTTATTTCGGGTCGGGTTTTTATTCGGGTTTTAGATCCGCGTGTTTTAGATCCAAGTGAATTGTAAACTTTTTTATCTGAATCGTGTTTTATTTGGCCAAAGTAAACTTTTTTATAATAAAATACTAGTAAACATTTTTAAAAACTTAGACTTTTTTTTTTTTTACTGTTTATCAAATACTTGATTTTTTTTTTTTTCTTTTAAAACTTGAAAAACTGAAAAATAAGAAAAATAAATTATTATTGATTTGATTGTGATAAATGTATTGAAGATTACATTAAGAAAATTATTGAATTAATTGCAATAGTCAAGTTAGTGACAAAACTTTTTCGTGACTAGATGAGTGACGAAAATTTCGTGACTATATATGCAAGTGACGACAATTATATATCGTCACTAATTAGTGACGAAATATATAAGTCGTCATTAAATTCTCGTCACTATAGGCCTTTTTTTTTGTAGTGTGATCTACGATCGATATTCCAATTGGTTAATTCCTCCATCAGTCGGTGGTTTTAATAATTGGTTGTGGTCGGTTGCTTTTAATTCGTTTTTTCTTGCATGGATTCTGATCACGTGGGGCGGTGCTATACTATAACTGATTCTTATTAAATCAGTATTCTAATGAATTCCATGCAAGTTTTTTTTGGGGTTTTGGAATTGTCCCTACTTTCTGTTTGAACCTGTGCTTAATGCGACCTGGTTTTGGTTCGACTACGACGCTGGTAAACCCTACTATCCCTCACTGTCCGATCAACCTTTTAAGGTTGTGATCGTTTCTTTTAGGGTTTGCCATGTTCATGATCTGCGTTTTTGGTGCTGTGGTCGACTTTGATTTGTGATTCTAAACCTTTTTGGTTTTCTCTGTGGTCGAACATGGTTGGTACCTGCTGTGCTTCACGCTAACAAAACCCTACTTAGGGTTTGGTTAATTTATTCTGTATTGGTTGTGATGCTGCACGTCTTCATGGATGGTCTTCCTGCAAGTTACATGTATGCACGTCTTCATGGCTGGTTTTAAAAGTGGGTGTTTGAGAGAGATGTAAGTTAAGTTTTTTTAGGGTTCTTATTCAAAAACTCTAATACGGGGTCTGTCCATCTTCGGTTCTATGTTATGTGACCCGTTTGTAATCTGTAAGTTAGGGTTTTAAACCCTATTTGGCTATCCATAAGTCGTATACCAGTCCTGGTTGCCGATTGGTTCGTGATTTGTGGTCTGGTTTGATCTCATGATCGCGATTGCTGGACTTCTATGACGTAACAGATTCTAGGCTGCTTCGAGTTATGGATAATGGAAGTTAGGGTCTTGTTGAACCCTATTATCGTATGGTTGAGTGTAGTTGCTGTATCACATTTACGGTTGGATCTGCATGATCTGCTGCTACGCTTGGGCTATGTTGGGTACTGGGAAGTTAAGGTTTTCTTAAACCTTATTATTATTGTCTATTTAAACAGGTCTTCATGCATGTACTTTTGATGCATGCTGCTACTTGTTTGATTATGCGATCTGAATGCATGGAGTGACATGAATGATTTGGGCAATATTCTTCTATTGCAGCTGCATATTGATCGTATGATATGTTGGGGCAGTTATTCATGTAAGTTAGGGTTTTTAAACCCTATTTTTCGTCTATGATTGATCATCATACAATGGGTTTCATTCTTAGCTAGAGTTTTACTCCGTTAAAACTTGTAGCACATGAGGTATTGGATCAAGTCGTAGTTTTGGTTTGGTCCATTTGGATCAATGGAAGTTGGTGTAGTTGTTTGGTGTGGATTGGTGCTGCTCTAGTAGTACCATGGATGAAACTGCATCGTTGTAAGTTATGGACATCCTATGACGACTTTTGAAGAACAAGTGGTGAACTTGAGTTGTTTAATTTATTATTATAGTCGTTATTTTATGTTCATTTATTAGTTATAAGAGTGGTTTGTCACTCTTATATAGTGGTTATTTGTTAGTGTCCTATGGGACTGTTGCGTCTTTTCATGTAAGTGCCTATGTAACGGGCTGAGATATGGGATTTCACCCATATCCTTTGTACTTAAACGCTTTTTGGTGTAATACATTTACCGGGTCTTTTGACCTTTTACCCAAAAAAAACTTCACTGATAAGACAGAACGGTCATGCTATAGTGGACTAACCTGACTAGGATCCTGAGGAGTGAGGACCGATATTTCTTACATCTCTTTGTTCTTAATTTCATTTTTATCTTACCCACAACTAGCTTAGTATAAGGCTAGTTGTTAGAAACCTTTAATGATCTCAATTCTCAATATATATAAATATATTTTAAGGTTTTAAACAGGCGGGTCAAGAGCAAAATGACAGCTAATCTTTGTTGGCATCACACTACATGTTCCTTATCCAATACATAATGATAAAAAATAAAGATCCCTCTTTGAGACAGCATATAACAACGATGGTGCTAAAGGTCAACACTCTAGTTCACTCACTCTTTTGTTAAACCTAAATCCCCGATTACGCAACCTACTGAAAATTCTACAGAATACAAACAAGATAATTATATCTTGCATTTATGCATATAAAGCACCACACTCCAAAGCAAATGAGAACAATTACACAAACTATTAACTAACTATCGTCAATCAATCGAAAACGAATCTATCTAAATATAGTAGTAATTACTCCTACACTAACCAAGTTCCTCTTTCCTAATTAAGACACACCAAAGCTGACTAATACGCAATACTAACATATCAATTCAGTACATCTTAATATTATAAAAAATGCTAGATATCATCAACTAATTTACTACAGAAACTGTAGTAACAGTAAAATTAGCTATTAAGCATATAGGTTTCCTTTTTTAGCTACCCAACTCAATTACTAACCAAAAAGTTGTTATTTTTAACAACACACAGTTAACTGCTAAGCAAATAGTTTCTAATTTTAACAACACCCAGCTAACTGTTTAAAGTTGCTATTTTTAGCAACACCTATTAACTGTTAAAAATAGTTTCTATCTTTTTTTTTTTTTTTTTTTTTTTTTTTTTTTTTTTTTTTTTTTTTTGGTAAAGGGTTTACACCCGGTGAAATAAATAGTTTCTATCTTTAGCAACACTAACTCACCAATTTAATTGTTACTCATTAAGTTTCAGTATTTACCAACATCAACTTATAATGTGTTTGGATTAGCTTATTTTCTGGGCTTACGGGCTGATTCATAAATGTAAAAACTCATTTTTTTGGTTTACTAGCTTATCAACTTAAGCTTCCATAAGCTCAACTTCACATGCTCATAAGAGGATAAAAAATGGGCTTATGTGCATTTTCCAATTCAAGTAATAAGCCCAGAAAATAAGCTAAATCCAAACACCTCCTTAATCAATAATCACGTAAAACACTACTAAAAACAAAATCTAAAAAAAAAAGTACCCAATCACTAAAACACTACTTTTACCAATATACTTGAATTTTTTACAAAATAAGGAAATCCAGATAATAGGTCCAGAAGTAGTTATCTCTACGCAGCTTATAAGTACTTATTTTAAAGTAGAAGCAGAAAAATAAGCTAAACCAAACCCCCAATTAATCATTAACCACTAAATATATATATATATATATATATATATATATATATATATATATATATATATATATATATATATATATATATATATATATATAGTGTAACTTTCAAACGAGAACCATTTTATCCGCAAGAACTGAGAGAACCACCAAAAACATACATGCACGCCTTCAATAATTGTATTTTTGCACATATGTTTTCAAAACAACACATATGTTTTAAAAAAAACATAGTTGTTCTAAAGAATTTGATAAGAAATTCGAAATACAAAAAATTTCTTTGAAGGTGTGCATGTATGTTCTTATAAAACGTGCAACGACAATATTGCGGCCGTGTGTAAGGTTTTTGTGAAAAAAGAGGATGAGTTCATAATGATATTGAAGAACATAGGTGGATGTTTACGATTATTGATGATTTGCATGTATTTTTATTTTATTTTAAAAGGCGTGCATGTATGTTTTTGGTGGTTCTCTCAGTTCTTGCGGATAAAATGGTTCTCGTTTGAAAGTCCCCCTATATATATATATATATATATATAGGGGGACTTTCTTACGAGAACCATTTTATCTGCGAGAACTGAGAGAACCACAAAAAACATACATGCACGCCTTTTAAAATAAAATAAAAATGCATGCAAATAATCAATAATCGTAACTATCCACCTATGTTCTTCAATATCATCATGAACTCATCCTCTTTTTTCACAAAAACTTACACAAGGCCGCAATATTGTCGTTGCACGCCTTATAAGAACATACATGCACACCTTCAAAGAAAAATGTTGTATTTCTAATTTCTTATCAAATTCTTTAGAACAACTTTGTTTTTTTTAAAAACATATATGTTGTTTTTAGAACATATGTGCAAAAATACAATTATTGAAGGCGTGCATGTATGTTTTTGGTGGTTCTCTCAGTTCTCGCAGATAAAATGGTTCTCGCAAAAAAGTCTCACTATATATATATATATATATATATATATATATATATATATATATATATATATATATATATATATATATATATATATATATAAAGAAGTTATACCCAATATATGACCGCCTTTTTTGTTGAAAAAACTGTGGGCCATGGCCAAAATTTGGGACGAGAATGTCGACCCAAATTTTTGGCTGGTCCCAAATAGAAGGTTTTGGTGTAGTGTCCCCATCAACCCGACCCGAACCAGTCCAGAAAAACCTCCTTGTCCCAAACCCACCACGATCAAAACCCATCAAATTGGAATCACTAGCAGCCCTTCTCCTCCTTTGCTGCTGATAATTCACCACACTTGTTGATGATGACGTCACAGTAGGAATCAAGGGTTTATCTTCAATCAACAAATGAACATCATCATGGTCATTTGAGGACAAGAAAACTGATCCAGCTCGTTCAATAGCAGATGAAGAAGGAGGAGGGTTTTTGATAGAGATGGGTAAGATGTGTGATGATTGCATGTTGGATATATATAATAGATGAGTTGCTGATCTGCCACGTGGAAAGTTGTGATTGAAGGTGTGGATGTGGGGCTGGGTTGGTTGTATGGGTGCTAACATGGCGTGGTCTCATGGGTTGGGTATCATTATGCTAACGGTGACCGCGTATACCGCGATCACCGTCAACTCAGCGTCAATTTAGTAAATTAGTTGATGATGTCTCAAGGAGTGTCGCGTGGAAATAGAAATAGATGACACAGTGTTAAGTTGTGTTATACCATACATTCAAGACGATGACCATAACTCGGTTTCAATCTTGTATGAAGCTTTTGTCCCACATAGGTTGAAGACAAGAAACTATGCTTGTTTGTTGTGATGCAAATGATGCATGGAAGTTGATATTAATATAATATAATTGACACATCACCCTTTATAAGGATAAATTAATGGGGTGTACTAACCGGACCCTCCCTACACATGGGACCCGCCTATTTTTGATAGAATGTACAATCCGACAAAGGAGACAGTACAAGCGGCGGCAGCGGTAAAGTCAACACACCCTCCCTACATGGAGGGTCCGTACGTATATCTTCACCCTTTATAAGGATAAATTAATATCCTTTTTTAGTACTATGTATGCAATTAAATCATATTTGTTAACTTTTTGTAACGGCAAATGATGAGGTACATGCAATGTAAAGCGAAGATTATTAACTTAAATTTTTAGACCCACGTCACTTTTATGATAGTTTTATACGATTTACCTCTTTATAGTTCGTAAATTTGAGGTATACATTATTACCGGGAGGTAGTGTTATACGATTTACCTCTTTATAGTTCGTAAATTTGAGGTATACATTTTGCTTAACAGCTTTTACAACTGTGAAACATGTTACACTTCGAGCATTCGTCATATGTGTAAATGTTCAAATTAGAGGGGCTTACTACATCTTACAAGTTAACAACATTTCGCAGTTGTTTTTATTTCATTCTATTTATATGAACAACTAAAAATATAGGGTTAATTACTTGAAAATGTATGATACTTGCCACTTTTTGTTATTGTATGTACTGAACTATTTTTTTTTCTTATTGTGTGTACTGAACTTTCAAATTTCAATTATTGTGTGTATTTTGTGACTATTTAGCCATGTAAAATGACCATTTTACCCTTCGAAATATGAAAAAAGTAAGGGTAAAATGGTCACAAAATACACACAATAATCGAAATTTGAAAGTTGAGTACACATAATAAGGGAAAAAAAAATTCGGTATACACAATAACAAAAAGTGGCAAGTATCATACATTTTCAACCGATTAACCAAAAAAATATATGATTGGTTTTTTGTATTTTAAATGATTGTAAAGTGCGATTTTTACTTACAAACAAAAAACATGATGATGTTGTCTTCGTACATTTCTAGCAAACTAATGGGAAACCGCCCCACTAGAGACCTCACATCCACCAGCCCAGGTAAATTGCGTAATGTTGTATCATATTCATGATTAAAGGGACATAAAGACGGGGCAATTACCTCATGCCTCCCACCACTAAACTACCACCGCATGAACATTACTTGCAAGTATTTGTAAAATGACGATCATAGTCAAACAAGTCGACAAAGAATCTCATCTCAGGAGAAGGAAAAAAAAAAAGAAAAAAAAAAAATCTGTGTGGCCAAACTAAAATTTGATAATTTCCTTAAAACCTCTTACAAACTTTACAAGAAGTATACAATTCAAACCTCACCATATACACATTTACAAAAAAAAATGTTAATAACAGTCACGAGTATACCTTGATTAAGTTATGTACGTCTTAGTCAATGACTCGACCTTCTCGTTTACATACAGTTAACAAAGTTTATAAAAATCCAATAAAAACTAAGGCTAGTCCAATAGGCCCAACTTAAGCAATAAATAACAGTCTAATAAGCCTAAAGAATAAATAACAATCATTCAAAAGTCAAAACTTTACCGCCAAAAACACTGTTAACTATTAGTCAATAACTCTTGTGATTATTAGTCGTTACTTTTGTGGATCAAGATAAGCACAAGAGTATCGACTAATATTAACAAATCAACTCCAAATCAATAAAAAAAACAATTCGAAAAAGAAAAAGAATAAAACTAAAAATGAGTTCAAATCAGTCAAGAATAAGGGTTCGTGGCCAACGATTGATTCCGTCAACGTTTATCCAACGAACATCCACTGATAATCATAAGTAAGCCTTGGATATTTAAACATTATTGTATTTTGAGTAATTGTGTGATGTTTGGATATTGTGATTGTAGGGAAAAAGTGGAGAATGGAAGTAAGAAGTTGTATTGTCCTGAAGAGTGAGGTCTCTAACTAAAACGGAATAATATAATAACCCCTTAGAATATGCAGTCCTGAATACTCCTGAAGTTGTATTGTCCTGTCATTTTGGATTGGTTAGTTTTAGACAATCATTCAGAAACTGAGTATTTCGGTCCAAGTTAATTAGATAATCAGGTGATTAAGTCTCTTGCAAACACTTGAAACTGATTGCCTTCTATCTGAGCATAATAACCTGTTTGTAAATGCAATCCCAAACATCCCATAAGCATTGCCTCTTGAGACTTCTTATTAGTCTGTGTCACTAAAATTTCACTATTTTATGTGTCGTGAAGGTATTTATATGATTCTAGAGACACGTGAATGCTCTACGGCCTGCACCTAAGGCTAGAAGAAAAGTTAATGAATTTCAGGTACATTATGTATATATCTGATAATAACTACTATCAAGGAATGTAGCACGTTAAAAGTAAGGCTGTGAAGTGTCCCTAAGGTGCCACCCTCTTCAAGATTAACATTATTGTGCCAGGAGGATTACTTTCAAAGTAATGGAGGACATAAGTGATTAGTTTGAAACATAAGTTAAGTAAGGTTTTGGCCCTTTTAGGCGCTTGGATAGCGCTACCCATAAGATATATAAATCATCTTTTGCAGTTTTGGTTTTCCTTGTCTCCCTGTAGCAGATTCAAGAACTCAGTAGTAGCTATTGTCAGGAGAATATTAGTATGGAAGAAACATGAGTGACATGTTGGAAATTTGAGCTAAAAGTGGATATGATCAAACTGCGCTACCCATAAGAGTAGATAATATCTGTTGTTAAGTTTTTGGTTACTTTAAAGGTGTAGAGTTCATGAACTCATTAACGATTGTTGTCAGGGTAAAGAGAGACCAATTCTATCACCAGGAACAAGTACGAACGCTAAGCAGTCTATCGATGGACAAAATGCTGACAAGAAAACCAAGGGACGAGAGTTGGATGGTTTACTTGACGTTGTTCTTGAACAGTTTAATCCCAGTAAAGGTAACGAAAAAGGTAATTTTATAGATCTAGAAGACGAGATTCAAAGTAGCAGTATCACACAATTGACAGAAGAATCACAAACTCAGGATTCATCCAAGAGAAAAAACACATTTGGAGGTGTGGCCGATTTACCCTTTTACTGTTTGTTTGCTACTAAGTCATATTATACATATGTTCTGTAACTAGTTCATTGACATTTGAGTGTTTCTAATAGCTCTTATAACTACCAGTTACGGATAGCGTTAGACTATCTTACAGAAAATGAGCTACATCCGCAGCTGTTATCTGGTATCTCAAGTCTGAGGATAAATATTCATGATTTACTTTAATGACAAAGATCTATAAAGTACAATCATGTGGTTGGGATCTGTCCTATATTCAAGTTATCCATTATTGAATATCATGTGAATTTGGCATGTCCACCGCATCAATATACTTAAGTATATTCTACCAAAACTCAGATTTGCCTTAATTCAATAATAATCCCATATTATTGATCGACAACGGACTATTTAGAATAACACAAGTTATTCATGGATTAAATATGCAAATATAGGATACAATTTTATAAATGAAGATAAACATAACAAAATATTTTATTTCATTAATATAACAATTGTTTACATTATCCTTTATCCAAATACTAACCACAGATTTACATGAAACTACTAGCTAAACGAAGTCCAATGCCATTGGCATGTTGAGTAAGCTTTTCCTTAAGTAAAGCCTTCGTAAAGGGATCAGCTAGATTGTCATCTGTGTGAACTTTGAGTAAATTGATTTCACCTATTTCGACTTGTTCTCGAACATAGTGATATCTTCTAGGAAAGTGTTTGGCGCCCTTCATGACTCCAGGTTCATTGGCGAATGTTATTGCGGCATAATTGTCGCAATACACATTAATAGGCAATTCAATTGACGGCATAACTCCTAGCCCCGAAATGAATTTCCTTATCCAAACAGCTTCCACCGCAGCTTCCGATGCAGCAATATACTCAGCTTCTGTAACAGACATCGCTATTGTACTCTGCTTCTTACTCTTCCAGTCTACTGCTCCTCCATTAATGACAAAGACATAACCTATTTGAGACTTCGTATCATCTTTATCGGTTTGAAAGGACGCATCGCAGTAACCTGTGACACCAAGTTCTGCATCTGGATTTCCCCCATACACTACAAACATCTCTTTTGTATTCCTCAAATACTTAAGAATGTTCTTAATAGCATGCCAGTGGAGTCCACCTGGGTTCTGTTGATAACGACTGGTCATATTCTGTGCAAACGCCACATCTGGCCTTGTGCATCTTACTGCATACATGATAGATCCTACTGCCGAAGCATATGGAACTTTCTTCATGTGTGCCACCTCTTCAGGCATTAAAGCACATAGTTTGCTACTTAAGCCATGTTCCACTTGCATTGGCAAATATCCCTTCTTGAAATTTTGCATATTGAATATCTTCAATATTTTATCAATGTAAGCACTTTGGCTTAATCCAATCAACCACTTTGATCTATCTCTGTAGATCTTAATTCCAAGGATATATGCTGCTTCTCCTAAATCCTTCATAGAAAAACATTTACCCAGATAAGTCTTAACCTCATTAAGACTTGGTATATGATTTCCCATGATCAATATGTCATCGACATATAGGATAAGAAAAGTAACATTACTCCCACTAGCTTTGTGATATATACATGGCTCATCGAAATTCTGAGTAAATCCAAACCTTTTGATTTCTTCGTCAAATTTCTTATTCCATTGTCGTGATGCTTGCTTCAATCCATAAATAGATCTTTGCAGCTTGCATACACGCTCAGGAAAATCTGGATTCACAAACCCCTCAGGCTGCACCATATAGATGTCTTCATCTAGGCGACCATTTAAGAAGGCAGTTTTGACATCCATTTGCCAAATCTCATAGTCATAGTATGCTGCTATAGCTATGAGAATCCTAATAGCCCTAATGTCAGCTACAGGAGAAAAGGTCTCCTCATAGTCAACACCATATGTTTGGGTAAAGCCTTTAGCCACCAAACGAGCTTTATATGTGTGTACATTTCCATCCATGTCTATTTTCTTCTTGAAGAGCCACTTACTCCCAACTACCTTGGCATTGGGAGGAAGGTCTACTTTAATCCAGACTTCGTTGTCTCTTATGGATTGCATTTCCCTATTCATAGCAACCTGTCATTTATCCTTTTCAGGACTATTAATGGCAGCCCTATAACTAGTAGGTTCATCAAGATCCCCTAGTATAGCTTCCTCACACTCTACGTTAAGACATAGATGTTCAGGAGCTTTCACAGATCTTGCAGATCTGCGAATGGGAACCACTTCAACTTCAGGTGGAGGACCTAGACTTTCAGGTTCCACAGGAAGTGTTCTAGTGTTTTCAGAAGGTGATGTATCTTCTTGATCATTTTCAAGATCATAAACTCTCCCACTGAATTCTTGAGATATGAGATTCTTTTCAAAGAAATCTCCATACCTAGCCACAATGACTTTATTCTCAGGTGGAAAGTAAAAGTAGTAACCCCTTGTTTCCTTAGGGTATCCTATTAAGATACACTTAACAGATCTCTGTTGGAGTTTATCTGGCGAGTCACGTTTAACAAAAGCCTCACAACCCCAGACCTTTAAGTAAGAAAAGTTGGGAGCTTTTCCAGTCCATAATTCATATGGAGTCTTATCAACCTTCTTAGTTGGAACCATATTCAATATGCGAACAGCAGTTTCAAGGGCATAGTCCCAAAAGGATAAGGGAAGAGTTGTAAGATTAAACATAGATTGTACCATATCTAGCAATGTACGATTTCTCCTTTCAGATACCCCATTTTGCTGTGGAGTATAAGGAGATGTGAGTTGCTGGACAATTCCACACTCAGCTAAGTAATCTTTAAACTCTTGGCTTAAATATTCACCACCTCTATCGGATCGAAGAGCCTTAACCTTCTTACCGAGTTGTAATTCTACTTCATTTTTAAAAACCTTGAATGTCTCAAAGCTTCATGTTTATGTTTAAGTAAATAAACATAACCATAATGTTAGCAATTAATTTATGAATTGCAAAAGTGATGGTCATTAGTTTATAGAACTTATGTGTGTAATGTAATATGTAGTTAATATTGTGGGCTAGTAGTATTAGTTTAGTTAAAGTCCAATTGTATAAGTGTGATACTTATACTAGCCCACATGAAGTCCAAGTCAAAGCCCATCAAACCCACTTTGTTTGATGGCTGGTACGTATAAACACACACACACTTCTCATTTGTTAAGTGTGCCTCATAATAGTTAGAAAGAGAGTGTGTGTGTGTTTCCCCTTGTCTCTTGTTTATTTCTTTTCATTGAAGCTAATAAACATTTGACCAAAATTAACATATGATCCATACTACTCTTCTTGTTCTTAATATATGTTTGTGAGTCATCATCCTTGTTCTTGTCGAGTTGTATGTTAAAGTGAAGCTCGGTTCATCTTCAAAGGAAAGATCGAGTACTACAATTGGTATCAAGAGCTAACCGGGTTGCTAACGTGGTGTTTGAGGTAACAAATGTGATTTTTGGTGTGTTCTATCTTGTTTGTGTTCGACTTATGTTAAAAAGAACCTAACTGTTGAGTTTTTGTATAATAAAAACATGATCTTTTGGTGTTTTTCTTGTAATCGTACACAAAATCAAGGGTACATGTAGTGTTTGTTTGTGATTTAACGAGTTGGGTTGTGAAGGTTTCCTAGTTTTTCACTCAAATCTTGGTTGGAAAGATCAAATCGTTGGTTTGTTCTTGGTCCCTAGATCGACAATCATGAATAAATCTTGGATAAGATTTGTTTTTGGATTATAATTCATTATTTTAGTCTTTGAATTATTGATGTGTAAGTTTGTTGAAAGTTAGTGAGTTGGTGAAGAAAAGAAGAATGGGCTTGGCTGTGGAAAGCATGAGAATGTAAGGAAAATGACAAAAAGTTAGTAATTTCTGCAGTCCTTCGCAATTCAGAAAGTCAACACTGTCTCGCAATTGCACATTCTTTCAGAATTGGAAGCTGCAAGACCTTCGCAATTCGTCTATGTCTTATCACATTCTTGTACAAGATTGTGATAGTTTTCGAAATTCATTGTTGACTATTCTTTCGAAATTGGAGTTTCCTTCGGAATTGCAACTGTTTCGCAATTGCATGTGTCTCTCGCAATTGAACTGGTCTCGCAATTGAACTGGTCTAGCAATTCAGAGTTGGTCTCGCAATTCAGAGTTGGTTTTGCAATTCAGCCAGTTCTTAGCAATTCAAGCAGCATTCGCAAATCAAACACCTCTCGCAAACGGACCTTCATTTCGCAATTGCAAAAAAAAAAAAAAAAAAAAGAGTATTTTGGCGGGAAAACTTGAGTAAAATTTAATTCGGAGGAGTGACTTAACGGTCCGTTTTTACGCGAAATTCAAATTCTGGTACAAGAGTGAAAATTTTGGCCCAAAATTCAAATTTTTTGGCCAAAATTCGAATTTTTCGGGGAATTTTTGGCGTAAAAATTTCTTAAACTCAAAATTTTCCAGCATCATTAGAATGTCATTTTATGGCATATTTCACACCAAAATCACAAATGAAATTATCGGACTGCACCTTCAACATCACCACGTATAGCCAAAAAGATCCTGTTCAAGATTCACAATCAGATGACAATGGTTAACTTATCAGCTGTGACTACAAGGATGATGATTCGTTATTACTTATTTGAAGTTGAAGTCGAATATATCGGGTACGTGTACTTAGTATCTTGAAGATATCGGGGTTGGTTGGATGCATGATTCTTCGAGATCCTTGTTTGGGCACTCATGGGAGCAGTGATTAAGTCTTGGGTTATCTAGTTTTCATAGGTCAAGGGGTGGATGGACGAAGACCTAGTTAACTATCACTTAAAGGAGATACGTTGTAATACTCAGTGTCACACAAAGATGTGGATAATTCAAGAGAGGTTCATATACAGTTAAGGAAGGATGGATGGGTATATGAAACGACCTATGCTTTAAGGAGTTACGTTGTAGTGCTCAGTATAGGTTCTTAGTCACACTATCGTGCAAGTTTAAGTCACAAGTCTGGGCGATTTTACTTCAGTCTCAAGTTCGTCATAGTGGGTTTTCTCCATCAGTAGTCACTACATGAAGCCGTTGTTTTTTATACAGGAGGTTAGATTGGGTTTATCGACATCTTCTCACGGATTAAATGAAGTGCTTCCAGTTAATACTTCACTGCTTCCAGTTCATACTTCACGTGCACATAAGTATGCTGATTCCGATAAATCGTAACCAGCAGGGGAGAGAAATGTACGGGCTGATCTCTCATGGGAAAAATAACTGGGATGCATTTGGTGAGATGAAGATGTTGATAATGTATTCCCCCGAACAGACTTCAGATACAGGGAAATCATAAGAGAGGTTGTCAGTTTGGGGGAGAGCACTAATTAGGGGAGAGCACGGGGAGAGCACTCAGGGCACTCTAAATTAAACCCTAATTAGATTTGCTCACATGGTTCATCTGCAAGTAAAGAGTGTACAGAATGTGTTATATAATGGTAGTGTGCTAAATGATAAACATGATCCGATTGAGATTTATGATTCGGATGGAACGATTGAGCTTACTGAAAAGAGACGTGTCAAAATGAGACAAATGAACCTGGAAATTAAACTAATTGATTATAACAAACTTAATGCAGATTCAGGCGTTCATTTGGTTCAAAAAGAGTCACCATTGTTTTTTAAACAACCTGTGGCTGTCACAAAACGAATATTTGCTTCAAAACATCTGTCTAACATCGAACAAATGGCATCTAAAAACACTTATGACTCAAGTGCAGCTAGACTATATTTGGTCGATCTTAAACAGAGAATTGAAAAACTTCAAAGTATTGTGGCTTCCAAAACAAACAGTCAAAAGATGGAATGGTTTTCAGGTGTTCAGGATGAACTAAAAAGGATTTTTGAAAGGGAAATTAATCCACATATTCGTGCAATCTATGCGGTTGTTCAAAATGTGGAACATAATCTTTTGAAAGAGTCAGCAAAATTTGTTAAGGACCACAAATCCTTAGTGAAGGAAGCTAATGAATACTTGGAACACATAAAAGTTTTGAAAAAGCAAAATGACTCTCTCTCCTTCGAAGCTCTATCGACCGATATCATGTCCATTATTTTCCAAACATATTCTGTTGAGGATGATGAAAGACTTCGAGCTTAGATTTTTGAAATTGTTTCAAAATATGAAAAGGTACTTTTTAAGATTGGAAAGCAAAATGTCACATATTTTAAACAACTTGATAAGAAAAAGGAAGAATGCAAGTATGACAAACTGTCGTATGAGCGTTCTTAAAAACAGTTGAAAGAACAAATTGATCTTTTGAAGTCTCAACTTGAATGTCAAAAAGGGAAGGGAAAGGAAACTACGGGTATAGCACCAAAAACTCCCTTGCCTAGTGAGAAAGTAAAAGAGAAAGCAGTTGTCAAGAACACTAATGTAATAGCACCTGGCCTTTATAGGATTAGTCCCACTACTGTGTCTACCTCTACACCTAAAACATCTAGGGCGTTAGACAAAAGTATGCAAGATAATCCAAATGAATCTAGGAATGCTACAACATCTCAGGCCAACTTCATAAATTCTAATGAGTGTGCCTTACCTTCTACAGGATTAGAAAGCACCACTAGGAGCAGACGAAAGCCTAGGAGCTCTAACAAGAAATCTAGAGTATCGCCTGTCTCTGAAAGTGAATGCAAGGAAGTAGAAGAACACCCTAGGAATTTAAAGCTTTCAAATAAGGAACAAATATCATCTGGATGTAATGAACAGACCAGTGTTTTGAATGCATGTAATGAATCTGTTTGTTTAATGCAAGAGAAATCTTTGTCTGAAAATGCTTGTGATGATATTGTTTCTGATAATGTGAATGATAAGCCTGAACAGAAAGATGTTCCTACACGAACTAGTGCTAAGACTAGATACCTTAAAAGTCTCATTGTTGTATCTAGGACCATATCTAGTACTCTATTGCCTAGGGACTATCTTAAGCTTTGTGCATGGAAACCATCAGGTAGAAAGTTTACACGTAAGAATGGCAAACAAATAGTTGTTCCCTTAGAACAAAATTAAACCATCTTTGTGTGTGATGCATTTGGTACTCTCTAACCCATGGAACCAAATGAAATACGGTTTCCAAATGCAATTGTTTTCTGTTCATGGCAGGTTATCGAAATATGTCTTTGGATCGTAGACTCGGGTTGCTCCAAGCACATGACCGGGAATCTGAAGCTGCTGATCAACTTTGTATGGCAGTTCATGGGGACTGTACGATTCGGGAATGATCATGTTGCAGCTATTCTGGGTTATGGAGATCTTCGGTTTGGAAATTACTTGATCACTCGGGTTTACTATGTCGAAGGGTTGGGACACAATCTGTTCTCAGTCGGGCAGTTTTGTGATGCTGATTTAGAGGTTGCATTTAGGAGAAACACTTGTTTTGTCAGGAATTTGGTGGGGAATGATCTCTTAATTGGGAATCGTGGCACCAATCTCTATGCAATTGACATAAACCAAATGGCCTCTTCATCACCTATTTGTCTCATGACCAGGGCAGGTGAAACAAAATCCTGGTTGTGGCATAGACGTTTGTCCCATCTTAAATTTGACACGATCAACAAGCTTGCCAAAGACAACATCGTCTCCGGTCTTCCTAAATTCAAATACACCAAAGAACACTTATGTCCATCATGTGAGCAAGGAAAGAGCAAAAGAGCAACATTCAAACCTAAACCCATACCTAGTTCGGTTGATAGGTTGCATTTGCTGCACATGGACTTATGTGGCCCAATGAGAGTTCAAAGCATAAATGGGAAAAAGTATATTCTTGTAATTGTTGATGACTATTCAAGATATACATGGGTAAAGTTTTTGAGATCAAAAGACGAAGCACCGGGAACCATCATCACCTTTCTGAATCGATATTCAAGTTCTACTTCAAGCTCCAGTTAGGATAGTAAGAACGGACAATGGCACGGAATTTGTAAATCAGGAGTTAAGATCATTCTTTGAAGAAACTGGTATTACACACCAGACATCAGCTGTCCGAACTCCACAGCAGAATGGGGTAGTTGAAAGAAGAAATAGAACTCTTGTGGAAGCTGCTCGCACAATGCTGATTTATTCCAGTGCACCGTTATTCTTATGGGCTGATGCTGTCTCTACCGCATGTTTTACTCAAAACCAATCCCTAATCCATCCAAGATTCAATAAAACCCCATATGAACTTGTCAACAACCGAAAACCGGATATTTCTTATCTTCATGTATTTGGCGCTTTATGCTATCCAACAAATGACAGGGAAGATCTGGGAAAGTTGAAGGCTAAGGGCGATATTGGAATCTTCATTGGTTATTCTGAAAACTCGAGGGCATTCAGGGTGTATAACAGGAGAACGAAAAAGATAATGGAGACGATGAATGTGAAGTTTGATGAAATTTCACAAATGGCTTCTGAGAGACTCGCTCTAGAACCCGCGCTTAACCCAATGACTTCCGGACATATCAGTTCGGGACTCGCACCTCAAGGAGCTCAATCAATTCATGACGAACAACCCACAACTCAAGAACTGGATAATTTATTCGAGTTCATGTACGATGAATACTATGGTGGCGCTTCGAAAAATGCATCTAACCAACATTCCGCTGCACCCACTCAACAACCACCACCACCACCACCACATCCTGATGCATCCACAACATTCGAAGCTGGCGCACCACCTCCCTCAACATCAACATCATCTACATTTACTCCTGCAACTCCATTCATTGAAATTGTTCTACCAAGAATTGATGAGCAAGAACAAAATAATGCTGTGTTAGACGATGAAGTCTTTGAAAACCCGTTTGGAACGGAATCTGGTGAATCATCTTCCAGATTACATGAACCGACTAACACACATTTGTTCAGTCCAAGGTACCCTTCAACATTACAGTGGACAAAAGACCATCCGATTGAACAGGTTATTGGTGAACCCTCAAGACCAATTCAGACGAGAAAACAACTTCACACCGATTGCGACATGTGCATCTATGTCTGCTCAGTCAGTCTCATAGAACCTAAGAACATTCGGGAAGCAATGGCAGATAATGCCTGGATTGAAGCGATGCAGGAAGAACTTCTTCAATTTCAAATCCTTGACACCTGGGATTTAGTTCCAAGACCAATTGACAAACTAGTCATTGATCTTAAGTGGTTATGGAAAAACAAAAAGGATGAAGAAATGACTGTAATTCGCAACAAAGCCTGTCTGGTGGCAAAGGGATACAGACAGGAAGAAGGGATAGATTTTGAAGAGTTATTCGCACCAGTTCCAAGGCTTGAAGCAGTCAGGATTTTCTTAGCTTATGCAGCTCACAAGAACATCACAGTTTATCAGATGGACATCAAGACGACATTCTTGAATGGAACTCTGAAGGAAGAAGTGTACGTGAGTCAGCCAGACGGTTTCATTGACAAAGATCATCCGGAATACGTCTACAAGCTAAAGAAAGCAATCTATGGTTTGAAACAAGCCCCAAGGGCGTGGTATGACGAGTTATCATCTTTCCTACTTCATAATAATTTCACCAAAGGAACAATTGATCCAACCTTGTTTACAAGAAAATACAAAAATGACATTTTGATTGTTCAGATTTACGTGGACGACATAATATTTGGGTCCACTAATCCGACACATTCAAAACATTTTGAAAATCTCATGAAAAGCAAATTTAAAATGTCCTAGATGGGAGAATTAAAATTCTTTTTGGGTTTACAAATTCATCAATCCCCGCGTGGTATTTTTCTAAATCAGGCTAAATATACAATTGAGATTTTGAAAAAACATGGAATGGATAATTGTGACTCTGTTGGTACTCCAATGGTCACTTCACCCAAGATAGGCGCTGACCTAAATGGGAAACCCATGGATCCGAAGAAATATCAGAGCATGATTGGTTCTCTCATGTACCTAACTGCTAGTCGACCAGATATTCATTTTGCTGTTTGCTTACTTGCACGGTTTCAGGCAAGGCCTACCGAACTTCACCTCCAAGAGGTTAAACGGATCTTTCGGTACCTACGAAGAACCATTAACATGGGACTTTGGCATCCGAAGGATTCGGAGTTTACACTAATCGCATTCTCAGATGCAGATCATGCCGGTTGCCAAATGACAGCGAAAAGTACATCAGGCGGAGCACAATTTTTGGGAGAAAAACTAGTAGGCTGGTCATCAAGGAAACAAGACTGCACTGCTTTATCAACAGCAGAAGCCGAGTATGTGTCTCTATCTGCGTGTTGTGCCCAAGTTCTATGGATGAGGACACAACTAACAGATTATGGTTTCTCTTTCAACCGCATACCTTTGTATTGCGACTCGAAAAGTGCCATAGCCATCTCGTGCAACCCGGTGCAACACTCAAAGACCAAGCATATAAGAGTCTACTATCACTTCATAAAAGAGCACGTTGAAGAGGGTACTGTTGAATTGTTTTTCGTGAAGACTGAATACCAGCTCGCCGATCTATTTACTAAAGCCCTCCCAAAAGAGCGGTTTGAAAACTTAGTTCGTCGAATTGGAATGCGAAGCCTAACTCCCGAAGAGTTAGAAAGTCTTCTCGAATCTTCTTGATTTATATCAACAAGCTTCGTATGTAAATAGTTTTGTAAATATATACTTGTTAAAATTAATACTGTAAATACAGAAAATTTCAAAAAGACATAAAAAATATAAAACTCAAAAACCAAAAATATTCTTCTCACGACATGTCTCTCGTCTAATCAATATTCTGTACGTATCTAGAAATGTCATTCAACAATGATACGGGCATGTACAGATGCTTGAGCGAGAGTTCTTTTTTATGTTTTTCTAAAACATGTCGTTTCTCAAATTTCTTCATAACGGCTTTCGTGCATTTCCGTACGAAACCCGCGCTACATTGAAGGACTTCTGATTATTTTCGATCAGAACTCGCAATGTTAATGGCGAAAAGAAAAACCTTGAGCACTTAATCAAAATGATTTCAGGAAGATTTTCTCAAAAGTCTTTAAATGAATTTTGTGCTCAAGATAACTCCCTCTAACACCCTTAACTGCTTTTAAACTCAAATGTTTAATAATATGCTTTGTTTAAGGGGGAGTATAAAAACAAAATTGTTCCATTTTCATGCTAAAATCAGTCCGTCTCTCCACAAAAAGTTTCATTTTAAACAACTGTTTTCAAAAATACCACTTCATGCTATTTTTGAGGGGGAGATTAAGTGTTTATTAAATATACGGGGGAGAGGACATGATTAAAATGTGATCAAAAAGAAGTTTTGTGGTTTGAATCTCAAAACGAGTTCTTCAAAAAGACTCAGTTGAACCCTCGAATTGACGAAACCAAATGTCCGTTATCGAAAAGACTTGTCCTGGACGGGTAATAATTTCAAGCTGGTTTTCCAGTGATGTAAGCGTGTCTCGCAAAGGACTTGTCTGAGTAGAATTTACCAATTCGAGAGATGATCTTTGAATATGACCGGGACGGGTAATAATTTCAAGCTAGTCTAACTAGTGATGTAAGCGTGTCTCGCGAAGGTCATGTTCATTGAAAATCAATCATTTCAAATGTGCGAACTCTACCCAACATGTGCAGTTTATTTAAAAATTGCATGAGCACATGTGAAGGGGGAGTGTTTCAAAAATGCAAAACTCTCGATGTGTTAACAAAATGTGTTTTCTCATAAACACGTTGAGAGATTTTCACAAGGTTTAATGGCATGTGACAAATAATCTAGGATAATCATGGAGTAATAAGGTGATTATGGTTAGGTTATGTCCAATGATCCGCCAGAACCAGAGGGATCTACCCAAGGACAATTCCAATAGCTTAGCATTAG
Source organism: Artemisia tridentata subsp. tridentata (assembly GCA_021014915.2). Taxonomy (NCBI): domain Eukaryota; kingdom Viridiplantae; phylum Streptophyta; class Magnoliopsida; order Asterales; family Asteraceae; genus Artemisia; species Artemisia tridentata. The sequence continues at coordinate 425,065,166 of CP139506.1, forward strand.
AAGTCCTTAGGTAAGATTGAAAAAAGGAGTATAATGAGAAAGGAGAAAGAAGGGGTTGAAGAATGAAAAAGAAAAGTTTTTGTAAGGGTGAAAAGAAATAGCCCTCCATGAAAACTTAGGTCAGAAACCGGGTCAATACATCTGCTATTGGTACTCACTAAGGTGATACTGGTATTGAAGACAAGACGTCATGGACCCAGTGACGCATTTGCACCACCCCTCCTATCCACTCAGATATCTCTTAAAAGATATTTGTTTCATTTCTCACGGAGAACACTACATAATCTATCGATCTCTCACTCCGAGATGTGTTGATATAGAAAAGGTGGCACTCTGCTCCATGCCTCCGATGACTAAAAACCAAAACGCACATCATTGAGTCTAGAAACATGAGATTCTTCAAAAGATCTCTTAGGAACACTTCCAATGAAATACACTTGTGTTCATCAAAAGGATACAAGATGTATGAGTCTTAATGAGATCTAAAAGATCTTGCCTCACGACATGATGGCCGCTGGACGATTTATTGCTAACTGTTTTATGCAGGTACCGACGAAAGTTCATCCACCATCATCATCTGCTATGACGACGCATGTGGATCAGAAGAAGCAGATAAAGGCAAGAACGACCAAGAGACGATTCTTTGAAGATCACAGCGCATGAAGGAACATTGAATGAAGACTATTTTGCATTGACATAGAAAGTTCAAGTCATTGTAGACAAAAGAACAATCACGGGACCATCATTAAAATGACCATCCCTTAGGGGGAGATTGTTAGCAATTAATTTATGAATTGCAAAAGTGATGGTCATTAGTTTATAGAACTTATGTGTGTAATGTAATATGTAGTTAATATTGTGGGCTAGTAGTATTAGTTTAGTTAAAGTCCAAGTGTATAAGTGTGATACTTATACTAGCCCACATGAAGTCCAAGTCAAAGCCCATCAAACCCACTTTGTTTGATGGCTGGTACGTATAAACACACACACACTTCTCATTTGTTAAGTGTGCCTCATAATAGTTAGAAAGAGAGTGTGTGTGTTTCCCCTTGTCTCTTGTTTATTTCTTTTCATTGAAGCTAATAAACATTTGACCAAAATTAACATATGATCCATACTACTCTTCTTGTTCTTAATATATGTTTGTGAGTCATCATCATTGTTCTTGTCGAGTTGTATGTTAAAGTGAAGCTCGGTTCATCTTCAAAGGAAAGATCGAGTACTACAAATAACGACTGTAATCATCCGTAAAGGTTAAGAAGTAGGTAGCACCGCGTTTTGACACATGTCTAAGTAGACCGCACACATCAGTGTGTATTAATCCAAGTAGATCTGTAGCCCTTTCCATTTGATGTAAAAAAGGTTTCCTTGTCATCTTCCCAGATATGCAAGATTCACATTTATCAAATGACTCATCATTGATATTTTGCAAAAGCCCATCATGTTGCAGCTTTTCCATGCGTTTCTTGCCAATATGTGCAAGACGACAGTGCCAAAGATAAGATGAATCCAAGTCTGACTTGATTCTCTTATTGCTAATGCTATACACAGAATTATTTTTATTGGACACATGATTCTCCATGTCAATTTCATACACACCATTTATTGGAATTGCATGAAAGTAAAAAACATTATTTAAAGAAACCGAAATTCCATTATCAGTAAATGTGTGAACAACACCATTATCCTTTAACAAAGAAACTGAAATGACACCCCTAATGATAGAAGGTGCATAATGACCATTATTCAAACTAGTATTAAACCCGAAGGTAAGACAAAATCGAATGTCCCTATGGCTTCAACAGCTGCACATATGCCATTGCCTACATACAAGTATCTTTCTTCATAGGTCAGCTTCCTTGCTCCTCTAAGCCCCTGTGATGTGTTACAAATATGAGTATCACATCCCGTATCATATACCCAGGAATTATGCTTAAGAGGAAAAGAAAATAATTCAATCATAAAAATACCTGAAGTGCTCGCGACATTCCCAGCCTTCTTATTTTTATTCTGACGCAACTCCTCTAGCAACAATGGACAGTTCCTCTTCCAATGTCCTGGAGTGTTGCAGTGATGATAAGCAGCCAAATCCTTCTTGGGATTCTCCTTCTTCTTAGGAGGATTCTGCTTCTTAGGCATTTGCTGGTAGGACATAACTTGTTTACCCTTTCCATTGCCTTTGCCCTTCTTGTTCGCGTGTTGCGGTTTGTTAGGCTTAGTAATCATACCACCTTGTATTTCTAATACCGTGGGTGTAGGTGCCTTCTTTGACAATCCTTTCTCAAAGTCAATAAGCATTGCATGTAACTCACTTATTGTCTTCCCCGTGCAATGCATATTGTAGTTGCGCACAAAATCACCAAACAAATCCTCGTTAAGGGATCGATTGATGAGGCCAATACATATGATCCGCGGTGAAATTACGTATATATAAATAAATACAGACGGATACGCGTGAATAAAGACAAACCAACCCTTTAGGAAAAAGGCTAACTTGCAAAAAACTCACGTTTGTGATATGTGTGATACCAGGTAAGTGATTACCCGGGTCGTGTCCCAACGAGGTGTGAATGGACAACCGTGTAAGGTTTGGAATTAGAGTGACTGATAAGTGGGATAAGGAACTTTTTTTGTTTATTCTAATTGAGAAACAAATTCTCAAGGAAAATTAAAATATAAACAAATTATATTAAAAACGCGTTACGGGAATTATAAAACAGGGTTAAAAAGTGAAATATATGGAAATCTAATCTTACAAGTGCAAAATTATTTTTCCTAAGTTATAAATGACAAAAGAAAATTTTAGAAAAAAAGATTTATATTTTTCCGAGTTTTATATTTTTTATTATGAATTAAAAACTATTAGAAACTAATTAAATTATTAAAAATACTAAACATATTTAGAAAAATTTGAAACTTTTTCTAAATATACTTTATACTATTACTATCCTAGGAAAAATACAAAGAGGGTACCAGCTTATTCTAATAAGCTGTAATAAGCTAAAATGGTTAGAATAGCTTAAATGGAAAAACAAGGTTAAGTAATAAATATTACAAACTATACCCAGAGAAGTCCCAAGGGCAGTTAGTAGTGTGTTGTGGTGTTGAGGCTTTGCTAAGGGGGAGGTCCAGGGTTCGAATCCCAGGCCTGACCTTTTTGCAAAATTATTTTATTTTTTTTGTTTTTCTTGTTAAAACTCAATAAGCAACTGACAATAAGCACTTTTTAAAACTGAAAAGATTTTTGAAATTCTAAAATAAGCTCAGAATGAGCTTATCTATTCTGATCAGTGGGCTATTATAGCCAAAACAAGCAAAAGGCATAAAAAAGGGCTTAAAGCTAATCTAATAAGCTAAAGTGAAATGTGAAATAAGCAAAGAACTACAAATAAGCTGAGAATGAGAATAGGAAAATAAAATAAGCAACAAGTTAAGCAGATAAGCTCAGGCACAAGTCAATAAGCTAGAAAATGTTGCATATGGCAAAACAGTCCTCACAAGGCTACTTTCAAGGTTAAGAAAAAGCTGATAGGCAATAAGCTAATCCACCAACAACTCAAAATCTCAAAAGTTCACCGACCAAATAATTAGTGGGCCAAATCTCAGACCTTAATGAGCTTTTTAAGAGCTTAAAAATAAGCTGAATTAGATGCTTTTCAAGCCAAGTGTATACTAATGAATCAATATATACTTGTCTAAGTTGGCACTTTTTGAGCTTATTTGGAAGCTTTAATAAGCTAAAGTAAGATCTGAAGAGTGTGAATCAGCAAAGACTATGTACCAAGCTTCCTAGAACTAGCTAATAAGGTATCAACTGGAATCAGATAAGCACTAGAAATAGCTTAAGAAAATTCTGCAGACTGCATATATGGATCTGATGAGAGTGATATCTAAAAACAAGACCTATATGGTTTTAGTACAAACTGAAATTAGACTATAATGAACCTGGAAACTCCCAAAAATGGAGTCAAAGATAAGCTCAGCTTATCAGAGGCTTGTATTGACAGTCCAACTTCTTGTGTCTGCACCACCCAACTCCAACCTGTCAAACACTTCAAAACAACCAATATCCTGCTGAAAACAACTTATACAAGCTGTGATAAGCTCAATCTAAACTGACCCTATGGCAAATGAACAGTGTATACCCAAAATGACCCATTTGATTCATTAAACCAAACTCCCCTATGTGTAGACTGATTTGAGATTAAAGCTAGAAACCACCAAAGCAACTTATGAATCTGAATGTTTAATGGATATCTAACTTATCTAAGATGATAGAAGCAGGTTTCAAATTAAAATAAGCACTTAACAAGACAATACTAAGTTTACCTATATTGGACTGTTTTTTTTTTTTTTTTTAGTTTTTAAGTGAAAATGAGATATTACTAATACTAACTAGAAAAATAACTTACATTAACCTCCAATTAAGTAAATAAACACAGAAAAAGGAAATAAGCACCAATAAGCTAATGAATAGTAAAATGTTGACCAGAGTTGACTTTTTGAGTAAAATTGAGATTAGAACTGAGTTACTCTATCATAAGCTCACAATAAGCTATATCAAGCTTATATGAACTTATTCAAACAGAAAATAAGCTTTAGCAGACACCAAATAACTTAATTCGAATTACCAGTAGACTTTTAAAATTGAAATTTCATTAACTTCAGAAAATGATACAATACTTGATGGATTAAAGATAACTGAACTTAAACAAACTTGAATTGACAATTAAAACTTAAATTGAGACTGAAATAAGCACAAGTAAATTCTACACTACGAATGGTCTAAAAGCAGGGACAACTATCTCTATGTGTCTTCATTTCTGTAAATAGATATCCCAAAAGCATCTCTGACAATTTCTGAGCAAATCCCACCATTTGGAATGGCTTAAATCAATCCCAGTCGTTCAATGTACTTTTGGCAGGAAAATGGGGGAGTGGGAAAAATTGCACATGGTCTGGTAACTTGTGGGGGGGGGGGGAAGAAGCATTAAATGCTTTTGGATTGTTAGGTAGGGTGTAGAAGAAGAGTTGCAGTGGAGGTGATGGGTCAGTGGAGAGGGGAGGGGTTTGAGGTGGTATTGGCGGTATTTGGTTTTGAAGAAGAAGAGTTTGACTGAGGGTCAAACCGGTATTGGATTTGGGTTATTATAAAAAGGGTGTGGGCTTGGTTGTTTAATTTGATGGGCTGGGTTTAGTTTTAGTTTGTGGTTAGGTTTATTTAAGTTAGGATATAAATGGATTTGGATTTAACTTTGAGGGACCATAGTTGTACAATCTGAAAATCCAGGGACCATTCTTGCCAAATCTGAAATTTATCTCCAAGGATTATTTGTGATACTTTGTATTCTTGGAGGTTGACTTTTGATGACTCGAGCAATATCCTGGTCCAAACTCGTAAATTTCTTCCCCGTCCTCGGCTTTTCACAACTTTCCAATCTTGTGCTCGGTTTTGTCTGTTTTTGCCCTGTTTTCAATCCTTTTGTACCTGAAACACATAAAAACACAAACCAAGAATATCTGAAGTATAATTTGGGTGTTTTTGGTCATTTTTGTGTCTTTAATGGTCTAAAATGGGCATAAAATGATGAGTATTTACACACTCGTCAACATACATCTTGCACATAACCACAGCCGAGTCGCTCCAATTGATCCAAGTAACTTTTTCATTTCCAATACATGGGCACTCACTGGTTTACTAGCATCCTGCTTACAACTGTGCAGAGAATCTATCAACTCATATAATTCTGCAGTAGGTGGTTTCTCAGACATACGTTTGAGTTCATTGATCATGTCCATGGGACCATGGTGCTCAAATTGCTTTTGCAATTGAATGTCCATCCCAGACAACATAAGACAAGCCACATCATTGTGCTTCTCATACTAAGATAATCAATTCTTTTGGCCATCCGCAGAACAATTCTCAAAGAACGATGCCAATCATTGAAACTCTTTGTACCAGTCAACTTGTCTCTTTCAAGCATTTGCTTGAAAGCAGAACTCATGTTGTTCATATTAGTGTTTTCTGTTTGAGCCATTTCTACAGAAAAAGTTCAAAAGTTAGTACTTTCGATAATAAAATCTTTCAAGAAAATTAAACACCCATGGTAAATAACATTTAACCATTTAATTTTCACTAAAAACTAGGATCCAAATTGACATAGTTTCATCACATCAGCTAGGGCTGCTAGTAATCAAAGTACTCAATAAGGTACGAGTCGAACTCAATTGCCAATCTCAAATTGCAATTCCTAGAATTATGGGATTTACATATTTTGCCAACCTCAGTTGCAAATGTAAGCATGTTTTATCCCCATCTTTATGCCTTGAGTGACTAGGTCTCACTATCAACTCAATTAAGTCAACCAACTTAAGAAACTGCAAATACTTCCATGCTCGTCCCACGACAAATGGAGATTTACCCTTTGATTACCATCCATGCTCGTCCCACGACAAATGGAAATAGTAATCTCAGGTGTTTCCGTTTCATTGGATGCATATAACTTAAATTAAGGGTATTTATTTTGATGTGTGTAATCAAAAATGTGTACAAAGATGTCATGCATTCATCTTGTATCATATGCTTCATGAAAAAACCTTTTACTCATTAGTTTCTTTACTAGGCTTAAATCAACAAAGTTTTAATTGATGGCATTGAGAAACTTACAACTTTGCCTTAAGATGCTTCGTACATATAATGGTTGTACTTGGTAAGTCTAATTTGACGCACAAGCGGGCGGAGAGACAGAATGGAGTCTCTTTGAGGCCACAATATAATGCGAAACCAACCTTAAACCAACCTTTTAGTTTGTCAAAATTAGGTCCGCCGTTCGACCATTTTGGTACAGTTGCATCAATCAATTAAAAGTTTAAGATTTTTAAAGCTTAAAACCATGTTTCACCATTATTAAGTCCAGTTTAATTTTTTTTTTTAATTTTAAATTTACCCTTTGCTTACTATCATGTCACAACATATATAAACAAATAGCAATTAATAAAAAAAATTAACGACATAAATAATGTACTTGCTTAAACAAATCAATTAACATGTATATATTGATCCTAAGACTCCCATTGGTTTTCGAGCTAGGTACCAATGGACCACATACACCAATAAATTGGTTGCGTAAGTCCTACGATAAATATATACAATAACACACATAATTGATTTAATATACGATTCATATGGGGTCTTCCCCAATTTTAGGTCTTCCCTAATTACCTAATTAATTAATTTTTAGTAATTAAACATGTCATACACTTTTATTACTAAAACCCTAATTAATTAATTCTAATCGCATAATAATAGCATGTATTCAAAACACGTAACAATTACATCAACATCCATGACAAAACATGCATGTTTTTGTCATGGATTCCCCAAATAGCACTTATTATAAACATAATCAAGTATAAATTACGCATATCAATTAATGACATATAACAAGTATTCATTAATTAATCACATAAAAAATTACATGCATCCTAGGGTTTCTACAAGTTTTACAAAACAAAAACCCTAATTGTTAAATTATTGGGTAATCGACCCATATATAAAAAATTTAGGGTTTACTAATTTTTTTAAAACCCTAGAACACCATAAACATGTAATAATCAATAAATATCCAATTTTTATGTGTTTCGGTAATTAATTACACAGTATTAACGGCTCTTGATGCCACTGTTGGAGTTTTTATAACATATCAATTAAATATATATATACAAACATGTAAACATCAAAGCATGCAGCGGAATATAGGATCTAATACTTGCAATTAATTAACCAAAACAAAAGAATATGAGTACCTTTGATTTCTAGCAAAACAAGAAATCGATCACACAAGAACAATAAAACCCTAACTTAGGGTTTAGGGAATTCGACACCACCTAAGTCGAATGGGAAAAGATTACTAACAAAAGTATGTTAGTTCTTCGTTCTTGTACACAAGTATTACTAACGTTTCAATGTGAAAAGCTAGGTTCTTGATCACAAACAAACCAAACACTTGTATTGTGTATGTTGGATCGAATTTCCTAAAGGGTTTGGGAGTGGTTCGATCGGCCAAACACAAGGAGAGAGGAGAAGAAAGAAGTTAGGGTTTGCTAGAGAACAAGATTAGAGAATAATGAATACAAGAGGCCTAATGTCTACCGAAGTCTCGTGTTCGAATCCGGTCATACATATATTAATTTATATCCATAAACTTAACAATTATTTCCAGTCATCAATATTTCCTGCTACCTCAATCAAATTCCGACCACCTCAATACACCAATTACCATAATCTTAATCTTTATTACACCTGACACAACAATACCAACCTCTGATCCTCATCAGTTGATTCGAAATAACAACAACGACACTTTAACCTACAAATCCAGATTCAAACCCATATCAATCTCAACTGCCCCGTTCATCAATACCCATCTTTCAATTTAACCCGCCCCTTCTTTCTAAACCCTACCACTATCAACCACACATCATTACTAGAACCTCACATCTATTGACACAACGAATCATTGGCGACAAGATCTCCGGTGAGCTCATTTTTGGCGAATCTTGTGGGTTTTGATGTTGATGTTTAGATTGAAAGTTCTGTGTATGATGATTCTTGATTTATAACTTAAAGGTTTTGGTTGACTGGTTTCTCTTTAATGAAGTTAGATCGAGGCGTATATGTGTGTTGTGTGATTGTATAAAACTTCACACCTCACACAAACACAAAAAACCACTCAATCTATCCAACCAAAACATTCATCTCTCTTAAAAAATAGAGTAAATTACAAAGATGGTCCCTGTGGTGGCTATCAGTTTGGGGGGTGTATGTTTGTTTAGAGAGACAAATAAGAAAGAGTGGGTGAGTGTGTGTGATTGTCTGGATAGAAAAAGAAGAAAGAATATGTGAGGGAGTACTTGAATGGACGAAAATACCCTCCAATATTGCGCACATGTTACAACTTAACGCCTTGACTTAACGGACGTTTAGTCAAGGGACTATTAGTGTTAAGGGTTTCAGAGTTGGTAGCTATAAGTGCAAAAAATAAAGTCAAATGACCAAGAGTGAAAGTCAACGCATACCACAGGGACCATCTTTGTAATTTACTCTTTTTTAAACCTACAAACTTAGATAAGCACAAATTTATAAGCCTCTTTACATTGGCTTTTCATATTATCTTTTGTTGTAAATTTTGTATGCCAATAATTCTAGTGTGTTGTCCTTTTAGTCATTTTACCAATGGTATGTTTTGTGACACAATAAGCTAATCCAAATACTACTTAAAGAGATGTGTTTTTATACTTAAGCTCCTTTTGTATAAAAGCTTAAGCTATTTGAATTAGCTATTCTGAACACCGATAAGCAGAAGAGAATTTCAAACAATTCATATTTTGGGCAACCAATGTAAACATTTATTTACCATGGTTTAAACAAACCTAAGTGATTCTACAAAATAGCAACCCTAAACACTCTTTACCTGCACACACAAAAAAAAAAAAAAAAAAAAAAAAAGGTGGTTAAAACAAACCGCTCTAGCCATGAATGTGAAATATTTATAAAAGAGGTAGATTTTATCTTAATGATAATATTTCCGAGACCACCTATTTCATCAATGACAACAACAAAATCGTCGCCTTAATCTTTTTCTGGTTTCTGAAACGAAAGCAAATAAAGTATTAAAAAAAAAAAAAAAAAAAAAAAAAAAAAAAAAAAAAAAAAAAAAAAAAAAAAAACACACACACACACACACACCATGAACACCATCTATAAACACACACACAACATATACTAACGGAAAGCAATTCATATGTTAATATTTCTTAAGTATTGCTAGACTTGATAACACATGAAATGAGTAATGTAGGTTAGTTATAATCTACTTACAAATACATGATTTTGAAGTGTTGATATCATGGAAAAGTATTGAAGCTATGTGATGAAACTAGGTAGAAAGAACATGCATTTGAATGAGTGTTGAGGTAAAATCTTACCCCTGGTTCATTAGGTCCGCTTCTTGAACCTATATGAACCTGAAACAAAGACAACACGCGTTAGCCTCGCCTTGGGTTTTATCCCAAGACCAAGCTCCGGTGTGAGGATAATGTTCGTCCGGATGGTAATAATAAATGTGAGTAGTAAATGAGAGAGAGAGAGAGAGAGAAGTTAATGCCTGTGTATTGAATGTGTAGGGGTATTTATAGCACCCCAATTACTGTGCTTCCACTGTACCTGACAAGGAGCCGGTCTATGCACAGTGACCTATAGGCCACTGTGCATGTACTTGAAGAACTGTTCCGTAAAACCTGGGGCGGCGTACTTGAAGGACATATCCCGTGAAACCTGGAGGCGGTGGTACTGTACGTGTCTTGGCCCTTCCCAAGACTTTCTTTTATTATTATTATTATTATTATTATTATTATTATTATTATTATTATTATTATTATTATTATTATTATTATATATTATTTATATTTAGTAAGTCCGGACCGGATGGCCTGGCTGAGGTCCGTCCAGCGTATGTCGTCCGGTATAGGTCATCCGGACACATACACGAACATGTCCCTCCCCCAAGTATTGTAGTTTTGATTTCTAAATCAAAGGTATAATATTTGAAAGCTGCTGGACGAAACGGACAAACGCAATAAATGTGAAAGGTTAAAAGAATACCATGAGTCATTCCTGGGTTTTCGTGAGTGTGACACGTGTCCTGCTTTGCCCTTTCAACGGTTGCGATGCACTCTCTGACATGACATGACATTTTTGTCTTATTCTTACTACGCCTATAAATAGGGGGTGAATCCTCATTTTTACCACACCTCTTCTTTTCACTGTCTGCCTCCGAACGATTTGTGAACATCCTTCCCTTTTCAGGTGCGTCCATCTTTCTTCTTACTTTCTTGTTTAGACATTTCATTCCATCTCCTCCGACTCTCAAGACATGTCGGACGATCATTCTACTCCGGACATCCAAGAGGGTACGAGTGGCACCTCTTATGTCCCAAAGTTTGACATGCATATTCATACTTCTATTTTGAATGAGGCTGGCGTAAGTTGGATTTCCAAGACCTACGGTATTCCGCTTGACCTGAATCCTCGTCCTGCTCCGTACGGAACAACCATACTTAGTTTGCCGGAGGACGCAATTGGTTTATACGTCCATTTTTTCAGACAAGGAGGTTTCAGGATTCCGCTCTCTTCATTTCTTTTGAGGGTTTTGAAGTATTTTAGAGTCCACATTTCTCAGCTGGTTCCGATTGACATAAACCGGACTACTATGTTTGAGATGTATTGCAGAGCTTTAGACATTGATCCTACTGTTCTTTTGTTCTGGGTTTTTTACAAGCTCTGCAAACAAGGGCACTGATTTTCCTTCCAGGCCCGGACCGGTAAGACTTACAAGCCTTGCTTTAAGGAAATAAAGTCCAGTCTCAAGAACTGGAAGAATCAGTTTTTCTTAGTCGATCGGAGGGCGATTCCTATCGCCATGCCATGGCGTCATGTAGACTCGAACATTCCAGATCCTCCCCCGCCTGCAGGTTCTTATGACGAGGATTTAGTTGCGAGGCTGCGGGAGGTAGTTATCCCTCTACACAAGCCGCATCCCAGCTTGTTGTATGCCGCTGGGCTTAGTTCCGTGTGGAAGTTTGCCGGACACAAGCCTGTCTTGAAGGGTCTGGGGGAGATGGTAATATGCCCCTTTATATATTTTGTTTGCCCTTTTCGTGCCTAACTCTTTCCATCTTACGTTTTGTTGTTTTTTGCTTTTGTGATGCAGTTGTTACTAAGTATGAGTTTCTTTGCATTCCGAATTTTGAGGGATGCAAGGTTTCTGCTGGGCAGCCTTTAGCTGAGGGGGAGGTACATGTGACCCATACCACCCCTCCGGCCGAGAATGCTGCAGCCATTCCTGCCAAGTCAAAGTACATGCAGGTAGTTGAGTCGCTGAGTGAGGTGGTGGTGGCCGCTAGGAAGAGGAAAAAGGACCTAGCGGTGGTGAAGGCGGCGGCCGAAGGGGAGAAGCACTCCAAAAAGAAACGTGCTGCTGCGGGGGGGGGGGGATCTCGTGCGCCTAAAAAAAAGAAGCGTGTTGAAGAATCTCTGGACTACGAACTGAGCTCCACCCATGTCTCTTCTTCCAATCCAATCAGCCAGGTTGTTCCTGTTCATGTTCACTCCGACTCTTCCCCTCATGAAGAAGAGGCACATACTGAGAGGCTGGTTTCTCTTCGTCACCAGAGTGATGAATTGGAGTCGCCTTCATCAGGTTGCCGATCCCCATATGTGGAACCTGCTGGTAATGAGGGGAATACCGCTTTGTCTGTTCAGCCGCCGAGCCCATCGCTCGCCCATTCAGGTTTGTTCCGAATGATTTGTTTGTTCTATTTGTACGAGTTGTTTTAGTTCCAACATTTTTGCTATTTTCAGCTCATGCCTCTGGAGATCAGGAGCGGCCTCTTGCTTTCATATCCGGCCATGCAGGCGAGGGAGAAGGTGAGTGACGTGGTGTTTTCTTTATTCGTCCCCTTTTTCTTTAATTTTTTCCTTATTTACATGCCACTTATTGCTCCTTAGGTACCTCTGGTGATCGTTTTGGCGATCGGGTCTTCACTCCTCAATGGGGGTTGACCGAAAGCTCCAGGATGAACAATGCTGCGAACTGCAGGGATATGTTGAAGAACTTGTTCACTCCGGCGGATTATGAATTCTATACTGATGGGATGTCCGATGAAGGAGCTCTTAAGCGGTCATGGCGTTCGCTGGGGATGTGTATGCAAACCTAGACGAACGTGCTTTTGCGGTTTGAAGAGCTCTCCGAACGGTTTACCTATCTTTCCCATAAGCATGAGTCTTGCAAGGACGTTGAGCTCCGGTACAAGGAGTGTAAGAAAGAGTTGCAGGGAGCCAAGGCTAGAGGGACGCTGCGGTTGATAAAGCTGCCCGGATTGAGCAAGAGAAATTGAACTTGATCATCGCTGGGGCCGAACAGGCCAATAAGATCAGAGACCTGGAGGCCAAGCTTGTTGCATCGGAGGCGGAGGGTCGAAGGCTGGCGAGAGAGAGAGAGAGGATTTTGCTGTGGAATGTGGGCAGGGAGTGCTTGCTAAGCAGCGCCTTATCCGAGATTATTTCCCTACCTTTGTTCGACGACTCCTTCAAAGTGCTGAATATAAAAAGAATTTGTCTGTCCCATTTAACATGGCTATTGCTGCCTGATGGCTCAAGGGGGTACGGGAGGGTCACTCCCCCGAAGGTGTGAAGGCTATCTTGGATGCTTCCTCTGGCTTCGATCTGGAGGCCTATGACAAGCTCAACTCTGTTTATGATGAGCTGTTTGACAAGAGGTATCCTTATGTGGATCAAATTGCTAATGCTTATCTTAGGTCTCCGGTAGAGCTGCAGAACTTGTTGTCGGACGAAACCCCTCCCACTCCCGGACAAGAATTTTCTGGCTTTGCGCAGCCTTGACTCTTTTAATAGCTTAGTTTGTCCTTTCATCAAGTGATTGTTTCGTTTTGTATGAAGTCTGTTGGAACAAACAATATTGTCTTTTGTACTGTGGTTATCCGAAAACAGTTATTCGTCCGTCGTTTGATGGGCTGAAATTTTTTGCTCTGACACTCTTGAATTATTAATGTGTTGAAAAATATTATTCGGATTTCTGTGTTTGATATATATTATTCGGAATTTTAACCTTGTATGCAATGAGCCGTGGATTTTGATAGTTTGGTGAATAGCACCTAAGTCCTCCCCGTGTGAATAGTACGTTGGGGAGTCTAACCGTTCGGTGAATAGCACCTGGGTTCTTCCCATGTGAACAACATGTTTGGGGAATCTAACTGTTCGTTGAATAGCACCTAGGTTCTTCCCATGTGAATAGCACGTTTGGGGAATCTAACCGTTCGGTGAATAGCACCTAGGTTCTTCCTATGTGAATAACACGTTTGGGGAATATAACCGTTCGGTGAATAGCACCTAGGTTATAAGTAATAGACATTGACTACGCATTCAATCGGAGGTAGCTAGCCGTCCATCGGAGTCATTAACAACTTATGTCTAACATTAATTTGCCGGAAAATTGCTATCATCCCAACTTGGAATGTAGCTCATATTTCATTTCATATAGTTCAAATACATTTGGTCAAGATTACATTTGTTACATATAGCATCTTCTTAAATTCATTGCGTTCCAGGTGTGTGGTACTTCTCTGTCCTCCATCGTCATTAACTTGTAGGAGCCGTTCTGAAAAGCTTCTATCACTCGGTAGGGACCTTCCCAAGTGGGCCCAAGCTTTCCCAAAATTTTCACTCTGCTAGCCTCGTTCTTCCGGTAAACAAACTCTCCGACTTTGAAGGACATCAGACGGACTCTCTTATTGTAATACTGCTCCACCTTAGACTTGTACTTTGCTTCCCTTATGGCCGCTGCTTCTCGCCTTTCTTGTAATAGATCCAAGTTTAGACGCGTTTCCTCTTTATTCATCCCTTCCTGAACCATCATGGTCCTGTGCGTCGGCATTCCGATCTCCGCTGGGATCACCGCTTCGCTCCCATAAGTGAGACTGAACGGTGTTTCCCCATTGCTTGTCTTTAGAGACGTTCGGTGAGCCCAGAGGACGTTGGGGAGTTTGTCCACCCAACCAGCCCTTTCTCTCCCTAAGCGCATCTTTATTCCCTTCATCAAACTTTTGTTCGCCCTTTCCACTAGCCCATTGGCCTGTGCGTGTGCTACTGCTGTATTTATCTGTCTGATTTTCAACTTTTCACACTAGGTTTTGAATGGATCCTTTACAAAGTTCGTCCCGTTATTCGTGACGATGACGGCTGGTAAGCCGAACCGGCACACTATGTTGTTCCACACAAACTTGATGAATTCTGTCCCTGTGGTTTTGGCTAAAGGTTTTGCTTCGATCCATTTTGTGAAGTAATCAATTGCAACTATGACATATTGAACCTTCCCTGGCGCCGCTGGAAGAGGGCCGAGGACATCCATTCCCCACTGATAGAACGACCATGGTGCCATAATGGACGGCATAAGACTTTTAGGTAACTTAGGCACCGGAGCGTGTATCTGGCAAGATTCGCATCTTTGTATTTCCTCTCTTGCATCTCGATGCATGGTTGGCCAATAGTATTGATGCGTAGTTTTGCAACCTTACAACAGGTTTTACCTCTCAAGGGATCTTGAGAAGTTTGCAATCCCCACCAGGCAGTGTACCTGACCGATGTAGTATAGTGAAGTGGCAAGTACCGGGGGATTGATCGTTCAACTCAAAGAATAGTGTTCGTTATGATTGAAATTGATGAACTCAAATAAGTACATTTTATTACTATCATTTATCCTATTAAATTGACTTGTTTTACTATATTATGTATGAGGATTGATACTTAATCGTTTACTTTTGTAATTCTCAGGTAAAAACAAGCATTTGGTGAAACTTAGCGATTTTGGACTAATAATGGAGCAAAACGTGCATAAAGTGAAGAGTCTACTGAAATGAAGAAGATCAAGACTAATCTGCTCCAGATGCGCCGCATCTCACTATCAACATGCGCCGCATCTCTATCAAGATATCACCAGATACGATCCAAGATACAAGAAGACATGCGCCGCATCTAATAAAGAGTTACGCCGCATCTTCTGGCGGTGTACGAATATTCCTGAATATTATAATCTTGGACCCCACGCGAAGTTACGTACATACGCCGCATCTACTTAAGTAGATGCGCCGCATCTTCCCTCAGACACAAACTATAAATACCCCGTAGACCAGACGCATTAAAGAGATTCGGAGATTCGGAAGTTCGAAAACCTAAAGACCGAACAGAAGAGAAGGACGAATTCAGTCAAGAGGCAGCACAAGACACACCCAAATCGAAGATACAAGAGCTGTAAGAAGGTGCTGCATGTATTTAATTCATTAAGTAGTTTTGTTTTATTGTTTTAGCAAACTTTAATTCATCAGGATTGGTGGCTTGTGTAATGTGACAACGGAAAGATTGCACTCCCTTTAATACTTGCTTTCCCATCAATTAAAGTTTATATGTTGATGTCTTTGGTTACTACTTATTAGTGCATTGACCACCTCTGTGTTTATTAGTGGCTTGCGGGCACCCGACTGCGGGACAAGGTGTGGCTCCCACGGTTGTTTCTAAATTGATCACTTAGGAATAACTTTTAGACATAAGTCGTCATTAAGGGTTTACTCGCCGATAAGAATAGGACCAACGAGAAAGGGTTAATTACATACACTTCATATAAAGCTATCAATAAAACAAGTGACAAACTACTTAATCATAAGGACAGCCCTCTTATTGTCTCTAGTATCTATCTGTGTACGTGTGTGCTACTTGCTGATTCGTGCCTATTTGTTTATTTTATTATTTAATTGCAAACAAAACTGTGCCAGTCTCTCAGGCTGAAACCCCCTTGCGTTAGGATATTAAAATACTGATTAGATTAACGAGATTATACGTTCCACTCTTAGTGATCGACACTCTACTTACCATTATATTCATACTGACCGGGTACACTGCTCGTTAAGTGTGTGTGTTATTGATAAGTCGGCTAAATATAAATTTAAAACTTGAGTAGGCATTAAAACTGCTAAACCGCAACGACACATCACGCGCATCAGAAATTTATCTACTAGGTCTAGAGGTGAGGGATGATTCTTTTTTTGTATTTTTATATTTTATGAAAAGCAAGTAAAATCTCTGGTTTGAAGGAGTGGGCGGAATTAGTTGCTAATCAACTAACCCAAAAGCTACTAATTAAACTAATGTGCAGGAAAGTAAACTAGGGTTCTACAAGGGAAGTGAAGCATGTCTACCTATGATATGTTACTCCTTGCTAGCTATCCAATTCTACCTATTGAATTGTCACACCTTGTTTTAATTGACGGGTTGTATTCCTTAATACCATTCGTGGGGTGGCGTACGTACTTCCCCAACTCTATAAGCTCCTACTTCACTCCTATGTCGAGCCGGCTAAGAAGCTCCTAACATGGGATCACTAGAATTCGCTCATGCATTAAATACAACCAAATAAACCTAGTACGCATTGGTTCATGTTTCTTAAGACGTTCAAGCAAGTTACCGTATAGGAGGTTAGCCAGTTTTCTTAAGCCTAACATCGATATCACCCAATCAAACAAGAGACAATAGGAAACAAGAATTATAAGCTAAACCAATAAGATCTATTGAAGTGTCACACCTTTATTGATGACGATAGACACATACATCAACAAGGAATCAATAAGATCTAATTAATTATATACAAGTTTCACACAATCATAAGTAGACACAAGGTGAATTAGCAAAGCATGATCAATGAAGGGCAAACAACCACAATAATGAAAGACATAATTAAGTTAAAATCAACAAACCAATATTTGATGTTTATGAAGTGATTGAAACCCTCTAAGTTGCTGGAAAAACACCTACCTAAACCCTAGAATCGGACTTAGGGTTTAGGGCTTACAAATAATGAAGTTATAAGGTTGTATTTATAAGCACTTTTCTGCCCGGCCCGTCTTGACGGCGTCAAGACCAACTTTTCTTCACCAAATTGTAGATCTTTTCGTCCCGAATCCGTGGCCTTTTGAATCACCTAAATCCGAGTTCGTATGAGGATTTTATGGCCAAAACAGTAACAGCTACTCCGCGCGCGAGTTGTGATTGTCTTGATTAACTTGTGGCGGTTTCACTAAGGTTCCTTCTCGTGTAAGAATACTTTGACGCCGTCACTCTATATCATCTGACGTCGTCAGGTCTATGATCCTGACGCCGTCACCTTCAAAAATCCTCTGGCCCGTCTCTCTTTAACTTAACACTTGACGGCCTACATCCATTAACACGTGACGCCGTCACAAAACCTTCTGGCGCGTCACGTGTAAATTCATATTCATCCTTTTGCCAGTACGTGACACCGTCACCTACAAAGCGTGACGCCGTCAAGCTCTGTTTCCAGCTTGATTTTTGGAGACTTTGCCGTTTTCTTCACTTTTCGCTCCAAAAACGTCCAAAATGCTTCCTTTTCCAGATTTCTTCTCCAAAGTACCTAAAATGACAAAAGGAACGATTTAGGGAAATATTTGATCAAATAATCACGAATTAGGGCTTAAATGACCCCCTAAAAGCGGTACACTTTTCGTCTCATCAAGTATCCCTGCTGGATGACCTTTGCCACCACCGAACGTGGGCCGGAGTGCATTCCGCACGCCCCCATATGTAATTCTCGAATGACATAATTGGCTTGTAGAGGACCGACACATCGCAGCATGGGCATCAAATAAGACTTTTTGAAGAGTACGTCCCCTTCCATGACGTATTGGCTGATTTTCATGCGGAGGGATCTGGCTTCATTCTTGTCGTCCAGCCATATCCTTCCTTAAGACACTTTACAATTGGAGTCATCTAATTGTCCCCCTCTTCCTCCACTATCGTATTGACCTCCGTTGCTTCTACTGACGGTTTGCTTAGTACCTCAACCAGAATTTCCTTAGTGAGATGGTTGAATGCAACTGAAGCCAATTTACTGAGGATGTCTGCCTTTTGATTTTGGTTGCGGGGAATGTTTGCTATCCGGAACTTCTGGAAGTGGCTTATGCTGCTTTTTGCTTCGGCCAGGTATTTGACCATATTGTCACTGCAAGCCACGAATTCACCGTTGATCTGTTGGGCGACCAACTGGGAATCGACCTTTACGGACAGTTCGGACACCTTCATTTCCTTGGTCATCCTTAGTCCGGCGAGTAACGCCTCATACTCTGCCTGATTGTTTGTGCTTTTGAAATCTAGCCTGAGAGCATATGTATATTCAGTTTTCGTTCGGCTGATCAGAACCAGTCCTGCTCCCGATCCACTTTTCCCTGACGCTCCGTCCGTATAGAGCGTCCATTTGTTCCCTTCATCTGGATTCTTTGGCTCAGCTGTTACTTGCTCCACCATCTTTCCGTTACTGTCCACAGGGATTTCATTTATGAATTCCGCCAGTACCTGGCCCTTGACGGTGTTCCTGGGTTCGTACACTATGTTATAGGTTCCTAGCTCGATTGAATATTTTGCCAACTTTCCGGAGGATTCCGCTTTACTCAGGATATGCTTGATTGGTTGATCGGTAATGACCTTGATTGGGTGTGACTCAAAATACCTCCTAAGCCTTCTGGACGTATGAAGCAGTGATAAAGCCATTTTTTCTAGGGGAGCGTAATTACACTCGGCTTCATGCAGAGTCCTGCTGTCATAATGTATCGGGAACTGTTTTCCGTTCCGTTCGACCATCAGAACGGCACTGACCACCTCTTTCGCAGTGGACAAGTAAACACATAGTGTTTCTTTCGGCTTGGGGGAAGCTAAAGAGGGAAGGTTGACAATGACTTTCTTGAGTTCTTGGAAGGCTTTTTCTGCATCCTCCGTCCAACGATATTCGACCCTGTTGGTCTTCGTGATATTCTTTAAAGTTTCAAAGAAAAGAAGAGCTCTTTCGGCCGACTTGGCAAGGAACCGGTTCAGGGCGGCTAGTTTCCCTGACAAGCTCTGCATTTCCCTTAGTGTCCGTGGGGACTGCATGTCTGTAATAGCCTTCGTTTTTGCTGGGTTCGCTCGTATACCCTCATATGTTACCATGTATCCCAAGAATTTTCCTTCCTCTACACCGAATGAACACTTTTTAGGGTTAAGCTTCATGTTTATCCGCCTGAGATTGTCGAATGTTTCTGCTACATCGGCTAACAATGCCTTTTTCGTCGAACTATTGATCACCATGTCGTCGACGTATGCCTCTAGGTTCCGGCCAATCTGAGATTGGAAGGCTGAATCCACCAATCGCTGGTATATGGCTCATGCGTTCTTTAGACCGAACGGCATCTTAGTGTAGCAGTAAGTTCCTTGGTCTATGTAGAAGGCTGTTTTTTCCTTGTCCTCATCGGCCATTTGCACCTGGTGGTACCCCTTGTATGCATCTAAGAAACACTTATACTTGGAGCCTATTACCGATTCTATCTTCAAGTCAATCTCTGGGAGAGGGTAGTAATCTTTTGGGCATGCAGAGTTAATGTTCTTGAAATCGATACACATCCTCCAACTTCCGTCCCCTTTTTTTACTAATACCGGATTGGATATCCAGGTTGGATATTTGACCGGCCTTACTATGCCCGCCTTTAACCATTCGGCCACTTCCTTCGTCACTACCTGGCTTTTCTCCGTTGAAAGAGTTCTTCTTTTTTGACTGACGGGGGTGATTGACGGATTGGCATTCAACGTGTGTTCTATTATTCATTGGGGAACACCTGTCATGTCGGCTGGTTCCCATGCGAAGACATCTAAACTCTGCTTGAGGAGAGCTTTTAGACTTTCTGAGCCGGACGAAGATAGGTTTCGTCCTATAGCTACGAGCTGGTCCGAGTACGCCGGATTCACCAGGACCTCTTCAGTTAGGCCAACTCCCTTTTGCTCTTCCTTTTTCTCTTCATCCTCTATCATTCTTCTCTTGTCTAAACCTCGGCATTCATATACTAAGGCCGTTTGTGTGACCAATGTAGCTATTCCCCTGAGAGTGGGGAATTTCATCATTGAGTGAATTGTTGAAGGGATAGCCCGCAACTTTTTTAATCCCGTCCGCCCAATAATTATGTTGAAGGGGGAGGACGCGGACGCCACCACGAACTTTATGGTTGTCCGGCTGCACAAACCGTCAACCCCAAAGCATACATCCAGCTCTATTTTTCCTAGCGGCTTCACCTGTTCTCCTGAGAAGCCCGCCAAGGTTGTCGCTGTTTCCAATTTTTGCCCTAATAGCCGGATGTAAATTGTCGAAGCAATGTTTGAACATGATTTCACACGAAGCGCCTTCGTCGATATGAACTCTCTTCACCAGATATCCAGCGACATCAGCTTCCACCACTATGGCTTCTTCGGAAAGATCATCCGTCAATATCGGGGGGAAGGTTATGGGCACATTCATCCAGCTTTCGGTGGTGGTCATCGTTTTTCTTTTCTGATCTTCCCCTCGGCTATCGACCATGTTGATTATCTTTCCTTTCTGCGGGCCGTCTTTTTTCTGCTGAGCCTTCCCCCTTTGCCACACGTCTTTGACTAGGTGGTTCAACTTACCCGACTCTAGAGCTAGCTCTAGTTGCTTCTTCAACTGATAGCAGTCGTTGGTGTAATGTCCCTTCTCTCCGTGGTAGTCACAATACCGATCCAAGTTTTATTTCCGAGGCGTGCCGGGCAATGGAGGTGGTTGGGGTAGCTGAAGGTGATGTTCTGTAGCCGGTATATCCTTTGGTGTGCTCTTCAGTGATTCTAGCATTGGTCTGTTTCTATCGTCCTTGACTCCATACCTAACGTTCCGGTTGAGTTCTTGCCTTGGGGCCACATACGGGGCGTGATGGTCCTTTGGGCGGTACAGGGATTTCTGTCCCCACCGTCTCTTGTCATTAAAATTTTTGTGATACCGATCATGCTTCATAGGCTGTGATCCTCCCACGTCCTTCCGAGTGTATTCCCCCTTTGGCAGTTCGGTACTCCGGAAAGCTTCTTCCGAACGAACAAAGTCCTCGAACCTTTGCAATATTTCATCGACCGTTTTAGGAATGTTGTCTGAGACCTTCTTTGCCAGCTCTGGGCAGTGATGGCCATTCATGAAAGAAGAGATCTGCATTATCTCCGGAGCGTCCGAAAAATAGTTCGTCTCGCTTACCCATCGTTCTTTGAAATCCGGGAGGCTCTCATTGGCCTTCCTATGAATCTTGTTGATCTCAGTGAGATCTTTGACACATGCCCTTAATATGCTAAACCTGTTCAGGAATTTCTTTTGAAGCTCGTCCCAACTGTCAATACTTCCGTTTGGCAGCTTGTCGAACCATCTTCTGGCCTTCCCGTCCAAAGTCTATTAGAACATTTGGCACCATACGGGCATTGGCCATTCTTTATGGTTCCCCGCTCATGTGAAACGGTTAATATGGTCGTCTGGGTCGGTCGTTCCATCATATAGCTTGAGGTTCGTCGGTATTTTATGTTTAGGGGCTGAGAACTCTATAATCCTTCTCGTGAACGGACACTTTATCACCTCCTTGAATGGCTTGCTTAAGTCGTCCTTCGCCACTGCCTTCCCTTTATCGTTCGGCCTTCCCTCGGCATTTTCTTCCTCCGTATCCGTTAGATCGTCTTCAAAGTTTAAGAGCATAGGTTTTATCAGATCGCGGTTGGCTTGCTGTTTCAACAATTCCTTGAGGGCTGATATGTGGCCCTCCATGATGGCTCGAGTGTCCGGGGGGACGGGACCTCCTCCTCCGGACCCTTCACCTTCCCCCGAGTGTGTGAAAGGGGGGGTGGTTGGGTTGGGACCACTCATTCTAAGCTTCTGGTAGATTGAACTTGGGTCCCACGGATGGCGCCAGTTTGTTGAGGTAAAATCTTACCCCTGGTTCGTTAGGTCCGCTTCTTGAACCTATATGAACCTGAAACAAAGACAACACGCGTTAGCCTCGCCATGAGTTTTATCCCAAGACCAAACTCCGGTGTGAGGATAAGTGTTCGTCCAGATGGGAATAATAAATGTGAGTTATATGTGAGTAGTAAATGAGAGAGAGAGAGAAGTTAATGCCTGTTTATTGAATGTGTTGGGGTATTTATAGCACCCCGATTACTGTGCTTCCACTGTACCTGACAAAGAGCCGTTCTATGCACAGTGACCTATAGGCCACTGTGCATGTACTTGAAGAACTGTTCCGTAAAACCTGGGGCGGCATACTTGAAGGACATATTCCGTGAAACCTGGAGGCGGCGGTACTGTACGTGTCTTGGTCTTTCCCAAGACTTTCTTTTATTAATATTATTTATATTTAGTAAGTCCGGACCGGATGGCCTGGCTGAGGTCCGTCCGGCGTATGTCATCCGGTATAGGTCATCCGGACACATACACGAACAATGAGTGAGCATATATGGTGATAAATAGAACTTGAATGAGACACAAATGTGGTTGGTGGGTAGTTGTGAGATAAAAGTATATGACATAAATACGATTGGATGTAATTGTGTGGTTGTTGAATTCTACTATGACATGAATTCGTAAACGTGTTGACTATAGGACTAGGAAGGTAGTGATACGGTATAATTCAAATTTTTTTTCACTTACTTAGTCATCAACCGCACTCAATTACATCCGTTCTTTATTAGGTTGGATGTATCGGTGGTAGAGGTGGCAAAATGGGCGGGCTTGAGCCACGGGTCCAGACAGGCATGGACTCAAACGTGTACATGCTTAAACAGGCACCGACTTAAACGGGGACGGGCCAAACGGGCTCATGTTATATAGATCGCTTTAAAAAAGATAAAAAACGACGGAAAAAGTTCTCCAAACCTAGCACTCCATTTATATTTAAATGTCTAAATTAATATATTACATTTATAAGGGTTTTTTTTTTTTTTTTTTTTTTTTTTTTTTTTTTTTTTAACAATTGTTCCAACTGAGAAAAAAACATGTACCTGTTAATGACCATTTAACTTTTGAAAAGGCAATACATGTCTATGTCAAGAAAAGAAGGGGGCTGAATGCGCCAAATCTTTAACAAACTAGCCTATATAAGCCCACTTTTATGATTTTGTGCAAAAATTGACACCTCTAGTCGGGGACATAACAAATCATCGTTTAAGTGGTGTTTGTTTTTTTTTTGTAAGATATACCTTTTAACAATCTATTAATATGATTCATTCAAAGGTTGGATGTACGTGGTTAGACATTTGGGTTATTAAATGCGTTTCATTTATTTTTTTATCGTTTGGAGGCGGTTAAAGGCTCAAACCTCTTACTCAACAAGATGTGAGGAAGATGTATTATGCTAAGTTGGTCATGAAGTTGTCCTAAAGATAGAAAGTTGATATAACATTGGAGATAGTTGTTCTCTTGGTAAAAATAGCTGCACATAATGGGCCTGGATGGTGTACGTACGTTCTACATGTACATGGCTACAAGTTGTATATTCCCAATTTTTCATACTTCAATATTGCCTATATTTCTATATGTTATCAATAATTCAACCATGGTTACTTAAACTAAAAATCAATATGGATGACCCACTAGACTCTTCTAGACCCGTTATGTAATTGTTAAATAATTGCACTTTCTATCGAACATAGATCCGACAAGCGTACGTAGGAAGCGGAAGATGTACCTTATCAGCACACATGGCATGATGTTGTGGATAATGCGAGTGAAACACATTTTAAAACATTTTAAAGAAGGTAGAGTCTATTAAAGTTAATTTGTTGCTTTCAAAACATGTGGGAGTTTATAAGTTTATAATCTTAAAGTTGTCTTTTAAAACAATAACAGTATCTCACAAGGATCAATTAAATGCCATCTTATCACATTCATACTATAAATATATTTTAAGACACCATCTTGCTTTGTATCTTTGTATGTCGACTAAAATCTTTTACCCCCTTTAAATGTTGCTTTAAGTGACTTTTTGGGGTAAATAAATCGAAGACGTATCATAGGATTAGATTAAGGTGGGAATTAAACCTTAATTAACAATGATAATATTGTTAGTCCATGTCACAAATGGCAAGACTATTTTATATTATCGTAACTTTTTGCACGTAACTTATGTTGGTCAAGAATTACAACCAAATGCTCTTTAGTGGTAAATATGTTTAATTAAAGACATTGTGAACTTGCAAAACTTAACAAATCAAATAATTAGTGTCATAGTGTAACTATGATGATAAAAAAAAAAAATAAAAAAAAATACGTGTTTGGATAGTAATCAAACTTGAAATAATTGGTTAAAAAATTACTCGGTTTATGAATTAGCAATTAAGTCCCCTTCTATCAGTAACTTTTAACTATCTAAACAGTAAATTACTACTAGTAGTATTTTTTAGTATTGCGGATAGAGTGTATGTTTAGGTGGGGTTATCGTGCGAATCTAACAAGTACAAGCTCTAGGATCCAATAATGGGCATCTCCATATATAGCCACAAACCCTGAGTGAGTAGGTGCACATTATGAATAAGCTAGCCGATTGTAAGTGAGTTAAAGTTGCCGAATGTCATACAATGCTTTAAAAGCAAATTTTGATGTTCTCCATCGATCAAAAGACAAATCTCCTGTTTCAAATCTTTCAACACCAAATGTGAGTGTTCCAAAGAATGTTTACACGGGTGAATCTTCAAAACCTTTTTCGAAAAATGTTTCTCAGTTTACAACTTATT
Source organism: Artemisia tridentata subsp. tridentata (assembly GCA_021014915.2). Classification (NCBI taxonomy): domain Eukaryota; kingdom Viridiplantae; phylum Streptophyta; class Magnoliopsida; order Asterales; family Asteraceae; genus Artemisia; species Artemisia tridentata. The sequence continues at coordinate 425,090,382 of CP139506.1, forward strand.
CTTTGCAAAAAGGAAGGAAGTTTTCAAAGAAACCAAGATTTTCTGAAACGCTCACTCCTCAAAAGCTTTCAAGGTCAAACATGTCTCATGAAGAGACTCCAAGATTTCAAACTCCACACTCTCGCTTTACACAGGTAAAGCAAGTGTGGAAACCGAAGCAAAGTCCTCCAAACTCTGAAATGCTTCCGCTACAACACAAAAATGACTCTGCTTTGAAAAAGGATTTTAAATCACCGTTGATTCCGCGAGTGTTATTTCCAGATGAAACACCGGTTTTGAGTCCTCGTTGGAATTCAACTTCTCTGAATCAGATTGACACAACTTACAAATGGATTGCAAAACATGCTAAACCCGTTGGTGCTGTGCTCAAATGGGTTCCAAAGGTTGTTGTCTAATCTGGTCTTAATGGCTTCTAATCATATCGAATTAGGACCCGCGCTTAATTTGATGGCTTCTGGACACATCAGTTCAGGACCCGAGCTTCAAAGAAAGGAAAGTGCTTCATCAAATCTTTCGAGCACTTATCCTAAAAATCTAAATGGTTTGTAAGTATTTCAGCTTACAACCCGGGCTTCAACGTTTTGGCTTATGCGCACATAACAGTGCATAACCCGTTTTTCAAAGAAAGGACCCCGTTGTATAATTTATGGCAACAATCCTAAAAGAAAAGAAGTTTTCATGCAATGTTTATTCAAACTTCTTAATCTTAAGCAAAATTTTACTCAAAGTTTCTCAAAAGGTTTTCAAAACTTTTCAACAATTTTGCTTAAGATTTTCAAACCTTTACTCCCCACTTGCTCCAAAGTTTTCAAAAATGTCAAAACCAATGCAAGTTTTGAGGGGGAGTATTCCAAAAGGAAATTTGTTCCAAAAAGTTCATGCAAAACCGTTTCTCCCTATTAGCTTTCCAAAAACAATGATTTTAATCAAGCGGTATCAAAAATACCATCGAAATGCTATTTTTGAGGGGGAGAAATGTGAATAAAATGTGATCATGGTTCGAATCTCAAAGACAAACTCAGTTTTAACCCTCGAATTGACGAAATCAACTGTTTGTTATCGAAAAGACTTGTCCGGGACGGGTAATAATTTCAAGCTGGTTTACCAGTGATGTAAGCGTGTCTCGCAAAGGACTTGTCTGAGTAGAATGTACCAATTCGAGAGATGATCATTGAATATGACCGGGACGGGTAATAATTTCAAGCTAGTGTAACTAGTGATGTAAGCGTGTCTCGCAAAGGTCATGTTCATTGAAAATCGATCATTTCAAATGTGCGAACTCTACCCAACATGTGCAATTTATTTCAAAAATGCATGAGCATATGTGAAGGGGGAGTATTTCAGAAAATGCAAAACTCTTGAAGTGTTAACCAAAATGTGTTTTATACACAAACGCTTTGAGAGATTTTCACAAAAGGTTTTATGGCAAGTGATCAACAAATCTAGGATAATCATGGAGTAATAAGGTGATTATGGTTAGGTAATGTCTAATGATCCGCCAGAACCGGAGGGATCTACCCAAGGACAATACCAATAGATTAGAATTAGAAGTCCTTAGGTATGATTGAAAAAGGAGCAAAATGAGAAAGGAGAAAGAAGGGGTTGAAGAATGAAAAAGAAAAGTTTAATGAAAGGGTGAAAAGAAATAACCCTCCATGAAAACTTAGGTCAGAAACCGGGTCAATGCATATGCTATCGGTACTCACTAAGGTGATACTGATATTGAAGACAAGACGTCATGGACCCAGTGACGCGCCACACAACCCCTCCCAGCCACTCAGATATCTCTTAAAAGATATTTGTTTTATTTCTCACGGAGATCAATGCATAATCTATCGACCTCTCACTCCGAGATGAGTTGATATTGAAAAGATGGCACTCTGCTCCTCGCCTCCGATTACTAAAACCAAAACGCACATTATTGAGTCTAGAGCCATGAGATTCATCAAAAGATCTCTTAGGAACACTTCCTATGCAATACACTTGTGTTCATCAAAAAGGATAAAAGTTGTATGAGTCTTAATGAGATCTGAACCTGGAAGCACTGGACGATTTATTGCTAACTGTTTTATGCAGGTACTGAAGAAAGTCCATCGATCATCGTATGTCTCAACATCTACATTGGAAGAATAGACGCTGTGAATACATGAAGATGTTGATCAAGGCAAAGAACAATCCAAAAGACGATAAGATGAAGATCACAATGCATGAACCATCCCTTAGGGGGAGATTGTTAGCTTTAATTTTAGTTTAAAGTGATGGTCATTCACTTTAGTTAGAACTTTGCGTAAATGGGCTTGTCATCCATTGTAAAAGACCTACTCTTTGGTCATAAGTCCTCAAGCCCATCAAAAGCCTTAAAGGCAAAATGCTTGTAATATATAAAGCATCACATCACCTCATTTAGAGGGTGGTTCAGTGTGTGTTATGTGTGAGCAATAATAGAAGTCAAACTTATCATCTATTTATCTCTAACCATACGATCCAACATATACACCACAGTCCCATCATCTCTTGTGCTTATCGAGCAACATAGTGTGTGATAAAGAGTGATTACAAGCTACAACAGTAATAATACTTAATGTTTTATAACATAAGTTTAGTTCAAGATAGATTCATAATTACAAGAAGGAAAAAAAAAAAAGGAAAAAAAAAGGATGATGGTGTCACCAAAAATAAAAAATGAAATTGTAACTTGTAATTGTATGTTGTTTTTTATTAAAAAAATGAAGTTTTTTACGTCATATTCACCAAGTAGATATTTGAGTTTTTAACTTCAGCATATACTGGTACAATAACGTTAACAACTTTTTAATATTAAAAGACACATCCATATTATTTTGACTGCATAGTTGACTGTGAAAGTGATCATGCATGGTCAAACAAGCGTGTGGTGACCACTAAAACCGAACTAACACAAATAAAAGTAGATTAAACCTATGTAGACCATTTAATCTTAAAAAGTATGAACGAATTCGCAGGTATCATTACTAGTACCCAACAACAATATTAAACGGACTATTGTATTCTAACATGACAACCAAACAAAACAACGAAAATAGTAAGCATTCATAGTTACAATCGATATATTATTTCTCTTGATAAGTTCATCGTTTCATTTCATGTAACCAAATAAACCTTAGCAGTAGCGGACCCAAGTCTATATCACAATGTACTAACTAAACAAAACCTGTAACATAAAATTTTGCGACCAGGATCATCTCGGAAAAATCTGGATATTTTATAAAAATTTACACTACGCGAAAAAAATCTTTAAGGTTTCCGTGAACCCTTAAAAACCCCCCATCGAGTCTGCCCGGGACCATGGTATTCTTAAAAGCGAGGAATAATGGGTATAGTTCGATAGATATTTATGCATGAGCAATGTTAACGTAGGCTGTAAAAGTAAAAACCAAGGGATGTATATATATGTACATCTTATAAAGTGTAAATTAGTGCTTGACTGCTACCCTCAATATCTATCTTCCCATTTAGCGGTGCTTTTTCAAGTGTTATAAACAAATGAGTAGATTAAAGTTATGAGTCTGTAACAAGATCATTCTAATATATATCCTTGGATTTCGGAATCACTTATTAAATAGTAGTAAACGTAAAATATCTTCGATATCTTATCATGATCGATCAAGATCTCCAATCTCGTGTACATAATTATATCCTACGTCTACAATAATATCTGCTATTAGATACTTTCTTATAAATATCTAGTTCTTGAATAGTGACGAAATCAGGATGCGTCCCGAGACACCTATGAATTTTTACAACGTAGAGTTAATTTTTGTAAAAAAAACTCATTTTTTTGTAAATTCATCTGAACCAAAGAAATTGTGTTTCCGATCTTATTTAATTTTCCATAAATGCACCTGATCTTATGTCCTGGTTCCGTCAATTTCTTTGAATTGCAGCCCAAAAATGAAATCTATATATGTATGCACTTTAATTAGTACTATAGTATGTGAAATGAGTCGATCACTATTCACCAATGATCACAGGTTTAATGCATTGCTCATATACTTGCTAGTACATGAGTAGTAGCATCTCGAGTTTCAAAGTCGTAAACATATACTTTTGGACGTGAAGAAAAGAATAATTTGTTCTTAGAAATCGACATGTCTGTCGATCTTTTCGATCATCTTGTAATTCTATATAAACATAGAGCCAAATCTGAATAAGTTATAACTTTTCTAGAATTAAGAAGAAAAAGTTGCAGGTCAAAATTCCAAATTAACAAACCGCGTTATCCATATTTTACATATGCAATAAAATATATGTGACTGATATGATGCCTTTGGGTTATTTGCTAATCTTAATTTGCAATATGATTCAAAATGACAACTCACTATTTTTGGAAAGTAAAAAGTAATCACAGGTTAGAATAATCCACTCATATTAAATTGGTGTTTATAAACAGTGGCGAACCGAATATATGTACTTTAGACGAATCAACATTTTTTTTAATCAAATTTTACACTATACAAGAAAATTTTGTGTGGTTCACGGAAAGCCCTCGGCCCAGCACTGGTTGTAATAATTACTCCATCCGTCCTAAAATTATTGTCTTCAAATAAAAACACACAGTTTAAAAAAAGTAGGATCAATACTCTTCAAACAATCAGATTTTATCTCACTCAATAAACTCTCTTTTGATTTGTTGACAACAAAATATCATGTTTTACTCGATCTATACGTAAAATGAAGAGATGGTGTTCATGTAGAATACCGTTTGTTGAGGTAGTACGTGGTACTTAACTACAAATCCCATTGCCCAATCTAGCACCATAACAAGTAATTAATTGGTTCCTAAGCACCTACATGAATCTCATTAGCTACTACTAATATTTAATTAGCATAATGAATTAAAAACTCGTATGCTCTTCTAGTGGCCAAATGTCACATTCAACATATATACTCTTTAGATAATTAGATATGCTCACCATAGAACATGTCACCTATTCCATAAACACCTTCTCATTACCCAAAACACCCTTCAATGATTTTCAAAACTAGGAACATTTGAAGGGTATTTTAGTAAATTTAGAGTCGTGAGATATATCATTATGCTAGCTTTATATAGAATGAGAGATGGTTTTGATAGGGACTCCTGATCAAGAGTTTTTAGTGGTATAAATACATGGCTAATTAAGAAGATTAGTTACACAAATTAAAGGTAGCTAACAGTGCCTAATTAAATCAATCGAGAATCGTTTAGGTACGTAGTTAATGTACTATATATCAAGGAGTCATGAGTGGAGTAGAAGAGAAGTGGAGAAAAGGGCCATGGACGGCTGAAGAAGATCGTTTGCTCGTTCAGAATGTCAACGTGCATGGTGAAGGACGATGGAATTCTCTCGCTACCCTTGCCGGTACTACTGTGATTCACGTACTAGCTTGTTTGTGAAAGAATGTGTTTTCGATATGTTACTTAACTAGTATATATGTCTTTGTGTCATATATTGTAGGCCTCAAAAGAAATGGAAAAAGTTGTAGACTAAGATGGGTGAACTACTTGAGACCCGACCTTAAGAGAGGTAGGATTACCTCTGAAGAAAAAGCTCTCATTCTCGATCTACATGCTCGTTGTGGCAATAGGTGCGTAGTTTTCACCTTCTTACTAAGAAAACACGAGCTAGTATCAATATAATGTTATATATATGGTTAATTAGATGGTCAACAATTGCAAGATGCTTGCCTGGAAGAACTGATAACGAGATTAAAAATTATTGGCGAACTCATTTCAAGAAAAAGAGTGAAGGGGCCTCAGATGAATTAACGAAGCTGAAAACACGACTACTAAAGAGACAAAAGTTTCAACAAGAACAACGACAACGACTCATGATGCAACAAAACGAAGCTGATATGAAAAAGGTAATGACGTTGTTTATTTTATTTTATTTCTATTCTTATTATTATCGACCGTTTAGACATGCGTGTTATATTTAAATTGTTTGTTTATTTAAATGCGTATATTTATTTGTAGACCTATTTCAACATCGCGCCTTTGTTAAATGACGAGCGCCAAGTGACGGTTGGGGAGAATGTATATACGGTGGGGGAAAGGGTATCTTTTGGGCTGAAACTTCAGATGCGGTTACTATATCGCAAAAATAAACACATGATCAAGTCTAATTACTTTGATACACATGAGTCGCCCGCGGCGGCAAGGGAACAACCGCCGCCACCAAAAGTGTGGCTTAACAGAAGCCGAGAGGAATGGGAGATGTTGGTCGACTGGTGGTCCCAACCGGAACGTATGACAAGATCTGCCAAAAATGCAGATAACCGAGCTAAAAACAAGATACTAACTCACCAAGGGAGACAATCGTTCGTACATGGAAGAAACGATTATGTAAGACTCATTATAATTTTTGTGATTTTTAAAGGTCTATGTATTGTTTATATATAACTCGTTATTAATTTATTTTATATTGTATGTATAGAGGGTTAAGAATCAAGGGAAAAATGAAGACCTGATCGAAACATGGAGGAAGGGGCATTCAAGAAATGGCAAATTTAAAACAAAAGATAACGAGACGGCTTATGTAAGTAATTTATCTCTTAACATGCGTCATTAAGATCAAGTTACTTCTTGTTTTTTTTTAACTTACTTAATTTTAACATACTTTTTATTTTTTTAATTTTTTTACTTACACAGCTGGAGATGAAGTCCCTTTGGGATCAAGTTAAAGCCGGTACAATCCCGTTGATGACCGAGCAAGAAATATTGGATCAAGTAGTTCCGAGTGACAACCGCCAAAATATGCCGGGCATGGGCAAAGCTTCATCCAGGTCCACACATCGGCCGGTTGGACAAGATTATATTACTCGGCAGCATATGACGGAGGTGTTGTGGCGAGAGGAGCAAGAGAAAGAGTTGTTCAGGAGGCAAGCTCAGGAGGAGCAACAACGGGCTCTCGTGGCCGAGCAAGAGGCTAGATTGGCTAAGGAACATGCTAACGCGGCTTTTTCTAGAGTTGGCACATTTGAATCTTTCATTGGGCAATTTATAAGCCACTACAACAACCAAGGTAATCCATTTCCCGTTCCCTTTCCCCCACCTGCTCCATTTCCCGGCCCTATTCCCTTTCCCGGCCCTGCTGCTCTCCAAGCTCCCTTTCCCGACCCTAATAATTATTCCTTTGACAATTGTTATCGTCCCTCCTTTCCCGACTCTACTACATGCCCAGGTTCTAGTTCTAATTATGCAATGCCGCCATCCGACCATAACAAATACATCTTACAAAATAATCCTCATTTGAGCCGCATTCCCAAGAATAATAATGCTATTAGTGGTGTGGAGGAGGAGGCGGGGGAGGAGGGGGAGGAGGAGGCGGAGTCTGACGAGGAGTAGGTGTAGGGATGTAAGATCTTATTATTTGTGTTAACTTTATGACTTGTTAGTAACTTTGAGGAATTGTATATATTGTCGAATGCTATCGTGGATTTGAGGAATGGTATATATTGTGTTAACTTAATTAGTAAATTTGTGACTTGTTAGTTTAATTTATATCGTATTTGTCGAATGCTATTGTGGATTTGAGGAATGGTATATATTGAATCGTTTAGTAATTTGGTATTGTATCATATTGTCGAATTGGTATTGCGGATTGTGGTTGATTACAAGTTATATTTGTTTTGGTAGATTTTTTCGGGAAAATATGTAGGTTTTGCTTTTTTTTTTTGCTCCCTACTCGTCCCTAAACTTCACTGTACATGTCGTCCCATTTTTTGTGACTGCCACATCATCTCGTCCCAAATATGATTTACATTTAAATAATTTAAACACTTTGGGACGAGTATCTCGTCCCAAATTTATTTTTTTGTCATCCCTTTAATAAAAAAAAAAAAAAAAAAAAAAATCCTATTTAATTAAAAATAGTAAAGAAAGTAAAAAAAAATAAAAAAAAGATTTGAGACGAGAATATCGTCCCTTTTTGGATCAGCTATCTCGTCCCATTTTGTATTTTTAGAGTTGAATTTATAGTGGGGCCCAGTAAAATGTCGTCCCAAATTTTCATAAGGGTTGTCATCCCATATTTTTTTGGGACAACAAAAACGAGACTATCAAAATGGGACGAGATGTCGTGTCATTTTTTGTTTGGGACGATGGTCTTTGGATATTTGGGACGAGAATATCGTCCCAAAACGCATTGTTTTTTGTAGTGGAACAAAGTGGGATACATGCCACTCGCCATGGTTGAAAGGCATCAAGAAAAAATTTACAAGGAACACCAAAGTTTGATCAATCCGAAGATATTGTTCAATGGTTGTTACGATTCGTCTAATATGCCCGTGACCCCCATGAACGAAGACGTTGGTCTATATGGCTTGTGGAACTTGGATGAGGTTCATGGTCCTAACTTTTGTGTTGCGAGAGCTAGCTAGCAAGTGTTATGACATCTTAATTCACACGTACTATGTTTTCGGGATGATGTATTACAGATAAATAGGCCCAAGCCCGGTTTGTGGGTTTAGGGTATCTAGGGTTTTACCATTATAAATAATGGTCAATAATAAAGATATAACTACGGGGAATATGTAATCCAACATGGTATCGGAGAGAGTCTGATCATCGATCAGACCTAGGTGGCTACGTTGAACCGCCTCCCCTAAACCACCGCGTCAAACCCTAGCCGCCACCCTCCAACCATTAAAAAAAATGTTATCTTCGCTTTGCTTTTGTTGCTGTTGTTAGAAGATTGCTACCGCTTGCTGTCGGATTTATGCTTATGTTTTTGTTTTATTGTTGAAAAAAAAAAGTTATTGTTTGTTTGTTAGTCGATTGTTCGTACGGCTTTATTGCCAGTCGACTAAAGTTGACAGTTGGTACCACTCCCTAAAGTCGGCCGTTGGTACGGTTTTATTACCAGTGACTTAGCCGACCGTTGTTACTAGTCGACTAAAGTTGAATGTTTGTACGGTTTTGTTACGAGTCGATTAAAGTTATGTTTTTCTTATGTTATTGTTTTTTTTCCCTTTCTAATTTACTACTCCAGTCCGAGCTTTTGCGATTTCGCCGCTCGGACTGCGGGGGAATATTAGAGGATAATAAGCCCAAGCCCAGTTTGTTGGTTTAGTGTATCTAGGGTTTCATCAATAATAAAGATATACCTGCGGAGATTTGGTCCTAACCAATGTTTTAAAAACCGGATTTTTCATCGAACCGGTCAGTCAGCCGGAGGCCGGTTCGACCGGTTGAACCGGACCGGTCAAACCGGACCAAAAAAATTCAAAAAAAAAAAAATAAATAAAAAATAAATAAAAACCGGTTGAACCGGAAAAACCGGCCCGAACCGGAAAAACCGGCCGGTTATGAACAGTGAACGGGACTATAAAAAACCGGGGTTTTTTAAACCGGACACCGGTCGAACCGGCCGGTCCGGTCCGGTTTTTAAAACATTGGTCCTAACTTTTGTGCTACCAAAGCTAAGCCACCAAGGGTTATGACCTCTTAGTTCTTATGTTTTTGGCTAAATAGCCACATTTCTGTAGCACTTCATGTTATCGTAATGACAAATTTAGGACAAGTTAAAATCGAAAATACCTATAACTATTTCAGTATTTAAACGATAAGTACTGATCATACCTACTAAAATAACTTTTGAAACAGAAAGTGAACATTTATTTGAAATCTTCCAACATAAAAAAGTTGCATTTATTTTAAGATTGATAGAGTAATTGATATAGACAAGCATTTTAAGTTGCATATAAACAAGTTTTTTAAAATTTCCCCAAACCATTAGTATCGTGAAAATATCTCTTATACTCATCAGCTGACAACTTTCAAAGTTTGATTATCGAAACATGCATATTGCTTAACGAAATAAAATATATACCATGATACCAATGCAATAATGGTTTTTTTTTGTTAAAACTTAAAAGTAGTCAAAACATGTGAGTGGGCTTATATATGGAGCATCTTTAAAATGGGCTTCAGCTCATATTGAACCCAATTACCATCTCTTAATTATGGGCTTCTAGCTGCCCAATATCTCAAATAGGGGTGTTCATGGATCGGGTAATATCCGCAGTAACCGAAAACCGAAACCGAACCGAACCGAAAATAACCGAACCGAATTCTTAACCGAACCGAATTGGTAAAAACCGAACCGAACCGAACATTTTAATCGGTTTATGGTTCGATTATGGGTTTAGCATATTGACAGCCGAACCGAACCGAAAACCGAATTATAATTAATATTTAATATTTTTTATATATTAATTAAAAAAATATAACTTGACTAACCCTAGGTCCTATGATGTTAGGGTATTATGTGTTCAATAGATGTTAAAACTTGTCTAGGTATGTCGTTTTGCATATATTTTGGCATAACGTCATGGGGTCATGTGCTATGATTAGTTATTTCTTAGGAAAGTTTATGTATCTGGATGATGTATGTTCTATTCTCTAGGTTTAATCATTTGACATACATATCAATATGTGTATGCAAGACTGTTATGGTTCAATATTAGAGCAAATATAAATGTTGTTCAATATTCAAGTACAAAATTTCGGTTTTCGGTTTTGACCCATAACCGAACCGAACTTCGGTTCGGTTCTCGGTTCGGTTCGGTCACAAATATTTTCGGTTCGGTTCGGTTTTCGGTTATGACTCAAAAATGTTTTTTAACCGAACAACCCGAACCGAATAAACCAATTAACCGAGAACCGAACCGATGAACACCCCTAATCTCAAACCTTACAACTTACAAGAGTGCAGAAAGTATTTTATATTTGATTGGACCATGTCAAAAAACATTGGAACGTTTTCAACTTATACTTTCTTTGGTTTTTACTAGAGGTCATATTTAAACGGTAAGCGCAGAAAAGGTTTTCCCGCTTAGATTAATCGAAAAAATCAGATCTCTAAGGTCGGCTCGACCATAAGGCCACCAAAGCAAACCCTTTAGGCTACATAAATGTTAAGGCATCATAAAATATAAATTATATTATATATATATCTAAACATCAGAATTTTGAGCGCTTCAAAATGTTGCACGAAACAGTGCTTATAACAGTACACGTGCTGCTAAGAGTTGTATTACACTGTTAACCATTCCGTTTTCCCATTAATAATTCTAGAACTCTCCCTCTTCTCTGCTCCCTCCTCCACACACCATTAACCAACAATACCCTAAACACAAAATCAAAAATACAAAATCCAAACACTGAATCACATTTTGTTTTCGGCGAGCCGTATCCGGCAAGATCCGGCGCTGTGGGTATGTGTGTTTGCGACTCACTAAACTCATTCCCGAAATCCAAATCCAAATCAGTTCAACAAATGGTACGATCTTTTCTTCTTTTTTCTTTTTTTTTTTTAATTCTCTTGATTTTTTTATATTTTTTTATTAATTTTTTTTTTACCTTTTGATCGATTTCTGACTTTTGTTTTATGTTTTGGAATTCATCGAACTGGGCTGTTCCCATAGCTGCTGATGTGAAGACAGTTGGTCATGGTAATGATGAGTTTGAGATTGAAACGCTTACTGTTGCTGATTCAGATGATGAAAATAATGACGAGGTAAGCACTCGATTGAAGGGGTTAAGGCACGGGTGTAGTTCTGTTACGGTGGATTTGGATTTGGGTTTGGCTCCGTGGTTGATGATGATGATGATATCGAGGATTTTTCGTCGCCCGAGGATAATAATGCTAAAGGTAAAAGTGATTGATATTTCTATGTCTGATTGTTTATTACAGTTGGTTTGTTAGTTGTTATAATAGAACTTTTGAAATAGTTTGTCTAAAAATGATATCAACCAGTTATCATCCATCCAAACACTAAAATTAACTGATTATTTGTCGCTTCAAAACGTAATTATCAGATATTAAGTCACTAATGCTTTTTTCAGTAGGTACAAATTTTACTGATAGAATTGTTTAGTTAGGTTATGTTGAATAAGTTGTATATGTATGTATATTGGTCGGTTAGTTTACTTATGATGCTTTATGTGATTGTCTTTGAATTTGACGTATCATGTAAATTTTTTTTTTTATGCTTTTGTGAAAAAGTTTGATTTTATTGTTTAAAATGCAATGATTAGTTGTATCATGTATGTGTATCTCAGTTTCAGACACAGCCAATGCGTAACGTCGCGTCACACAATAGTTCTTGACTTTCAGTCAGCGACTATACGTTCCATTGCAGCTATGAATGTGAATGTTCACCCAATGGTAGTTGCTGCTGATGGTTGCAGTTCTTTCTCATCTCAAAGATTTTAGCAGCCGATAATAGCATTCTTATAGTAATAATTTACACTGATATGTTATTGCAGAAACTGGATGCAGCATCGTTCAAAGATTTTAGCAGCCGATAATGGCATATTAGAGTGATAAGTAGTGTAAAATTCAATCTTGATACACCACAAATAGTTCTCCATAGTTGATAGCTTTTATCTTCTCAAGTTGCTTATAGCGTTTAGCTGATGTGTAGGTAATTAAATACAAGTTGTGATGTCTATGATTAATGTTTGTTTAAGCAGTTTAGTTGATATATGTACGATCTGTATATGCCTTGCATCATTGAATGTTATCCTGGCTGTTTCATGTTATACGTTAGCAACAAAACTGAATTGGCAGTTGTTGTACAGTATGTGCACATCCATGTTCAGTAAGAGATCTGAATATAGTGTGTGTGGATTTGTCGTTTTCTGACCATGCATTGATTTCAGATTGAGATATTAGTTTTCGTCATATATTGTTATCATACTTGAGGTCATTTGTTATGTGGATACTTTTCAAATTATCAAGGAATTAGTAATTTAATAGGAGTTTGAAAAAGAGAGGTGAAGTAGAATACATGACTTTATATTTATAATAATGCAAATCAAACGTCAAAGGAATGGATGAAAGTCCACCGTATATATGCATTTGACTGCTGTAGCGACAAACTGTTTAGCAATTTGTATAAGAAAAGTTACACGTTTACCATTGTAGATACACCTCTTAGAAGGAGCACAAGGGCAGTGATATCACAAAGTCAAAGTGTTATTTATATGCATACAACAAGTCACTGATTTCCATCTATATTTGATTTTGATACAGGTTGAATGTGTTAATGAGTAACTGTATACAGTATCGCTTCAGGAAGGCCAAATGTCAAAAATGTAACTTTGCTAATTAGTAATTGGTTTCAATCGAAGCTAAAGCTAATATGCGCCGGAGAAAGCCAGGGGCGTCTTTGGCTTTATGAGAGAAAGCTCGCCGTAGAAAAAACTCTTTCTCTTCCCGTCCCGGGTCATAGGTGCGTCCACAGAAATACATCTTGCTCAGCAGGCCTAGCTTGGAGTGAGAGTGTAGCGGGGGTAAGGAGGCCGCCAGAGAGGAAGGCAAACCAGCCTATTAAGCGCAGCTAAGCTAATATGCGCTGGAGAAAGCCAAGTGCCTATTTGCCTATTGCGATTTGATACACAAGATAAAGAAAGCACGGGTTAGTCATTCTTTTTGTCCCACTTATTTCTGTCATATTTCGTTTGCAGGCTTTCAAGTTCAGTAAGTAAAACATAACTCAGGTGTGAAAATTTGTATTAATTGTTTTATATAATGGTTATGTGCTAATATGCTTCATTAGCTATTCATCTCTAATTTTACTACCGCTTGCATCAGGTGCTGGAACAGCCACTGCAGTCCCAACAACCATTCAAGCTAGGAACCGAGGTTGGTATATATATAACCAAGTAAAAGAGTAGTTTGGGCAATTTCAAAAGAAGAAAAAATTTGAAATATTTAGGATGTTCAAGATAGATAGATTATATGATGCGGTCTGCTCTGATCCGAAAGTTAGTTTATGTAGCTTCTAAGATAGAACAATTTTTTTATTTTCAGTTGGTAATTTAGGTCCTGGGGATTCGTCCGGTAGACGCATTTGCTTTAAAAGATATTTTGGGGCATGCGGATGTAGGGATGAGAAAAGAGACAAGTGTCATGGCAAGCTTTTTTCTGCTTTATAAGTCTTTATTTTTATATCCTGGAAAATCCTTGAACTTTCTGATTGTAGTTTCAATATGTTGATTAGTTTTTTTTTGGGTATTAAAACTGTGATGTTATATGTGCAGGCAAGTAGATTAGGGATCACGGTACCACAACCATCACTTAAAGATACTTCTACTACAGTTGAGTTAATCAACCCAAGACAAATGGAAATCGAAGGGTTTAAAGCATAAAGCGAGATGGTCATTCATAGTCTTGCTCGCCGCATTACAGCATTAAGCCTTAACTTTATGGTATAATGTTTACAAAAAGTTTTCCCTTATGGACAGCTATTTTGTTATTTAATGTCTAATGCAAATTTTTTTTCCTATATGCAGATGGGATTAATGAAAAAACATCCTCCAATCGTACCATTCATGATGTACACAACAAATGAGGACAAAAGCATGGAAAGATTTGCGGTCGAGCATTGACTTTAGAAGATGTTGGTTCTGAAAGACGAAGCCCTTGATGTTGGATTTTGAGTCCAAGCCGAAAGATAAAGTTTACGTTTACTATTCTAAAATAAGAATTGAACTGGCCATATATATTCATGCAAAACACTCCCGTAGCAACGCGCGAGCTACCCCGCTCGTTTGTATATACTAGTGAAATTGCAGAAAAAAACATTAGCAACATAAGTAATTTCAAACGTGTCACCATCCTATAACTCAGATTGTGTACATCTAAAGTATATCTCGCTAAACCTTAAAACTTAGTGTGTGTGTTTTTTTTATTGTATACAAATCATGGACAATGATATTAAACATCCTCGCATATCAAAGTGAATCAACTGACACGGTATTCGGCTGTGTTATACCCTACATTCACGACAATGCCCGTTACTCCATTTCACTAGTCTACCAAAAACTTTACGAACACGATAGTATTACACGCAAGCACATTACCATCCACAACTCTTACTAATACGTCCCACTGACATGTGTAGCTTAGTTGGATTGGGTGGTTATGTCACTCCATGGCTTGATCAAGGTGATAGTTAAGTGACTTAAGTCATCAAAGAGGTTGGAATATAATGTGCTCATTTTAAGCGTATAAATGGTCATGATATAACGACAATGGGTCACGCGTTTGAAAATAGTCATGATGTCATGGAAATGGCTCACCCATATTGGAATATGGAGTTAATTAATTACACATGACAAATATTTTCCTGATGTACCCGGGCATTTCTCTCAAAAGAGAACACCTTCATTGCTTGGATATCATTCACTCGCTAACAGAAGGAAAGATTTCCCCGATAGTGTTATTCCAATATATTCATATATAGATTCTGAAATGATTCTTGTTAGAATTTGGGATTGTGTGGGTGGTAATAATCGAGATATATTCTCTGAATCGTGTTGAGATCACTTTCAGATTAAAGTATTTCAACTCTATATGTCTCGGGTATCACGAAATCCTCAATTGGATAAGACAGAGAATAACACTTTGTTTATAAGGCATGAGAAATCAAAGCAATACACAGAAAGTTGTTACATTTGTTATCTTCCGAAAGAGATCAATTCTGGTCTATAAAACCCAACCGGAAGTTAGTTATATTCGGTTAAAAGCGGTTAAAATCGGTTGGCAGGAAAGGTCATGACTGTTGGGGAAAAAGTATTGTTGGAATTTAAATAACTTGACAATCAACTAAATAAATAAACACATCAAAGCACGTATAGCGGAAGCAAGTATCTTTAATTTAACATATACAAAGTATTACCGAATAATAAAAGTAAACGTACCTTGATCCTAGCAAAAACAAGGATCGAACTTGAATTCTTCTTCTCTTGAACAAAGAATAGGATTACCGTGAAACCCCTTACCTTTTTGTTTCACAATCCAAGATGAATAACTAAAGTAGGTTATTACCGAACTCTTGTACACACGTACTATAACCAATCAAGTATTGATGCTAGTGAATGAACATGATTAACCAAAATAATTTTGTTAACTTGGAAAAACTATGTATCGACACACTAGAATAGTGTACGACCGGTTTTAGAACAAGAGAGGAGAAAACACAAATTTTAGGGTTATAGCAATGCACAAGGTAAAATAACTAATAATCCTTCAATTGTATTTATAGGCAAAACCTATCTTGGAGCAAAAGCTAAGCATTGGATGGGCTAGAACCCATAGGCCGATCGGCCAACCCAAGGGGATGGGTTTCTAGATTTTTCTTTAGCTCCAAATTCCACTTACGGTCCTCCTTTTATTCCCTAACGGTCGTTAGTCAATTCCGTTAATTACTTAACGTCCGTTAGTTATCATTTCGTGTCCAAATAATTAAAATATAAAACAATTATACATATTAATTATTTACTTGATCATTCATACGTAAAGTGTGCAATCCCTCAGTCCCGGGTTCGATTCTAGTCATATACGTATTAATATTTTTCCACAACTCTAACAGCTCCCACTTGGAAATCTATTAAAAGTATAATTGACATTGGTTAGCGTCTAGCAACACGCCAATGCCCCTAGTACAACTCGGGTGGTGGTCTCCTGGAAAAACCATTCGATGATAAATCATCATACTCATCCTTTTGTTTCTAATACCACATTAATAAAGATATGGATCTAAGTCATTCTTTATTAATAATTCTGTTTCTCGTTATTTATAATTAAATAAGATTACCAAATCTTCTGAACTATTCAGGTAAGATCTTGGGTGTGGCCACACATACATCTTACTAGTCCTACGAGGGGCCCAACAGTATTAAACTCCAAACAATTTGAAGGAACAAATTCTATCTTGACTACGAGCATAACACATGCACTTTGCAACGCTTCCGAAAATAATCCTTATAGCTACCAGTTACGTATAGCGTTAAATTGAATCACAGAAATGCACTACATGCATGACAGTTATCTGGCATCTCAAGTCTGAGGATAACTATATACACATAATTTACTTAATGACAAAATCCATAAAGTAAACTCATGACGGCGGGATAAGTCCTATACTCAAACCATTTGAATATCATGTGAAATTGTTATGACAACGCATCAATATACTTTCAAGTATATTATACCAATACTCAGATTTGTCTTAATTTAATGATATTCTCATATCATTAACCGACAACGGACAATTTAGAATATATAAATATATTCATGGATATAAACATGCAAATATAGGATATATTATTAAGAAAATGATAAACAAACATAACGAGTATTTTATTTCATTAAAATAATAACTGTTTTACAACATCCCATTATCCAAACACTAATCACAGATATGCATGAAACTACTAGCTAAACGAAGTCCTATGCCTTCAGAAAGTTGTTTAAGCTTTCTACCGGGTAGAGCCTTCGTTAATGGATCTGCTAAGTTGTCATCTGTGTGAACTTTGAGTAGCTCGATTTTGCCTATCTCCACTTGTTCTCTAACATAGTGATATCGAATCGGGAAATGTCTGGTGCCCTTCATGGTTCCAGGCTCATTGGCAAATGTAATTGCGGCTGAATTGTCACAATACATTTTTATAAGTCTTTCGATTGAGGGCATAACTCCAAGCCCTGAAACGAATTTCCTAATCCAGACTACTTCCATTGCAGCTTCTGAGGCAGCAATATACTCACTTTCTGTAGCAGACATCGCAATAGTACTCTGCTTCTTGCTCTTCCAATCCACAGCTCCTCCATTGACGACAAAGACATAACCCGTCTGAGACTTCGTATCATCTTTATCACACTTCCAGGATGCATCGCAGAAACCTGTAACATACAGCTCTGCTTCTGGATTTCCCCCATACACTAAAAATATTTCTCTCGTAGATCTTAAATACTTGAGAATATGTTTCACAGCAGTCCAGTGGAGTTCACCTGGATTCTGCGGATATCGACAGGTAATGTTCTGAGCAAACGCCACATCGGGCCTTGTACATCGCACCGCATACATAATAGATCCCACAGCCGAAGCATAAGGGACTCTCTTCATGCGTGCCACCTCTTCAGGTGTTGAAGCACAAGCTTTGTTACTTAAGCCATGTTCTACTTGCATTGGCAAAAATCCCTTTTTAGAATTTTGCATACTGAATCTCTTCAATATCTTGTCAATGTAAGCACTTTGGCTTAAACCAATCAACCGCCTTGATCTATCTCTATAGATCTTGATTCCCAGAATGTATGCTGCTTCTCCTAGATCCTTCATGGAAAAACATTTCCCAAGATAGGCTTTCACCTCATTCAAACTTGGAATATTTTTACCCATGATCAATATGTCATCAACATATAGTACTAGAAAAATAACATCACTCCCACTAGCTTTGTGATATACACATGGCTCATCAAGATTCTGAGTAAATCCAAACCTTTTGATTTCCTCATCAAATCTTTTATTCTATTGCCGTGATGCTTGCTTCAATCCATAAATGGATCTTTGAAGTTTGCATACACGGTTTGGAAATTCTGGATTCACAAACCCCTCAGGCTGCGCCATATAGATGTCTTCATCTAGACGACCATTCAAGAAGGCGATTTTTACATCCATCTGCCAAATCTCATAATCATAGTGTGCAACTATGGCTATGAGAATCCTAATAACCCTAATGTCAGCTACAGGAGAAAAGGTCTCCTCTTTGTCAACGCCATATGTTTGGGTAAAGCCTTTAGCTACCAAACGAGCCTTATAGGTGTGTACATTGCCATCCATGTCAGTCTTCTTCTTGAAGAGCCACTTACTCCCAACTACCTTGGTATTGGGAGGGAGGTCTACTTCAATCCAGACTTCATTATCTCTCATGGATTGCATTTCCCTATTCATAGCAATCTGCCATTTATCCTTTTCAGGATCATTCATGGCAGCTCTATAATTAGCAGGCTCTTCAAGGTCCCCTAATATAGTTTCCTCCACCTCTACGTTAAGACATAGACGTTCAGGTGCTTTCACAGTCCTTACGGATCTGCGAATGGGAATCACTTCAACTTTAGGTGGAGGACCCAGACTATCCGGTTCCACAGGAAGTTTGCTAGTGTTTTCAGAAGGTAATGTATCCTCTTGATCATCTTCCAGATCATAGAGCCTCCCACTGAATTCTTAAGATATGAGATCCTTTTCAAGAAAGTCTGCATACCTAGCAACAATTACCTTTTGTTCAGGTGGAAAGTAAAAGTAGTAACCCATTGTTTCCTTTGGGTATCCTACAAAGATACATTTAACAGATCTCTGTTGAATTTTATCTGCTGAGTCACGTTTAACAAACGCCTCGCAACCCCAGACCTTAAGATAAGACAAGTTAGGCGTTTTCTTAAACCATAACTCATAGGGTGTCTTATCAACCTTCTTGGTTGGAACCATATTTAATATGCGAATCGCAGATTCCAAGGCATAATCCCATCAGGATAACGGCAGAGTAGTAAGATTAAACATAGATCGTACCATATCCAATAATGTACGATTCCTTCTCTCAGATACACTATTTTGCTGTGGAGTATATGGAGACGTGTGGTATGTGTTAAAGTACACATACCTTTTACCTAATAAAACGGACCAAATAGACCAAAAACTAACCAAATATGCCAAATATATTGTGTTTTTGTGTTTATGCATGTGCAGGTACGGATATTGAGAAAAAGGACAAATAGAAAGAAAAAATAGACAAAAAAATCGAGCTTGGAATGGAAAAGAGCTCAAAAAGCCGAGGTCGGGGAAGAAATTTACAAGTTTGGACCAAGATATTGCTCAAGATGCCAAAACAGCCCTTGGATAATTTTTACTTGACAAAATCAATCCCTGGATTAACTTTGCAAATTTGGCAAGAATGGTCCCTGAATTTACCAAGTTTACACAATTGGTCCCTAAACTAAATCCTAAACTATCAAAACTAAATACAACCGGATCCAAAATAACAACGAATTTCTATTACCAGCCCAATCCTACCAAAGCCCACTTCCCATAACCCGTTTCTTTTAACTAAAAACTCGGTCAAAGTAAAAGTCAAACCCTGCTTATCTTTATCCCTAACCTCCAATTACCCGCCATTAATCACTATTCAACCTTCCCTATCCCTTTCTTCTTTCCAACTCATCTTACTCCAGTCCAAATCAATCACATGTCCATGTTTCCCCCCCCCCCCTCCTTGCCACCTTGGCAATCCAAGGTACAAATTTGATCAGACGGCCAAGAATCATTGAAGTGGGCACCAAGCTTATCCAAGGGCTGATAAGAAGCCAAGAAAGCACAAGTCTAAAGCCTCTCACAGAAGAAGCACAAAGGAAGAGAAAGAAACCCTAGCTTAGAGTAGTATAAATAGAATAGTTTGTAGCCTTTGAAAGGCAGTAGGAGATAGCTTATTTATTAGGTAATTTTAGTTTAATTCCTTTAAGCTTATGGTTGTTTAATTTATGTTCTTTAATTATTGTAATTCACTTTTGGTTTTATAAAATTTCCAGCTTTTTAGTCTCAATCTTCAAAAATCCAAAAATAGTACTTTTAGCTTATTGCTTATTTACTGCTTATTTAGGGGTAATTTATGCTTATTTAGTGCCTTCAAACTTAGTTAGCCTTCTGTCTTTTAGAATCATAGCTTAAAAAGTCCTTATTAGCTTTAAAAATCTCAAAGCAGCCCATGAAAGGAGTGTTTGGATCATGGGTTAAAATGGGTCAATACTAATGGTTACTGTTCATATGCACTTTATCCAAGTTTGATCTTGATTAAATTCATTTGTAAAAGTTGTTTTTAGAAGTTTTTTTTAGCTGTATGGAAATATTCTTAAGTTTTGGAAGGATTAGTGTAGTTGTAGGGTGTTAACTGTTCAAATAAACTACTTCAAGCTATAAGCTCATTTGATGCTAATTTTTGTTATCCTTTATTCCATTTTAGTCTTATATCAAGTAGTGATTGAGTCTCTTTAAGCCTTGGTTCAAGAATGCTCAAATCAGTCCACCTCAGTAACTAGTTAGTCTGCACATTAGTTTTCTCAATTTTCAGTAGTTGTTTTTGATTTATCATTTGTTAATCGTAAGTTAGAATAAGCTAAATTTTTTCACAGTTAGAATTTGGTTGCTCATCTAGTTAATCCTATTTTTTTTATATTTTTAAAATTAGCTTATGATAGCTTTTAATCAGCTTAAAAAGAGCCATTTTTGCCCTGCACCACTGATTACTCAGTGACATCAGTGTGCTTATTTGGTTGTTATCAGTGCTTATTTGTTCACATTGTGGCTTATTCAGTTGTCTATTTCCATATTTAGCTTATTTTTAGTGTACCAGCTTATTGTAGTTCCCATTTTAGCTTATTTATAGCTTATACAGCCATTTAGTTCATATTGCCTTAGCTTATTCAGTTTAACCCTACTGATCAGCCTTGTTCTGCTTATTTCTGAGCTTTTCCTTAGTTCTTGAGAATACTTGTTTCAACTTTTAGCTTATTCATAGTCAATTAGCTCATTTCAGTTTCTTTTTAGCTTTAAGATTAGCTTATTAGTCCATTAATCCCATTTTTGCCTTAATAGCCCACTGATCAGCCCTTCTTGGCTTATTTCTGAGCTTATTATAATATTTTAAAAATAGTTCTAGTTATAAAATAGCTTATCTTAGAAGTGCTTATTAGTTTTTTTTAAAAAGGAAAATAAAAAAAATAGGTTTAGCAAAAAGGCTGAGCCAGGGATTCGAACATTGGTCTCCAGCCCTCCCAAGCCTCACAACACACACGTTTAACCAACTGCCCAAGGGACTTGTCTTGGTTTATCTCTCCCACATTAATTACTTAACCCTATTTTCAGTCCTTTAGCTTATTTCCACTATTTGCTTATCTACAGCTTATTCCAATAAGCTGGCAGCCCCTTCTTATTTTTCCTAGCTTTGTTTTACTTTAAATTATTTCTAGAAAAAGTTTCAGATTTATTTTTGAAGTTTTACTATTTTTAATCACTTAATTAGTTTAAAATAGTTTTTAATTCATAATAAAAAATATAAAAGTAAAAAAAAATATAATTCTTTTTTCTAAAATTTTCTTTAAACATTTAGGACTTAGGACAATTAAATTTGAATCCCTAGGGTTAATATTTCTTAATTTTCACTTTTTATTCTCGGGATTAGCCCGGGAATGCTCGTTTTTAGGTTCCCTTTGCGTTTATAGTTGTGCTTTAGATTATCGTTTTACTTGCTTAAATAGTTGATTTGAGTTTCTGTTTGCTTATTTTAGCTTAAAAATCCATAATCTTGCTTTTATCACCATTCGCGACACGATTCACGAACCCGAATCACATAATTCTATTCATCCTTCGACGGGGAAAACGACCCGGGTTTACATATTTCTTATGTAATCCTTGGAGATATAATTGAAAACATATCAATTTTTGGCGCCGCTGCCGGGGAAGGTTTGAAGTGAATTTTTGATTCCCGTTTGTCGATTCGTGTTTTGAAGATCCTTCTTCGTGAAGTTATCATTTTCATTTGTAAATATTTTCTTAATATAAAAAACCCAAAAAGATTTTCTTTTCAAAATTATTTTCCTTTTTCTTTTGAATGTTTCTAAATTTTAAAAATCCAAAAATATTCTTCTTATTCCTCTTATTCGTTTAATTCTTTATCTCTCACCCTCTATCCATTTGATTCTATCTTCTTATCTCTTTAATGTTTAATTCTTATGTCGTCACTCGACTATCACTGTTTTCATTGTAAAAGTCCAGTGGGTGATGATCATCGTTGTTACAAGTGTTTGTGTGGGCGGTGTGGAAATAATTGCAGAAACGGATTTTGTAATTGGTGCGAATCATTCATTAATACAAATCCAAATTCTTTCAATATTTCTCAAGGTTTTTCCGACTACCCTCCACAACCCCAGCTATCTTCATTCAGTCAGCAAAATTGCTTTAATTGTGGAGATCCGTTGGGAGATGATTCACTTTGTGAACGATGTTTTTGCAAAGAATGTGGGTTTACTCATGGACTTTGTATATGTAGCACTTCTGAAATCGGAAATACACTCATTTATCCAAATTTTCAAAACGATTTCAACCACCCTCATCATTATTCATTTGAGCAAGAACCGTGCTATCCAAATTTCAATGATACATCGTTTCAAAATGCACCGAATGTTCCTTGTGCTAAGTGTAGGGGTCCTCCAAATGGTGGAAATTGCCCCGGTTGTAGCATTGTAAATTCGGGAAACGGGTTTGTCTATGACCAAAATCCCTACAGTGAAACAACCAATTTCTTTAACCAACCCCCACACCATGAGATGGAGACATATTCTTGTGAATATTGTGGAGGTCCTCACCAAGGTTTTAATTGTCAAACAGGGAACATGCTTGTCTATGAGCAAGTTCCATGTTCTAATCAAAACTTTGGTTATGACCATTATCCATATAATTCACCGAATCAGTCACAGCAAACATATTGTTGTGAGTACTGTGGAGGTCCTCACTATAGCTCCGATTGTCAAACAAGGAACCCGCTTGTCTATGAGCATGTCCCTTGTAACAATTATGACTATTCTTATCTTGACCAACCTCCACAGTACCAAATGATTCAACCACAACCTCAGCCACTTCCTCAAGAACTTCTCATTGATCTTCTAGATTTAATAAAAGATCTTAAGGATTTGACTAATAAACTTCCCCAAGAAGATCCCCATGAAAAATCTATGGGAGAATTACTAGCCAAAGAACGAGCAGCGCAAAGGCGTTCCATATTTCTCAAGGCTGCCATTCTCGATGACGATGATGAGGACACTATTCAAATTGGGGAGTTTTACAAAAATTCATCAGCTGCAATCACACCCGTCCAGAAAAATCAGGAAAACAAGGGTATTGCAGAATTGCTAGCAGAAGAGCAAATGGAACGTATAAAAGCTGTTTATGCTAGCAACAATGATGAGAAAGATGAAAAGGAGGGTGCTATTCCTTTAAATGATACCATTTCTCCCTCCTCATCTCTTATCCCCGTTGAGGATAGTGACTTTTTCTCGGTTAACTCTTCGAGTGGCAATCCCACTCCGACTTCTGAACCAATCATTTCCGACTCTTCCCTTTCTCTCACACCGGTTGAAGGAAGTGATATCTCTATGGAAGAGCTCGAGGTTTTTCTTGTTGATGATCCAATTTCGCCAGAAATTGTTGATGTCGATAGTGATCCGGGGGGAGAAGCTCCGTTATTAGAGAAAATGATATTCGATGAACCATTATTTTCCCTCCCCCCAAAGGATGTTATTGTTGAAGATAAGCTATTAGATCCTCTAGAGCTCGAGCTCGAGGATTCTTTGCCCGAATATGAGAGTTTTATCTTTGATGCGGCAGAAGAGAGTAGTGGCAGTCCCACTTCTCATCCCGATTATTCTCTCCCGGCTTATGAAACCTTTTGCTTTGACATCGATCTTACGGAAGAGACGAGTAGTGGCAGCACCACTTCGCATGCTTATATCTCTCTTCCCGAGTATGACTCGTTTCTTTTTGATAAAAATGATCCGGTTATCTTTGAGGAGTTCTCCGGTGAACTCTCTCATGTCATTTCTCCTCCGGAATATGATCATTTCTATTTTGATCTTGAGAAAGATTTTAGTCTGGGGAGAGGTGTTCTTTATCGTGAGAATTTGCTTATTGATGACATCATCCCGACCCTCCCTCCCGAGACTTTTGTTGAAAATATCCAGAAGAGCTTTAATGACAAAATTGCTTCTGATGATGAAGATTTGATCTTAATTGTTATCAAAAATTTTCTTCCATTCATCACATTTGATGTGACTTCTCCTCTTCTTCACTCCGTCGGGAGTGAGGATACTATCTTTGACCCCGGTATCACCAATTATGGTTATTATTTCTTAAAACCGTGGGTATCTCGTCGAGGTGGAACTTTCATTTGTTTCAATGTTTATCCAAACCTCTTAAATGAAAGTCCGATGGAGATTATCTTTTCCACATGCTCCCCCAAGAACAATTAAATTCGGGGCGAGTCAAGCTATACGACTCGATAAAAAAAAACAAGCGCTTCATGGGAGGCACCCCATGCTTATCCTTCTATCTTCTTTCTATTTTCTTTCTAATAAGTGACGTGAGGAGGTCTACCTCTTCCATTTCTCGTGTTTTGTGGTTGTTTATGTTTATGTCCAGGATTTGCTCGAAGTTTGAAGACTCTCGTGCTCGTGGTTTTGTCTTTTCTCCACTCGAGTCTCATCCTTCGTTGCTTTTATGGGAAATCCGATATCCTTATCTTATCGACTAACGTTTATCTTTTGGCATAATTAACAAACGGCCTTAGATTTATGTAGGAGAACCCTTACCTTTAAGACATTGAGGACAATGTCTCGTTTTAGTCTGGGGGGGGGGGGGTAATCTTTCGATTTGATTTTGCCTTGCATTTTTTTGCCGTTTACTCTCGCAACCCCGTTTTTCCTCCAAAAAATGAAAAAAAAAAGAGAGAAAATTTAAAAAATTTTGCAAAAATATCATAAGTGTTTTGACACATTGTTGACTTTCCGCTGGTGAGAGTAGGAATAAAATTTTGACTTGACCGGGCGTGTTGAGCCCTAGCTTGTCCCCTTAACCTTTATAATCTATAAGCTTTTGCTAGTCTTTTATACAAGGAGCTATAAAACGCGAATTCTTTTTAAGAGTTTGCAAGTTCCCATAATTGACTTTATATATGCATGGCTTGATTATTGGCTAAGCATTCGCGGATCTTATTATTTAAGATTTTAAATTTGCAAAGAACGAGAAGTGATAGAGTTGTTTATAGATTGCTAAACGTGGAGTAGTTGGATCTCTTTAGAGCTCATCGAAGTTAATTATGGCTTTTTGTTCCCATAAGCTTGTATCACCCAAAAATAGAAATCTAGGAATAATTAAAGGTGCACGGTTTTGGCGATAATTAGTTTCTACTCCTTCTTTAGAGAATCCTTGCTTATAAGAGTTGGGTACACATCAAGGTACTGCCAGTGTTACGGTGTAATAGGCAACTGATTCATGATAGTACGTGCTATTGTTTCTATTGCTATAAAAGCCGTAGGACTCAGGATTTGGCAAATATATATAATGAATAATAATAATAATAATCCAAAGCCGATAAAAGTTTTCTGTTTCCTGACGGTTTGCTCCCGTTGACTCAGACTTCAAAAAGGCAGAGGAAAAATATCCAAGGTCAAAATAAGACTCCCGATTCTTGACGGTTCGCTGCCGTTGTCTAGGTTGTTTAAAAGGCCGAGGAATAATAATACATGCTTAATAATGTTAAAAATGCCAAATTTCGACTCCGAGGATATCCTAATAAAAGCTTCTGTCTCTGGACTCGTAGATGAGTTGTTTCGGTCGTATATAAAAGGGATATCCTCAAAATCATGTTAAATCAGAGACCTTGATGTGGACCTCATTTTTGTATGAAACGGTTTTCGAGGGAAGGTTTGGAAACTAACTAGCGTCTAAACTAGGTATCTTTATCGGACTAAAATTTATCAAAACGAGAATTTGAAGAAATTCATTTCTCAACAAAAATAAAATAAATAGAGGAAAATAGGAATATGGGAACAAGAAGTAATATGATGAAGCGAAAAGTGTACCGCTTTTAGGGGGTCATTTAAGCCCTAAATCGTATTTATTTGATCAAATATTGCCCTAAATCGTTCCTTTTGTCATTTTAGGTACTTTGGAGAAGAAATCTGGAAAAGGAAGCATTTTGGACGTTTTTGGAGCATAAAAGTGAAGAAAACGACAAAGTCTCAAAATCGGCTGGAAAAGTACCTTTGACGGCGTCAGGGATTGTTCTTGACGGCGTCATGGCTTGGCAAAAAGAGGTGGATATGAAAAATACACATGATAAGCCAGGGAGTTTTGCAATGTAAAGTCTGACGGCGTCACCCTTTAAGGTGATCAAGGCCATCACGGTTTAAGCTAAAGAGGGACGGCGTCAAGCCTTGATAAGCCAGAGCGGATTTTGGAGCACTAAAGAGGGACGGCATCAAGAAGGCCATCCGGGAACCCTAGACACGGCGAGGTGACGGCGTCAAGTCCTATAACGTGACGCCGTCAGCCCTTAAACTCTATATATAGTTTTGCAATTTTTTGTCATTAGTGTGCAACTTTGTGAGGAGAAACCCTAAGACGAATTTCTGCCATTTTTAAGGGTTTTCATACCCTTGGATCTCCCATGTTTAATTGAAGATAAGTATTCATTTAATCAATCAATATGTCTATGTGTTGTTTGATTATATCTTGTTCTTGTCTTTTGATTAACATGCTAGGCTAGATTTATCTTGTGTTTGCTTAGATCTAATGAAACCTAACTATTGATTATTGGTTATTAGTGTGTTATTAATTGTATTGGATGAATGTTTATCGATGTTAGGCTTAAGAAAACTGGCTAACTTCCTATTCGGTAACTTGCTTGAACGTCTTAAGAAACATGAACCAATGCGTACTAGGTTTGTATGGTTGTATTTAATGCATGAGCGAATTCTAGTGATCCCATGCTAGGAGCTTCTTAGCCGGCTCGACATAGGAGTGAAGTAGGAGCTTGTAGAGTTGGGGAAGTATGTACGCCACCCCACGATTGGTATTAAGGAATACACCCGTCATCCATGCAATTAATACACACTAATCAACCGGTAAAAGATAGTTAGGGAGTAAGGAAATCTAAGTAAACACATTTCTCTCCACATAAGTTTCACAACCTTTTCATTTTCAGTTATTTTATTTTATTTGCATTTGTAGTTATTTGGGTTAGTTGACTAGCAACTAATTCCGCCCACTCATTCAAACCCGAGATTTTACTTGCTTTCATAAAAATATAAAAATACAAAAAGAATCTTCCTTCACCCTTAGACCTATTAGAGTAGTTTTTCAATCCTAACGACACAATTCCCTGTGGAGAACGATCAATCCCCCGTACTTACCACTACACTATACTACATCGGTCAGGTACACTGCCTGGTGGGGTTGTAAGCCTCTTGAGATCCCTCGAGAGGTAAAACCTGTTGTAAGGTTGCAAAACCACGCATCAAGTTTTTGGCGCCGCTGCCGGGGAATAGTTATTGTTTAGGTTGAATTTTTATTTTATTAGGTCTACTCACTAGATTCCTTTCTAGTGAGATTTTTATTTTATCTTTCTAGGTTTTCTTTAGTCTATCTTTTTTCTTCGTTTCTTTGTTCGTAACCATTACCATCCGACATCATGGAAGGTGGTAATATCCTTGATCCCAACAACCCACCACCACAACAACACCCACCTCCTAGAGCCCGTACCTTAGGAGACTACTCCCGTCCTAGCCACCATGGCTATCGAAACACCATTGAGCTCACTCAAGGAGCCAATGTCACTCCCTTGCGATCCGACACTATCCGGTTGGTGCAAAGCGGATGCGCATTCCATGGACTTCGTTCTGAAGATCCTAATCAACATCTCAAGGACTTTCTAAAAATCGTTGATTCCATAGACCTTGATGTTGCCACTCGAGAGACGACCCGACTGCGTCTCTTTCAATTCTCTCTGCGGGACCAAGCTAGTCAATGGCTAGAGCGTCTACCCGCAGGATCCATCACCTCTTGGGATGATCTCACCACTCGTTTCCTCGCTCAGTTTTTCCCACCAGGAAGAACTACCAAGCTAAGGAATGATATCTTGATGTTCCAACAACGTCAAGGCGAAACCCTCTACGAGGCATTGACTCGATTCAAGGACTTACTCCAAAAAGTCCCTCACCATGGCATAGAACTTTGGCTTCAAGTCCAAATCTTCTATGACCATATCAATCTCTCCACGAGGCAAACCATTGACCAATCGGCCGGTGGTAAGCTACGTGATCTAAGTGCGGAACAATCATGGGCTCTCCTAGAAGATGTTGCTCTTTATGACAACGAAAGTTGGAGTGATCCCCGTGATTTGAATAAAACGGTCAAGGCAATATCTTTGCCTTCGAACAATTCAAGCACTTCCGACCGTAGGATCATAGAACTTGAAGACCAAGTCAAGTTTCTTATGAAATCCTACGAGGCTCCTAAACCTTCAAGCCAAGTGAACAAAATCACTTCTTCATGTGAATTATGTAGTAGTCCCCACGACACTCGTGATTGCATGGAACTCCCCAAACAAGCTTTTGCGGACTACGCATCCTCGCGTACCGACGGAGCGGGAGACAAGTGGTACACTTTCATACCCGAGCCAAACTCTTACGGTGATTCATACAACCCCTCATAGAAAAATCACCCAAACCTTAGGTGGAAACAAAACCAAAACGCACAGCAAACCAATTCTACCAACCCACCTAATCGTTTCCAATCAAGCGGTTCATCCCCAAACCGTACTTTCAATAAGAATCCTTCCAACAATTATGGTAGTACCAATAATCTTGAAGGATTGATGTCCAAATTTATGGCATCTCAAGAAGCTCGGATAGCTAGATTCGAATCCGAATTCAATCAACAACAAACGGAGATGACCAATAAAATTGACAACTTATTGAAAGCCCTCAATAACCAAGTGCTATCACCTCCACATAAGGACGCTAGGAACACAAATAGCGGACCCCAAGTAAAAGACCCCTCTTCATCCAAACACGTCCACTTCGTCAACATTGTCACTATCAAACCAATTGATAGGAATGAGGATAATGGTGAACCTGAGGATGAGGTTAAGCAAGTCGAGGTTGATAAAAAAGTTAGGAAAAGTGAGATTGAAGAAGTAGATGATGATGAGGACTACTTCAATAGGCTACCCACTAAGGAAGAGCGCGCATATCATACAGACTTATTCGATGACCCCGAGACACCATACTTCCTAGGTAGACCAATTATAAAAATAGGCGATCCTTCTAATCTCAACATACCATGCAACATCGGACATTTGCATGTGTGGAAAGCTTACATCGACCTTAGATCGCCCATAAACATCATGACTAGAGCCCACTACAACTTAATAATGAAAAATCAACTTGGGTATAGGATGTTCCCTGATAAGGGTTGGATGAGTAACTTCACGGGAAGAGTTAAGGGAATACCGGTTTATGTAGGAAACTTCACCTATGTCACCGACTTTGTAATTGTAGAAGATATCCGCCCAATAGTCAATGCATCCTTAACTCAAGTAGTTTTTGGAAAACCATTTATTGAGGTCTCTAGAATGACTTATGAACCTTCCTTGGGGATAGTTAGATTTAAGGGTGAGACCGATGAGGTAAACTACCAAATGCCATATAAGATAGAGCAATTCCAACACTTGTCAAATGTTGAGAAGGAGCTTAAGCAAGCGGTCTACTATAGGAATAATGAGGATAGAAATAAAGGAGTAGACTATGTTATGGAAAGGATATCCGGTTTCTACAAGGATTGTTTGAAATTAGGACCGGAATATAAAACCGGGAATGAGACTGGCCTAGGAACCGTGACCAATGATGGAGTCACGTAATATACGAGGACTTTGAGTCTAGCTACAAGACTCGTTAATAAAGAAAAGCGCTTCTTGGGAGGCAACCCAAGTTTTATTTGCTTTATGTGTTTGTTTATTTGGTTGTTTGATTTTATTGCTTCCGTATGTGTGTTTAATTTTTATTATTATTGATTTGTGTTCAAAACTAAATTGTGAAAATGCTTTATCTTGTTTTTAACTTCGTCTTAACTACATATAAAGGTATTTTGCAAAAGATAAGTGTAAGGGAAATCCAAATCGGTTTATTAGAACACAAATGAACATGAATCGTAATAATAATAAATTAACATACATATTATTATTTGTTTGAGTCAAATGCTTGTATCGAGTCATAATGATGTTTTGCAGGATTTCCAGGAAGTAAGGTATAGGTTTTTCCAGAAATTTTCCGGAAACTTAACATGAGAATTCTGTCAGATCATTTCTGACGGCGTCAGGCATTACAACCTGACGGCGTCAGGTTTTAATTTTCTGAAATTTTTGAAAGTTTTGTTTTCATAAAAAGTTTTTATTAAATCTCTAACTTATAATCTCCAGGAATCTGCAAAATTATCATTCCACAAGCATTATATCCTTATATATAGAATTTATCCCGCCGATGTTATGCAGGTTTTCGTGTTTGTTTTCTCAGGATTAACAGGTTATTTTGGACAAGGAGATGTATGTGGAATCAAGCTTTTGGCGTTGCATTAGTCTTGGAGCTTCTACATTCTCTTGGAAGAAGATCTAACCATGTTACCCCTTTATCCACCAAACGAATCAGGGGAGTATTTGATTTCATTCTTTTACCTTGTTACTTCTACATTTTGTTATTTGAACATTGGGGACAATGTTCATCTTAAGTGTAAGGGGGGGGGGGTAAAAATACGATACTTTAGAGAATGCAATTGCACTTGATTTTTGTTTGTTTGATGGTAGATGTGTAATAAAACTGAGATAAATACCTGTTAGGGCAATTTTAGTGCCAAATTTAAATTTTTTTACGACATATAGGAGTGAAACTTTGATCTTAATGAGCGTCTCATGGATAGGAGTTATATGACTAGCACAAAAACCGTACCACAAAAAAATTTTCCACCCCCAAATATGTGAGGTTCGCCCCTAGAATTGGTAGGAAAAGCATTTATGCTATGATGTGTGTACCGGTAGCACTTAGATTCTAGAACTTGCGTTAGGACCATTCCGAGGCCACAAGTGAGACTACATTCGTGTAGTTAGATTTACTACATGATAAGAGGCATTAGGATTAACCCATTGTTTTACACCTGTGTTTTTGTTATAATTACATTGGCTATATTGGTCAAGTAATTCTCCCGCACCCTTTGCGTTGTACTCATTTTTAGTACACGATACCCCTAGTACACCCCTCAGAGCCTATCTTTTCGTTTCGACCTTTAAGCATTTTACTTAAAGGAAGAATTTGTTACACCCCACTTAAATGTACACCCAAATCGCCTTAGCCTACCTTGTATGCACTCATTTTTAGTGCATTATTGTTACAACATTTGTTTAAACCCTTAGTTAATTATCTAATTGATTACATGGTTGCTAAGTCGAGTCATATCCTTGTACATATTGTTTTGGGACGATTGGGACTCATGGGTAAAGTACTAGTGTAATGGAGTAATGGGGAAGAAGAACATTATTAACCCCATATGTGCTAAATATTTTAAAAGTACTCCAAGTGTTTCGATTATCTT
The DNA here is from genome assembly GCA_021014915.2 of Artemisia tridentata subsp. tridentata. Taxonomy (NCBI): domain Eukaryota; kingdom Viridiplantae; phylum Streptophyta; class Magnoliopsida; order Asterales; family Asteraceae; genus Artemisia; species Artemisia tridentata. The sequence goes on from CP139506.1 coordinate 425,122,434, forward strand.
AATTCGAGTCATTAGAATAGTTATTTGTAAAGTTATGTAAAAGTTCAAGTGTAAGGGGATGCAACGCCCCTATGATGTATTATTTTGGATGGTAGGGCAAGAATGTATGGAAAAAAAAAAAAAAAAAAATCAAGAAAAATACAAAAAAAAAATGAGAAAAAGAAAAATAGAAAAAAACATACGGACTACCATCCCGTTTCATTTTATGTTTATCTTTTTGTTATTTCTATCATTAGCTTAAGTCGAGTCTAGTCTTGGCTTAGCAACGCCATATTTTACATGTAATTAATCAAGATCTTTAACTTGCCACCAGTAAAATATCTCTTATCCAACAAAACCGTGTTTATCATATCCCTACACCTCACGTTATAACCCGTTTAAAAGCCCTCTTTGATAGTTTATCTTAGGTGCTTACGCCTAGTGGAGGAGGTTTTTGATCCTTTCCCAAGCCTATGGTAATCTATTTGCTATGACAGGTAGTGAGAGATATTATCCGTTTTCATTTATGAGATTTATTTTGATGACACCTGAGAGATGTGAGTATCTAAACACTACTTGTAAGGTGCTAGTTTATAATCTCCGTGCTTATTATGATTAAAGTGGAACGACTATTTGTTGTAATTACTTTTATATTAGCATTAAATGACCCCTAACTTGTATTTTGATTAGAATAAAAGCGCATTTGCTTGAGGACAAGCAAATCTCAAGTGTAAGGGTATTTGATGAAGCGAAAAGTGTACCGCTTTTAGGGGGTCATTTAAGCCCTAAATCGTATTTATTTGATCAAATATTGCCCTAAATCGTTCCTTTTGTCATTTTAGGTACTTTGGAGAAGAAATCTGGAAAAGGAAGCATTTTGGACGTTTTTGGAGCATAAAAGTGAAGAAAACGACAAAGTCTCAAAATCGGCTGGAAAAGTACCTTTGACGGTGTCAGGGATTGTTCTGGACGGCGTCACGGCTTGGCAAAAAGAGGTGGATATTAAAAATACACATGATAAGCCAGGGAGTTTTGCAATGTAAAGTCTGACGGCGTCACCCTTTAAGGTGATCAAGGCCATCACGGTTTAAACTAAAGAGGGACGGCGTCAAGCCCATTTCTGACGGCGTCAAGCCTTGATAAGCCAGAGCGGATTTTGGAGCACTAAAGAGGGACGACGTCAAGAAGGCCATCAGGGAACCCTAGACACGGCGAGGTAACGGCGTCAAGTCCTATAACGTGACGCCGTCAGCCCTTAAACTCTATATATAGTTTTGCAATTTTTTGTCATTAGTGTGCAACTTTGTGAGGAGAAACCCTAAGACGAATTTCTGCCATTTTTAAGGGTTTTCATACCCTTGGATCTCCCATTGTTAATTGAAGATAAGTATTCATTTAATCAATCAATATGTCTATGTGTTGTTTGATTATATCTTGTTCTTGTCTTTTGATTAACATGCTAGGCTAGATTTATCTTGTGTTTGCTTAGATCTAATGAAACCTAACTATTGATTATTGGTTATTAGTGTGTTATTAATTGTATTGGATGAATGTTTATCGATGTTAGGCTTAAGAAAACTGGCTAACTTCCTATTCGGTAACTTGCTTGAACGTCTTAAGAAACATGAACCAATGCGTACTAGGTTTGTATGGTTGTATTTAATGCATGAGCGAATTCTAGTGATCCCATGTTAGGAGCTTCTTAGCCGGCTTGACATAGGAGTGAAGTAGGAGCTTGTAGAGTTGGGGAAGTACGTACGCCACCCCACGATTGGTATTAAGGAATACACCCGTCATCCATGCAATTAATACACACTAATCAACCGGTAAAAGATAGTTAGGGAGTAAGGAAATCTAAGTAAACACATTTCTCTCCACATAAGTTTCACAACCTTTTCATTTTCAGTTATTTTATTTTATTTGCATTTGTAGTTATTTGGGTTAGTTGACTAGCAACTAATTCTGCCCACTCATTCAAACCCGAGATTTTACTTGCTTTCATAAAAATATAAAAATACAAAAAGAATCTTCCCTCACCCTTAGACCTATTAGAGTAGTTTTTCAATCCTAACGACACTATTCCCTGTGGAAAACGATCAATCCCCCGTACTTACCACTACACTATACTACATCGGTCAGGTACACTGCCTGGTGGGGTTGTAAGCCTCTTGAGATCCCTCGAGAGGTAAAACCTGTTGTAAGGTTGCAAAACCACGCATCATAATACACAATTAGCTTCTATGGGTAGTGATAGCAATTTAACTTGTAAATAACAATGATTTCGTTTTTAAGCTTAGTTTGGGGACTCGTGAAAAATCAGGGACGATGAATTTTATCCGTATGGTCCCTTTTTTATGAGTTGTGTTTCCAATTCCGTGATCCTAAAAGTTATTATAAAATAATGAAAGTCAACATACCGTTACATGAAAAAGTGAAAAGCACAAAAATAGTATAAGTGTGAATAAAATGGAAAAACGGAGCGTTTTTAGAACTTTTAATTTCTTAATCTCTTTTGAATATTTTGCTACTTTTCAAAGTTAGTAAAAAGAGGTTTGAAATTTTTGGTTTCAAAAGCGTGAGTTGATGACATTGCGTGAGGACACGGCAATACCTTAGTCTGAGGGATTTTGGTATGTGTTAAATTACACATACCTTTTACCTAATAAAACGGACCAAATAGACCAAAAACTAACCAAATATGCCAAATATATTGTGTTTTTGTGTTTATGCATGTGCAGGTACGGATATTGAGAAAAAGGATAAATAGAAAGACAAAATAGACAAAAAAAACCGAGCTTGGAATGGAAAAGAGCTCAAAAAGCCGAGGCCGGGGAAGAAATTTACAAGTTTGGACCAAGATATTGCTCAAGATGCCAAAACAGCCCTTGGATAATTTTTACTTGACAAAATCAGTCCCTGGATTAACTTTGCAAATTTGGCAAGAATGGTCCCTGAATTTACCAAGTTTACACAATTGGTCCCTAAACTAAATCCTAAACTATCAAAACTAAATACAACCGGATCCAAAATAACAACCCATTTCTATTACCAGCCCAATCCTACCAAAGCCCACTTCGTATAACCCGTTTCTTTTAACTAAAAACTCGGTCAAATTAAAAGTCAAACCCTGCTTATCTTTATCCCTAACCTCCAATTACCCGCCATTAATCACTATTCAACCTTCCCTGTCCCTTTCTTCTTTCCAACACATCTCACTCCAGTCCAAATCAATCACATGTCCATGTTTCCCCCCCCCCCTCCTTGCCACCTTGGCAATCCAAGGTACAAATTTGATCAGACGGCCAAGAATCATTGAAGTGGGCACCAAGCTTATTCAAGGGCTGATAAGAAGCAAAGAAAGCACAAGTCTAAAGCCTCTCACAGAAGAAGCACAAAGGAAGAGAAAGAAACCCTAGCTTAGAGTAGTATAAATAGAATAGTTTGTAGCCTTTGAAAGGCAGTATGAAATAGCTTATTTTTTAGGTAATTTTAGTTTAATTCCTTTAAGCTTATGGTTGTTTAATTTATGTTCTTTAATTATTGTAATTCACTTTTGGTTTTATAAAATTTCCAGCTTTTTAGTCTCAATCTTCAAAAATCCAAAAATAGTACTTTTAACTTATTGCTTATTTACTGCTTATTTAGGGGTAATTTATGCTTATTTAGTGCCTTCAAACTTAGTTAGCCTTCTGTCTTTTAGAATCATAGCTTAAAAAGTCCTTATTAGCTTTAAAAATCTCAAAGCAGCCCATGAAAGGAGTGTTTGGATCATGGGTTAGCTTTAAATATAATTCTTTTTTCTAAAATTTTCTTTTATTATTTAGAACATAGGAAAAATAGATTTGCACATATAGAGTTAGTAATTCATGATTTCACTTTTAAAGCTCGGGATTAGCCCGGGTTTTATGCATTTTTAGGTCTTTCTTTTCGTTTTTAGATACGTGAGCTTTAGATAATCATTTCCCTTGCTTATTTAGATTATTTTAGTTTATGTTTATAAGTTTTAGCTTAAAAATCCACAATCTCTCTTTTATCACCATTCACGACACGTTTCACGAACCTGAATCACATAATTCCATTCATCCTTCGACGGGGAAAACGACCCGGGTTACACATATTTCCTTTGTGTTTCCTTTGGAGAATATAATTGACTCAAATCAATGTGAGATGCTGAACAATTCCATTCTCACTCAGATAATCTTTAAACTCCTTACTAAGGTATTCACCACCTCTGTCGGATCGAAGAGCTTTAATCTTCTTTCCGAGTTGCAATTCTACTTCAGCTTTAAAAACCTTAAATGTTTCAAACACCTCATGTTTATGTTTAAGTAAATAAACATAACCATAACGGCTGAAATCATCCGTGAAGGTTAAGAAGTAGCTAGCACCTCTCTTTGACGTATGTCTAAGTGGTCCGCACACATCAGTATGTATTAAACCAAGTAGATCATCAGCCTTTTCAATACGGTTATTAAAAGGTTTCTTAGTCATCTTCCCAGATATACAAGATTCGCACTTATCAAATGACTCATCATTGATATTCTGCAAAAGCCCATCACGTTGCAGCTTTTGCATGCGAGTCTTGCCTATGTGGGCAAGTCGACAATGCCAAAGATAAGACGAATCCAAGACATTCTTGAATCTCTTATTATTGATGTTATACATTGAATTATAATTACTATGTTCATTCATATCAATCTCAAAAACACCATTAACAGCAATCGCATTAAAATAAAAAAAACATCATTTAATGAAACAGAAATATTATTGCCAATAATAGTATGATGAAATCCAAGATCCAACAAACAAGAAAAGGAAATGACACCTCTAACAATAGATGGTGCATAATGACAATTATTCAAATTCAGTATCAAGCCCCAAGGCAAAACTAATTCAAAAATTCCTATGGCTTCAACTACTGCTTGTGCTCCATTGCCCACTTGCAGAAATTGATCCCCATAGGCGAGTCTCCTTCCCACTCTAAATCCCTGCAGCGTATTACAAATTTGAATACCGCATCCAGTATCATATACCCAGGAATTTAATTTACGAGTTAGTGAAAATAATTCAATCATGAAAAAGTTACCTGAAGTACTGGCTTTCCCAGTCTCACCCTTCATCTTTTTCAATCGCAACTCCTCGAGATATAGAGGACAGTTTCTCTTCCAGTGTCCCATCTCATGGCAGTGATGACAACCTTGATTCGTCTTCTTAGGATTAGGCTTGTTCTTCTGAGGGGTCTTCTTAGGTTCAAGCTGATAGGTCATAACCTGTTTACCCTTGTCAGATTTACCTTTGCCCTTATTCCCTTGCGGTTTTGGTTTTTGAACCCTACCCCTTTGTATTGCTAGTACTTGGGGAGTAGGAGCCTTATCCTTGCCAGGTAAACCCTTTTCATAATCAACGAGCATTGCGAACAATTTCGTTATTGTCTTCCCCGAGCAATGCATGTTGTAATTTTGAACAAAACCACTAAAGTCCTTGTTAAGGGACCTATTGATTAAGTTTACATTAACATTCTCGGCTAAGGGTTCATCTGTTGGAGACGATCGATGTGATCTTTCATCTCCAACACATGATCTTGAACGGGTTGACATTCCTTTTGCCTACAGCTGTGGAATTTATCGATCAAATCATAAAGTTCGACAGCTGGAGGTGTTTCATAGGTTTTCTGGAGTTCATCAAGCATATCCTTAGGAAAGTAGTGCTCAAATTGCTTTTGCAACTTGGGAATCATACAGTTTAGCATTAAGCATGCTACCTCGTTATGCGGTTCATACTCCTTTTGCCAGGCTGCTTTGACTTCATCAGATTCAGTCGCAGCAGGCTGCGTAGGGCAAGGCGTTGTCAAATAACCCAGCTTCTTGGTCACTCGCAGGACAATCCTCAATGACCGATGCCAATCATTGAAATTAGGCCCAGTCAGTTTTTCCCTCTCAAAGTGAGCTTTGAAAGCAGAACTTGCAGAAGCGTTGTCGGGTTGAGCCATTTCTACAGAAAAAGTTCAAATATTAGTATTTTCGATAATACAATTTTCAAGAAAAGAAAATTACCCAGGTAATATAAAGTAACCATTTAATTTTCTTGAAAACTAGGATCCAACTTTCCATAGTTCTACCACATCAGTTGATCTGCTAGCAGTGGAAGTACAAAAGATGGTAACTTGTCGTACAATAATCGGCAAAACAATTTCCGACTCCTAGATATTTATGGGAATTACATTTGCCAAACAATTTGCAATGTAAGCATGTTTCTTCTCATCTCATGCTTTAAGTCTCAAGGTCTCACTTATAACTTAATTAAGTCGTCTAATTTAGAAACTTGCAAATCTACATAGGTTCATTACATTCAGTTGCCCATCACTCCAGCAATGGCACCAAAGATGAAATATAGAGTCCCTATATCCTTGTGGTTAGTGGAGAACAGCCATCGGACCGGATTTGTCGTAAAATTGAGATTCTTTCGTTTTCTTCCTTATCAGAGAGGGTTGTTGAGCGGGGCTTCTTTTTGAAAAAGGGGGAGTGAGAGACCAATGAAATGAGACCAAGAAGCTTTATTACACAAAAGTTCTTTGAAGACCTTTTGCTTCTGCTTCCCGAGTATGTAATTTACCTTGTCATTAATATCTGTGTCAAGGTCTCACTTACACTAGATATTAATTCCAAGTGTCTCTTATAATTAGATAGCATGGACTTAAATTTTAGGGTATTTATTTTGATGTTACAATCAAAATATGTACGAAGAAGCTTGCACTCATCTTCGTATCATAAGTATTCAAAACCATTTTTAATTACCAATTCACTAAGAGTTAAATCAACAAAGTTTTAATTTGAGGTATTGGGTTCACCAATAAAAGAATTACCTACAATTATCGCCCACTATATCCTACTGTTGCATGAGTCAAAAGAATCAACTTATTCGGATAATTACCACAAAAGTGGCGCGTGGAATTGAGGTCAATTCACCCTTAAGATGATTTTGCACAAAATAATAGTGGTACTTGGTAAGTCCAATTTGACGCACAAGAAAGCGGAGAGACATAATGGAGTCTCTTTAAGGTCACAATTTAATGCGAAACCAACCTTATACCCACCTTACAGTTTGTCAACATTGGGTCCGCCGTTCAACTATTGGTGCAAAAACTCATCAATCAAATTAAAAGTTTATGATTCTAAGTCTTACAAAATTATGTTGTAAATTATTAAATTGCTAGTTTCGCCTGGGAGCAAATTACCGTGCAAAGCGAACCACTGTTGGCACATAAGACTTGGCAATAAATAATTTACCACATCAAGGTTTCATAGTTATTAGGTCCATTTATTTTTTATACAAAAAATTACCCTCTTTTTGCTTACAATTCAAGAACAATTTAAACAAAAAGGGACAAGTAATTTAACAAAAGAAAAAAAATAATAAACACATAATAACGCATATAATCTTAACTATTAAATCATATAGCCACATGCAAACCTTTTGATAAATCATATTAATAATCTCTATGTGAATTATTATGTATATAATTAATAAAACTCCCATTGGTTTTCAATTGGCCGCGTAAGTCTTAATAATTATATACCACGTTGCACATAACTGATTAATTAATTAATTAATTAGGTCTTCCCTAATTTTAGATTTATCTAAAACATGTAGCACATAAAACAAACCCTAATCCATGAATTCCTTGCATGAAGAATCATGGATTATCCAGGAACGTAACCCTTATTCAAATAAACACATAAACACAACATGTCCTAATTTAGGGTTACAAAACTAACTTTTTATTGAAAGAGGGTCGAACCCCCCCCCCCCCCTAAATTATGATTCAAAATTTTTTATGTTCTAAAAAAAAAAACCCTAAAAAAATTCGACTAAGACATGTAAATCCAAATCAAGATTTGATTTTTATTATGCGTTTAGGTAATTACAATTACATGTTAAATTGGCTCGTGATGCCACTGTTGGAATTTAAATAACTTGACAATCAACTAAATAAATAAACACATCAAAGCACGTATAGCGGAAGCAAGGATCTTTAATTTAACATATACAAAGTATTACCGAATAATAAAAGTAAACGTACCTTGATCCTAGCAAGAACAAGGATCGAACTTGAATTTTTCTTCTCTTGAACAAAGAATAGGATTACCGTGAAACCCCTTACCTTTTTGTTTCACAATCCAAGATGAATAACTAAAGTAAGTTATTACCGAACTCTTGTACACACGTACTATAACCAATCAAGTATTGATGCTAGTGAATGAACACGATTAACCAAAACAATTTTGTTAACTTGGAAAAACTATGGATCGACACACTAGAATAGTGTACGACCGGTTTTAGAACAAGAGAGGAGAAAACACAAATTTTAGGGTTATAGCAATGCACAAGGTAAAATAACTAATAATCCTTCAATTGTATTTATAGGCAAAACCTATCTTGGAGCAAAAGCTAAGCATTGGATGGGCTAGAACCCATAGGCCGATCGGCCAACCCAAGGGGATGGGTTTCTAGATCTTTCTTTAGCTCCATATTCCACTTACGGTCCTCCCTTTATTCCTTAACGGTCGTTAGTCAATTTCGTTAATTACTTAACGTCCGCTAGTTATCATTTCGTGTCCAAATAATTAAAATATATAACAATTATACATATTAATTATTTACTTGATCATTCATACGTAAAGTGTGCAATCCCTCGGTCCCGGGTTCAATTCTAGTCATATACGTTTTAATATTTTTCCACAACTCTAACAAGTATGACTTTTGGTGGGAAAACCCTTGACCCTGCAAGGGGGCGCGACCCCCTTGACCCCAGCTCTTTGTTCGTGGCGGCATCAAACTAGCTAGAACGAGTGTGCACGCCATACCTCCTAACTCGACTGTAAGCTAAACCTGATTAAGCCCTTGATCTCAAGTAAATCACAATTGCATAAAATACAAGTGATGACACTAAAATCACCAACAATTCTGACTAGCTTCGGGGTGTTTCGTATACCGTATTTACTCTTGTTTCTATGGTTTTTTTAGTATGTTACTATCTCATGTTGTTATCCTTGAATCTTCACTGGCTCGGAGTGTTTGAAATTTACTTTGATATCATGGCAACAATCATGCGGGGATTATGTTTTGTTAACATATTTCTTTTTACTGTGTGTTATGTGAATGGCTGATATCATTTACAGTATCTTTTATGCTCTATCACTATTAAGATACATGCATGCCAATATCAGTTTATCGTTTACTTAATAAGTGCGCGCAATTGGCATCGATCCAAACATCTAACTGCCCCAAATCGAGTCTCGTTTTAGTTAAAATGGTGGGTTGAATCCTGTTATAAGTTGTATCATTTTGTTTTGTAAGTGAAAAGAGTTTTGTAAAAGTTGTATCGTTAATTATAAAATGTAGAACAAATATACAATCTCAAAGGTTAAACGCTAAAAGTTAATTTATATTCTCATTAGTGTTTAACACTAAGAGCCAATACCTTTGAAGTATTTTAATGAGTTCCTTACCAAACATGACCTTATAGAGCTAGAGTGACTAGTTTTATTCACTTCAAAAATATGACTATAGGTAGTGTTTGGTTTATCAAATTAAAAATATAGGTAAGGAATTTTCTTAGCAATTTTATAAAGGTTGCACTACATCCAATTGTATATATCACATACAGCCGCATTTGAATTTGGTATGGAGCTCATAGCTACAAAAAGAAAAACAATGTACGAAGAGAACATAAAAATTATTTGATTACTGTTATGAATAATTATTAGTGGATGTCCATATAACCCATAATAGGCCCATGGCTCATGTTAGCTATTAGGGTTTTTGCCCTAATGTTTGTCTATATATACTCAATGTAAATCTCATAGTTAATGATCAATAAGAAGAATATTCATTCCCTCAATCTTGTATTCACAACACGTTATCAGCACGCTCTTTAAGATATTTTAATTGCCATTATTATGCTAAAGGATAACGATGAGAAAGAAAAATTGCTTCGACGTTGCTAAAACTTCATGATTTGTGTTTCAAAGTAACAAATACACAAGGTAAGTCTCAAACCTTAGTTATATATTAATATTATATCACCTGTTATTTTTTTATTTTTTTTGTGATATAAGAGAACTTTTGACATCACCCAACTTAGAAAAGGATTCTCTATTTGGTTTCGCTCTTTATTGTTATCGTCGTCTTATAAATCTTAGTTGGCTTTTAATTTTTGTGAATTGTATATTAACCTTGCGTTGCTTGCTTAGATCTATCTATTCGTTGATAAGTTGAGTTGTAGGTAATATCTTGGTACCTAAAAGCCGTCAAGGTCATCGTTACATGTGAATTTTTTTTTATATCTGATCTTATAATATGTTTTTCCAATATGAGATATATTATACTACTATATAAAAAGGACTTGATCTAGTATATTTATGCTTATTGTGTTTTTTGAGAAAAAATGGGATTAATTAGATCAAAGTCCTCGTTCTTTGATTTTCTTTACATGACCTCTTATATAGAATATGTAGTCCCCAAATTAATAAGTACGTGATTTCATGGTTTTATGGTAATCCTAGTTAAACTTAATTGTATGCAAATTAAATTAGTTTTTGTTTTGACATAGTTTGCTGGCTTATGTTGACGGTTGCGAGTAAAACAGTTTTTCAGTTAATTCACATCAAACATATGTGTTTTGTTGTTTAATAGAATTGAATCCAGAATTTTAATAGGAGTTCAATACGTGCTAATATGGTATATTCGTGTGAATGTATATTGCATAATTTGATCATGTGCAAGTTTTAGAATCATGTTAAATTAATACTTAATAGACATGCAAATACGGTTTTCGACTATCAATAATTTTGTAAGTGCGATGTTGCATGTTTTACAGTCAACTTTACCTTTGTTATATCTAAAATCCACTTTTCCGAAAGTTTATGGTCAATTGTGTGGACTAACTAGTAAAACACTTAGCTTTCGAATTGAACATCAGAAGGATGAAATTTTACTTCTAGTTATGGACAAAATTTTAATTTGGCTAATATTATATGCATGCCCGAAGATTAAATGTTTTTATGGTAAATTGGTGTGATTAATTAGAATATGAGATGATGACTATTGGTTACGGAAATTGGCCTCTTTAGCATTATCAGTTATTTAGGTCACGTACTTAGTCTTTTAATTGGCATCTAATATGGTTATTAGTTTCGCAAAACCTATTTTGTTGGGGCATCCAAATCTGTAATTTAGGTCATTATACGATTACATGGTTATGGATCATAATACATCATGATTGATTTGCATAAATGAAAATAATCTTAAAATTGAGAATGATTTTTTTTTAATGATTTAATCTTGAGTTTATGCATATATGCACATGTTTTTATTTAATTATTTACGAGTTGAGATTGTGGTATTTATTTGTTGCTAATATGCGATCTACAACATATATCATTAGTCATGATATGAGATACTAAACAATAGCTTGTAAAACAGTTTTATGTGTCTTGATAATTGATGGAGATTGAAAACCAATATATATTCCCAAGCTTCTTTGTGGTCCCATCTTTGTACGTTGTGGAGGAGCAATTGGGACATAAATCTCTATACTATTGCAACAGCAATATCGAGCGAAAGGATTCACTAAATATAGTGACCTAATTTCATGCTTACTTGTGGCCGAAGAAAATAATGAGCTTTTAATGAAAAATCATGATAATCGTCCAACTGGTACCGCTCCTTTATCGGAAGCGCATGTGACTACTTATCACAATGGAGGTCGTGGTCGTGGTTATGACCGTGGACGAGGACGTGGACGAGGTTATGGTTCTGGTCGAGGTCGTGGTCAAGGGCGTGGCAATGGTAGGGGTAATTATCATGCTGTTAATCATAGTGTTAACTTTAAGAACAACAATGGCCACAAGAAGTGGCAAGATAAGGAAAAGAATGGAGGAGATGAAAAAGAAAAGAACATAATAGCGGATTCATGTTATCGTTGTGGCACTTTTGGTCATTGGGCAAAGCAATGCCGTACACCCAGGCATCTAGTTGAACTTTATCAAAATTCTATCAAGAACAAGGGAAACGGGGTAGAGTCAAACTTTGTTTATGATAATAAAAATGATATCCCCGATGGTCCTAAAGACCATACTGATGATGAAACTTATTTGGAAGCTGATGATTTTCTTACAGATGATTAATTGGTAGAGTCAAGCCATGAATAATTTTTCTTTCAGTGTTTTGTTAGGAATTTTTTTTTAAGTGTTTGGTTTGGAATTTTCTTTAGGTGTTTTTCTTAGGCTTTCTTGATTATGTTTGGATTCCTATTATTTTTGGCTATGAATGTTTTATTAGGCTTTATTTTATTTATTTTATTTCTTTGGTGTCCATTATATTTTTTTTTCGAATTGATAAATGCTTCAAGACTTCAATCTGTCTTTACTTGACACATACCAATTTTATAATAACACATAACCTATTTAAGGCTATCTAGTTTGTTATGTGATCTGAGTTATAAACATGTTTATAGCAATATAGTTGAATGACGTATACAGATTTTATTTTACATATTATTGTTTTGTGGCCAAGCATAGTAACGTGCATAATTTATTTATTAATTTTTGTTTCTGTAAATTCTTTAATGGACATTATGTTATGATATATGATGTATATGTGTTAAGAATATTGTGCAACTTGTATTGATTGGCAAACCGGTTCGACCATTCCGGTTTAGTGATGATGCGAAATATATAGAAGAATGATGTGTTTCTTCCAAGATAAATTTTTATTGTTCTCAGTGGAAGTTGGTTATTTACTTATCACCATAAAATACAAATAAGGACTTGCTTCCTTAAATTGTGGAAAAATATAAAGGGCATGTATGTAGGCCTATACATGTGCCATATGGATCATTTTGATTTATAAAATCGATGCATCGTCAAAATGATCATCAAAGACGCAACTTAAGATTAGCGTGATTAATGGCTCGGCTTATAAAATGCGAGCACGGTTTTCCAAATTAAATTATTAAAAATGGTGGTGAAAACTTCCAAGTATTGGGCGATTATTGGAATAAGTGTTGAACATAAAAGTAGCCCATGTTCATACACGAATTGCTTTTGTTGAAACGTTTATAAAACGTCTTCAGTTGATTGCAAAGCCAATAATATTGTGAGAACAAAACTTTTAGTTTATGAGGCATGTTATGACATACGAATCGCATCTTGCCAACAATCTATAATGAATCCTCCTCGTTAGAATGGTTTTGGTCACAAACCAAATTTCCCATGTGAGATTTTGTAATTGTGTGATATATAGTAAATACACCACAACACACAAAATGGGATATTTAAATTGATAATTCATTCAGGGGGAGAGAATGAGCAGCGAGAAATATGGAATGAATTATGATATAGATGTTGATCCTCACATTAATGAATATGAACTTAAAGTTCAAGGGACAAATAACATTCCAGATATAGTAAATGCCAGACATATTTAGTGACCTAAAGAAAGTGACTAGATCATATTATGCTGCTATTGCTCCAATTACAATGTGTGTCCCAACAATAAAATCATTGATTGGTAGTAAGTCTATGGCACGTCTGCAGCGTGATAGACGAATCGATTCCAAATAAAAAGTCCTCGAATGAATAGATAAAATGGAGCAATAAATTAAGATGGTCGAATCGAGGTAATAAAGACCCCATAATAGTCTCTGAAAGAAAAACTAGACATGAAAGGATATTGAAAACCCCGGGTACATGAAAAAAAACTTTGAGATCTCAACAAATGATAGAATATAATGTCTAGTAAAGTGTGGAATCGAAAAGAACTGAAACGACGTCGATAATACTGTATATAATAATGCGCATGATAAATACAAGGTGAGGATCTTGGATATCTACAAGAAGTGTAGTTGTAAAATGAATGGCCAAAGAATATAAAGACGCAAGTAACTAATGAACTATGAAAGTCTCTTATGATGAAACGTGATTATTGGGTGAAATCCATACACATGAATGTTATGAGAAAGGATATTTAATGTTATGTCTGGCAATATGAGAAATAAGTTGTATGCGTCTAATATTATAAAACAAGAGCTCATTTTTGTTGAGATTCCTTAAGGAATATAGAATGCATGGAACACGTGTCATGATTTAAAATTCTCGAGAATAGTAGTTGATCAAATTGAACCACAGTAAATCAAATATTTCAATATTTTCAAGGTACAAAGGATATGGGTTTATATTTTACTAACCCGTCAAAACAAGTTTAGTTAGTTTTGCAGATGCAGGATATATGTTTAACTTACAATGATCGATCTCAACATGGATATATTGTTACAAGTGGCGAATATTTTTCCTGGCATTTGATAGAGCAAACAATCAAGGCGACTTCATCAAACCATACATAAATTCTAGAAAGGAGATAGCAACTATTGCATGAAGATAATGTAGCATACCTTGCTATATTCAAGTAACGTTACATCAAAGGCGACAAGACACTTCTCATTCCAGTGATGATTTCGTTGACCTATTTACAAGATACCAAGTGATGTAGTCATCAGAGGGAGATAATACGCGCTGCACTCTTTTTGTCCTTAGTCATGGTTTTGTCCCACTGGGTTTTCCTGGCAAGGTTTTTAATGAGGCAGCATTCCCTAAGCGTATTAACAATATGGACATCCAAGAGGGAGTGTTATGGATAATTATTAGTGGATGTCCATATAACCCATAATAGGCCCATGGCCCATGTTAGCTATTAGGGTTTTTGCCCTAATGTTTGTCTATATATACTCTTTGTAAATCTCATAGTTAATGATCAATAAGAAGAATATTCATTCCCTCAATCTTGTATTCACAACAATTACATGTGTTTCTTGAGCAACTTGTTTCAATCTTGTATAAAGTTTTTTTGTACCACATAGATTGAAGGCAAGAAACTTTGCTTGTTTATATATTGTGATTCAAATGGTACAAATAAGTTGATATGAATATTATGTAATACAACTATCACTACCGGTACTTATAAATTAATATAAGTCTCGGAGTGTGTAGTTTTTTTTTTTTTGAACTTTCGGAGTGTGTAGTTGATTAATTCATATTTCTATTAACTTTTCGTGACACCAAATCGTGAGGTAGGTATTAGAGCTGGCTTAACAGGTCCGACACGACACGACACGACACGAACACGAACACGATAAGACACGAACCTGTTAAGGCCAAACACGAACACGACACGATAACTAATCGTGTCAATTTTTCCAAACACGAACACGACACGAAATTTAACAGGTTACACGATAAGAAACCTGGTAAGAGACCTGTTAACAAAAATCATAAATTTAAACCAGCGAACCTGTTAAGGAACCTACTAAGAAACCTGCTAAGGAACATGTTAAAGACACGAAACCTGTTAAGACACGATAAGAAACCTAGTAAGAGACCTGTTAACAGGTCTTAACAGGTCTTATCATGTCTTAACAGGTTCCTTAACATGTTTCTTAGCAGGTTTCATTTAGTACATATGTATATTCGTGTCTTATCGTGTCTTAACAGGTTCGGACCTATTAAGACAGATCCGGACCTGTTAAGACACGAAACTTGTTAAGGCCAAACACGAAACCTGTTAAGACCAGGTCGTGTCGTGTCGTGTCGTGTTAACAGGTCCGTGTCAGAAATTGCCAGCTCTAGTAGGTACATGCAGGTAAAACGATTTATATTTCTTAGCAACTTTTTTGTGACGCCAAATGGTGATTCATATAAGTTGATATGAATAAGTAAGGGTGCAAACGAGCCGAGCCGAGCCCGAGCTTTAATATACTCGAGCTCGGCTCGTCATTTTTTTAACAAGCTCGAGCTCGAGCTCGGCTCGATCTGAGCCTTTATTTTTGTGCTCGAGCTCGGCTCGAGAACTTTTCACAAAGCTCGAGCTCGGCTCGATAAGGCTCGAGTAAATACCACAGAGATTGGAGCATGGTAACATACATAAATTATCAGTTTTAACAATTTTACATCATATTAGTAGCATCTAAATAAGACATTACTGTTAATTGGTAAAAGCGTATAGATAGTGTTAATTAGCCTTAGCTACTCAAGAAGGAAGCTTTTTGGCTCCAAAAAATAGTGCAAGTCAAATTAAACTACTTGCGTTATATTTTTAAGCCCAAAGTAACAGATCGGAATAATAGCCTCAAAATCACGATACACTCATGGTTCACCCGAAAGTAATTAGAGTAAATTGCAAAAATCGTCCTTGTGGTTTGGCCAAATTGCACGTTTGGTCCGTACTGTTCATTAAGTGCAAAAATGGTCCTTATTTTCCACTGTTTCATTCACTTTCAGTCCCCCACGTGTACTCCGTTATTTTCCAGCCGTTACCTTTTGCACGTGATATGCACAAGGGGGTATTTTGGTCTTTATACATTAAATCAATAAGATAATTCCATAGTACATGAATATAGTGTTCATTTTGACTTTTAATAGTCAACTAAACACATCTGCAAATACAAAACTGACAAATCTTTTTGCAATTTACTCTATATCACTAATCAAAATATATGTTTTCTCCTAAACACATAAGCAAATTCTTAATGATTCGGAAAATCATATCTGGTGTGATCTTCTTTTTCCAAACTATCAAAATCTTTTTCCAAGCTTTGCTTCACCTCTTCATGTTCTTGCTGTTGATGATAGTTAAACTCCATGCTCAAAACCAATACCAGGCTACAGTTTAACAAATTCAAAAATGGTCATTCGAAGTACATGAATTAGACAACCAGAATCTTACCTTGCGACCAGAATTCATTGGACTGTACATTCCCACGAATTTTATGCCAGCAACTGTCAACTGGAAAAAAAAATTATAGAATCAAATTGTTACAGAAATTTCACACCAGACTGTTTTTGCTCCATAGAAAGTTGAGAATTAGAATTACCTGTTGTTTAATGACATGTATATGCTCAATAAACTGAGAAAATATTAGCACTTTTTCTGGAGATGCGTTAAATCCAGCACAAGCGTTGCTTCTCCCAAAGGGAGAAACAAGATCATCAAACTCCTTGACCTCATGGCGCATTTTTTTATTGGATTCCTGCAAACCTTTCAACTTCTCCACAAGATATGAAACTTTACTGCTAGAAGTTGACTGCCAATCAGGATTCCCAAAGGAATGATTCATAAAGATGATTCATAAAGTTGAAATTAACGGAGATACCTATGCAAGTGCATAGGTATCTATTACAACTTATATATGCTTTTCTTATGATTGAAATTATTTTCTATTACAAGTTATATATGCTATTCTGATGATTGAAATTATTTTGTACGTCATACAATGTATGCTTGGATACATCAATTGCTAAAGGAAAACTACTATATAAGTTACATTTACAACCTATCAATATGTAAAAATGCTAAATAAGTCTATCCTCATGCGAAAACAATACACTATCCAACGTAAATTTGAGAACGACAGAGTCAAAAATATGAGCCAACCCAGATTCTAATAACATTAGGCTACTTTATTTGGATATTGTAACAATGGGTACAAAGTAAGCACAAATGATCTAACGTCTACTGTTTTCTTTTACACAATAACACAATAATATCAAGATTTACATGCAATAGACAAGTGAATTAAAGTTTAAGAATGCCAAATTCCCCTAATCATGCTTCGAAATCTATTTGATGACAGGTTCCTAATGATCTTTTTAGCATCCAAAACTTGACCCTCCGCAAGTTTTTCTATGTTTTTCATGTACACAGAGCTTAAAATTTTTCTTTTCCCGTCGTTACAGAACGTTAATAACATGATTATAGAAAGTAAAACTTTTCTGTTACCTGAATTACCTTCTTCTGGATCAATCATTTGTAGAAGCAAGTTCACACTTTGATCAAATGACTTTGCCTCGAGGAATTTAACGAGTACCGGTATGAATCCCGCATCACCCATGACCTTCTTAAACTCGTCTGAAGTCCCACTAAGCCAAGATGCAGCCCTCAAAGCGGCTTCCTGAATTGAAACGTCACCATTTTGAAGAAAATAAAGTACATGATCCATGAAACCATACATCCTTTAAACTGTTCACATACACAATAGAATCCGAACATAAGATCACAAGTGCCCTCATGGATTTCTCTCGAGCCTTAGATGAATACACTGATTTAGGATCAAGTACACGAACAAGCACACGAATCCCACCTTCATTAACAACCAAGCCCCTCACATCTCAATGATAAGCAGTTATGAGCAGTAATGCACCTATAAACTAGCAAACTCAACCAAGACATGGAAATCCTTCAACTCAGCTTAAAATAACTTAAAAACAGCTTATTTCAACTAAATCAAGCAAGATTAAACTAATCAAAAGTGCAAAGAACGAAAACAACAATTATACACAAGATCTCAGATTGCTTCAAACTTTGTTGCCAATCTATTTAAAGATTTTTTTTAGTTTGAAGGCTATTCATCATTGATCGAGAACTTTGATATTATCCGAAGATATAGAAAGAAAAATAACAACTATGTCACTTTCTTTCTATTGTTCGTTCATTGACCAAACAAAAAACAAAAAGCACAACAATATTAACCTACCCGAGACCTCAAAATTATATCTTGAAGTCGAATCCTTTAAAGCTGTGACGAATGAAATCGTGCAAGAAAGATACAAGGATATAGGTTGTGTTGTTATTATGTTTGATTGGGTAGATTAAAGATGATGATGAATCTGAGATTGATAGTGTGGAGGAGATAAGGTTTGGTGTGTGATGGGGGCGGATAAAATGATGTATGAGATTAGAGTTATTTTATTGATTTAATGTATAAAGACCAAAATACCCCCGTGTGCATATCACGTGAACCAGGTATAGACGGTAAGATAACGGAGGTACACGTGGGGGACTGAAAGTGAATGAAACAGTGGAAAATAAGGACCATTTTTGCACTTAATGAACAGTACGAACCAAACGTGCAATTTGGCCAAACCAAAAAGTTCTTACATAAAAGTAATACACGACCTCAGATTGAAACTTGTTCTCAAATATTTAAAAGATTAACAAGTTCTTACAATCCATCACAGATCATTTTAAAGGCTTAACCTTCTTTCATATCCGAATCATTTTAAAGTCCGAACGAAAAACCAAATCGGTTTCCATCCGTCTTTTCATTCGGTTTAACAAGAACAAGAAATGAAAAAGGAGACTTCGATCTCAGTTTATCTCTTTAGGTTTCAACAGATTTGATTCTTAGAACCAAAGGTTAAAGAGAAATTCCTCATAGATCGATTTTAAGAACACTGGTACAGATTCTGCCTATCGTCACACTGGAAATGCGTGACTATATGCATATAGTCACACACGTTTTTTTGGGTGTGTGTGACAAAAAGTCGCGCCACCGTAGGTATCATATGGTCACATTGTTTAGTTTGTGGCCGTTTTCATCGAAAAAGAGTGACCAAAACCCGAATATGTGTGACTAATTAGGCACAAGTTTTGTTGGATTCATCAGTATGTGTGACTATTTCCCATCCTATGGCCACACGAAAATATAATAAATGTGACGTTTGTGATGATTTAGTCACACATCGTGTGTTGTTTTTTTCGAGTTAGTCACATACAATTTAAAAAACAGTGGCCAAAAGTGTTAATAAGTGTGACCATATGCTGTTTAAAGTGAAGAAATGTGTACTATTGATCATCCAATGGTCACATGAATTCTTAGTTTGTGTGGCCTTTTGTAATATTTAGTCACACAAAGCATGTTTGCTTTGGGTATTTAGTCACATACAATTAAGCATAAAGTGGCCAAAAGTGTTAATAAGTGTGACCATATGCTGTTTTAAGTGAAGAAATGTGTATTTTGTGTGACAATTGATCATCCAATGGTCACATGAATTCTTAGTTTGTGTGGCCTTTTGTAATATTTAGTCACATAAAGCATGTTTGTTTTCGGTATATAGTCACATACAATTAAGCATAAAGTGGCCAAAAGTGTTAATAAGTGTGACCATATGCTGTTTTAAGTGAAGAAATGTGTATTTTGTGTGACTATTGATCATCCAATGGCCACATGAATTTTATGTTTGTGTGGCCTTTTGTAATATTTAGTCACACAAAGCATCTTTGTTTTGGTTATTTAGTCACATACAATTAAGCATAAAGTGGCCAAAAGTGTTGATAAGTGTGACCATATGCTGTTTTAAGTGAAGAAATGTGTATTTTGTGTGACTATTGATCATCCAATGGTCACATGAATTCTTAGTTTGTGTGGCCTTTTGTAATATTTAGTCACATAAAACATGTTTGTTTTGGGTATTTAGTCACATACAATTAAGCATAAAGTGGCCAAAAGTGTTAATAAGTGTGACCATATGCTGTTTTAAGTGAAGAAATGTGTATTTTGTGTGACTATTGATCATCCAATGGTCACATGAATTCTTAGTTTGTGTGGCCTTTTGTAATATTTAGTCACACAAAGCATGTTTGTTTTGGGTATTTAGTCACATACAATTAAGCATAAAGTGGCCAAAAGTGTTAATAAGTGTGACCATATGCTGTTTTAAGTAAAGAAATGTGTATTTTGTGTGACTATTGATCATCCAATGGTCACATGAATATTTAGCTTGTGTGGCCTTTTGTAATATTTAGTCACACAAAGCATGTTTGTTTTGGGTATTTAGTCACATACAATTAAGCATAAAGTGGTCAAAAGTGTTAATAAGTGTGACCATATGCTGTTCTAAGTGAAGAAATGTGTAGTTTGTGTGACTATTGATCATCCAATGGTCACATGAATATTTAGTTTGTGTGGCCTTTTGTAATATTTAGTCACACAAAGCATGTTTGTTTTGAGTATTTAGTCACATACAATTAAGCATAAAGTGGCCAAAAGTGTTAATAAGTGTGACTATATGCTGTTTTAAGTGAAGAAATGGGTATTTTGTGTGACTATTGATCATCTAATGGTCACATGAAGATTTAGTTTGTGTGGCCTTTTGTAATATTCAGTCACACAAAGCATGTTTGTTTTGGGTATTTAGTCACATACACTTAAGCATAAAGTGGCCAAAAGTGTTAATAAGTGTGACCATATGCTGTTTAAAGTGAAGAAATTTGTATTTTGTGTGACTATTGATCATCCAATGGCCACTTGAATTTTATGTTTGTGTGGCCTTTTGTAATATTTAGTCACACATCGAATTAAACAAAGAGTGACCAATAATGTTAATAAGCGTGACCATAATACATGACTGCATCTTTTAGTCACAGGGTTATTACTGGTATTTTTAAGTTAGTACTGTTGGAGCAGAGTTGCTACTGCTAGTACTATGCTAGTGCTGCTGGAATGAGTATATTATATATATAAAACATAATCATAAACAAAAAGAAATTTGAAATTGAATAAAACTCGAATGTATATAACTGAACAGAATATACAATTGTAATGTCGTACATAATCAAATTCTCAAGTACCATAATTTAAAGACTTTTGACTCTTCGCCGGCATAGCTTGCTTTAGGGCTTCAATAGAGACATTACTTTTGCGCTTCGATGGTGCTGTTGGTCCACAGTTGTTGTCACTTTTCTTTTGCATTGTAGTTGGCAGTGTAACCTGTAGTAACAAAAGACGCTTGTATCAAACATTGAATTATATATAAACAAAAGAATAACAAGAAACATGTTGAAATACATACTGTTGGTACTCCTTGTGTTGGAGACACATTTCCTTGCGATTGGGAATCTGTAGACCCTTGTTGGCTTGCATTTGAGGCTACTGGCAATTGAGATGACAAATTTAACTGCACCCCTTGTTGACTCAACTGTGCCATCAGTTGAGTAAGTATTCTTTTTGTTTCTGTAATCTCATTGGACAATTTCTTGATCTGGTCATCAGATTCTTTCTGCAAAAAAAATATATAGGAAATGTTGGGATTAAAAGTCTTCTGGATGCTGTTAGAGTAACTGATGCTCTTATTTGTGTCAATGCTGCTCAGATGGAGTTAGTGATGCTCATGAACTTCAATTACAAATATGGCTAGTGTTTACCACTGCTAGTACACAATTTACTACTGCTAGTACACATTTAATCCTGCTGGTATATAAGCATAATAATAGAATTTGCAGTCAAACTTACAAGTGTATCTCCCATTGATGTGATCTCATCATCTGGAAATTCGCCATCGTTGTTTACCCTTCCTTTCAACCACATTATACCACGCGGGGGTTCTTCATCTGCTTCAATCTCTTTATTTTCGATCTAATAAACATCAAATGCATACACATGTAAAGTTAAAACACGATAAACGAAAATATGAAGGTGCATACACATGTGATCTTACCATTTTCTCTTTCAAATAAACATATCCACCTCGTCCCATTTTATGCTGATAAATATTTTTGGAACGCGACATTTTAGCTTTTTCAGCTATCTTCTAAAAACACAAAATCATAAGGCGTTTACATGTGGTAATGCTGCAAACTGAAAATTATGAAATGACATATAGACTTAAATAAAGATGACTAATTAAAACCTTGTATTCATCGGTGGTCGTGTTGTTTACAAACTCGACCCAGTCTTCTGATTTCACAAATCGACTATACTTGGCCGGGACTTCATTCAGTTTGGAAGGTGTATTTAGGTGGGGCAAAATGTATTCTTCTCTGAGCTTCGTTCTGAAAGTCCTTAGCAGTTTACCAAGACGAGTCATTACCAATTTTCTGAATGTCACATCAACATCAAAATATCGCTGCAAAGATTAACACAATGTTGTTAATTAGTTGCACATAATGTAACTGCATAGATAAAATTATGTAGTAGTGGGTTAAAAAATACAGTAGTATATATGTACAGTGATGTCAGTCCATAGTTTATCTCTTTCTTCTTTATTCACATTCCTCCAGGAAAGATTCTTCAAACCTATGTGCTCACGAACCAGATCTCCTAAAAAACTCGTAAACAGTGCTCTGTGTAACCCTGATACCCTATTCAATGCATCGAAGGTTACCTTGAGCTTTATTCCACCAGGGTTGCCATATTTCATGCGAAACTTAAATAGCCTGGTCATGCCTCTCTTAGCTAGTATCCGATCTGATTGGTTGGTTCCAGGCGCATCTAGATCTTCCTCATCAGAATACTTTTCGGATTCATAGTCTATGTTGTTATCATCATGTTCATTATCAGCAGGAAGCAAAAGATGATTATCAACAATGGGTTGAATTCCCATGACTCTTGAGTAACAATGGGTAAAAGAAAATGATTCTGGCTTTGAGAGTAATGGTGATATAAGAATTGATTATTGTGTTTTCTTTGCAGTTTTTTTTTTTTTTTTTTTTTTTTTTTTTTTTTTTTTTTTTTTTTTTAGGAGAGAAAAGAGGGTATAAGAAGATGAATCGTACCTTATTCTTGGTACCCGCTTCTAATTAATTAGGCGATTTCAAAATTTTGGATCAAAATTTTGGCTCCAAATTCTAATTTCAAAATAACAATTGAATTATTTTAAAATTTTGCCTTAAATTTGAACCTGTTTAGTAAAGCATAAACTTGAAAAAATCAAAATTTTGGCTCCAAATGTTATATATCATTTTCTTAATCGCAAATCATGAACCAAGATCTAGAACAAAGATCATGAACACAAACTGCATATCAAATCAAGAACTCAAATTTACACAATTACACCAAAATCATGAACACAACCTGACACCATTTAACACAAACTGCTACCATTAAATCATAAACCAACATGAAAAATGAAGAACACAAACTGCTACCATTATCAAAATTTTGGCTCCAAATGTTATATATCATTGTCTTAATCGCAAATCATGAACCAAGATCTAGAACAAAGATCATGAACACAAACTGCATATCAAATCAAGAACTCAAATTTACACAATTACACCAAAATCATGAACACAACTTGACACCATTTAACACAAACTGCTACCGTTAAATCACATAAACCAACATAAAAAATGAAGAACACAAAGTGCTACCATTAAATAAATATGTGCAATCATAAATCAACAACAGAAACTGCTACCATAAAATCTAACTGTGCAATCATCACATCAAGAACACAAATTGCTACCATTTAACAAACCAAAATACTATCATTACAGTTATAAAATAGATAATACAGAGTTAAACTACACTAGTTACCAGTTACTGCACCATTAATAATTACATTTATCCAAATTAAATATCAGAACTGCTACTACTTACCATATTAAAGTAATTATCCTCTAGTTCATAATAGTCGAGATGATCACCACCTTTACATAATTCTCAACACATTTAATGTACGAGAAGTCTTCTTCACGACCATCGGTTGATACAACATCTTCTTACTCGTAACTGCCACTACTACCATATTAAACTAATTATCCTCTAGTTATAGTCGAGATGATCACCACCTTTACATAATTCTCAGCACAACATTTAATGTACGAGAAGTCTTCTTCACGGCCCAACATTTAATGTACGAGAAGTCTTCTTCACGGCCATCGGTTGATACAACGTACATCTTCTTACTCATAACTGCTACTACGTACCATATTAAACTAATTATCCTCTAGCTAGTTCATAATAGTCGAGATGATCACCACCTTTACATAATTCTCAACACATTTAATGTACGAGAAGTCTTCTTCACGGCCATCGGTTGGTACATCTTCTTAATTATACGGCAGTCCCAAGACAATATCCTAAGTAAATTTATTTTTATACCTACAAGTTGAACGAGTATATATAATGGATTAAGTCTTGAGAATGTGATAAAGGTAGCGAAACAACACTTATTAAATGGACCATTATTACCCCTTTTATGTCAGCATCACCAGATTCTTCATCGCTAGAGAAATAGAAAGGGCTCTGTCTCTTCCAATCTGTGTTTTCCCATACCTCCTAATAGTTCAACATACCATATGTGTTTCAAAAAATTTAATTAATGGTATAATTAAGGTATACAACTTTAGCCACAAACACATAACAACTTTAGTATACCTTGTTGGAAATGATTTTGAATTTGGACCTAGTGCCGGAGGTCTCTTTGGAAGCAGCCTCTCTACTCCCGGGTTTACCTTGGTAAAGATTACCATAGGATCTTAAGTAGGATCTCGATTTTGAAAACCTTTTGTGTGACATTTGGGATAAAAACGGAACACACGAGGGATATTGGACTATTCGAGACATGCTACCCGTACACTAACACATTTGGATTTATTGGACTATTCGTTTGGTTATTGTTAGAGTTACGGATTGGTTTAGCGTTTATGGTTTATGGTTTAGGGTTTAGGGTTTATATAAATACTCATTATATTATAAATTACTCGGGAAATTGATTTTCAATAAAGTCTTTTGAATTGGAAACGTTCGATAAATGAAAGGGTCTTGGCGAAATTTTGTTATTTCCAAAGATTAATTTTGTCGTAAGTCCAAACTTGTTTTAAATCATAAAACGAGTATACCTTGTACTAATAAACGGGATTATGGGAAAATACAGACGATTACCAATCGACTCATCTTATTTGATATGTTTGTTGTTAGTTATCTCTTAGACTTGTTTTCGTCATCTCGTCTCGACTCGAGTTATTGTCAATACTCTTCTCGACTATTAATTCGGTTATTCGTTTTTTTGGAGTGAGTGCTCGTGAGTCCGTGTTCTCTACCGTCACACGAATGAGGATACCAAACCCTTTTAAAAGGCTAAAACGAGATTATTTTTTGAAATGAGAATGATTAACTTTTGAAACCTCTTGCGCATTTGATTTTTTTGGTGAATATCGTGCCGAGTACGTTGCGTTGCGATATGTTGCGTTAAATCGTTTGATACGATATTCATTTTCTTTAACTTTTAATTACGGATAACCTCGATACCCGCGGGGAAACCCGAAAAACCGATGGATAATATTAACCGGGTATCCGGTGGGATATGGGGCGGGTACGGGTATATTATAAACGGGTTCGGGTACGGGTACACTAAAACCCGCCACGAACCCGAACCGTCGGCTATAGTTGGTTTTCACCGCCACGTCAACACCATTAATTTTTTTTTAATTTATTTATTTATTTATTTTTTAACTATTATTCTTTTTTTTTTCTACACATCTTGCCACTCTTAATTAAACCAAACCACCACTTGATCAATAGTTGGAAATATTGAGTTTGGAAGTTTATTATTCACAAAGCATGATATACAACTTGTTGTTGCATCAACTCATTGTACATGGAAAGTCAATACTTGGTAAAAGGAAATTGTAAAACTTCAATTGACACTTTACTTTTGGCCCGCGCCGTCGATCCCTTTTCCCGCCTAAAGTCTTGGGTCATCTACCTCTCCAGCCTATTTATACCTATCGATTATATACCAAAGAACACACACAAACACATATATATATATATCCCTTTCAATTCAAAGAAAACTTCTACAATGGCAGCAAATAATAATGTTACCTTTCAAAATGATGCTGAAGAGTACGAGTGGGTGTTAAACAACAATTTGCTGTTTGACGCAGTGTTAATTGCTTTCGGGGATGAACCCATTGCAGAATATGGGTCGTATAGGAAGGTAGATACGTGGATGAGGGGTCAAATTTTGAACTGGCTGCATGCGCAAGACTTTTACTGGGATGAGGTTTGGGGATTGCGTGACTACGGGGAGGAGGAGGAAGAAGATGAAGAGGAAGAGGAGGAGGAAGGTGAAGAGGAGGAGGTGGTGCAGCAAAAAGAAGAGGATCAGCAGCAAATTGTGGTGGAGCAGCAAAATGGGTTTGTGCTGCAAAACCAGGGGGAGCAACAAGATGGGTTTCAGGACCCTTATAATCTAGAAAAGAGGGTTAGCGATCTTGAAATTGTGTTTAAACGACTCAAGGAAAGCCAGAAATTGATGGGAAGCAGGGAAGAGAGCTCTGGTTCTAACAAGTTGGGGTGAAATGGAGTGAAGCAGTTTAGGATGATGGTTTTTTTATTTTTTTTTTAGTATGTTTAGTATTTAGGTTGGATAATTAGATGTACATACTTGTAGCCTTAAAAAATATTAATGAAGTATTTGATGTTTAATTAATTGTCTGAGAATGGAGTGGATGCACAAAGTTATTACTGCTAGGAAAAATTTTGTACTGCTAGAGTAAAACGTTGTACTGCTGGGTACTGGGTAGCCGTTTCTGGGTTTTAACCGTGGTTTATTTCTAACCATTGGGGTAACTATTGTCAATTACTTCGCTTTATTTACACTATGTTCTCAAGTTTTTTTTAGATGAAAGGGAATGAAATGGAGTGAAACTAAAATTATGTGTGTTCGTTTTCTTTGTCCCAACTTTCATAGTGAAGTAAAGTGAATAAAGACAAAAATCAAATGAGTTATAATGTCGAAAAGAACCTTTGTCTTTAGGGCACGTTTGGTAGAGAGAATTTCAGAGATTAGAAATGAAGTAGAGAATAGAATTCAGAGAATAGAAATGGGTAGAGAAATTTAAAGTCAATTCTAGTGTTTGGTAACATGAGAAATAAACTCGAGAATTGGCAAAAAAAAAAAAAAAAAAAAAAAAAAAAAAACATTTTATTGAAAGAATTAGAACTTTTGTTTGTTGATTTAAAAAAAAAAAATTATTTTTTTTTTCTAAATAACAATTCTAAAAAATATATATTTAAAAAAAATATTTTTTTTTAAATTATTTTTTTTTTATTTTTTTTATTTTATTTTAAAAAAAAACTTATTTTTTTAAAAAAAAAATATTTTTTTAATTTATTTTAAAATTTATTTTTTATAAAATTAATTAAAAAAATTATTTAAAAAAATTTATTTTTTCTAAATAACAATTCTATAAAAAAAATATATTTTTTTATAAAAAATTAATTTTAATTTTTTTTTAAAAACTTATTTTATAAAAAATTTATTTTTTATAAAATTAATTAAAAAAATTATTTAAAAAAATTTATTTTTTCTAAATAACAATTCTATAAAAAAATATATTTTTTTATAAAAAATTAATTTTAATTTTTTTTTTAAAAACTTATTTTATAAAAAATTTATTTTTTATAAAATTAATTAAAAAAATTATTTAAAAAAATTTATTTTTTCTAAATAACAATTCTATAAAAAATATATTTTAAAAAAATATATTTTTTTAAATTATTTTTTTATAAAAAATTAATTTTAATTTTTTTTTAAACTTATTTTATAAAAAATTTATTTTAAAAAAATTATTAATTTTTTTATAAAAAATAAATTTACGTAAATCGGTTTGCAACTAAAATGCACATAATGAAAAAAAAAAAAAAAAAAAAAAAAAAAAAAAAAAAAAAAAAAAAAAAAAAAACTTACAAAATAATCTCATTTCTCCAATTTCCCAACAAAAAGTGAGGAAATGAAACTTTAAAAATTACACTACCAATTATCTATCAATTCTCTCCAATTCTCCATCTTTTTATTTCTCTGCTTAACCAAACACGAGATATGATGTCATTTCCATTTCTTTGGCCCCATATCTCGCTACCAAACACACCCTTAGTGTGTATTTATTATGGAGAAATGGGACCACCTACTTTCATTACTTTACTTTAACTCTTAAAAAAAACTCTAGAACAGAGTAGGGTTTCATAAATTGGATAACTCTCTTTCTTTATACAATTTATACCATTTCTTCAAACTTGAGAAACAATTAATTGAAGTAGGTCCAATTATAACCCAGCACTCTAATCAAGCATTTACTCAATTTTCATGGCAAATTTATAGTTTTGTGATACGCATAACCAGGTTGCATTCTTGGAGAAACCAGAAGGGAGTCAACGCTTCCACCAGATAATAGATTTTCTAAACAATACCCACATCAGGTATGCTCTTACAGTCGATCCTACTATCTATGTCTCTCAAATCAAACAGTTTTGGCGGTCTGTTACTACCAATACATTTGACAATGGAGACAAAGAGTTAATTGCAACAGTTGATGGCAGAATAATAACTATTACTGAGGCATCTGTTAGGAGGCATCTCCATTTAGCAGATGAAAATGGTATTAGTTCTTTGCCTAATACTGAAATTTTTCATCACCTTTCCAGAATGGGGTATGACACATCTTCTCAAATTCTGACTTTTCAAAAAGGATGTTTTGACCCACAATGGAGATTCTTCATACATACCATCCTTCATTGTTTAAGTCCAAAGAAAACCGCATGGGAGCAATTCAGCAGCAATATTGCAACTGCTCTCATTTGTTTAGCAACAAACAGGACTTTTAACTTTTCAAAATTAATTTTTGATGGTATGGTGAAAAATGTGGATAACAAATTCAAGTTTTTAATGTATCCAAGGTTTATACAAACAGTTTTGAATATACGGAAAAGTTTGCTTCTATCTCATAAAATTGTTTATCCAACTCCTTGCCTTACTCAAAAACTGTTCAGTAACATGAGCATGGCTTCTAGGGGGTTTAATGGGATAGTAGTTCCACTTTTTGAAACAATGTTGGTTCAAAATCAAAACATTCAGGGTGAAGGATCAACAAGCCCAGTTGAGTCCCATAACACACCCACAGGTTCATCTGGTTCTCAATCAGCCTCACAACCAAATATGGGGGAAAGGCCCCATGATTCACCTCGATCGGGAGGTAACACACCTGGAAGTGATGAGGGCAGAGTGTCACTAATGGAATTGATGGATATTTGTACCAAATTGACTCAAAGGGTGACTGGGTTGGAGAAAGAACTCAAGGAGACAAAGCAAGAACTCAAGGAGACAGAGCAAGAACTCAAGGAGACAAAGCAAGCACTCAAGGAGACAAAGCAGTTGTATAGTACTGCTTACAAGAAAGTCATTGAAAAAGTGAAGAAATTGCAGTCTAAAGTCAAGTCACTTGAAGCAAAGAGAAAGGCAAATATTGTGGAGTCTACAAGCTCAGATGATGATGACATGGATGTTTCTTCCAAACAGGGGAGGAAGACAGCTGATATTGATCAAGACCCCAATATTTCTTTGGTTGAACAGAATGTTGAGTTTCAGGGGAGGCAAGATATGGGTGAAGAAGATTTGGATGCTGAAAATATTGGTACTTCTCATCAACAAGATATGGATGTGTATGATAGAAGGCAAAGGGCAGATAAAGCAAAGGGCATTATGATTGAAGAAGAGCCACCAAAGAAGGACAAGAAGAGTGTTCTTGCTCAGATTAGTTTTGATGCAGAGGTAGCTAATAAAGCACAGGAAGATGAAACATCAGAAATTGTTGATATTGCATATTTCCTTGATCAAACAAGACTTGCAAATCAAGCAACTGAAGCAATGTTTGATCACGCTCAAGAAGTTCAGTATATGATTGATGCTGATGAAGTTTTAAAGGAAAAGTTAGGTAAAGACAGAGGAGATGAAGTGTTGTCCATTGATGAGAAGTCAAGACAACTTGTTGAACTAATAAATTCCAGAAGAAAGTCTGCTGCAGAACAAAAAGCCAAAGAAAAGAGGAGTAAACCACCTAGTAAAGCTCAGCAAAGACACACCATGTGTGTTTACATGATGAACATGGCTGGATACAAAAGGAAGCAGTTCCAAGGTAGAAGTTTTGAGGAGATCAAGAGTGAGTTTGAAAGGGTTTACACAAGAGTGAACACATTTACTCCCATGGGAACAGAAAAAACCATGTAGAACTACAAGAAGATATGGTATAATATTGGAGTCTGAATCTTCAAAGAAACAGAAGATTGGTGAAGAAGTACCTACAGCAGATGAAGAAGAAACAGCAGAGGAATTAACTGACGAAAGACTCAAGCAGCATATGATTGTTATAATCCCAGAAGCATTGGATGTTCATCATCCTATTCAAGCTAAACGTCCAATTATTGATTTGGAGATACACAAAGATACATTTGGGAAAGCTTGGAAGATAATCAGGCTAGGAGGACACTCAGAAATTTATAAGTATTTTGAAGATATGCTGAAGATTTTTTATAGAGAAGACTTGGACAATCTATGGAGTCTGGTTAAAGAAATGTTCAGATCTACATATCGTATGCAAGACAAAGAGAAGGAGCTATGGGTGGAATTGAAGAGGTTGTATGAACCTGCTCCAAACGATATCTTATGGAATTTTCGAGCTCATGAGTTGAGTACAAAATGGAGACTGTATGATACATGTGGTGTTCACCATGTATCTACAAAGAATGGAGTGGATGTCTACATGCTGATAGAAAAAGATTATCCATTAAGGGCAGCTAGCTTATTTGTTATGTTAGATGCTAAGCTGACAGTTACTGATGAAGACTCAGTAATGGCAAGAGAGTTACTGAGAAAGATCTTCAGACAAGCAAAAAGGAAATAATGTTATTACTGCTTGTGTCTCTATTAGTGTTGCTAGGTTTAACGTTGTACAAACAGGTTTAACTTTGTATAGAAGATATTTGGATTTTGTAACAATTTTCTTTAATAAAATAGATAGTCTATAAGAGGAATACAAAAGAAGGTATAATCGAAAAAGACCCAAGGGCGGAGATGGTTGAGTTGTTGGTGTTGTGAAGGGGAGGTTACAGGTTCGATACTTGTGGCTTCCTTTTTGGTATTTCCCTCCCCAAAATTTTTAAAAAGCCCCCATTTTTTTCAGCAAATTTCAAAATTAAAGCCCCCCATATTTTTTTAAAAAACCCACCCATATATATTTTTTTCAGCAAATTTCAAAATTAAAGACCCCCATATTTTTTTCAGCAAATTTCAAATTTCGCACATTTCTCACCAATCACAGCCACCACTCACCATCCACCGTTCACCAGTAACCAATCACAGTCACCACTCACCATCCACCACTCGCCGGTCCGACCATCAACAACGGAGAGAGGTTCATTTAGATCTAAATAGGTAATTTTTTTTAATTAGGAAATCATTTTTTTATGCAATAATTAGGAAATGATTTGATGCTTATATTGGTTTAATTTGTGACTTGTTGGATATATAGTACTAAATTTCACTAGCAGCAGTACCTTTTGTACTAGTAGTGGTAAATACTTGGTTTAGTTATGCACAAATGATTTGATGCTTATATTGGTTTAATTTGTGACTTGTAGGATACATACGTTACCATTTGACCTCAACAATACCATGGACAAGTCTTGGATGAAAACTAGTAGGACCAAGAAACAATATATTGCTGGAATACACGCGTTTATTAAGTATGCAGAACACAACTTGCAGAAGATGATGAACATCGACCCACGAGGTAATAAACAACAGCTTAAGATGCCATGTCCGTGTATCTCATGTTTAAACCGCATAGAGCATAAAGTGGAGGATGTGCAGTTCCATTTATTCTGCCACGGGATTAATCAAAGCTACACAAAATGGGATAAACATGGAGAAAATGATGAGCAAGCAACAACTGCCCAAATACCTGTTAATGCTACAACAGAGGAGTTTGTTGACGACACGGATTTCGACATGGATTTTGCTCCAGAAATTCCAACAGATGGCCCAGCAACAGTGAACATGGTTAATGGTGCAAAAGAATGTTTTGATGAGGATAACCTTGCCAAGTTTCAACAACTATTATTAGAAGCGGAGAAGCCACTTTACGAAGGATGTCCTGACTTCACAAAGTTGTCCGTAATAGTTAAACTACTCAACTTGAAGGGTAAGTATGGAGCTTCTGATAAGTTCTTTACTGAATTACTAGGATTGTTGAAAAAGATGCTACCTGCTGGTAACGAAATGGTTGAAAAAACTTATGAGGCAAAAAAGCTAGTGAGAATGATGGGATCAGGATACAAAAAGATACATGTATGTGGCAACAACTGCATTCTTTACTGGAAGGTTAACAAGGAGTTGACTGTTTGTCCAACTTGTGGGACATCAAGATGGAAGGTGGATAGTAAGACACATAAAGTGTACGAAAACATTCCGGCAAAGGTAATGTGGTACTTTCCAATTATACCAAGACTGCAACGCCTCTTTAAGTTAGAAAGTATTTCAGAAGATCTAACATGGCACGCAACAAGGAGGATAACAGATGGTGTTTTACGTCACCCCGCAGATTCACAGGCATGGCGTACCATTAGATGAAAAATTCCCCGAAATTGCTGAAGATCCGAGAAATCTACGGCTAGGAATATCGGCTGATGGGGTTGACGTCAACTCAGGAAATAGGCATCACAGTGTATGGCCAGTTTTATCTGTCATCACTACAAGAAAAGTGGCTTTTTAGGACCCTTTGTGTGGGACGCTATGATAATGGAGTCCTAAAAAACTGCTTAATAGGACATATGAGCATTTAGGGTCCTTTTTAAATATTTGCTACTTAGGCAATGTCCTAAAAAGTTATATAATAGGATGGTCGATGATTTGGGGTCCTATTATCATATACCTTAATAGGACGCTTAAAATATGGATCCTAATAAATTACTTTATAAGACATTTAGTTGTTGGTGTCCCATTATGTGATAGTGTAATACGACACTTAATCACTAGATGTCCTATTATCATATACCTTAATAGGACGCTTAAAATATGGATCCTAATAAATTACTTTATAAGACATTTAGTTGTTGGTGTCCCATTATGTGATAGTGTAATACGACACTTGATCACTAGATGTCCTATTATCATATACCTTAATAGGACGCTTAAAATATGGATCCTAATAAATTACTTTATAAGACATTTAGTTGTTGGTGTCCCATTATGTGATAGTGTAATACGACACTTGATCACTAGATGTCCTATTATGACATAACCTTAATAGGACGCTTAAAATATGGATCCTAATAAATTACTTTATAAGACATTTAGTTGTTGGTGTCCCATTATGTGATAGTGTAATACGACACTTGATCACTAGATGTCCTATTATGACATAACCTAATAAGACATAATAGGCACTTGAGTTTTGAGTCATAAGACATCAGTTAGTTAAAACGCTTATTCACAAAAAGTTTTATTATAGCAAAATTTAATAGGACCTTTGACACGTGGGTATTATAACGTTAACCTTTATAGGACGCTTATGTACAATGGTTTTTATTATTGTACACCATAATAGGACATTTCATTTTTGAGTCATATAACATCATTTTTTTAAAACGATTATTTGCAAAAGTTTTATTATAACAAAACTTAATAGGACCCTTAAAGGATGCATATTCATTATGGTTTTATTACAATACACCATAATAGGACACTTGATACATAAGTCATAAAACATTAATTATTTAGAACGTTTATTCGCAAATGTATTATTAAAACATAAGTTAATATGACAGTTGATACTTGGGTACCATAGATTGATACACCATCATAGGACACTTGATATTTGAGTCATAAAACATCGGTTTTATGGAACGCTTATTCGCAAACGTTTTTTATTATAAGAAAAGTTAATAGGACCCTTGACAATAGCGTCTTATAACGTTAACCTTTATAGAACGCTTATTCATAATGGTTTTTTTATGATACACCATAATATGGCACATCTTTTTAGAGTCGTAAAACATCCGCTTTTTATAACGCTTATTCAGTTTTATAGAACGCTTAGTTGCAAAAGTTTTATTTTAACAAAAATTAATAGGACCCTTGACACCTGTGTCTTTTAACATTAACCTTTATAGTACGCTTATTTGTTGTGGTTTTATTATCATACGCCATAATAGAACACTCCTTATTATGTGATAGTGTAATACGACATTGCATCTGGTGCAAGAACGTATGATGTGCAATACATATGACTTACTTAGGTGTGTACTATAAACTCATACACTTAAAAATGCATATCAGGTGACTAATGCTTTTCTAACTAGTCAACCGACTTGACAAGTTCTTCCATCTACCTTGTAAAAAATACTTAGTTAAATTAGTATTCAAAAAAAAATTAAAATTTCTCCAACTGAATTTGGCTAGCACCTTTTATGTTAGTAATCTGGTGCTCATGAGTTTTCTAACTTGATTGCTTTCAACAAGAATAGCAGTGCAGATGGTACAAAGTCTTTTTTTTTTTTTTTTTAAAGGTAAATTATATTAAAAAAAAGATGGAATATACAGGGGAAAGCACAAGAGAAGGGAATGTGATAGGACAACCCCTATCAACACCAACTCTTGCCTAGGAAATCAATAACTGCTGTAGTTGGACAACTCCAAGAACAGGATACAAACATAAGCCATGTTGGACAACCCCCAACAATGGCAATGACTGAAACTGCTAATAACTAAGAAAAGCAAATTACAATACCCATCATAGCTATCTACACAGCTACAAATGACACATTCAAAATTGCAGGCCAAAAGAAGTCCAAGTAGACACAACTTCTCAGCACAAATGACACATTGAAAATTGCAGACCAAAAAATGACCAGGTAGGATCAACATCTGAGCAGCATCCCTATTGATTTTTACCCTTAACCATATATAATCTTGAGACCTGTGAGCCATCAAAATAACAGTGACAATCTTAATCATCAGCTCACAAGATACATTGGCATAACCTGAATTGAGAGATCCCATAGAAACCATAAACCCAAAAATCCCCTTGCTGTTTATATCCCAACTGATGAAGGTAGAAACATTATCAAAATATCTAGAACCAAAGCCTGAGCACTGAGCATTGAGAGGCATACCGTAACTCCAGTGATCTGAGATACCAACAGGGGGAGAACCATAGCAATCATAACACATGTTGCAGCACCAAACACCAAGATTAACAGTGTCGAAAGCTGCCAAAAATCTAATCACCAGTTCACAAGATACTTTCGAGTACCCTGAACTGACCCATACTGACCCATACACAATATCCCACCAACACACAATAACCCAAACCATATGATACCAACACACAATATCCCAAACTGACCCATACCCAAAGTAGTACTTGATGACACCCAAGCAAACTCCAAACCTGCTAAAGCCATGAGACTTGGTAAAATTCCAACATCTAACAGTCCTCAAAAAGTCCTCAAAAGCTGCTATGGAAAGCTTATCACCTCAGGAATGTTTTACCTCCAAGAAATCACTAGCTTATGTGTCTACTCTCTATTGTGCAAGCTTGTGAAATAGGCTTAACAACTGTGATACAGGGGAACTATTCAGCAAACACTCAATTTCAAAAGCACTTTCAAAGGCTTAAATCAATTCCAAATTTCAAAATTCTTTTTGCAACTTGAAAACAACCTGGAATAATTTTCAAAACGACTTTCCAATTGTATTTTGAATAAAAAATGAGGCCTGTGCACCTCTTTGAAATCCTGACCAAAACAGACAATAAGAAACTTTTTGACTTTTTGATTTTTGAACAAATGTTGACTAAATCCAAATTATACTACTCCTAAGTGCTTATACTAGTTATATTAAGCTGTAATTGAATTAATTTAAGCTAAGTTAACTAGATTTGAACCTATAAATCTAATATGGCCTACTGAATCAAATTACTAAGCTGATTATGAGAGATCAAAGATGATTTTGACTTTCTGCTTATATTACCAACCCAACTGACTTTAACTAACCTATATTACCTTAACTATTTATGTTTATGCAGATTCCAAAACTTATCAAGCAAACTAACCTATAAATTTAGCGCAAACCAAACACCCCTTTTACCACTGACTTACACTAACTCAACCTTAATCATTCCACAAACATCAACCATAATCACCCAACTCAGTCCCATATGATCAAACAACCTCAGTTAAACAGCAAACAACAACAACAACTCAGCAAATTCAGAACTCAGATTGAATCAAATCACCACAGTCAAATCCAATATTCAAATATATGATTCAATAATGAACAACAAGCATCAAATCATATCAAATATAACTAATGAACATCAAAATAAGTAGAAACATGCAAATTATCAGATCTATTCTAGTAATTGAGTGGAACCATAAAAATAGTGATGAGGGTGTGTAGTTATTATGTTGGTCTTCTAAAAAGTACGGAGTAGCTAGCTAAAAAGTTAAAATTACCTAAATTTAAAGCAAACTAGATGACTAATAATACACTAAAAGGACAACTAAGCCACAATAGGGGAAATAAGAACTGTTAAATGACAAAAGAAGATAAAAAGAGGGATTATTACTATTTACCTAATTGAAATCATGAAGCTTCTTCAACTGGATCTTCTTCATCGGCAATAACTAAGTCATTGTTGTCCACAACGGTTCCATCGAAACCACCTCTAACCAATTCAATATCCATTGTTTCGTCATGTTGAGGACCCATAAATGAGTCACCCTGCAAATGTGTTTCCACGTCATCAAGAATTGTTTGTTCATCCATGTCATAAACATGTCTAGGCGTTGGCGTGATCACAACTTGCCATCCTTTGTCAACACTATCTGCAACGTAAAATACTTGCTGTGCTTGAGAAGCTAGTATAAAAGGCTCGTTATGAGCCTTCAATCCTTCAAAATTCAATAGAGTAAACCCGTTTTCATCTTCTTTTTTCCTTGAACCATTCGAAATCCAATCACAATCGAACAAAACTACTTTCTTGTCAATAGCATACTCCAACTCAATGATATCATTCAAAACCCCGTAGTAAGTTACATCTCCCGCGATAGGATTGTTATCTGTAGCACTCGAGAAACTGTTTGTCATGGCCTGAAGCATAACCCCACTATTCTGTGTTTTCCTATTCTGTTCTACATATTTTGTGTGAAATAGGAAACCATTTATGATAAATCCCCTATATTTTTTCACAAACTCAGATGGACCACTTGCCAAGTTCCTTAGACTTTCTGTGATTCTGTGATCCCCTCTAGCATGTAGCTCCTCAACCTGAACAAAGGCAAGATGTGTTAATTGTTTTGTTATACACACGTGTATTAGTAGGTCGAAAATGCTATGTCATTATAATTATTTTCCAAAAGTAATAAACCTGTGTATATTCCTTACATGATCTTGAAACCACGACTCAAAAGTCTCACTATGTAAACGTTGAATGTCACGCTTACGTTTTCTCCGATTTTCATGTTGAACCATCGCCAGATGTTCACTGCAGTGTTAACAGATGATAATGATGATAACAACGACAACTATTAATCGTATAATATAATGTATGAAACTCACAACTAATATAATTACTTACGTTCGAAATTCATCAACTTCACTACAATTGAACAACACATATGAATGTGCTTTAGCCAAAATGTCAAGGTCCATTATTTCTACCTTTGGAGCACCAATCGGTCGACCCGCCATAGAAAAGATAGGTAAAACATCCTCATAACCATCGTCAGCATCATTTCGACTTGTCTTATTATGTACGGTCTCAACATCACTGGATAAGTACAATGAACAAAACGACACACACTCTTCAGCTAGATATCCTTCTGCAATGGAACCCTCCGGGTTATTCCTGTTTCGCACGTAAGATTTTAATGTAGCTAAATACCTGAGATATCAAAAACAAGAATTTTAGATTCAATAATATTTGTTAATAAAGGTATTTACTGAAATAGTAATGTGCACCTCTCGATTGGATACATCCAACGGTAATGAACTGTCCCTCCTAATCTGGCCTCTGAAGCAAGATGAACCGAAAGATGAACATGACATCAAAGAATGATGGCGGAAAAATCCTTTCTAAATCACAAAGTATTTTTCCAATCTCGGTTTCCATTTGAACCAAATCATTTGGATTAAGAACCTTTGAGCATAATTGTTTATAGTAACGACATAGCTTCATCACAGTATAGCGCACGTGCTTAGGCAACACATTTCGCAAGGCAATGGGAAGCAACTGCTGCATCAAAATATGGCAATCATGACTTTTAAGTCCAAACACTTTTGGAGGTTTTAACTCTACGCATCTTGATATGTTAGCTGCATAACCATCTGGAACTTTCACCTTCTTAAGCACACGACAAAAAATATCTCTCTCTTTTTTATCCATTGAGAAACAAGCAGGTGGCAAATAAACTTTGTTGTTATCTTGAACTATAGGATGAAGTTCATGTCTAATGCCCATTTCTTGTAAATCTAGGCGTGCTTTTATATGATCCTTGGTCTTCCCATCTAGATTCAATAGCGTTCCAAGGACACTGTCACAAACATTCTTCTCAATATGCATTACATCTAGATTATGGCGTAGCAAGTTATGTTTCCAGTACGGTAACTCAAAAAAAATACTTTTCTTCTTCCAATTAAAAGGTAAATTTGGGTTGCTCTTAACAAGTTTTCCAAATTTAATTTCAAAACCATCTAACTCATCAAGTACTTCTTGTCCTCTTAAGCCACGGGGTTGCCTGTCTTGTTCTTCTGTGCCATCAAAAGAGTTTTTATCTCTTCTAAAAGCATGATCAGTAGGCAAATATCGACGATGTCCCATAAAACATTCTTTTTTGCCATGAGTCAAGCGTGTTGATTTTGTATGTTTATGGCAGTTAGGACATGCAAGTTTACCTTTGGTGCTCCATCCGGATAAATTTGCATAAGCAGGAAAGTCACTGATCGTCCATAACAAACAAGCACGCATCCGAAAGTTACTTTTTGTTGATGCATCATAAGTGTCTACTCCTTTAAGATCCCACAACTCCTGTAGCTCAACCACTAACGGTTCCATATAGACATCTATGTTATTCCCAGGAGCAGATGGGCCAGGTATAAGTAAAGTTAGAAAGAAATAAGGTTTCTGCATGCATATCCAAGGAGGTAGATTATATGGCGTCAAAACAACAGGCCATGTACTATGAGAAACACTCATTGTTCCAAAAGGGTTAAACCCATCACTCGCTAAACCAAGCCTGACATTACGAGA
This sequence comes from Artemisia tridentata subsp. tridentata, assembly GCA_021014915.2. NCBI lineage: Eukaryota > Viridiplantae > Streptophyta > Magnoliopsida > Asterales > Asteraceae > Artemisia > Artemisia tridentata. Next base: position 425,162,118 of record CP139506.1, read on the forward strand.
TTCTTTGGCAAACTTATCATACTTAAAATCAAATGCTTTCCATGCTGGGGAATCTGCAGGATGTCTCAAGTAACCATCTTTCGTGCGACTCTCTTCATGCCATCTCATGGAGGCGGCTGTTTTAGATGACATAAATAACATTTGCAATCGTGGTATGAGCGGAAAATAACGCAACACCTTTGCTCCAATCTTCTTACATGTATCAGCTGTGGTTGACCCATCTGCAGAATCATCTTCACTTGCTTTATACCTTGACGTATGGCATATATCACATTCCGTTTTATTAATGTTTTCTTTCCAGTACAGCATACAATCATTAGGACATGCATCAATTTTATCATAACTAAGTCCCAACTCTCGAATTATCTTCCTTAGTTCATACAATGACTTCGGTATAGAAGCATCGGGGAAGGCTTCCCTCATTGTATCCAGCATCTTGCTGAAACCATTATCACTACATTTCCCAACACACTTACCATGAAATAGTCTAATGATAAAAGAAAGAACTGATAACTTACATCCAGGATATAGTGGTTTCTTTGCCTCTCCCAACACTTTATAAAATTTTTTCGCCTTTAGGTTTGGCATACTCATACTTTCACTTTGTGTTCCCATGTCATCTTCTTGTGTGTCAACACCAAACCGATGGAAGGCATCATTCACCAACCCTTGCATGTCATCTTCAGCATCCAACATTGGAGCATCACTTGATTTGGAACTGAAAGGTGGAATTGTATAACCTTTCATAAACCCGACACATAGCAGATGTGTTCCAGCGTCCTCCCGATCTACCCATATCTGATTACCACAATCAATACATGGACATGAAATCTGTCCATTTTTACCCTCCTTATAAAATATATGATCAAGAAAGTCGTCAAGACCTTTTTTATATTCTTTGGTAAATCTTGGTAAAGACATCCAACTCGTATCCATCTTAAACCTAATTCAATTAACCACATAAAACCACATATAATTTCAACAAAAATAAAGGGAGCCTAATTCAATTAACCACAGATTTTGTTTCATAAAAATTTAGCAAAAACAATTAGGGTTTTAATTATGAGGTATTACCTGCTCTTGATGATGTTGCTGATTTCCGGTTGTCGGATGTGAATTGATTGAGATGATGGTGAAGGTGGGGTTAACGAAAGATAGAGATGGGACGAGGGAAACTAATTTTAAATGGGAAGCTTGGGTTCCGTTGCGGGTTAACATTCATGGTTGGCGAATGAGGATTTGGACCATTTGATGGTTAATTGTGGCTTCGCTTATGGTGTTTGGAGTGGAATCAGCAAGTGGTGCAGGTTAGATCCGGTATTTGCTTATGTTTATGATGACTTACTTAGCTTAATGAAAGTCAATGTTCAAAAAAAAAAAAAAAATGTTAAAAAGAAATAAACATTTATAGATATAAAACTAACTGATCTTCCATTCATAGATAATATTCATTTACAAAATACATTAACCATTCATGTACATTCACCAAACACTAAAACCACAAACATCCACAGACCACAAACATCTACCCTTGATGATACCCAAAACACAAAAGAAATAGACCAAAGATACTAATCTTCGTCATCTGAAGATTCAGCTTCTTCAATCCTCTCCACCAACTGATCCTTCAACTCCAAGCTTCGACGAGAGAGCAACAGTAGCTGGGCCATCAAATCAAGCTTCCTACGATCACATTGTTGGATTTCCATCAAACAATCGTGACCTGTAGAAGCAACAACATGGAAACGAGAAAAGTTTAGAGCAACCTCATCAATGGTCCTCGACTTTTTCTGTATGACCTCTCTCAGTTGACTGCTCTCTTCACCAATACGAGCAATGAAGTTGTTCTCTTCGACTTTCTCATGCAATATCAATACTTTGAAAGCATCAGCAAGTTTCCCGGTCTCTGTGGCTGCCTTCATTTCATCCAAATTTGGGGTTTCTGCCATTTGGGATTAGGGTTATTAGTTTGGTGGCTGTGAGATTAGATTAGGGTTAAGAGAGATTATCAAATGGGTATATATATAGAGATAATATGTGGCTGTGAGATGAATTAATTGATAACAGAATCATAATTGCGGATGGAAGGATGCACAGTGATCACGTCAGAGATCCACCACAATATCAAGAAGAGTTTCCAAAGGCTTGAGGAACCAGACTCAAGTTTAAAATTCCTTTTCACCGTAAAAACCGGATCGATTAATTAAAAACCCGGTTTTTAAAACATTGCAAAAATCACCACATGGCGCATACAAATGAACAAACACGATATGAAAATGAGGAAAACGTATAAAACATGTAGAAACGGTCTAAAACATGATTAAACGGCCGAGAACGTGTAAACACGGACTAAAACGTATAAAAACCGACTAAGAATTATAAGACGTAGGAAAACTGAGGAAAAAGTATGAAAAAACATGAAAATAATTAATTTTGCTCGTAGAATAAAATTTTGGGAAATTGTCGGTTGTTACACCTCGGAAAATAATTTAGTTGTTTACCTCTGTTATGACTCTATAACGGCCATGACCAGATAGACTAAGGGTGATCACGGTCCAAAAACCGGACCGGACCGGCCAGGACCGGACCGGACCGAAGACCGAGAACCGGAAAAACCATAGACCGAGACCGGACCGAATGTGGTCGGTCCGGTCTCGGTCCGGTCGGTCTTCGGTCGGTCCGGTCCAATTAGGCAAGATTTGGCATGTTTTTTCGGTTTTTTGGTCGGTCCGGACCGGACCGGACCGGACCGAGGACCGCGAATTAGCCAAAAAGCTTAGACCGAGGACCGGACCGAATGTGGTCGGTCCGGTCCGGTCCGGTCCGGTCGGTTTTGTCGGTCGGTCCGGTCCATCCGGTCCGTTTGCTCACCCCTAAGATAGACCGATCCATTTAACATCTCGTGTATAACTATATCATCTCGGCTCATTCGTATAACTATATCATCTCGGCTCATTCGTATAACTATATCATCTCGGCTCATTCGTTTAACTATATCATCTGGAAAATAATTTAGTTGTTTACCTCTGGGAAATTGTCTCATGTATAACGATATCATCTCGGCTCATTCGTTTAACATCTCGTGAATAACGATATCATCTCCACTCATTCGTTTAACATCTCATGTATAATCATATCATCTCGGCTCATTCGTTTAACATCTCGTGTACAACCATATCATCTCGGCTCATTCGTTTAACATCTCGTGAATAACGATATCATCTCCACTCATTCGTTTAACATCTCAGGTATAAGCATATCATCTCGGCTCATTCATTTAAGATCTCGTGAATAACGATATCATCTCGGCTCATTCGTTTAACATCTCGTGAATAACGATATCATCTCCACTCATTCGTTTAACATCTCAGGTATAAGCATATCATCTCGGCTCATTCATTTAAGATCTCGTGAATAACGATATCATCTCGGCTCATTCGTTTAACATCTCATGTATAATCATATCATCTCGGCTCATTCGTTTAACATCTCGTGTACAACCATATCATCTCGGCTCATTCGTTTAACATCTCGTGAATAACGATATCATCTCCACTCATTCGTTTAACATCTCAGGTATAAGTGATTCCTCCCGAACCGTCAGGTTTTATCACGCAAGCCAACCGCTTGTGAACGGTCAACCGTAATAAAGGGCCCTGGCAGCCCGGGAGAAAAAGCAATTTAAATCCGTGGGAGTTAAGTACATGAGTACAGAAAAGTACATCCCCGGGTCGTTATGTCCCAACGAGGTGTGTAAAGTGTAATATAACGAATGTGCGTGTTGAAATGATATGGAATATACAAAAACAGGAATCTGATTGACTAACACTAGGAATGTGAATAGTCATAGCTCTGTCACAGCTGTATCGTTAAAAACGTACAATCAGAAACCTAAAAACGCGAAAGATATACAAACGTACGTTTAAATTAAATTAAACGTAAACGTACAAGACGAAAATAAAACAAACATTCCCAAAGAGGGAATTTGCATGCCTTAACGGCTTAAATGCAAATTAAAAGAAAATAAAATAAATAACTATATTTACAAAGTTATTATAAAAGTTTAAGAAAATCTAAAAACCTCGCGCGGAAAGGTGAAAATAAAAGAGTTTTGGGATTCTAAGCTAAAATATGTGAAAGATAATTAAAAACGATTAAAAATGTAAGAAAAACGGTTATCTAAAACTTACGTATACAAAAACTATAAAGAAAACTGAAAACGAGCGTTATTAATAAAAATAACGTACGTGCGCAAGTAAAAACGTAAAATTTATGAAATATAAACACTATGGGTACAATTATAATTTTTACATGTTCTATATGATAAAATAAAATTTTAGAAAAAAGAATTATATTTTTTTGAATTTTATTTTATTTATTATGATTTAATTACTATTATACAAATAAAAATACGAAATAAATACTAAAACTAATCAAAAAAATCTGAAATTTTTATCTAAAATACTTTATGAAATAAAAAAGCTAAGAAAAATACAAAGGACAAAATAGCTTATACGGATAAGCTAATATAAGCTGAAAAAGAAAATAAGCTATAAACGAAAAAACAAGGTTAAAAGGAATTAAAGTGGAGACTCTAGCAGAACTGGTGCTCCAGAGCATTTGGGAAGGGGTGTGGTGTGTGTGCGCATGTTATACTAGCGAGAGGTCTTGAGTTCGAATCCCACACCCCACGTTTTGCGTTTTTTTTTTTTTTTTTTTCGATTTTCTTTTTACAGATCGACTTTTAAACTAATTTTAAGCAACTTTTAAAAAGACAAACATTATGGATTAAGCTAGATAGGCTTAATAAATATAAACACATTTCATAAAATACACTAGTATATCAAAATTTTGTGGAAAACTTACCCACCCACGTTCATAAACCCGCTTAAAATTTTGGGGAAAAATTCGGATTAATAATAATGTTTTGGCGCTGCGAAAATCAAGCATATCTTTTCGGAAATCAAGTATTTGATTCGATTTTATTAATGGAAATCGTTTTTCACATACGGTTAAAATCTCAATTTCGTTTTAGGGTTTTCACTTTTGATTGTGGGTTTTCACTTTTGATTGAAGATCTGACTCAACAGGTAATGGAAACCTTTCTTATTGTTATTATTATTGTTGTTCTTATTATTATTATTATTATTATTATTATTATTATTATTATTATTATTATTATTATTATTATTATTATTATTATTATTATTATTATTATTATTATTATTATTATTATTATTATTATTGTTATTGTTATTGTTATTATTATTGGTATTATCATTGTTATACATTGTTATTGTTATACATTGTTAGTGATGAGTCTTAAGTGTGTGAAATGGTGGGTTCGGGTATGTGGTTGGTATTATCATTGTTTGGTTGACCTCATAAGTGACTCATAAGTGATCATAAGTGCTGCTTATTTGTGCTGCTTATTTGTGGGTTCGGGTATGTGTTTGGTTGACCTCATAAGTGATCATAAGTGTGTGAAATGGTGGGTTCGGGTACAAGTTGTGTTCGGGTATGAGTCTTAAGTGTGTGTTTGATGAGTCTCATATGTGATCATAAGTGCTGCTTATTTGAGATATGGTACAAGTTGTATTTTAGTTGGCCTGTTTAATTTAAATGAATGTTGATATACCTGTGTAAAGTTGGGTCAAAGGATTTGGGTAGTGATAGTGATAGTGATTTGATATCAGTTTATAGCTAATGTATTTCATTCTGTGACATGTAACCGAAGGATTTGCGTCTATTTTTGTTTGTAGATAATGTATTTCATTCTGTAACATGTAACAGATAGTGATTTGATTTCAGTTTTGTTGTTCTCAAATGACTATTGTTCTTTGCAATCTCATAATAATTTTATTTGTTTTGTGCACATGTAATGGAAAATAACAGGATGCAACGCCAAGTCACCACGAGAAATACGAATGATTATGAAATGTCCAGAAGGAAAAATATTCAAGAAAACCAACAGAGATTAAAAGCTTTGGGAGTGAAAAATATTGCTAACTCTTTGACAAGTCTAGTACAGAGTGACAACACAAAGAAAAAGAAAAAGAAACCAACGGACACCGGTGAGAAAGATGCAGATTATATGTCTAACCCACAAGAAGCGGCTACACAAAAAAATACAAAGGTACGAATAATAAATTTGGCTACTATATTTTCTTTATGTTTGTTTTCTAACAATTCTACTTGCATGAAACAGCATCGAAAATACATTGCTCCACAGTCCATGACTAGATATAAAAATTTAGCAAAAAAACGAATAGGTGCTCCGAATGTCTCCAGTGGGCTAACATCTTCAGAATCTCAATCGCAAAAGGGACAACAGATTGATACAGGGAGGGCAATACGTAGTAGGGTACAAGAGTCCGACCAAGTCCAAACGAGAAATGATCAACCAACTTCTGTCAAGAGAGGGAGATTAACTGCAACTTCGAGAAACTTAGTTGCAATTGACAACGATCATGACCACGGGGAGCGTGACTTGAGATCTGATGGTAACTATTTATAAATTTCAAATACTATATATATGATAATAAATTACTATTAAGTGTATATTCAGTTAACTGTTTTCGGTGCTTACTTTTTTTTTTTTTTAATATAGATAACAATGAAGACCTTTATGATGTTGAAAATGATGATATCGAAGACATACCTATGAATGAAGATATTGAACAAGCTACTTCAGAAGATGATGTAGATAAATACATGGATGATTTGGAGAATGAGGATGATTTGGAGATTGTGAACGATTTAACAAATGACGGCGATGATCTAGTCGGAGAAGAGGTTAGAGCTGAGCTTTCTGAAAATGAAGAAAACCATGTAGTTACACAAGCTCGAAATGATACAGGTTAACATGGTCTACTTTATTGCATCGTTTTAAAAATCATATATCATATATTGTGTCATATAAGTAGATTATATAATAAAGTTAAATTAAAACAAGACAAAAACCAACGCTAAGATATTGCCTCCATTTCCAATTATTTAGTATTTTAAATGTATACGTATCTATTGTAAATCATGTTCACTTTTTGTAGGTCGGATTGTAAGCAATAAAAAGAGAGGACCAACACGTATGGCAAAAGTTTGGGCCCAAAAAAAAGGGGATAGAATTCCTATTTTAGTTAATGAACACGGACAACCTATTAACGACAAAAGTAGTCATCTGACTCATTTCATGGGAACCCTTTCAAGGAGTGGAAAGTATTGTCCGCTTTATAAACCATGGAATAAAGTTGCCGTCGAAAAAAAAAAGCTTTGCTTGAATTCTTAAAGGTACACAATGTTAAATTTGTATGTTAATGAATTAAGTATTTGTTTTCTAATGTGAGCTATTACATTTTTTAGACAAAATTTGATATTCCGGAAGCTGGAGAAAAATGGATATTGCAGTCATTTGGGCGGAAGGTGAAGAACTGGAGGGCAAGAGTTAAGGAACTCTACCATGATCCGTCTTTGTCAGTTAAGCAACAAATAAAATCTAGGCCAAAGCAAGTGCAAAAAAAACAATGGAAGAAGCTTGTGAAGTATTGGAATACAGAAAACACTAAGGTGTGAAATTCTCTTCCACTTTAAATAACATTAGTTAATTTCCCATTATGATATTTTAATTTCCTGCTGCAGAGTTTAAGTGAAAAAAACAAGGCGAATCGGGCAAAAAAGAAGATGATCCAAAGAACCGGTAAAAAAAGTTATGCTCGCAAAAGGGAAGAGTTAAAGGTAAGTGTATGGTGAAAGTGGGATTGTTAATGTATCCTGTCGATATCCACTTTTAATATTCATTTTCTTTTTATTCATACAGGCATCTTTGGGACGAGATCCAACTCGATTGGATCTTTTTAGTGCATGCTTCGCTGACAAAGATGGAAATACCAAAAATGAAGACACTGCAAAAGCGATTGTAAGTAATATGCTTTTATGTTTGCAAAAGTGTATTAATAGCAGAAGTTAAACACAATATGCTTTGTTCCGTAATACATGCTTTTCCTATATGTTGTTCATGTTTATATAAAATGCAGGATGATATGAAACGACGTAGTGATAATCTGCCCAACGGTTCGATTGATAATCCTGGACCAGATGATATTTTTTCTACAGTTATGGGTAAAGATCGAAATGGTGATGCAGGCATGTATGGTCTAGGTGTTCGTGCTTCTGATGTTTGGGGTGTAACACCAAGTCGTTCAGCAATTCATATAGAAAACAACGAATTGAAGTCTAGATGTGGAGAACTTACTAGTGAAAATGAAAAGTTACGAGCCCAGTTATCAGAGAAGAATGGGTCGACGGATAGTTCCATTGTTCCACCTCTTACATCACAACATTCTCCTGTTGTAACCACTGAACCTCCACGCTTACGGGTATGTTCCTTTCTAGTTGTTATAGCTTATTTTATCTTTGATAGCTAATGAACCTAGGCTACAAGCTTATGTATCAGTATTATGATTTAGAATGCTCATTTGCCTTTTAAATTTGTTAACTCAGTTATTAAGGGGTGTTTGGTTCTGTGTTGTTTCAACTGTGGTAGTTGCCTTTTCACTTGTTTATCTGCACACTCTGACCTCTTAGGTGATATTAGAACCAGTAAAACTATAAAACCAATGTTTGAACTACAGAAAGTCAAAATCAAATTACCTTCACTCTCACAGTCCACTGTTGGGACCTGTGAGGATCAAATCTCACCCACTTGGTCTAAATCTTGTTCATGTATCTTAAATTAGTGTTATCATAGCTTAAATAATCATAATTAGTGCATACGGATCAAACAAGTTTCATTAAAGTCAAAGTTTAAGTTCAAAATCAAAAAGTCAAAATGGTATGTTAGTCAGAAACTCCATACCTGCAGTATTACATCTGTTTAACCTAATACATGTGTGTTAACTATAAATTGATAAATGTTTGTTGAAAACTGAAATCTAGGTCGGGGATGAAGTTCTCCTTAAAAGCATTCTAAACTCAACCGAGACTGTAGCAAAAGGATGGCTGAGGAGCTTGAACCCAAATGATATTGTTGGTGGTGCAGAGCTTGGACGAGGATGGTGTGAGGTAAACGTTCAAGTACCAACAAAAAGAGATGAAATTTTGGTGAGACCCTATGGGTTATTTACCACAATTGAAGACTGTGTTGGTGCAACCATAGCATGGCCTTGTCCCTTTATCTCGGTATGTCTTTGTTAATCTTGTGATACCAATAATTTTACTAACATGGACCTTAATGCTTATACATGGGTGTTCATTTGTAGGTGGCCCGTGAGGATTGAGAGAGATGATGCATGATGACCACGGACTAAGCTTCTTGTTGCGTTAATGTATTGTTTAATGTTAACAGACTTTATGTTAGATTCTGTCTACCTTATTTATGTTTAGTGCTTTTGTTATGACAATTGGTAATTTGAAATACAATTTCCTTTTATTCATTTAATATTTAGTTGATGTTTTATTCATATCGTAATAATATAGTGTGCATGGTGAAAATAGCGTACTATCATATGACTTGTCAGGACTTTTAAATTGTCCTATTAAACTTATTAACCGTCCTAACAATTAACTTAACATTGAAAAAGTGTCCTAATATGTTGTTATTAGGACGTTATTTAGGTTGTTAATAGACATTTTATACGACCAAAAAATTGGTTTCATAATCTTCTTTGAGATGTTAGAACCCTTTTCTTGGTCCTAAATTAGCTATAATGTTATATGATAAGCGTCCTAACAATTATCTTTTAAGTACGCTTGTATGTGTATCAAAAGATTAAAATTAGGTAACAACGTTTTACAACATTGTAAAAGTGTCCTAATATGTTGTTATTAGGACGTTATTTGCTTGTTCATATACATATTATGCGACCATAAATTTGGTTTCATAATCGTATTTGGGATATTAGGACCCTTTTCTTGGTGTTAAAGTAACTATAATGGTATATGATAACCGTCCTAAGAATTAACATTAAAGGACGCTTGTATGTGTATCAAAAGATTAAAAGTAGGTTACCACATGTTAGAACATTGGAAAAGTGTCCTAATATGTTTTTATTAGGACGTTATTTGTGTTGTTTATAGACGTAAAATGCGACCATAAAATTGGTATCATAATCTTATTTGAGTTATTAGGACCCTTTTCTTGGTTGCTAAAATAGCTATGATGTTACATCGTAAGCGTCCTAACAATACTTTTAGGACGTTTTTATGTGTTTCAAAAGATTAAAAGTAGGTAATCACATGTTAAAACAATGTAAAAGTGTCCTAATATGGTTTTATTAGGACGCTATTTGTGTTATTCATAGACATATATTACGACCATAAAATTGGTTTCATAAGGGTTAGGACGCTTTGGACCTATTACAACCGCTCGAGATGAAACGCTTTCATCCTTGGTCCTATTAAATGAAAGGTCCTAAAAAGTACCATTTTAGGACGCTTATGGGGGTACTAAAAAGCCACTTTTCTTGTAGTGCATATACAACCTTCCTCTATGGTTGTGTATGAAAAGAAAGTTTATCATGCTTTCGGTATTGATATCGGGATACCCGGGAAATGATATCGATGTATTTTTAGAACCGTTGGTTGATGATCTGCAAACCTTATTCGCGGAAGGGGTTGATACATACGATGCTTCTAAAAAAGAAAACTTTAATCTGCGCGCCGTTGTGTTATGGATGATAAATGATTACCCTGCACTTGGTACATTATGTTGCTGCCCATACAGTGGATTCAAAGGTTGTGTAGTATGTGGGAAAGATACACACTGTGTTAGACTTTTCGCCTCATCCAAGCAAATTTATGCTGGACACAGACGATATCTACCATACAACCATCCGTTCAGAACGCAAAGGAAGGCGTTTAATGGACAAGAAGAACCACGTCATGCTCCAAATCCATTGACCGGGGAACAAATATACAACGAGGTACAACATATTGAAAATAAGTGGGGAAAAGGAAAAAACTCGAAAAACCAAGATCAAGATACCAGAGGCAGAGGTGGGAAGATTAAAAAGCAGAAAAGGAAAACAACAGAAGAAGAGGGTAGTTCAAGCCAAGCAAATGAAGCATATTGGAAGAAATTCAACATTTGGTATCGAAAGCTAAGGTATTGGAGGCATCATTCTGTTCCGCATTGTATTGACTTCATGCATGTAGAAAAGAATGTTGGTGAGAGTCTACTCGAAACTTTGCTGAATGTTCCTGGAAAGACAAAAGATGGAATGAATGCTCGACTGGATCTGGAAGAGTTGGGGATAAAAGAAGAGTTGTTTGCTAGGCAAGAAGCAGACAAAACAACACTACCTCCAGCAGGTTACACATTAACTATAATACCCGTAAAATCTCAAACATATATTAATTATAACCTAAGTATTGATGAGGCAATGATCGAACTTTAGTATATAACAATCGTATATTCTGCATATGTATAAAACATGGTCACGCCTAATTAATCTTGCATGGGCCGAATAATTAAAATCCTTGGACAAGTAAACCTAAACCAAAAACTAGCCCAAGCCCAAAATTAAAACTAAATATAGAATTGCTATCACAAATCCCATATTATACAGTAATATTTGATTTGCTCCTATCCCTTCACTCGGTTTGCTCTTCTATTCTTTATACCGAATATCACCTTCATAAATACAAAACCTAAAACTCCTAAACTAAAACAATCGGCTGCCATTTTCTTCTTGGTTCTTCACGTTAAAAATCAACCTAGCAAGGAGGTGCTTGATCGTGGTCTTGGTGGTGTTTTGGACGTGAGTTTTGGTGCGGAATAGGGCTTGAATTGTGGTGCATAAGGTTTTTGCGAGAGGGAAGCTTAGCTATACTGAAATCGTTGGAGGCTTATAGTTGCGAGTTGTCAAAGTTTTGGGTTGGTTCGAATAGAAATTCTGGTTTCGGGTTCTTGCGTCCATTGTCTCATTCGTTTGATCGCCCTTGAGGTACTCCTCTTTTAATCATTTTTGTGTTTTAATCCGACATACGAGTTAAGTACATACATATATAAAACAATGGAACCTAACCAAGTATGCATGAGAGATCTGTTAGGAAACCTTTAAGTCTCATGTAACATTTAATATATAAACTGATATAATAAGCGTATCTACTGGTCCCCTCGTTTTGTTATATATGATGGCACAATGGAATGATAAGTCACATAAAATCATAAAAGCAAATACACTTACATGATCCGAATTACGTCACGTGTATGGTTTGCTGTTAGTCGTGTGTATGGAGTTCGAGATCGATAATGGTTCGTGTTTCTTGGCAGGTCGTGTTTGCGTTTGTGTTTGTTTTGGTGTCAATCAATATAACCATAACGGGTCACATGAAAACACAACTAATATGCACCTAAGTAACGATTGTAAAGGCTTGCTTATATGCCGACCCACACCTTGTTCGACCTCCATATGTTTCTGTTTGTTTTGGGTCGTGTTAAACCTTTATACACGTATGAGACTAAGTTTGTTCGAACTAAAATCTTCGCCACGTAAAATATATATAACACAACTTGTATAACCACCTTGCTTCGTTAATGGGTTGAGTCGTAGAAGTGTTCGACTAAACTATATTGTTCTAACTCGAGACGCAAGTCGCATGTTTCTTTTCTGGCCTGGTCGTGTCGCACATTAAGAAAGATTTTAAAAGAGAGTCATTTGTTTTGTTGAGGATTCACAACAGCATGCTTGCATATTTGTATGCTATAATATAATTTAATTACTAACAAAATGAAATGGAGCTAGTCCTTTTTCACGTGGGTAAATAGGAAAGAAATTCTAACAATTTGAACCTTTAACTATTATAAATTATCATATTAAAACCGAAAGTATTATATTAAACATATTAAACCCTAAAGCTATTAAAATGTCATTTGCAAATCTAATTTATAAAACTTTCTATTTTGGGAAGCTACTGTAAAAGGGAAGTTACTATAAATGGAAAGCCGACTAAAATAAGTAACCTAATGCAATTGGACATAGAATAATACTTGATTATTATATTCGTGTAGATCCAGTGTAGCGGGAGGAGTTCTCATCTTGTGTGATCATCTTTTACTTCTTTGCTTGCTTTCGTTAAGGTACATATATTCTATCCCTTTTCAGTAGGGGTTCTCTCATGACTTCGATCTTGTACTTTTGATACGTATTAGGATTCCCTAATGCCATTGCTATGCTTCCTCATTATTTGACTTCTTTGATATGAATCCTTTGCTTTGAATCTTTGATATTTGAACCTTTGCTTTGGACCTTTGCTTTGAACCCTTGATATTTGAACCTTCGATATGAACCATTGCTATGATCCCTTTTGATATGATTCGTGATATGATATGACATTCGTTGCTACCCATTTGATTTGATATGATTTGTTTGATATACTATGATGATATGCTTTGTTTCGTTTCGTACTCTTATGCCCGAGTTTACTAACTAGCCATGGAGGTACCATGGCCATGTCATTGAGGCACCAATTGCATGACACTTTCTGTGGAGGTGTGATTGATCCATGGCGTCCCCATTTCGATATATTATGATATGTGATCACTTGGCCATTTTGACATATGTGTAGACATGTCATGCGAGCAAGATATATATATATATATATATATATATATATATATATATATATATATATATATATATATATATATATATATATATATGTGTGTGTGTGTGTGTGTGTGTGATTTTGTTTTGCAGGGGGCGTATGGATGCATCCTAGGCTTTGTTTCGTTTAGGTAAGATTTTGTAGTGTGATGGCAGTACGTGCTTTGTACCCCATTCACCTTTGGGAGTTTGATTGAATCCATGTGGTACTTAGAGGTCTCCCCTCTTTGTATCCTTCGATATGTGACATTATGTGATTATGTGATTATGTGATTTCGAGATCTATCGAGTACCTCGGTAGGTCGGCTCGTGGCTTTCCTATATTTCTTTGTGTCTATTCAAGTACCTTGTTTAGACAATCCTTTGTTGTTCATGCTCTTTATTTCTCTTGTGATTGTGCTTATGTTGATACCTTGTGATGCTTCATTTTCCTATGAGTTGTGATACATTATGCCATCTTCGATCTTCCTCTTTTCGTTTACTTATTACTTTGCTTTGCATATATATCTGTTCACTGAGCTTTTTATGCTCAGCCGCGTTTTCTTTTCCATGCGGCAGGTAATAAGCGGGATGCTGGGCTCGAGTGTTGAGAGTAGGAGCTTAGAGACCTACACCTTAGTTTCCCCTTTTGATTTGAACTATTTTGGATTGATGTTGGATGTTATGTATTTCTTTTCTTTTAAGTACCTTGTCGGAACTTTGGAATTTTCTAAGTCATGATGTTCTTGACTTATTTATTTATAAGACTTCCGCTTGTGTTATGATCTTTGTATGCTTTGATATGTCACCATAATGTGACGCTTTTACCCTTTATCGGGTAGGGGTGTTACAATTATGGTATCAGAGAACAAGGTTGTGACCCTTAGACCTTAGGGCTTGACCTGTGAGGATTGGGTAGACATTAGGCTTCCCTTTTGATTCGGTCTTTCCTTCGTATTTTGATCCCACCTTGTTTTGTTTTCGCTGATTCGTTTATGATCTTTCAGATGGTTACTACTCGCAATCAGGATGATTTTACTAGCAACCCTGCTTTTGAGGATGCCGTTCAACGGACCGTCAACGCACTTTTACCAAATCTCTCTGCCCAAATCCGGGAAGAAGTGCGTCAAGAGATGGCTAATGGTGCTGGTGGTTCTGGTGGCGGGAACCCACCCGATACCATCCACACCTGGTTGGAGAGGTTCAATAAGCAGAAACCTCGTTCGTTCAGTTCCGTTACTTCTCCGGATGATGCGGAGCACTGGATTGCTCACATGGAGAAAATATTTGATGTGTTGGGATGTGGTGATCTTTTTAAGGCGCACCTGGCTACTTACAAGTTCGAGGGGGATGCTCTCAGTTGGTGGAAGACGTACAAGGCTGCCAAAGGAGGGAACGACTATGTTGCTACCTTATCATGGAATGCTTTCCGTGATATCTTCTTCTTCTAATACTTTCCTCTATCTGAGAAGGAGAAGTATGAAAGAGAGTATCACACGATCTCTATGTACGACAGGGAGACCAGCACGGAATTCATGAAGAGATTTGTACGTCTAGCTGGATTTTTGGGGGAAATGGCTGGTACACCGGGGGAACAGGCTAAGAAATTTAAGTGGGCACTCAGGAAGGATCTTTTGGATGGAGTCGTGAACATGCACTTTGATGATGTCGTTGGGGTTGCGAATGCTGTTCGCAACATTGAGATTGCAGAAGAGAGGGGTAAGCAGGGGGTTAAGAGAAACTTTGATGGTAAACGTGTCCGACCAGCTCACGGGAACAATCAGCGGGGCAGTGACTTTAAGGGAAATGATCGTAGGATTTATGATACGAGGGGATCCGATAGGCAGGGTAATGACCGTCGTGGATATGATAATCGGGGGTATGGTAGACAGAATGATCGTCGGAGTTATGATGCTCGTGGATCTGACAGACAGGGGTATGGCAACCAGAGGTCAGGTCGAGACCAACAGCAGAGGGGACAGCAGGATTATCGGACTGCGGGTGCATCTGGACAGAAAGGGTGTGTGGATGCGGATACTTGCAAGACATGTGGGAAGTCACACCCTGGGAGACAGTGTCATAGGATTTCCGGGGCATGTTTTAACTACATTCAGACGGGACACCTGGCTAGAGATTGTCCTAAGCCAGTTGGGTACAACAACCGGGGTTCTGGTGGAGATCGTCAGCCGGCTACTACTGGCCGAGTTCATGCCTTGACAAGGCACCAGGCTGCTAACGCTTCAGGTACCGTTTCTGGCACTCTACGTTTATTTGATCGCATGGCTTTTGTTTTATTTGATACGGGCGCTACGCATTCTGTGATATCCATTTCTTTTGCTAAACATACTAATACACCTGCAACACCATTAAAACATCATCTATCCATCTCTACTCCGATGAAAAATTGTGTTATTATTGATCGTGAATTCTTGAACTGTCCCATACATCTCGGCGATAAGATTCGTCCTGCGAACTTACTTCCTTTGGACATGTACGATTTTGATATCATTTTGGGGATGGACTGGTTATCTGAGCACCGGGCGACCATTGATTGTCATAACAGACGAGTTTTATTTGGCGATTTGCATACTCCTGAATTTTGCTACCAAGGTTCTCAACCTGGTAATTCTATCAAAGTCATTTCGGCCTTGAAAGCTCGTTCACTACTTTCACATGGCTGTGAAGGGTTCCTAGCATCGATTAAGGATACTTCCTTGGATAGTCCTTGTCTCGAGAACATTTCCATTGTTTGTGATTTTCCTGATGTTTTTCCTGATGAGATGCCGGGTATGCCACCCGCACGTGAGGTTGAATTCAGTATTGATTTGATTCCGGGTGCTGAACCCATTTCCAAAGCTCCTTATCGTATGGCACCTATTGAACTGAAGGAGTTGAAAGAACAATTACAGGAACTTCTTAATTGTGGTTTCATCCGCCCGAGTGTTTCGCCTTGGGGTGCTCCCGTGTTATTTGTGAAGAAGAAGGATGGGAGTATGAGATTATGCATTGATTATCGCGAGCTGAATCGCATTACTATTCGTAACCGTTATCCGCTTCCTCGTATCGACGACTTGTTTGATCAGCTCCGGGGGGCAAAATTTTTCTCTAAGATTGATTTAAGATCGGGATACCATCAGTTGCGAGTGAAGGAGCAAGATGTTCCTAAGACCGCTTTCCGCACTAGATATGGTCACTACGAATTTCTTGTTATGCCTTTTGGTTTGACGAATGCTCCGGCCGTTTTTATGGACTTAATGAATCGTGTTTTCCATGAGTACCTCGACAAGTTTGTCATTGTGTTCATCGATGATATTTTGGTGTATTCTAAAACAAAGGAGGAGCATGAGTATCATCTTCGTACCGTTTTGGGAATTCTACGACAAGAGAAGTTGTATGCTAAATTCTCTAAGTGCGAGTTCTGGTTGGGACAAGTTGCTTTTCTAGGTCATATTGTATCCGCCGATGGTATTACCATGGATCCGGCGAAGGTTGAGGCTATCACCAAGTGGCCGAGGCCTACTAATGTGACGGAAGTCAGAAGTTTCTTAGGACTTGCTGGCTATTATCGGAGATTTGTTGAGGGGTTTTCACGATTAGCTTTGCCGATGACGAAACTTATGCGAAAGGGTGAGAAGTTTGAGTGGACCGACGAAAGGGAGCAGAGTTTTGAGGAGCTAAAGAAGAGATTAGTTTCTGCTCCTATACTTACTCTTCCATCTGGTACGGGCGGTTATCAGATCTACAGTGACGCTTCAAAGAAGGGGTTGGGTTGTGTACTTATGCAGCATGGGAAGGTGATTGCCTATGCGTCTCGGCAGTTGAAACCTTATGAGGAGAATTACCCAACTCATGATCTGGAGCTGGCAGCGGTAATTTTTGCGCTTAAGATTTGGAGGCATTATCTTTATGGTGAGTCTTGTGATATCTTCATGGACCATAAGAGTCTCAAATATATTTTCACGCAGAAAGAGCTGAATATGAGACAAAGGCGCTGGTTGGAACTTTTGAAAGACTACGATGCCAACATTCAGTACCATCCGGGTAAAGCGAATGTTGTAGCGGATGCCCTTAGTAGGAAATCAGGTATGATTGCTAGTCTGGAGATTGAGCCTCGATTACTCAACGATTTGGAACAGTTGGATATAGAGCTATGCATTCAGGGTTATGATGGATATTGGGCTAGTCTAAAGGTTGAATCAAACCTTACCATGCGGATTAAAGAAGCTCAGAAGGATGACGGCGAGTTATGGTCCATCGTTCAGAACGTAGAGGAAGGGAAACAGACGGAGTTTCGGGTCGATGAAGACGGCATTGTTTGGTTTGGTAATCGTCTCTGTGTTCCTAATGATTCCTTGCTTCGTGAAACTGTGTTGTCTGAAGCACACAGTTCCCCATTCACTATTCATCCAGGTTCTACCAAGATGTACCGAGATTTAAAACAGCATTTCTGGTGGAACGGCATGAAACAAGATGTAGCGTTGCATGTGGCTAAGTGCATGACCTGTCAGCAGGTTAAAATTGAGCATCGGCGCACTAGTGGTTTACTACAGCCGTTAGAAATTCCTACATGGAAGTGGGACCAGATTTCCATGGACTTTGTTACAGGTTTGCCACGTACTCTTCGGAAGAACGACGCTATTTGGGTGGTTGTTGACCGTCTTACCAAATCCGCGCATTTCTTACCTATTCGGAAAGAGTATTCTATTGCTAGATTGACAGAAATCTTCCGTCAGGAAATTGTTCGTTTACATGGCACTCCAGCGGCCATTGTATCGGATAGAGATCCGCGTTTTACCTCACGTTTCTGGAGGGGTTTGAACAAAGCTTGGAGTACCCAACTTAAGTTTAGTACGGCTTTTCATCCGCAGACCGACGGGCAGTCATAACGCACTATACAGACTTTGGAAGATATGCTGAGAGCTTGTGCTTTGGAGTGGACTGGACATTGGGATGATTACTTATGTTTGGTGGAGTTCGCTTATAACAACAGCTGGCATGCGAGTATTAAGGCAGCACCGTTCGAGTTGCTATATGGTAGGAAGTGTAGGGCACCCATATGTTGGAATGAGGTGGGTGAACGTATTATTGAGGGTCCCGAATTAATCGCAGAGACCAATGAGAAAGTTGCTACCGCTACTGAGAAGCTCAAGGAAGCTAGAGCTAGGCAGAAAAGTTATGCGGATCGTCACCGTCGTGCTTTAGAGTTTAGTCCAGGAGATCGCGTTTTTCTTAAGGTTTCTCCATTTTGTGGGGTTAAGCGTTTTGGTATTCAGGGGAAACTTAGTCCGCGTTACATTGGACCGTTTGAGATCTTAGACCGCGTTGGTGAAGTTTCGTACCGTTTGGCATTACCTCCACAACTCTCTCATGTGCATAATGTATTCCATGTATCACTCCTGAGGGGATATAACTACCATCCTCTCCATGTTGCTTCTTATCCATTTGATCAGATTCGGGAAGATTTATCTTTTGTTGAGGAGCCTGAAGCTATTTTGGTGCGTCAGGATCGAGTCATGAGAACTAAAACCATTCCTTTCGTTAAGATACTTTGGGAAAACCATCCCGAGAGCGAGGCTACTTGGGAAACGGAGGAGTCTATGCGTACTAGTTATCCACATTTCTTTTCGTGATTCGGTACGTTTCGTTTGATTTCTTATCCCAATTTCGCGGACGAAATTTTCTTTTTAGAAGGGGAGAATTATAATACCCGTAAAATCTCAAACATATATTAATTATAACCTAAGTATTTATGAGGCAATGATCAAACTTTAGTATATAACAATCGTATATTCTGCATATGTATAAAACATGGTCACGCCTAATTAATCTTGCATGGGCCGAATAATTAAAATCCTTGGACAAGTAAACCTAAACCAAAAACTAGCCCAAGCCCAAAATTAAAACTAAATATAGAATTGCTATCACAAATCCCATATTATACGGTAATATTTGATTTTCTCCTATCCCTTCACTCGGTTTGCTCTTCTATTCTTTATACCGAATATCACCTTCATAAATACAAAACCTAAAACTCCTAAACTAAAACAATCGGTTGCCATTTTCTTCATGGTTCTTCACGTTAAAAATCAACCTAGCAAGGAGGTGCTTGATCGTGGTCTTGGTGGTGTTTTGGACGTGAGTTTTGGTGCGGAATAGGGCTTGAATTGTGGTGCATAAGGTTTTTGCGAGAGGGAAGCTTAGCTATACTGAAATCGTTGGAGGCTTATAGTTGCGAGTTGTCGAAGTTTTGGGTTGGTTCGAATAGAAATTCTGGTTTCGGGTTCTTGCGTCCATTGTCTCATTCGTTTGATCGCCCTTGAGGTACTCCTCTTATAATCGTTTTTGTGTTTTAATCCGACATACGAGTTAAGTACATACATATATAAAACAATGGAACCTAACCAAGTATGCATGAGAGATCTGTTAGGAAACCTTTAAGTCTCATGTAACATTTAATATATAAACTGATATAATAAGCGTATCTACTGGTCCCCTCGTTTTGTTATATATGATGGCACAATGGAATGATAAGTCACATAAAATCATAAAAACAAATACACTTACATGATCCGAATTACGTCACGTGTATGGTCTGCTGTTAGTCGTGTGTATGGAGTTCGAGATCGATAATGGTTCGTGTTTCTTGGCAGGTCGTGTTTGCGTTTGTGTTTGTTTTGGTGTCAATCAATATAACCATAACGGGTCACATGAAAACACAACTAATATGCACCTAAGTAACGATTGTAAAGGCTTGCTTATATGCCGACCCACACCTTGTTCGACCTCCATATGTTTCTGTTTGTTTTGGGTCGTGTTAAACCTTTATACACGTATGAGACTAAGTTTGTTCGAACTAAAATCTTCGCCACGTAAAATATATATAACACAACTTGTATAACCACCTTGCTTCGTTAATGGGTTGAGTCGTAGGAGTGTTCGACTAAACTATATTGTTCTAACTCGAGACGCAAGTCGCATGTTTCTTTTCTGGCCTGGTCGTGTCGCACATTAAGAAAGATTTTAAAAGAGAGTCATTTGTTTTGTTGAGGATTCACAACAGCATGCTTGCATATTTGTATGCTATAATATAATTTAATTACTAACAAAATGAAATGGAGCTAGTCCTTTTTCACGTGGGTAAATAGGAAAGAAATTCTAACAATTTGAACCTTTAACTATTATAAATTATCATATTAAAACCGAAAGTATTATATTAAACATATTAAACCCTAAAGCTATTAAAGTGTCATTTGCAAACCTAATTTATAAAACTTTCTATTTTGGGAAGCTACTGTAAAAGGGAAGTTACTATAAATGGAAAGCCGACTAAAATAAGTAACCTAATGCAATTGGACATAGAATAATACTTGATTATTATATTCGTGTAGATCCAGTGTAGCGGGAGGAGTTCTCATCTTGTGTGATCATATTTTACTTCTTTGCTTGCTTTCGTTAAGGTACATATATTCTATCCCTTTTCAGTAGGGGTTCTCTCATGACTTCGATCTTGTACTTTTGATACGTATTAGGATTCCCTAATGCCATTGCTATGCTTCCTCATTATTTGACTTCTTTGATATGAATCCTTTGCTTTGAATCTTTGATATTTGAACCTTTGCTTTGGACCTTTGCTTTGAACCCTTGATATTTGAACCTTCGATATGAACCATTGCTATGATCCCTTTTGATATGATTCGTGATATGATATGACATTCGTTGCTACCCATTTGATTTGATATGATTTGTTTGATATACTATGATGATATGCTTTGTTTCGTTTCGTACTCTTATGCCCGAGTTTACTAACTAGCCATGGAGGTACCATGGCCATGTCATTGAGGCACCAATGGCATGACACTTTCTGTGGAGGTGTGATTGATCCATGGCGTCCCCATTTCGATATATTATGATATGTGATCACTTGGCCATTTTGACATATGTGTAGACCTGTCATGCGAGCAGGATATATATATATATATGTGATTTTGTTTTGCAGGGGGCGTATGGATGCATCCTAGGCTTTGTTTCGTTTAGGTAAGATTTTGTATCGTGATGGCAGTACGTGCTTTGTACCCCATTCACCTTTGGGAGTTTGATTGACTCCATGTGGTACTTAGAGGTCTCCCCTCTTTGTATCCTTCGATATGTGACATTATGTGATTATGTGATTTCGAGATCTATCGAGTACCTCGGTAGGTCGGCTCGTGGCTTTCCTATATTTCTTTGTGTCTATTCAAGTACCTTGTTTAGACAATCCTTTGTTGTTCATGCTCTTTATTTCTCTTGTGATTGTGCTTATGTTGATACCCTGTGATGCTTCATTTTCCTATGAGTTGTGATACATTATGCCATCTTCGATCTTCCTCTTTTCGTTTACTTATTACTTTGCTTTGCATATATATCTGTTCACTGAGCTTTTTATGCTCAACCGCGTTTTCTTTTCCATGCGGCAGGTAATAAGCGGGATGCTGGGCTCGAGTGTTGAGAGTAGGAGCTTAGAAATCTACACCTTAGTTTCCCCATTTGATTTGAACTATTTTGGATTGATGTTGGATGTTATGTATTTCTTTTCTTTTAAGTACCTTGTCGGAACTTTGGAATTTTCTAAGTCATGATGTTCTTGACTTATTTATTTATAAGACTTCCACTTGTGTTATGATCTTTGTATGCTTTGATATGTCACCATAATGTGACGCTTTTACCCTTTATCGGGTAGGGGTGTTACATTAACGAATGCTGAAAAAGACATCTTTTGTGAAACATTAAGCAACATCAGGGTACCACAAGGCTATTGTTCAAATTTCTCTAGTTTGGTCAGCCTAAATGATAGGAAGCTCATTGGCCTTAAATCGCATGACTATCACATGCTAATGCAAGAGTTTTTAGCCATTGCTATACGTTCAGTCATGCACCAGCCCACACGATATGCTATTATCAGGTTTTGGTTTTTCTTTAAATCTATATGTAGGAAAGAAATCAGCTTGCAAGAACTAGATAAGATGCAAGAAGAACTTGTTGTTACACTGTGCCTACTCGAGAAGTTCTTTCCTCCGTCATTTTTTGATATTATGATACACTTGACTGTGCACCTAACTAGGGAGGTAAAATTATGTGGTCCTATATGCTTTCGGTGGATGTATCCCTTCGAAAGATGTATGAAGGTTATTAAAGGACATGTGCGAAACAGAAATAGACCAGAGGGATGCATTGCCGAGGAGACTATCGCGGAAGAAACAATAGAGTTTTTTAGCGAATATCATAAAACCTTGAAAACTATTGGTATCCCAGCTGATAAACATGTAACCAATGAAGATGAGGACGGAAAGCCATTGTCGGCCGGCAAATCTAGTGAAGTTTCCAGAGAATCCTTTCAGAAAGCACATTTGTATGTAATACAAAATACGGATGAAATTCAACCGTATATCGAGTAAGTATCACTAACACATGTCGATTTCGTTGCTTAAAATGTTCTATCAAATATAATAATCAAAGACATTTATTTGTTTCAGGCGACACAAGGAAGTTTTGAAAAGAAAAAACCCGGGTAAAAAAATTGCATTGCTGGAGAATGAGCACAGTAAATCTTTTGCTAAGTGGTTACTCGAAGTGGTAATTACTTGTATGTTGTTTATAATTGTTTGTTTGTTGCTATCATCATAATGGTCCCTCCTGTATATGGCATTAGACAGAGGTCGACCAGCACACCATTTCATTATCCCAAACACTCCTATTCTTTAATTGTTTGTTTGTTGTTCCTGCAATTTAAAGGTAATATATACTTGTAATGAAATTTAGGTTGAGAGAGAGTTAGCGATATCCAATGACAGTGTATCAGAAACTGTGAGGTGGATATCATTTGGACCACGCGCCAGCGTAGTGAAATACGAGGCGTATAACATCAATGGGTATACATTTCGTACGAAAAGTAATGATGGCATAGTTTACCAGAATAGTGGGGTTAGTGTTGAGTCAGTAGATGTGCACATATCCAAAAAAGAAGTTGAAACCATAAAAAAAACATCTTATTATGGGGTTTTACAAGACATATGGGTACTAGATTACCGTTTCAGGCACATTCCTCTTTTCAAATGTGATTGGGTTAATCGCAAAACTCATGGGGTCAAACGTGATACTCTTGGTTATACGTTGGTAGACCTGAATACTTTCGGCCACAAGGATGATCCGTTCATATTAGCGTCACAAGCAACACAAGTGTTTTATGTGAAAGACAAGGTACATAAAAATTTGTCCATTGTCTTTAAAACACCTACCAAGAATTACAAAGATACATATGACGAAGTCGATGAGGAGTTTAGTACAGTCATTCACGAGCAAGATGAAAAAATATTGCCACGTGTATATAAAGAAGACTTGGGCAAGGAATCACGAAGTGACTACTATCGAACCGACATTGAAGGTATTGTTATACGAAAATCCAAGTGAAGCATGTCATGCTGCATTAAGACTGCTAGTGTAATAGTTAACCCTACTGGTTGAAGTTAAGACTGCTGCTCAAGGCTAAGTGCAAGGTTACAACTGGTATTGTAAAGTTAGTAATGTTAGATGAATATCTGTTTTAGTATTAAATAGTTGTTCCTGTAATTTAGCCTGTTGTAATGGATTTTGACTCAAAAAAGTCAAGCTTTTCAATGGCAATGAAAATTTTTGCGGTTTTCACTGTTATATGTCCACTTGCAGTCAAGCTTTATTGTATTTGCAGTTTCCATTTATCATGTATATGCACTTGCAGGCACTTTAGTAACATGTTACTTCATTATAAAGTTGAAAATTGACTTTAGAAAGTCAAGTAATCTGGTTCCTAGGGGCAAGTAACATACTTAAATACTACTGCATTAAACTAGATAGACTATAAAATCCCAGCATTGTAATGGGGGAAATTAAATGAAGAGTCATGACTAACAGTCTGAACTCAAAATATGACTCTATGATTTAGACACCTAAATAAATACTTCATGTGACCATATGTAACATCTTGAATTTAGTCACACAAACACTCAATGTGACTAATATCAAGGTTAATGATAACTGAGTTCACATTTTGCTATACATATTAGTCACATGAATATTTCACAGTGTGACTATTTTCAATGTATTGGTCACATATAATACCCTTATAATGTGGCCATAAACATAATTTAGATGCACATTTGTGGTATGGTGTGACTATTGTATAGCCTATAGTCACATGATTGTGCTACAATTAAGTGTGACCATACACATTAGGAATAGGCAGGCAAACACACACTTAACTTTAGACACACATATTAACTTACGTGACCATTTGTATCGAATTATGGTCACACTTAATCATGTATACCTATGGTTTAGTGTGACCATATATGACATTTGGTCACACTGTTCAAGTGTGTGACATATATTTGTCACTTTTAAATGCATATCGTGACTATGCTTCAAACTTACTTTTCAGTTGTCACACATTTTAAATTCATATGTGGCTAAATTTTCAACAAAAACTAGCAGTCACGCTTAAATAATGTGTGACAAACTTGAGCATATGATTTAGCCACATACACAATTACTTCGTGTGACCATATATGGATTTTGGTCACACTTTTCAATTGCGTGACATATATTTGTCACATATGTATATATATAGTGTGACTAATGTTTCAACCTTATTTGTATCCGTCACACGTCCCAAATTATAAGTGACTAAAAAATCAAATTTTTTTTTACCAGATACGTATAGTCACAAAAATATTCAAATGTGTGGTTGTAGCCTCGGATGTAATTCCGAAATGGTTACACAAGTCGGATCAAGTGTGGCTGTTTTTTTTATTCTGATACATTTAGTCACATAAAAAGGCGACTGTGTGGCTGTTCGAAAAACAGCATGTGTGACTAAATCTCATTTTTGTACTAGTGGAAGATAAAACTAGAAATCAGTTTCATCCCTCTTTTCTTTCGGATTAATCAAAATGCAAAACACAATTAATCAAACCTACCTGTGAAAAAGAAGTACTTGTATCCTGTGAAAGAAATCAACAAAGGCGTTAATTTTTGAGGATCAAAAAGTTAGGTGTGAGCGTTTCTTGTGTAGCTGGATGGCTGCGTTATTTTTTGGTGATTAGTGATTAGGTGTGAGCGTTATTTTTTGGTGAGAGTGTGGTTAAGTGGTGTTATATAGTGCACTTTTAGTGTTAGTTGTTAAAATTTGGACTTGGGCTTATAGACCACAACTCAGCCTGATCATTGGGCTTGGTTATTGGGCCAAATGGGCTCGGATCGATAAGGCTCGACGAGCCCACTCGAGCTCGATAAGCCAAGCTCGAGCTCGGGCTCGATAAGTAAACGAGTTGATTTTCAGGCTCGAGCTCGGCTCGAGCTCGACAAGGCTCGGCTCGTTTCGAGCTTTTTATCGAGTCGAGCTCGAGTAGCTCGGCTCGTTTGCACCCCTATGAATAAGTATCAAATTGTGAGGTAGGTACATGAAGGTAAAACGATTTATATTTCTATTAACTTTTTGTGATACCAAATGGTGATTCATATTCGTTAATAACTTTTTGTGACGGCAAATGGTGAGGCATGTGCACTGTGAAGTGATTTATATTGTAAGTAACTTTTTGTGACGAATGGTGAGGTACATGCAATGTAAAGCGAAGATTATTAACTTAAATTTTACACCTACGTCAATTTAATGATAGTTTGTTTGTTCTAGTCACAAGTGTTTATTATTTAGAGCGTTTGTGGATACACAAATCATTAGTCACGTTATTGTTACATTTAGCGCAATTTGTTATTCGCACCCCACATTCCATTCTATTATAAGGGTCCGTTTGGTTTGCTCTCATGAATCAAACTTGATTACATCATGTACATTACATCATGTACATATTTTTGATAATTTCCTTAAAATCTTTTACAAACTTTACAAGAATATACAATTCAAACCTCACCGGATACATATTTTTGGTGTCCAAAAAAGGGTAAAAAATGACCACGAGGATAACTTGATTACATCATGTACATATTAGTCAATGACTCGACCTTCTCATTATACAGTTAACAAAGTTTATACGCAAAAGACTGTAACTCCATTTCATTAGTACGTATCCCGTAAACTATACGAACTCGATAGTACCACACGTAAGCACATAACTCTCCACCTCTTACTCCATCCCACCGTCATGTCTCGTTAAACGTTTCACTAGACATGAATAAACTCACAAGATTGTGTATATCTAAGGTATTCACACATGTTGTATGGGTTCGTTAAGTATGAGCGAAAGCATCTTGTAAAGATAATTGCAAATTCTATAAAAAAAAAAAAAAAAAAAAAAAAAAAAAAAAAAAAAAAAAAAAAAAAAAAGGTTAGACATTCGTATAAAATTACACACCAGCTCAGGTACTTTTAGATATTAAGGCTATGTGTAATGGTAAATGGTGTACATGGGGGCAAAATTTGACACATGTCAGCCCAGTCAGCAAAGGGCTTGAATTGTTTAGGTGTGTAATGGTGGGTGGGGCAAATTTTAACACGTGTCACTATCTTTTTTTCTTTTTCTTTTTTTTTTTAATTCAACCAAATAATACATTTTATAAAAAATCTCAACCAAATAATACTTTTTATAAAAGATCTCAACCATTTTTATTTCTACACCTACACACCGATCACTGTACCAACAAATTATATAAAAACCAACAAACACATGAAAAGATCTCAACCACTTTTTTCTACACCTACACACTTCATGTCTTCATCTACTTCTAAAATAAAGCTTTCTTTTTCATCATCAATGGAGACCCAAGAACACCAGCAAACACATGAAAAGTTATTATCTTCATATTTACAAGCCCATAAATGAATCTTTAACTAAAAATACAAGCTGAAGAACTGCTAGAATTCTTGGAAAAGAGGAGGGGCGGGGCGTGAATGATTTGGCGCCTAGGAGTTTTTTTGGGCAATTGGCGCCCATGTGTAATCAGGAGGGGCGCGAAATGGGCGCTAATTTGGGCAAAAATGGGCAAATCACGCCACATTACACACAGCCTAACAAACTACTCGAATTGTGTACATCCAAAGTAGACCACCTGGTGCGAAACATTATACTAAACCGAACACAAATGACTCATGTACACCATCCTATATTAGGTATCATCAATTCTCTTCTTGAACCTATGTGGGATTAACAATTTAATTGATCAACTTATTTTGATTTTCATATACTTTACATGTATTTATTCACTCATTTTGGGTAAAGGGTTTTTACCCTAGTAAATGGTATATAAAACAGAATAAATTCAGGCGAAATGGCAAAGCACCAAATCGACTATACAAACATACGCACCCTTTGTGCTTCAAACCAAATCAAAAGAGTGACATGCCACTCTAATGAAAGAAAAAAAACTAAACGTTACAAAAGAAGAAATCACGACAAAACAAACTAACGCCTAGCCTAAACAAAAATCTAACGTTCTGCATGATGAAAAAGAGAACGAGGTAAGTCCCATTCAGCCATAACCTTATCCACACGACTTGACTTCTTAAAACGGAATGATAGAAGCTTTAAACGGACAGTAGCCATAATCAAGTCAACCACTTGCTCCTTTGATCTTTTATTTTGCTTAAAGAGACGAGAGTTCCTCTCTTGCCAAACATAATAAACTGAAGCAGCCAAAACAAGTCTTGCAACAACACTATTAATAGAACGTTTATTAGCAAAAGGAAGAATACCATTTACTATCGAACTCCATACGTCCGAGACCAGATGTAGACCAGCCTTTGTCTTCACACTCGACCACACTTGAGAAGAGAATATACACTCGAAAAAAAGATGTTCCTGAGAGTCTTGCTGTAGATCACACAATGGGCACAACAAAGCTAAGTTATTAGAACCATGCACATCCCACTGTTGAAGCACATCTTGGGTCTTAAGCTTTCGTTTAAACACTAGCCAAAGGATGAACACATGTCTAGGAATACAATTAGCAAGCCATGCCACACTAGCCCACGCAACTTCAGCCTCTTTAGGACGAATATCCTTCCAAGCAACTCCAACCGAAAATTCATTGAAAATTCCATTTCTATCCCACCACCATAGCTTATCAGGAGTGTGAACATCAATGGAAGGAACAATAGCATTAGGAAACTTACTGTTCCACTGATAAGGCCAAACCTACTCGCCATTTGCAACATTGTCCACCAATCTCGAATTCATATTAAAACCGCCCCTATTTATTTGTCTAGCTGAAAGACTAGATATTAAAGGGCTATGCAAACACCAATTATCAAACCAAGCCGAGATAGAAATACCATTACCTACTTTATACCCAAAGAATTGTCTGATTATGGGACGAACAATAAGCATTTTACGCCAACTCCATGTCATACTTCCTCGAAAATGAACATCCCAAAAATTACGTCCTCTTAATTTATGAGTATAAATCCATTTCACCCATAATGACTCCTTCATGACAAGAATACTCCAAACATGGGATGTAATCAACGCCACATTGAAACTCTCGAGCATGTTGGAATATGTGAATCATATAAAACTATAAACACATAATAACATCAAGAACACGCAGCGAAAGGATCTACAAGAACAAGTAATTAATTAAACTAAATAGACACGTACCTTATTGATTCCTAGCAAGAAAAAGGAATCTCTTCAACAAGAACAAGATATATAAACCCTAATTGGTTTATATGGATCGATCAAAGCAATAACACACAAGTCAAAATAAACTTGTCACTCGTTCTTGTACACACGTAATGATAGCATTTAAATGAGAAAAGCTAGGTTCAAGAATCACAATCAAGCCAAACACTTGCAAAGCTTTACTTGGTTCGAATATCCTAGTGGATATAAAAAAGTCGATCGGTTCTATGCTTAGGAGAGGGAGAAGAAGAGAAGTTAGGCTTGTAGATGATTCAAGATTAGGGATAAACCAAATACAAGTGAATTGTATTTATAGGAAAACCCTACTTGTTCCCCAAGCTTCACAAACCGACTCCTAACCCTAAAAGGATTAGTTCGGCCGATCCAAGCCCACTCCAAGGGTTCTAGATCCTTCTAACTCCCTTTTGCACATTTAGTCCTTTAACGGTCGTTATCTCCAACACCGTTAAGTACTAACTGTCGTTAAGTATTTGTTTGGTGAAATGAATAAATAAATACATAAAATATATTTAATTATTCAATCATTGAAACTCTCACGTTATTGTGTGCAATCCCGAGTCTCGGGTTCGAAACCGGACATACGTATATTAATATTTATACATTAACTCTAACAGCTCCCACTTGGATAACTATTAATATAGTAATGACATGGGCTAGTCTAGCTTAACATATCCCAAAGCCCCCAGCTTGATCCGAGTATGGTTTTCCTGGAAAAAACCACGCGATGATTTAATCATCATACTTATCCTTTTGTTGCTAATACCGCGTTAATTTGGATATGGATCTTTGTCATTCCATAATTAACAGTAGTTTCTCGTTTATACATAATTGATCAAGATTACCAAAACATCTGAACGTCTTCCAGATAGACTTTGGGCGTGCGCACGCAAACATCTTGTCAATCCTACGAGTGGCCAAGCATTATTAAACTTGAACACAAAGTTGAAGGAACAAATCCTTTATTGACTGCGAGCATAACCCTCGAACTTCGCATCATTTCCGAAAATAGCCCTTATAACTACCTTTTACGGATAGCATTAGACTACCTTACAGAAAATGAGCTACATCCTCGGCAATTATCTGGCATCTCAAGTCTGAGGATAAATATTCATGATATACTTGATGACTATGATCCATAAAGTATAATCATGTGGTTGGGATAAGTCCTATACTCCTATATTCAATTTATCCAATATTGAATATCATGTGACATTGGTGTCTCAACCTTACGGTACATTCTACCAATCCTCACATTTGTCTTAGTTCAATAATATTCCCATATTATTAATTGACAACGGACTATTTAGAATAAATTAATTTTATTCACAGATTTAAACATGCAAATATAGGACACAAATATTAATAATGATAATAAACGTTATCCGCACTTTATTTCATAATAATTGTTTACACGTCCCTATCCAAATATACTAAATCAACAGATTTACATGAAACTTTCTGGCATACGAAGACCAATACCCTTAGCATGTCGAGTAAACGTTTCCTTAGGTAATGCCTTCGTGAAAGGATCAGCCAGATTGTCATCTGTGTGAACTTTGAGTACATTGATTTCTCCTTGTTCGACTTGTTCTCGAACATAGTGATACTTTCTTTTAAAGTGTCTGGCGCCCTTCATCACTCCAGGTTCATTGGTGAATGTGATTGCAGCAGAGTTGTCGCAATACACATTTATAGGTAATTCATTTGACGGCATCACTCCAAGATCCGAAATAAATTTCCTTATCTAGACAGCTTCTTGTGCAGCTTCCGATGTAGCAATATACTCAGCTTCTGTAGCAGACATGGTCGTTGCACTCTGCATTTTACTCTTCCAGTCTACAGCTCCTCCATTTATGACAAAAACGTAACCCGTCTGAGACTTCGTATCATCTTTATCAGTTTGAAAGGACGCATCGCAGAAACCTGTAACATTCAGTTCTGCGTCTGGATTTCCCCCGAAAACTAGAAACATATCTTTAGTATTCCTTAAATACTTAAGAATGTTCTTAACAGCATGCCAGTGATCCTTCCCTGGATTTTGCTGATAACGACTGGTTAAATTTTGTGCGAATGCCACATCTGGCCTTGTACATCTAACTGCATACATGATAGATCCTACTGCTGAAGCATACAGAACTTTCTTCATGTATGCCACCTCTTCAGGTGTAGAAGCACACATTTCGCTACTTAAGCCATGTTCTACTTGCATGGGCAAATATCCCTTCTTGGAATTTTGCATATTGAATCTCTTCAATATTTTATCCATGTAAGCACTTTGGCTTAAACCGATCAACCGCTTAGATCTGTCTCTATAGATCTTGATTCCAAGGATATACGCTGCTTCTCCTAAATCCTTCATGGAAAAACAATCACATAGATAATTCTTAACTTCATCAAGACTAGGTATGTGATTTCCCATGATTAATATGTCATCGACATATAGGACAAGAAAAATAGTGTTACTCCCACTAACTTTGTGGTATACACATGGCTCATCAAAATTTTGAGTAAATCTAAACTTCTTGATTTCCTCATCAAATTTCTTATTCCATTGCCTTGATGCTTGCTTCAATCCATAAATGGATCTCTGAAGCTTGCATACACGCTCAGGAAACTGTGGATTCACAAACCCCTCAGGTTGCGCCATATAGATATCTTCGTCTAGGCGACCATTCAGAAAGGCGGTTTTGACATCCATCTGCCAAATCTCATAGTCATAGTAGGCAGCTATGGCTATAAGAATCCTAATAGCTCTAATGTCGGCCACAGGAGAAAACGTCTCCTCATAGTCAACACCATATGTTTGGGTAAAGCCCTTGGCTACCAAACGAGCTTTGTATGTGTGTACATTGCTATCCATGTCCGTCTTCTTTTTGAAGAGCCACTTACACCCAACTACCTTAGCATTGGGTGGAAGGTCTACTTCAATCCAGACTTTATTGTCTTTCATGGATTGCATTTCCCCATCCATGGCTACCTGCCATTTATCCTTTTCAGGACAATTAATGGCATCTCTATAACTAGTTGGTTCATTAAGATGATCCCCTAGTACAGTTTCCTCATCCTCTATGTTTAAACATAGACGGTCAGGAGCCTTTGTAAATCTTGAAGATCTACGGATGGGTACCACATCAACTTCTGGTGGAGGACCTAAACTTTCAGGTTCCACAGGAAGTGTGTTAGTGCCTTCAGAAGGTGACGTATCTTCATGATCATTTTCAAGATCATATACTCTCCCACTGATTTCTTGAGATATTAGATTATCCTCAAGAAATTCACCGTACCTAGCCACGATGACCTTATTTTCAGGTGGGAAGTAAAAGTAGTAACCCTTTGTTTCCTTAGGGTATCCTACGAAGATACACTTAAAAGATCTTTGTTGGAGTTTGTCAGGTGAGTCACGTTTAACAAACGCCTCACAACCCCAGACCTTTAAGTAAGAAAAGTTGGGAGTTTTTCCAGTCCATACTTCATATGGAGTCTTATCAACCTTCTTAGTTGGAATCCTATTCAATATGTGAACAGCCGTTTCAAGAGCATAATCCCAAAAGGATAAGGGAAGAGTTGTAAGATTAAACATGGATCGTACCATATCTAACAAGGTACGATTTCTCCTTTCAAATACACCATTTTGCTGTGGCGTATAAGGAGAAGTGAGTTGTTGGACAATGCCACACTCATTTAGATAATCCTTAAACTCTTGGCTTAAGTACTCACCACCACGATCGGATCGAAGGGCCTTAATCTTCTTTCCGAGTTGTAATTCTACTTCATTTTTAAAGACCTTGAATGCCTCAAAGACTTCATGTTTATGTTTAAGTAAATAAACATAACCATAACGACTATAGTCATCCGTGAAGGTCAAGAAGTAGGTAGCACCTCGCTTTGACACGTGTCTAAGTGGACCACACACATCCGTGTGTATCAATCCAAGTAGATCCGAAGCCTTTTCCATATTGCTATGAAAAGTTTTCTTCGTCATCTTCCCAGATATGCAAGACTCGCATTTTTCAAACGAATCATCTTTGACATTTTGTAAAAGCCCATCGTGTTGCAGCCTTTCCATGCGTTTCTTGCCTATATAAGCAAGACGACAGTGCCATAAATAAGACGAATCCAAGTTAGACTTGATTCTCTTATTTCCGATGCTATACACAGAATTAATTCCGTTGGATGCATGATTATTCATATCAATTTCAAACACACCATCTAATGGAATAGCATTAAAATAAAAAACATGATTTAAAGAAACATAAATTCCATTATTATTAAAAGCATGTTCAAAACCATTATCCAACAATAAAGAAACTGAAATGACACCTCTAACAATAGAAGGTGCGTAATGACAATTGTCTAAAACTAAAATCAACCCCGAAGGTAAAACTAGATCAAAAGTCCCTATGGCCTCCACTGCTGCACGTATACCGTTGCCGACATACAAGTAGCATTCCCCATAGTTCAGCTTCTTTATTCCTCTAAGCCCCTGCGATGTATTACAAATGTGAGTACCACATCCTGTATCATATATCCAGGCATTTAGCTTACGAGGAAAGGAAAATAATTCAACCATAAAAATACCTGAAGTGTAGGCGCCCTGCCCAGCCTTGTCATTCTTATTCTTGCGACACTCCTCAAGCAGCAATGGACAGTCCCTCTTCCAATGTCCAAGAGTGTTACAGTGGTGACAAGCAGCCGCATCCTTTTTAGGATAATCCTTCTTGGGAGGAGGATTCTGCTTCTTGGGCTTTTGCTGATGGATCACGACCTGTTTTCCTTTGTCAGCTTTCCCTTTGCCCTTCTTGTTTCCATTACGCGGTTTACCAGGCTTAGCTACCCTACCACCTCTAATCGCCATAACAGCAGGTGTAGGAGCTTTCTTAGCGAGTCCTTTCTCATGTTCAATGAGCATTGCATGCAAGTCAGAAAATGTCTTCCCCTTGCAATGCATGTTAAAGTTGCGCACGAAGTCACCATACAATTCCTCATTGAGGGATTTGTTGATGAGGCCAACTTTAACATCTTCCACATACCTGCATCCAAGTGCATCCAATTGGTCAAGATAACCTTTCATTTCAAGCACATGGGTACTTACGTGTGTTGTTGCTTCCTGCTTGCACTTGCCTATATTGTCAAGCACATCATACAACTCAGCCATTGGAGGTTTCTCAAACATACGTCTGAGTTCCTCAATCATGCACATCGGACCATAATTCTCAAACTGTTTTACCAGCTGAGGATCCATCCCGGATAGCATGAGACAAACCGCATCATTGTGCTTGTCATAAACTTCGTTGTACTCCCTAAGTATTTCATTAGGAGAGTCAGCAGGAGGAGCTTCTGGAAGAGGCTCACTAAGACACTCATAACGTTTGGCTATCCTAAGTACAAGCCTTAGATTACGATACCAATCGTTAAAGTTTTTCGTCCCAGTCAATTTCTCCTTTTCAATCATCATTTTGAAAGCGGAGGTAATGTTTGGAGTATTTTCGGGTTGGGCCATTTCTACAGAAAAAGTTCAATAATTAGTATTTCAGATAATTAAACTTTTCAAGAAAAGTAAACACCCATTGGTTAAATAACCATTTAATTTTCAATGAAAACTAGGATCCTAATTGACGCCGTTTCATCACATCAGCTTTGGCTGCTAGCAATGAAAGTGCTCAATAAGGTACGGGATCACCCAATTGCCAATATCCAATTGCAATTCCTAGAAATCATAGGACTTACATTATATTGCCAACAACAGTTGCAAAATGTAAGCATGTTTCATCCCCAAATCTTTATGCCTTGGCGCCGTCCCATTACATCAGCTTTGGCTGCTAGTAATGGAAGTGCCCAATTAAGTTCACCAACTTAAGAAACTTGTAAATTGACGTCGTTTCATTGCATTCAGCTGTGGCTGCTAGCAATGAAAGTACTCAATTTACCCTTAGGTAACCACCCTTTGAAAACATCACATTCAGCTTTGGCTGCTAGTGATGTAGGATGAAACCTTAGGCGTTTCTTTTTGTAGTTAGTTGGCATATTACTTAAATTTAAGGGTATTAAATTTTTGATGTATGTTATCAAAAAATATGTACAAAGATGTCATGCATTTATCTTTGTATCATATAAATTTTCTACAAAAACTGTTTACTCATTCGTAAGCTCAAATCATCAAAGTTTTTAATTGAGGCGTTGAGCAAATTACAACATTGCCTTAAGATGCTTCGTACTTTTTCATGGTGTACTTGGTAAGTCTATTATTGACGCACAGGCGAGCGGAGGGGAAAACGTCCGCCGAAGCTAATTAAAAACGCGCCCCTTTAGGGTCACAATTTAATGCGAACCAACCTTATACCCACTTTATAGTTTGTCAATAATAGGTCCGCCGCTTCGACCACTTTGTACAGTCACAATCAATCGACTAAAAAAATATGATTTTCTTGCTAAAACAATTTTATGTAGTAATTTATTAATTGCTAGTCTCGCCTGGGAGCAAATTACCGTGCGAAGCGAACCACTATCGGCACATAAGACTTGGCAATAAATAAAATTACTAAAAAGGTTTCATAGTTATTAGTCTTATTTATTTTTATTTGAAAATTACCCTCTTTTGTAGTTACAATCCATCATAATATTAAACACAAAAGATCAAGTAATTACAAAAAAATAAATAAACACATAATAACAAATATATGATCATCAACGATATCATATAGCCACATGCAAACCTTTTCCAATAAATCCTAATATTAATTCTATGTGAAATTTTTAATGTATGTAATTAACAAAACTCCCATTGGTTTTCGAGCTCATTGTGCCCAATGGTCCACAGACGCCAAATAACTTGGCCGCGTAAGTTTTGGTTAATTAGATATCACATTGCACATAACTTATTAATTAATATATATTGAGGTCTTCCCCAATTTAAGATTTATTATACAAATCATGTAGCAAATAATTCAATCAAACATAAAAATTATCCCATGACAAAATATGCAAGATTTTGTCATGGATTTCATATTGATCACATAATCATGTATTCCATATTATTATGTCAATATCTTGTACGTCTCTAATTAATTAATGACATCACA
Source organism: Artemisia tridentata subsp. tridentata (assembly GCA_021014915.2). Lineage (NCBI taxonomy): Eukaryota > Viridiplantae > Streptophyta > Magnoliopsida > Asterales > Asteraceae > Artemisia > Artemisia tridentata. Next base: position 425,198,442 of record CP139506.1, read on the forward strand.
TACGGTATTCATTAATTAATCCCTAAAATTTTTTCATGCAATCCTAGGGTTTCTACAAGTTTTAATAGAAAAACTAAACCCTAAAAATAACCATGTGGGTGTCGACCCACTTGGAACAAATTAGGGTTTTTAGATCAAACCCTAGAAACTAAATTGCATGTATCTGATCAAGATTCAATTTTTAGGTTTTAGTAATTAATTACAAGTTCAAAACGAGGCTCATGATGCCACTGTTGGAATATGTGAATCATATAAAACTATAAACACATAATAACATCAAGAACACGCAGCGGAAGGATCTACAAGAACAAATAATTAATTAAACTAAATACACACGTACCTTATTGATTCCTAGCAAGAACAAGGAATCTCTTCAACAAGAACAAGATATATAAACCCTAATTGGTTTATATGGATCGATCAAAGCAATAACACACAAGTTAAAATAAACTTGTCACTCGTTCTTGTACACACGTAATGATAGCGTTTCAATGAGAAAAGCTAGGTTCAAGAATCACAATCAAGCCAAACACTTGCAAAGCTTTACTTGGATCGAATATCCTAGTGGATATAAAAAAGTCGATGGGTTCTATGCTTAGGAGAGGGAGAAGAAGAGAAGTTAGGCTTGTAGAGGATTCAAGATTAGGGATAAACCAAATACAAGTGAATTGTATTTATAGGCAAACCCTACTTGTTCCCCAAGCTTCACAAACCGACTCCTAACCCTAAAAGGATTAGTTTGGCCGATCCAAGCCCACTCCAAGGGTTCTAGATCCTTCTAACTCCCTTTTTCACATTTAGTCCTTTAACGGTCGTTATCTCCAACACCGTTAAGTACTAACTGTCGTTAAGTATTTGTTTTGTGAAATGAATAAATAAATACATAAGATATATTTAATTATTCAATCATTGAAACTCTCACGTTATTGTGTGCAATCCCGAGTCTCGGGTTCAAAACCGGACATACGTATATTAATATTTATACATTAACTCTAACAGAGCATACGAATACCTAGACCGCCTTCTTCTTTTGGAAGACATACGGATTCCCATGAAACTTTGGGTGTTTTTTTTTTTCTTTTTTTTTTTTAAATACAAATTATGGACAATGATGTTAAACATCCTCACATATCAAACTGAATTAACTTACACGGTATTCAACTTTGTTATACTCTACATTCACGACAATGACCGTTACTCTATTTCATTAGTCCCCCTAAACTTTACGAACTCGAAAGTATTACGTGCAAGCATATCACCTTCCACAGCTCTTACTATATACGTCCCACCGTCACATGTAGCTTAGTTGGATTGGGGCGGTTATGTCACTGCATGGGTTGAGGTGATAGTTAAGTGACTTAAGTACGTCGTTAAAGAGGTTGGAATATAATTTGTTCATTTTAAGCATATGAGTTTCCGTGATTCGGATTTAAAAGTATTGGTGAAAGGGCTTAGAAGATTAATACGTGCACTCGGCCTACGACGGATGGGTTGTTGAATATAGGAATAAGGGATTCGAGGTGTGAAGATCTTGTTCTTATTACGAAAAATTGTAGGAAGTCGTTAGTCTCTTTGAAGAGTAGGGGTTGTCATCTTATAAGTATCTTGTGGAGATTTCTAGATACGCTGTTAAGTTAGAAGATTTTGATGGCGAACCGTATATTAAAATGTAGAACAAATATACAATCTCAAAGGTTAAACGCTAAAAGTTAAATGATATTCTCATTAGCGTTTAACACTAAAAGCCAATGCCTTTAAAGTATTTTTATGAGTCAAGCATAACCTTATAGAGCTAGAGTAACGCATTTTATTTACTTCAAAAAATATGACTATAGGTAGCGTTTGGTTTATCAAATTAAAAATATAGTTAAGGAAAGTTGTTAGCATTTTATAAAGGTTGCGCTACATCCAATTGTATATGTTTACATATAGCCGCATTTGAATTTGGTATAGAGCTCATAGCTACAAAAAGAAAAACAATGTATGAAGAGAACATAAAAGTTATTTGATTACATGTTGTGTCTTGTGAGCAACTTGTTTCAATCTTGTATGAAGTTTTTGTCCCACATAGGTTGAAGACAAGAAACTTTGCTTGTTTATATATTGTGATCACAATTAGCTAATGATGCATATATAAGTTGAGATTAATATGAGGTAATGAAAGACCCCACAATCTACCTCCTATATAAAGGAGTGTTGTCCTACATTTTTATTCCTCAAAAATTCTAATCAACTGCCACGTGTAAACCCTCGATTTTTCATGACCGTCGATTGTGTACAACCATTTTTGGGCGGAACAACTAAGCAACTCTCCATTCCATTATTCCCTTCTCCAATCATAAAACCCTAATCAAAAATCCAAAAATCACAATCAGATTCAATATTATTTTCCTATGAATCATCTCCAACAATCCCCCCATCTGCTTCCAATGATTCCATGCCATTCATTGTATCGATGATCAATTATTCTACTGATAAGAATTATTTTTTTTTCCAACCCAAACACATATCCCCATCAAGTAAATGAACTATGATTCAGCAATTCCCACACAAAACGACGCTAAAATCAATAAGAGGTAAATATGTTTTTTTTTTTTTTTTTTTTTTTTTATTATTTTTATATATATAATTTTACATGTTTTAGTTATCAAAGAAAATAATTGGGATGTTAAAGTTTTGTGATTAACTATGCAAAAATGATCATGATATATCTATGACAACTACATCTGACATATTTAGTTTTTGTCTTATGAATTAAATTGATTCTCATCTTTTTAATTTTAATGGATTTATGAAGGTTTGATTGTTGTATGCTATGTTTGAACATTTATCTTTTGGTAATAGGTGTTTGATGAAGGTGTTCACCAAGTGTTTGATGAAATGTCTAAGAGAAGAATATAAAAAATATATGTTTCTTCTCCAGGTTGTTTCAAGTAGATTGATAAACGCTTATTCTACAAATTATTGCATTCTTGGAGTAGCCTATTTATGATGAAATGCTAATTAGTCAATTTTTGTTTAAACACATGAATCTGATAATGAGAAGCATATGGCTATAACTACAAGTTTGCTGCATCACAAGAAGAAATGGCACTTTTGCATAATATTAGTTTCTTCATGGATTTACCCTTCTGGCACTTCATAAATTTCAATTACCCTATCCGGTAACAAGATTAATTGAGTAGTTTCTTAAGACCTGTCATATTGAACAAAATCAATTGCAAAAAATTTCAAACGTGGTATTTAGATCTTTGTTCTGATTTCAATTAGTTATTGGTCCTATATTTGGAATAGATAAAGTTGCAAAATTTCATTTGAATTCTCAATGGGGGTTTTGTGTACAATATAGGGGAAAGCTAATCGCCCTGTAGACGTTATTTGATACTAATGAAGACAAGAAGGTTAGCAGTCATACCCGAGGCAGAAAATATAACCGGCTGCTGTCAACAACGTCGTCTTGATGATATCTCTGCCACCTATTATTTTTAACTTTCATGCTAAGGTAAATATACTATATATGTTGCTGTTAAGTTAAGCAATGATAAATGATAGCTATTTTAACCCGGTAACTTATGAATGGATCAACACATGTAATTCTTTATGCAGGTCAAATGCGTAAAAAGAAGCTGCAATTGGTCTTCGTGCTGGGCTGTGATAAATTGATGTCAATTTTGTTTCACAAGCAAGACTGAGGTCAAAAAAATTAAGGTACAATGCTTTTGTGACATATGTTGTTGCATGTACAACATGTCTGTGATACCATCTTAGAAAACCTTTACTTTGTTTGATCGCTTATCAGTTTCATCATTTTGTCGGTAAGCGAGATTTTTAATCATTCTTATTATTATCATTCGTAAGCTTTTATCAGTTGCATCATTCCGTCGGTAAGCTGCATTTTAATAATTCGTATTATAAAGTTCAATGTAGATTCTCATAATTTTATTGGATATAATCTGGATTATATGTACCTTTTTTAAACGTGTTCAACACATTACATGTGCCACAAGTAACAAGTTCATATGTTTTTCAGGCGTAGGCTTGCAACAGTGTTAGGATACAAATCATGTATAGGAAGGAACACAAGGTTATTATGAAATGTATCAAGAGTTAAATTTCAGTGGGCTTAAAAGAATAATGTGTAGTAATAGTGATATGATTGCGATTGATATCACTGATTTGATTTGGATTTCTTGGTTACTGTTTGTGATATGTGCAGATTGCCTCACTATTTGATAATCATACAGATCTTATTGATGAGAATGAATCTCAGTTGCAGTCCCACTCAGACCAGGACAGATGGATAAGGTAGCGTGACTAACAAAAAATTGGTCATTTGCATATGTATTATTTTGAATATTTGAAGGGTCTAATTTTTTTTTTTTTTGTCTAAATAGGTGTTTTGTTAATGTTATTTTTGGTTACTTATGTCTAAAGGGGTGTTTGTGGTTGCTTAAACTCAGCATAAAATGTTTATAACATTGTACTACACGTGTTTGTGAGGAATCCTACGAACATAAAGAGAGTTTAATTAATTGTCATCAGGACCTGAAAACGCATAGGTCTTTTATCATCATGTAGGAAAATGTGGCGTAATCAGTAAAGAAGCTGGAGATTTGCGTTACTTTATAAACGTGGCCGATATTCATCTGTAAGTGACCTTTAGACAATTTGAGAAACCTGAATATAGAGGTGGCAATTTTAATTCATTTACCTATAATTTTATAAACTAATGGTCACTGAGTTGCACATGATCCGATTGTTTTTTAGGTCAATGATGGTGAGTCGGAAGTATATCCGCAGGTAACAGCTCTGTAAGTTTTTTTGTTAATTTTATCATAATCATTGTGATTGTTATTTATACTATTTCACTTTTGATGAATTACTATAGATATGTGGCAAGTATCCTAACGGGAATCAATATTAAGTGTGATTGTTATTTATCATAACCAACGTCGTCTATACAAAAGTTCATCATACATTATAAGTTCGGTTTTTTGGTTTTTACTTTTTTCCAACAATAAAGTACATGTACTTTTTCTTTATGATTATTACGGACATGAGATTTTTTTTATTTTCAACATTATATTTTTTAACGTTGTCGTATCAACTATTTACCTACAAAGAACATGTGGATTGTTAGATTTTTGTCTTTTTATAACATGTGTACATGGTATTTCTTTATCACAGATTAGAGCTAAGAGTGTGCTTAAAAACTTGTCAAGGGACAATGATGGAGTTCATGGTTGAATTATTTTCTAGTAAGAATGAAGGCAACATTTAGTTGATTCCGTATTGATTGATAATCTAAAGACACTTGTCATTTTGTTCATTCATTGTATCAAGTCTCCACAATGTATAAAGTAGTCTTAAAAAATCAATAATATTTAATTTTGTTGTGTAGACAATTTTGGTACTATTTTCTTTCAGATTTAGTGATCGAATTCGAGATGCAGTGCTGAGAGGATATCCATTTGGTCACCCTCTTCAACAGGGTTCCTCAAGTCACATGTTGATTTTCAGAATTATGAAGTGTAAGCCTTCTCGCCTCCTGTTCCATCGTCCATTCAGAATGTGATACCTTAGGGGGTGTTTGGGAGTATGTATTTAAAGATAAGTAGATAAGTAAATAAGCATTCACAAACAGGAGGACAATCAAGAATTAGTTTTTTATGTTGTTGCAAGATGGTCTACCATTTTATTTTTTGTATTACAGTCTGGTTCTTTACGGCCTTTAGATTTGGATGTAGGATCATATAGATATACTGATGACGTTTAATGAGTGATGGTCTTAGAGGATTGAATTGCCTTACCAATAGCAGCCTTTACGCTTTTCAAAATTAGCCACTTTTTGGATCAAAAAAGAGAGAAACATCACTAGCAACACTAGGAGCTCAAGAAACTACTTCATCCTTAGAAAACAAAGTGGGTAACTAAATTTGAGGTTGACTTAGTTCATAAACTGTGGGAACAACATACAACTATTGTTGCTCATAACCTTTTTTGTTTTAATACAATATTCCGTTTCGTGATCTGACTTTAGCATAGTTGAAAAGTCAACTTTAGCATGATGTATATAAACTAACCACTAAGGCATATGATTTGCGGTTAAAACTTTAGAAATATGTAAAAGCCGACACAACGTTTTGGATGCAAAATTATGAATTTTATTTCGGTTTTTTTTTTTTTTTTTTTTTTTTTTAATCTCTTAGTTATTGCATATTTGATCCTCGATTTTAAATTTGTTGCTCAATATAAAAGTGACGACGTCAATGGAGTCATCATTAGTGTTATTTTTTATATCTACAGTCATACTTATTTCCTTACTAAGTGTCATTTTATGTTGCATATTGCAGGTTGCAGATGAGTGGTTGTTGTTTGAGGGGTTGAGGGCGAGGGGTTGCTGATGGTTGCGGGTTATTTCGTTTGCGAGTATAAAGTCCAAACCAGCTTTGACTTGGCGGTTTGAGCTATTCATCAACAAGCATGAGGTAATATGCACCTAAATTAGTTTTTGGTTTAGTTAAATTTTTTATTAGATTTTAATTGTTTCCTTTTTTATACCCTTAGACAGCTCACAGAGCTCAATGATCCAGTGGTGCAACACCACCAAGTTACTATAACGTAACACTAAGAGGGTGTTTGGGATGGCTTCTAAAAGTGGTTTTGAGTGTTTGTATGAAGTCTATTTATATTTGCTTATACTTATTATCAGTCAACTGTGACATGAGATCAGTTGATTTCTATTAATGTTGTAGTCAAGTTAAACACTGATACGTCTTTACTTTCACAATTTTGAATTTTTAATGGCTTGATGGCAGTGGCGATGTGAGTTTTGCACTAAAAGACTGCAAGGAGCTGCTTTGGTTGACCATGTACATGTGATATAGAATGTTTGATGTGCTAACAACCATATTGATCAAAGTAAGTTACATATTCAGATTATTCACTACACCTATAATTATTGAGTGAAAATTTAATTTATTTATATTTGAGTTTTGTCTACAAAGTTCCATACAAAGGATAAAGCTATTGAGTTATGAGTTTACCGCTTATGTTGTTAGTACCTGAGATATTTGAATAATATAGCTACTATTATTTTGGAGCATTTTTTGAAAGCATTTGGTTGTACTTTATACCATTTTTATATTGCCTCAACCAACCTATTTCTAACCACCTCTAACTGTTACTATATTTTTGACAGTTGAAGAAGGTGATGTGCAACAAAGCTTTGGTAACGCCTTATGAATGAAATTTCAAGGCGTATATGTGCTTTTTCGAGGATTAATGCTTATGATAGGTACATGGGAGGTAATGTTTCCATATGTTTTGTGTATAGTAATTACCTAAAAATTTCTTCCTCACATATTCATTTCGTGATGTTCACGTCTCCAACGTTTGGTTTTGACTAAAATGTAAGAAAATTAACAAAAAAAATGAGCATTGTTGCTATTATGGGATTTAATGTCTTTTCTTTTCACATATATGGAATCTTTTTAGTTTGTTGAGGTAAATTACTCTCTTTCTCATGTAGATTCATGGATTTTATGTCAAGAATCAAGACTAATGTTGACCCAGGCTACTCAATCTATTGGTAAGACAATCCTTGTGAATCTCTACATACTGTAATACCTTTTTTAATAATTAAGCATGAATCGATCTCATTGTTCAATCTTTTATGGAGTATGTTCACGATTTGTTGGGAATTATAAGTTGCGGGTCATAATTGTTGGTTTTCTGTATTATGTGTTAGTGCGTACTAACATGAAAGGGCTATTTAGGGTTGTTTATACTCATATGGACATTTTAGATTTACCTATTAAAACCTGATATAAAGGCTTTTGGGATTGCTTATTAGAATTATTAAAGTTGTTCATCAACTTTAGTATATACGGCTTTTTTTAGGACATGCATAGGTCATTATGAGGACAAATTCTTATTGATGTTGTTTAATATGGTAACTTTAAATCGTTTCACAAGATAATAATCACATGTCTTTGGAATATATTACAGGTTGATGTAGCTATTGCCAAGATTCTTAGGATTCTGAATACTTGAGCCGCATACGTATAATAACCAAACTATTTGCGCAGGTAATATTAGTCAATATTATTTATATGTTGTAGTCTAATAAAATAAAAACCAAAAGAACATTATTTTTACAACAATTAGCAACTTTTTATGGTTTGCAAAAGCGCACATGTAAAAAAGAAGGAAAACTATTAGCCTTTGACATAGAGGAAGTCGATATCTGGATACCACATGCAGAAGATCGGTGGGATTATGATGATGGTAAAGATTATTGGGCTTCTCTTTCAGAATCAGACAAAGATCCAGAAAATGATGATGCTAAAGAATAAGGTATATTACTATTTCAGTATATCAATTTTGAGGTACCGTATAATTTAACAGAAAGTAGTCCAAAGTAACGGTCTTCAAATTTATATTTGGTGCACATGGGTTACTATAGAGATTAGCGAACTGATGGTCGGGTAACGGTTAATACGGTTTTTTGGTTGAAATATGTTGTTTTTAGTGTGTGTCGGGACGAGTGGTTGAGGTTAACCCACAAACAAATACATTTTTCCATTTTTAAAAGACTTGATGTGTTAAATATAAGCACAACAACTATAACGTTAAAGTAAACATCAAATGTTTCTAAATAAAATGATATTAGATGTTGTAAGCATTAAAAAACAAGTCCCCCACCAACCAGTTTCATGGCTCTTTCTTTGGTTTTCGATTTGACCAATTAGAGATTATAACCCAGATCATTTGACCCTTGAGTAAACGGGTGGAAATATCCGGCTACTATTTAAGCATCGTTCGGTATTATTCTTGAAGTGTTATTTGATAGTGTTCAAGTATTTCTCAATGTTCTAATGTCTCATGGTACTGATCTTCAGAGCCTAAGAGCTTTTTAAAAGGTACATGATTGTTTTCTTAAGAATGTTCTCATCCCCTTTAATACTTATTTTTTCTTTTCTAATATAAATTGCTTTCTTTGCTATAGGACAAACAAAGAGAATGTCGATAGAAGTTGAACCAAGTGACATGGAATTATCAAATAAGAAGAAGAAACAGGTGAAATTCACATGATATATCTCTCAAATATGGGATTATAAGCCCATCCGACAAGAAGATGCCTTTTCAACTTAATATGAGACAATTCCCTATTTCCGTTTGTTTTGCCATGACTATAAACATTCGGTCAAGGCCAAACTTTGTCTAAGGTTGGGCTATATTTGGAATGGTCTGTTTTTTCCCACGGAAACTTTATGTAGCCGTCTCAAGAGTAAAAAGCAAGAGAGGTCTAAAAGTGTTGTGTTGTGACAAAGACGGCAACTACACCAACTCTACAACCAACGTTGTATATAGAGAAGTTCTTCATAGATTATAAACTATATGTAATTCGGTTATTTTGAACGTTAGGTTTTGTTTAACGTTATTATTTTCTTGATAATGGCATGTTTATTTTATTCATTTTCGTCTCATGGATGTGACTACACGTCATACATATTTTACTATTAATTTTATCGTATAATCAAATTCTTATATAGAGAAGTTCTTCATAGATTATAAACAATATGTTATTTTGTTATTTTCAACCTTAGGTTTTGTTCAACTTTATTATTTTATTAATAATAGCATGTTTATTTTATTTCATTTATGTTGCTACACGTTTATATTTATATTACTATTAATTTTATCGTATAATCAAATTCTTAAAGCTAGCCGCTCCATCGGGGCGGGCCTTGAATCTAGTTAGTAGTATAAATTAATATGCTACTGAATGTGTTATCTTTGATTATTTATATTTTTGTCAACTTTTTTGTGACCTCAAATCGTGAGGTAGGTATAGTGTAAAGCGATTCATATTTGTTAGTAACCAGTGGCGGAGCCAGAAAATCTAATTAACGGGGGCAACGAGTAATGAGAACGGCTCGATCACTGGTACACAAATTGGATATCGTCACACCCAAAATGTGTGACTATATGCATATAGTCACACACGTTTTTTTTGGTGTGTGTGACGAAAAGTCGCGCCACCGTAGGGTCTATATGGTCACATTGTTTAGTTTGTGACCGTTTTCATTGAAAAAGAGTGACCAAAACCCGAATATGTGTGACCAATTAGGCACAAGTTTTGTTGGATTTATCAGTATGTGTGACTATTTCCCATCCTATGGCCACATGAATATATAATAAATGTGACAATTGTGATGATTTAGTCACACAACGTGTGTTGTTTTTTTCGAGTTAGTCACATACAATTTTAAAAACAGTGGCCAAAAGTGTGAATAAGTGTGACCATATGTTGTTTAAAGTGAAGAAATGTATATTTTGTGTGACTATTGTTCATCCAATGGTCACTTGAATTTTATGTTTGTGTGGCCTTTTGTAATATTTAGTCACACAAAACATGTTTGTTTTGGGTATTTAGTCACATACAATTAAGTAAAAAGTGGCAAAAAGTGTCAATAAGTGTGACTATATGCTCTTTAAAGTGAAAGAAATGTGCATTTTGTGTGACTATTGATCATCCAATAGTCACATGAATTTTGTGTGTGTGTGGCCTTTTGTAATATTTAGTCACACAAAGCATGTTTGTTTTGGGTATTTAGTCACATACAATTAAGCATAAAGTGACCAAAAGTGTTAATAAGTGTGACCATATGTTGTTTAAAGTGAAGAAATTTGTATTTTGTATGACTATTGATCATCTAATTGCCACATGAATTTTTGTGTGTGGCCTTTTGTAATATTTAGTCACACAACAAATTAAACAAACAGTGACCAAAAGTGTTATTAAGTGTAACTATATACATCTTTTAGTCACATCTAAGAAATCAATATATATCAAAACAAATTTAAATATATATCAAAACAAATTCAAATACAATAATATCTAACAGCAGTACTACCTATATGAACCAACAGTACTAACAGTTGTAACTAATACACTAGCAGTATTAAAAATGATCCATCTGCTCATACTATATTATCTAACAGCAACATTAACATAACTTTGGATTTGATCAGCAACTTCACAGTTTGCATGGCACTAACTTGAACTGCGTAATGAAGTGGAACGACGACATAAGGATCACTTGATAACATATCACGAACAACAAGATTTGCACCTTGAAGAATTGTGATCTTCAAGTTCCCAATAGCTCCATCCACGCATACCTGTATTCATTTTCAGAATCAGCCAAAAACATAATGATTTCATAAAAGGACTCGATCTCATTAATTAACCTTAACAAACTTCAGAAGAGTTTTCTGCACTTACAGGTTTCTGGGTTTGAACTTGCAGTTGGAACATTTATAGGTTTAGGTTCCTTGGCTGAACTTGCACTTGGAGCATTATTTTATGAGATCTTCAAGAGCAATATTAGAATATGAATGAAAGCTTAAAGCTTGCCTTTGTTGGAACAATGATACCAGCAGCCATCAAGTCCTCATATTTTCCAGTTGCAGCATTGTAACCAAAATAGTATCAAGAGCAATATTAAGTTGAGAAATCGACGAATAACCAAAATAGTATCAAGAGCAACAAGTATAAACATTACCTGAATAATAACATGATTGCTTCGATCATTCAAAGAAGTTTCGCCCACTTGCTTTTGAGCTGCAAGTAGGTCAAAATTTAACAGTGAGACATCAAGGAAATAAGGAACTTCCATTATATATTGTGAGACATCCATAATTAAAAACACACAGTTAAGAAGTGATGAGCGAGCATAAGATGTCCATTACCTTCACAAGCAGAAATTAAGCACCTTAGATGTTGAGCATCATTGACCACCTCTTCAGTCAGCTTATCCACAATTATGCCTTTCTGGATTGAGACAAAACAGAATAATATAAATTACAGAAAGAGAAGCTCAGACAATTGCATCAGAAAAGTACTTAACGTGAGAGAGAACCTTATACGTTGGCTCGCAGCCATTGCATCAGAAAAGTACTTAACGTTGGATAACGCCGAACCTAGTGATCTGTTGTGATCGAAATTAAAAAGAAATTCTTAAAATTCTATCATTAAAAACCGACAACTAGCAATTGCTATCACCCTCAATAAAAATAAAAAGTCAAATACACCATTATTAGGGACTTCCTTTCACATGAATAAATGAATCTCAAATTGTTTACAATTGAAAATAAAAAAGTTGCTATCAATCTGTCATCATTCATAAGTTCATAACAGTCAAAATTGGGGCATAGGCAAAAGATTGTATTTTATGAGAAGCCAAAATAGGGAGAAAAAAAAAGGTAAAGAATTAGAAATAACTTACAGTCCACCTATGGCAATAGCAGCTCCAACAGCAAACACAGTTCCTCCTTTGGCTCCATGGTACATCACCAACCTACTACCATACCAACTCAAAAATGGCCATACAGCAAACACAACACCGTTGCTACCAATCGCTATTCCTTTAGCCAATCCTTGCTTTAAACCTAACTTTACAGTGCCTTGCAAAGCATCAGAGTACTCTGTAATGGTCTTACTTTCGCCCACAAACGAATAAACTGTCCTGATGGACGAAATCGCCTGTTCAGCCACGTTACCAGCCTTATTATACTCCTCCCTAATCTTTCTTGATAAGCTCATTAAAACCCTTCCATATATTAAACCAGGTATAACTAAAAGTATAATAAATGGAAGCCCAAAATTGCTAGCTTCCATAGCAATATAAATGCCACTACATATGCCCCACCAAATATTGAAAAATTCATCACAAACGTAGGCACCTGCATTTTTGTTTCCAAATAAAACAATGGTTCGTGTGAGTGTCGTTGCCTTTACAAAAATGATAAGAAAAACACAACACGTGAAACTCGTGTAAATACTTTTTCACCGATGACTTCTTGAATGACAAGGCTATCACTAGAAACACTGGTAATGATGTCGGCCGTGCTTGTAACATTTAAATCGAAATACGCAACTTCTTGCCTTAAAACTGCTTTTAAGTAAGTTGACCTCAATCGTGATGCCTGCCTCTCTGCTGTTCTTGCCCAACAATACCCCTCTGCAACAAAACTAGATTATTTTCAAAGTTTGATGATCATATTAACACTTAAAAAAATGGAATCTTAAAAGTTACCAAAAATGTATTCCAATAGCAGTACTTTTCTATATTCCTAAGAAAAATGATCAAATAATAAACTTACCAAGAAAACACGCAACCCATATCCCAATAGCCATGTAACAAAGATTTACAGCATTCTGTAAACAAAATAAAAATTAAATTCAATTAGATTTCTTAACCATTATCAATATAAAAAATATTACTTGATCTATATCATCTAGGATCGCTTATTTCAAAGTGCTTATCAGCTACCAACCTGCTTATTTTAAAGTGTTTATATACAGGCATATCATCCAAATACTTAAAAGCCAAACCTACTTATCTGCTTAAGAAAAAACGCAAAATGCAAATATATAATATGTGTTCATGTGATATTAACCTGGTTCATTTTATCAATGAAGTCTTTCATGGCTGATAATGAATTAGAATCAGAATCCCCAATATTGTTCATGATTTTGCTAGTGATAAGCAACATGGTTGGCATAGCGATGCCATCGCCGACTGCTCCTAAGAACCCAAGAAGCATCAGTAACATGTCGGTTCTGTCGGCTAGTCGGATTTTCTTCAGAACATATCTGAAAGAGTAAAGATTTCATGAATCACATGAATTCCAAACGAATCACCAATTGCAATCAAAAACCCAAAAAGACAAAAAGACTCACCGGAACCTTCTTCTGAGTAACGACGCAATCCTTACCACTGTTCACAACCCATGATACATATTAAAATTATGAAATTGAACATGTCAAAAACACTTTTTTTATAGAATAGGATGGAGATAGATTACACTTACTCAATCATGCCACACGATTTATTCCCATTCATTGTTAACAGCTCTTCTTGAAGCGAGTGCGTGGTGTTGGTGCGAGTGTGGTGGTGGTGCGAGCGGTGGTCTTGGTGCGAGTGTGGTGGTGGTGCGAGCGGTGGCGTTTGTGAGGAGTGTGTTGAGGAAGAAGACCAGATCTGCTTTTGGGTGTAAATGATATTTGAGAAGGACTATAGAAAAAGATGGGCGGGTTATAATGAAATATTTGTTAAGGAGGTGAATTTGATTTTGGGGAAAAAAATTAGGCGGGCTTGTGAAAAGGTGAGAGTGGGAAATTTTATTTTGGAAAAAATTCATATGATTTAGTCATATGATTTAGTCACTTTTATATAATTTTAAATAATTTGTGACCAACTTGGTTATATGATTTAGTCACTTTTAAATAATGTGTGACCAACTTGACTATATGATTTAGTCACTTTTAAATAATGTGTGACAAACTTGGGTATATGATTTAGCCACATATACAATTACTTCATGTGACCATATATGTATTTTGGTCACATTTTTCAATTGTGTGACATATATTTGTCACATATGTATATATATAGTGTGACTAATTTTTCAAACTTATTTTTATCCGTCACACGTCCCAAATTATAAGTGACTAAAAAATCAAAACAAGTTTTACCAGATACATCTAGTCACGAAAATGTTCAAATGTGTGGCTGTAGCCTCAGATGTAATTCCGAAATGGTCACACAAATCGGATCAAGTGTGGCTATTTATTTTATTCTGGTACATTTAGTCACATAAAAAAGTTACTGTGTGGCCGTTCGAAAAACTGCATGTGTGACTAAATCCCATTTTTGTACTAGTGGATGACGGGTTAAATTATAAATAAATAAATAAATCCCAATGCAGGTCGGGTCAGTTTACCTAAACGCAAAGCCCAATTATTTATAGCAATTAACACGTACTTAGCTAAAGGAATTGATGGCTACGAATTAAAACCCAACTAAAAATGTAATTTCACCAAGTTAAAAAAGAAGCACAAAAGTGTATTTAGATTTACAAATCTTACATTAAGTTACAAAGACTATATCCAGATTAAATTACATGTATTAAAATACACGGTTCAAGAAGTTTGACTCCTTGTAAAAAGATTAAAGAAAGGAAAAAGTAGGCATTCAAGGTTTTACAATATTTAATTGTATTTAATGCTAGTTTGCTACCATCTTCCCTTTTCGTCTTCTGGTTGCTTGATTGATAAATTACTCTAAGAAACAAATAATCAAGATTCACTATAATATTGAGGGCACTTTACATATCAGGTTGAGGGCACTAAGACTTTTTGTGACTAATATCACTATTTTTTCTACTAATTTGGTTATTCTGCAGAAGCTTTGTTGGGGGCCTTTCCTCCCACTATTTACAAGGTGGCTCCGCCCCTGTTAGTAACCTTTTTGTGATAGCAAATGGTGAGGCATGTGCAGAGTAAAGCGATTTATATTGTTAGTAATATTTTGTAACGAATGGTGAGGTACATGCAATGTAAAGCGAAGATTATTAACTTAAATTTTTTGGTAAAAGGTGTTAGCATTTAAATTATTAAATTAAAGTGATGGTCATTTGTATTTTATAAACTTTGTGTGTGTCGAACCTATGTAATAGAACAGTGAAATGAAGGGCTTATGGATGGACATAGTAAGCTAAGTGTATGTAGTGACTAAATAGTCCAAACCATGTAAGATCCAACATAAGCCCACCAAAGCCCAATGAAAGCCCATGGAATGCCATTAGGGCGTCATATGGTGTCTTTAAATAGCACACTCTCACCTCATTCCAAGAGTTCCTCAAGTAGTGTATAGGTGAGAGTATGTGAGCTATTTTTGTCTGTATTTGTTGGCTTCTCTTTCAAGCTAATAGATTTCCGATTATAATATACGATCCACCTCTCTTCTATATTTCTATCTTTATTGTCTTTGAGTGTCACGTTTAATATAGTTAGTTGTGTGATAAAGTAGTGTAGATTAGTTTTTACAAGTGGTATCAATACGCCAAACATCGAAATAGGATTTAGTTGTGTCTCGTTGGGATCAAACTAAGCTTAAAGTTGCGTTTTTGTTCATAGAACGTGTACTTTTTGTCTTTTCTTTGATTTTTACATGAGTTTTTAGATAAAAGGTGGTAGCTTTTTAAGTTTTTACGTGGTAATAGTGAGTTGTTTGGTATTTTTTATTTGAATCCTAGCGTAAAAAATAGAAATCTACTCGTTAAGAAGAAAAAGGTTGAAGCTTTTTAGTTTTTACGTGAAGTCTGTACGTCTTGGTGTTAAAAGGTGGTAGCTTTTAGTAGTTAACGTGGTTATTTAGTGATTTTTGGTCTTTTTCATTCGGTCATTATCTTCAAAAACGAGCCTTGTATCAAAAAGCTTAAAGCTTTTTGTCGAAAAATTGGTTCTATAACATATTGGTGACAAAAGGTGTGAGCTTTACAAGTAATACAAGATTTTTGAGGTGTTTTGCATAAGTGTCTTTCATGCCTTGTTGCTATTTGTTTATTATAGTTTTCCGGTTTATGCGCTTATAAGGCTCATGCTAAATCTCTTGCACTATACTGAGTAATTAGTTTGCATTGCATATAGGCATAGACCATTTTTCTTGCATATGTTGCAAGTTTTTAAGATGATTTAGTAACCTTCTTAGGAATAGAAACTAAGTTGGTTGATCATATGTGTCGAAAGATATTGTCTTACACAATTATTTTTCAAAAGGTTTAAGTGTAAAAGGTATATCACCTCAAAATACTTAACACTCTCACAAAATCCGTAACATGATCTCTAAAACATCACATCATTTTGCCTTGCTTGACCATGGATTGTCTAAACAAGATAAAAGATCATATTAATACATTAGTATTTAAGTAAAAGAAAATGTATTAAACTTGCATTGATCTAACACACATACAAAATATTTTAAACATTTAATATTTTACGTAGGTTGTATAAAAATAGTTAAGATAATTATTTTTATACTAATGAGGTGTCGAAAAACTAAGAATATTATACTTAATAATATAAATAGTTTTTTGCAAATAAAAATAAATGACAATATCGAAGTAGTAACTCAATATGTCATTAACCTCACATATACAACTAGTATTAGAATAAATGGAACACATTCCCTAAATTTTTATTTTCTTTTTAAAAGGAGTGATCGTGAGGGTCAAGAAAGATTTCGAGTACATATCAATTCATTATTCAAATTATGATTGATATCATTATCGAATCTAATTGACAAGTTTTCTAGTATGGATATGAAATTGGAGTCATTATTTGTCTAGCTTCAAGATAACATCAAAATATGATGAAATATATTATCTTGAATCTACATACTCAATCACACTCGATTGTTATGAAAATAATGACGTCCTCTCAAGATGAAAATAATATGCATCGGATCATAACTCATACTTGTGTTGAAGATGTCATATTGAGTCTTCTTGTCTAATGGTTGTGTTCCAAACTTTAAACTAATATGTTTAAAAGATGTATAAAATACACAACTAAGTAGGATTGACAACTTGAATGTTTCATCCGAAATATACAAGTAATTTACATTGCAATGCAATTAGTAAATGTGTCATTTCCGAAAAAACCAAACACGAGCAAACAAACAACATATGTAAACTTTGCTCATGAACGACTCAACACTCAAAATCACATGTCTAGTAAAAGTGTCACACATAATATGTTATTAACTATTATGTAAGTCATCAATCTTTGAGAATATCACATGTATTTCTCTTATCAAACGATTGACAAAGGATAACTTATATCCTATGCATCTTATTCCCTTTTTAACATGAACGGTTATGTTACAAGAGAGTACATTGCATCCTGATAACAAATATAGGATATTAGATTTGAATAATAACCCAAAACAACATGTGTCATTGCATAAACAAGTAATATTGGTCATACACTAAAATACTTGTTTTACTAAGCATTCGTAAGAGTGATAAGTTTCCTCTTAGAAAATCATATTTGTTGAAATATACAGTATGTCTCATTTTAAATATAATACTCACAAGATCTATTGAGGTAAGTAACCTTTACTAGATTCCTTTCTCAAGAAATGCAAAGTAGCATTCTTGAAACACACACGATGTAGTAGATTCTACATTGTATCACATTAGAGTGTCTCTTGGTTTTAGGAAACCAAATCATGTTAAAATAACATGTAACAACTCAACAAACAAAGATGTTGTCCAAGAGATCATAAAATGCACCATCTCCATCAAATAACCTCTAAATCTCAAACACGAAATTAAAACATTTCGCTTACCTTTGATAGGAGTTGTGTAAGACATGTCATTTTCTTAACCGACTTTCAAAGTATAGTTAGTTGAGTCATATTAGGCCATGTATTAGCGAAATAAGCTAATATCATCTTTGCTATACTTCGATAGACAAATATAGGAATTTGAATTTTTCTAACATGAGAATGACTATTGGAGAACCTATCGCACTAGAAATTGAATTTGACCTAACGGTTGAATTGCTTCTAGGAGAGAAGTTGGGTTCGTGGTATAACCCGTAAAAATGGTCGTGTTTAGCCTGAATTGAGCACCACTAGTGATAGTCTCATACTCATTCTCTAACTTGAAAATTTTCCATTCCTACATTTGACTAGAGATAGTTTACATCGGTGAACTTTATCTCCCGTTAGGATTTCATTTTGAACAAGTAGTAATTAGGATCTTCCTTAGCAAACCTAGATTGCTTGCATCCCACATATGTGTTTCAAAATGATAACATGTTCTTGTAAGATATGATTAAATGTCTTCATGATCTTAAATGCTAAATGATTATCATGTTTTGCATGATGTTCCCATTTATTCCTTATGTGCATTTTACATGATTTGCACCCACACTATGTCCTTTTAACACATTTGGAATTAGGTATGTCTATCACTATGAACCCTTAGAAGTAATATAGTCATACACTAGTGTCAAAACCTATAAGTTAAAGTAGTCGCGAAGTTGTCCTAATTCCCTGGTCATCACTTCGCCTTCCTCCAAGTAATACACCCTATTGTCATGGGAAGGTTAGATACAAACCTAGTAGAACTCGGAGTAGGGTTGACAACTTAAATATTTCATCCGAAATATTCAAGTAAGTTTAACTTGTGATCGCAATTGTTAAATGTCATATCCGAAACATCATATTCAAGCCTTTTAACAACATATGTTAAAACGCTCATCCAAAAGCTAAATGCTAACATCAACCTTCGGGTGACTGTAGAGACCAAGATTCACGTATGGAGGTGGAGGAAACACCATAAACACGAACATAAGATTAAACTTTGAATTTTCGGTTTATTGACTGGCGGGGTGTGTATGTTTTTCTAGAGAGAAGCTAGAGAAAACACACACACCCCTTTGATACAAATGAATCCTCAAACCCTCCTACACAACTAGGAGGGTATATATACAAAGATATCTATGCCATATTGGCAAGACTAGTCCTCGTATTTACAAACTATGCAATTCCCGACATATGACAAAACTTTAAAGCTAACAATCTCTCCCCAAAGTGATGTCATACGGGAATTGCTTACAATGTTCCCTACAAGTAAAATACAATACAAAAACATGAGAAAGATCTTCAAACTTCATTACTTCGTTCAGCTTGCATAATCTTCTCAGCTGCCATTTCTTTACTTGCAGACGAACTAAGTGAGCAAATCTAATTAGGGTTTAATTCAGAGTGCCCTGATTGCTCTCCCCTAATTAGTGCTCTCCCCCAAACTGACAACCTCATATTTTGAATGCCCTGAGTGCCCTGCAGTTCGGGGGAATATGGTATCAACATCTTTATCTCACCAAATGCATCCCAGTTATTTTTCCCATGAGAGATCAGCCCGTACATTTCTCTCCCCTGCTGGTTACGATTAATCGGAATCAGCATACTGATGTGTACGTGAAATACAAACTGGAAGCCCTTTATAAGGAATCATATCAGCCCGTGAGAAGATGTCGATATACCTAATCTAACCTCCTGAATCAAAAACAACGGCTTCATGTAGTGACTACTGATGGAGAAAACTCACTATGACGAACTTGAGACTGAAGTAGAATAACCCAAACTTGTGACTTAAACTTGCACGATAGTGTGACTAAGAACCTATACTGAGCACTACAACGTAACTCCTTAAAGCATATAGGTCGTTTCATATACCCATCCATCCTTCCTTAATTGTATATGAACATCTCTTGAATTATCCACATCTTTGTGTGACACTAAGTACTACAACGTATCTCCTTTAAGTGATAGTTAACTAGGTCTTCGTCCATCCTCCCCTTGACCTATGAAAACTAGATAACCCAAGACTTAATCACTATTCCCATGAGTGCACAAACAAGGATCTCGAAGAATCATGCATCCAACCAACCCCGATATCTTCAAGATACTAAGTACACGTACCTGAGATATTCCACTTCAACTTCAAATAAGTAATAAGGAATTATCATCCTTGTAGCCACAGCTGATAATTTAACCATTGTCATCTGATTGTGAATCTTGATCAGGATCTTTTCGGCTATACGTGGTGATTTTGAAGGTTAAGTTCGATAAGTTCATTTGTGATATTGGTGTGAAAAATGCCATAAAATGCAATTCTAATGATGCCGGAAAAATTTGAGTTTAAGAAATTTTTACGCCGAAAATTCCCCGAAAAATTCAAATTTTGGGCCAAAATTTTCACACTTGTACCAGAATTTGAATCTCGCGTAAAAATGGACCGTTAAGTCTCCTGTGAAAAATAAATTTTACTCAAGTTTTCCCGCCAAAATACTCTTTTTTTTTTTTTTTTTTTTTTTTTTTTTTTTTTTTTGAATTGCGATAATGTTGTTCGATTGCGAGAGATTGTTGAATTGCGAAAGATAGTATCAATTTCGAAAGTCTGTTGCAATTGCGAGAAGGGAGTGCAATTGCGAAAGTCATGCCAATTGCGAGAAACCCAGCAATTGCGAGAGACTCCTCAATTGCGATAGAGTCAGCAATTGCGAGAGACTCGTCAATTGAGAGAAATTTCATTTCATCGCAATTCTTATACAAGAATGCGAGAGGCCCTGAATTGCGAGAGACATCAATTGCGAGAGAGTGGCCAATTTCGAAACTTTCCAACCACTCTTGACTTTTAGCTACATTTTCTCTTCCCCATGCTTTGCCAGTCTGTCTTTCACCAATTCCACCAACTTTGACCAATAATTCAATGAATAAGATATTCAATATATTCCAAAAACACAAATCTTATAAAAGATTATGTGATTTTCGATCAAAGAAGCTAAGAACACACCAACTTTTTGCCTTGTTCTTGCGTATGAATCCAGAAAAACCACAAAAGCTCACATTTTTTATGATAAAAATGCAACAGTTGGGTTCTTTCAAACACAAGTCAAACATAAATATAACACTAAACTCGGCTGTTGAAGAAAATGAAGAAAAACCGAGATAAAACACAACAAAAATCACCTTTATCACCTTAAAAACACCACGAGCAGCCACCCGGTTAGCTCTTGATACCAATTGTAATGACCAAGAAACACGTTTGGAGGGGGAGGAAACACCATAAACTCGAACTAAAGATTAACTTTGAATTTTTGGTTTATTGATTGCCGAGGTGTGTATGTATTCTAGAGAGAGAAGTCTAGAACACACACACACCTCGTGTGTTACAAATGAATCCTCAAACCCTCCTACACAACTAGGAGGATATATATACAAAGATATCTATGCCATATTGGCAAGACTAGTCCTCGTATTTACAAACTATGCAATTCCCGACATATGACAAAACTTTAAAGCTAACAGTGACAAATGACTCACGAGTTACTATATAAGTGATTAGTAGTTCCTTTCATCCTCGTGTGTATATACACTTCTTAAGATCCTAAACCCTCCTGCGAATCAGCACCATAGGTTTTGCTTTACGTCTTTCAAAACCCCGTGAAACACTCGCGTACGAAGCACATCGAAATCCATAAATCAACCAAACCTCTCAAACAAGAATCCTCTAACCATCTTCGCCTAGGTCTAGGAATGATAGAACATATTCCATAAATCTTATGACTATTTAAATATTTCACTGGAAATATTAAAGTCATCCCTCGTACCCCTCTTATGACTACTTGAATATTTCACTGGAAATATTGTAGTCATCTTGTGCATCTCGTCTCATGACTCTTTAAATATTTCACTGAAAATATTGAGTCATTCTTCACATCCCTCGTATGACCACTTAAATATTTCACTGGAAATATTAAAGTCATCCCTTACGTCTCGTCTCGTGACTTTTTAAATATTTCACTGGAAATATTAAGTCATCCTTCACATCCCTCTTATGACTATTTGAATATTTCACTGGAAATATTGAAGTCATATCTTGTGTCACGTCTCATGACTTTTTAAATATTTCACAGGAAATATTAAGTCATTCTTCACATCCCTCTTATGACTACTTGAATATTTCACTAGAAATATTAAAGTCATATCTTGTGTCTCGTCTCATGACTTTTTAAATATTTCACTGGAAATATTAAGTCATTCTTCACATCGCTCTTATGACTACTTGAATATTTCACTGGAAATATTGAAGTCATATCTTGTGTCTCGTCTCATGACTTTTTAAATATTTCACTGGAAATATTAAGTCATCCTTCACATCGCTCTAATGACTACTTATGTATTTCCTCGGAAATATAAAAGTCATCTCTTCTCGTCTAGTACCGTTCATCTCGTAAAAAGAATTTATTAGGTATAAATTCTCTCCTCGTGTCGAAAAGTCTCACTAAATCAGCGAGATTTATTCGTAAAACCCTCTTAAATTCCAATGACAACTTAAATATTTCATCCGAAATATTTAAAGTATATTTAATTTGCGAAATTCAATTAAATGTCATCTCTCGTTCTCGATCAACGTTCATCGAATCCCGTTGGATTCATTCATAAAAGAATTTATTTGGTATAAATTCCTTTAAATCCAAGGTCCAGAAAAATCACAACATATGTGAAATTTCTTTGTCAAAAATCTAATTCTGGGTCAAAACTGACCTCAGCAGATCACGGTACCCTTAAATAGGGGACGGTACCGCTAAATTTAACAGTACCGTCGGATCATTGTCTGCTGAGACAGTTTATTTTGTTTTCAATTCTCACTGTTTCAAAAACACTATCGAAACCCACTCGATGTAGTCTTGAACCAGAACTGTCTCCTATCAGAATAGATTCTGTGTATCTTTTGATTCCTTAGCTTTTTCCCCTTTCACTTCCACATGGTACTGAACACACCATATGTTTGGTTACTTCCGTATCCATTATCTTCTCAACTTATCTACACTTTTCAACCTTAGTTCTACACTACCAATGCTTCCGCATCCCACTCATCTTCCACACACACTTTAAGCGAAGAACCGCTAGAATAAGTTGAGATAACCCTTCTTCATCAATATAGATAACCCCACTAGAACCTTATCACTAACCTCACAACCTTGAAGATTTTATCTTCTTAACTCTTAGGATATCTCCACGTGATCACATGCCTCATCATATAAATGTGCTATGAATTTTCACAATGATTGAGAAGAGCTACGTGACTTTAAAGGTGAAGTTTATTGTATGTTATCCACCATTTGTCATGACGTTACTAAGCTCATCGCTTCCGTCAACGTTTGTTTTTCTCTTTATTTTTTTTCCTCACATCTTGTCCGGATGGTCATAGATTAAGGGGGAGCAAAAACACACTCATATAGTCTTTCAACAAACACTCTCAAGAACACACAAATGTTGTTCTTATTCCCTAGAAAACTTCCCTTTAGCTGCACAGGAAAATTCGTGACTTCCAGGTCACGGTACCGTTAAATTTAACAGTACCGTGCGGAATTTAGTGGTACCGTGCCTTTGTTTGACGAATTTTCACTGTTTCCTCTAGATCCCTGCATCCCTAGCCTCAAACCTGCAAAATTTTGCAAACTCACATACACCTTAAGATTCCCTCACTACACCATAGGACACTACCACCAACTTTAAGTCGAATCCCACAACTCTTGCCTATATAAGGCCTCACCATTGCAAGCTTATCTTGCATCTCATCTTCACACTCAACCCTTATAACTAAACTTCACTCTTGACAGTGATATTTAGTTTCAAAACCTTCAACCCTTATATCAATCCCACTCAAACCTTTTAGCTACACTTCACTCTTGATAGTGATAGTTAGTTCAACAACCTTCAATCCTCACAATCACACGAAACCCTTCATGCACCAAATTATCTCTAACACACAACTAGGATCATCCAAACTAGAAATCTAGAACTTCGTTACCTCAACCACGTTAGAGATATCCACCCCCAATCATGTTAGGATCACATGCACATTTTCTTTTTTTTCTCTTTTGAAAGATATCATGCATCTCATTGTCAGTGCAAATGATATATTAATCTAAACCATCCTAACACCAATCATCTTAGGTAGATGATTATGTTGTTCAAAAGGTTTGTTAGAACTTGCCTTCCCAATGACAACTTGGAAGAAGTCATTTTGTGTGTCAGTCAACGAACGAATCTCATTTTTGTTAGTGTGATTGATTGAACAATTACACCTTAGGTTGTCGGTCGGGTTGTGACACTCAAGTGTCTTTGAATTGCAATATGCATTCATCTTTTTGTGTCGCTCAACTTTCTTGGGCTTTCTTTTTGGTCTTTATCCTTTTGGCATACTTTCATCACGTGTCTAACTTCTTGCACACTTTGATATGCTCATCAATTTTTTTTTGCTATGTTCTTAACATAGCTTAACCCTTGCATGTCTTGCCATGTGTATTCTATCCCTATAATGTTGCTCCTATTCTTTTATATATTATGTTGCACGAAGCTAACCCTTGTTGTAGGAAAAGCCTTTGTAAGAATTTGATCCATGGATCCGTTAGATACTAAGATAAATAAATATGGGGATTCAATCACCATAGGGGAGCATTGAGCTAGGGGGAGCTCAGGGGTATTTGAATACATAGCGTGGAGTTGTCTTCACAAGTGGTGATAGAAGACTTCACTGGGATGATGCAAGCTCGCCTTTCTGGGGAGAAAGGAAAGTAGTGCAATAAGGGGGAGTAAAGAGTGAATTCAAGGGAGAGCTCAAGGCAACTACCTTTTTGCTTCGACAAAAGGGGGAGAAGGGAGTGTAAACAGGTAACTTTAACATTTTACTGTGTGTTACGGTTTGCATATTTGTCATCATCAAAAAGGGGGAGATTGTTAGTGCAAATATTACGATATTTAAACTAAACGGTTTCTTCGGTTTTAATAATGACAAACATGTAACTTGTAATACATAACGTAAAATGTGCAAGTTACTTGTAAACACAAATCATCAATGTATACTTACATCAACACCTCCCAACGTCTCAAGTATGCTTCAACAAAGTCGTAGATTTCCATCCCCACGTAAATCACTCAAGGTATGGACAAACAAATCTACTACTTGACAAATGATCAAAGGATTATATTTTTCTCTAAGCTTCACATTTTTAATGTGACAAAACATTTTTTCAAAAATACATTTTACAAATTATTTTTGAATTAAAAAGAAATATTTTATTTTAAAAAATAAGTTTAAAAATCCAACAGTCATTTTTCCCCACAAAACAGCTCCAAACATCCTCAAATAAACCTTCCCCACTAAAAACAAACAGAGGAGCGTCCACGGTACCACTAAAGTACCGACGGTACCACTAAATTTAGTGGTGTCGTCTGACAATTAGTGGTGTCGTCCCTCTGTAACGGCTAGTTTTCTCTTTGCCTATAAATAGTAGACCATTTTACACTTCCAACTTGATTTTTCCAGTCAGTTTTCTCTGGTCTAATCCCTCTTCACTTAGATCACTTTCTTTGATCATTTAGAGAGTCTTAGTTTGTTTAAGAGTGATCCTTTCGTCCCTCTAAGAGATCCTCTTCATTCCTCTTCAAAGTGCAAGAGAAGAACACAAGGTATCCAAGAAGATACAAAGTGTTGTAGTTGTAGTTAGAGCACTTGTAACATTTGTTACACACTTGATTGTATCATAGTATACATCGAGATCATTTTTCTTTTGAGAGTTTGTTAGAGAAGATCATTGTGATCTTATAGATATATTGATTATCTCTTGTAGCTTGTGAGCTAGTGTGTTGATCAAGTTAATCAAGAGTAGATAGGGTAAATTGAGTCAAGTGAGGGTTGATCATTGTGATCTTCTGAGATCTTGGAGATCTCTTGAAGCTTTTGGGCTTGTGTATTGATCAAGTGGATCAAGGGTAGATCGGGTAGATCGAGTCAAGTGGGAGTAGATCCTTGTGATCTTGTTGAGATCTTGGAGATCTCTTGTAGCTTGTGGGCTTGTGAATTGATCAAGTGGATCAAGGGTAGATCATGGTAGATTGGTGCTAGCTAAGACTAGCACTCGACATTTAGCTTAGTGTCGAAAAATAGGATAAGCGACGTGTACGGTTTTCTCCACCTGAAGGGAGCTTGTTGATTAGTGAAGTAACTCTCGAGTTGGGTACTCGAGGAGTGGAGTAGGGCGAAGAGGAGCTTCGTGACCGAACCACTATAAATCATCGTGTCCGGTTTGCGCCTTCTTACTTATCTCTTTACTTTTATTTTATTCTTTATCGCTTTATATTTATATCTGCATTGCGTTTATGTTTATGTGGTTTGTTGCTTATAATATGGTGATTATGCTTGTGTCATGGTTTGATAGTGTTTGTGTTATAGTTTACTTTATACCATCTATAGATGTTGTATGATCTTTGTTGACACTTTTCATATTACGTCACACTTGATCGGGTGTTTGATACAAAGAGTTTTAAGTTTTTAATGGAAACGTATTCACCCCCCTCTACGGTTTCCACATATGGTATAGATTGTATGTATATCACAATTAGTTAGAATTATACAGGTAGATACTTATCTTGTAAAGGACTCCTTATGTCTATAAAAGGAGGTCCTAGGTTAGATCAGAGATATACTTTTGATATTTTGATATAAGTTTTTATTAAGATTCAAGGTCTTTGTAACCCTAGTGATATTGAGATCACTCGTATTATTACTTAATAATATTGAATCGTTTAAAGTTAATCTCTGTGCTCATTACTCATTGTTTATTTACTGTTACATCAAACAAATTCTTCTAAGTGTCGTTAAGTAGATTCCGCATACTTAGCAACATAACCTCAAAGTATCCTTAACACATTACAAAGGTGTTTAGATCCTTTTATTTTACCTCGATTCGGTCCGAGTTACGTGACTTAGCCGAGTCAACTCGCGATTCAAGTTGACTCGGGCCGAGTTTTGGCTATTTTGTTTTTATTCTCGATCTATATAACTTGTTTCATGTTGTGTAGCTTAGATTTGGATTTTAGACTGTTTTTGGTTTAGGTTTGGTCTAGGTCGTGGGCTGTGACTCATGGTAAGTCGAGCCGTGACTCGTGGTGAATCACGGAGTGTGCATAGGATTAGTTTGGTTTGTTTGTGAATAGTCTTGGACTTGGATTTAGATTCGTTGTGTTTGGGTTCGGATGTGTTGTCGAGTAGGCCGAATGGTGCAAGACTCAAATTGAGTCAAGGCGTGACTCAAGGTGAGTCACGGCATAAGGAGTAGTAGTTGGCTTGTGTTTGTGTTGGGTTTGAAATTGTTTTGTGTTGTTTTGGATATGGTATAGGTTCGATTATGGTTGTGGTTAGGCCGAGAGCCACCACGGCTTGATGAGGAGTGAGCTATGACTCAAGGGAGTCACGGCGTAGAATATTAGTTTTTGTTTAAGGTTTGTGTTTAGGTTTGGATATTCTTTCTTAGATTTGGCTTGTGTTTTAGCCGAGGAGTATATGACTCATATCGAGTCAAGCCGTGACTCAAGATGAGTCACAGCATAAAATGTTGGTTGTTATTGTGTTTGGCTTGGATAAGAGTCAAGCCGTGACTCGAGGCGAGTCACGGCAAAGTTGTTATTAGGTTTGTTATTGTCTCGGGTTTGGTTATTTGGTTTAGTGATATCGTGTCCTAGCCGAGAGCTACCTAGGCTCAATAAGAGTCGAGCCTATTTGGTTTAGTCTCGAGTCTACATTACAATAGTTTTTTCTTTTATTTTAGTCTTCGTTACTTATTTATTTATTTGTTTATCGATTGGTGTTTCGGAAATTATTTGGATAATATGGGATATGATTTGGACATTGGACTTGGATACGTGTTACTAACCTATGCTTGGATGAGAATTGGACGTTATTGGATTTACGGTATTAGCCGATGGACCTTATGGACGATTTTGGTAATTGAGACGGAAGAGTATGTTAGACTCATAAGAGCTTAACATATTTGGACCCGAACATACACAAAATGGTCGATAAACTTGACAACTAATATATACGCGAATGATAGTGTCCAATTATATATATTTAACTTGTAGAATGTGACAATAAAACTTATATTCAAGAGTCGTAACGACTTGGAAATGCTTTATAAACGGACGCATCATGCCCAAATTTTGATAAAATCTTTTATAACTTAATCGTTTATGATTACCCAATATCCTAAAAACATTTTTGAAACTTATACGTTTTCTTCCTAAATCATAATGTTTTATCAATTATTTGGGAAATGGCTAAAACACCGAAACAACCTATTGATGTTTTTCTTTCTTGTCTTTCTTATTTTATTATTCTTCTTAATCTTAGTCCTTCTCTCTTTTCGTTATTCTTTTCTTCGTATCCATTTGTGTTTGCCGACTTTTATTACTTAACTTCTCGTATCCACACGAGTCTTAAACGTTATTTCTCTCAAACGCCATTGAAACAAAACCTTTTCATTTCAGATACGAGTATTACTTTATAAATCGCTTTAAGTTTTATTGCTGAGACATATTATTCACATATTAGGTTGTACTAAGGTTCATTTTCCGTGCTATCCCATCTGATCATATTGTGATATCTTATTTCATCTACTGCTAAGGTGTGATTCGTAGCCCCACTTTTACTTTTAAATTTTTCATACTTTATAAACCAATGGGGGAGATACATGCTATTTACTATTTTTATGAGCACAGTTGTTTATTGGTATGCTATTCCTGACTGAAATAATAATGATAAGGACCGTCCTTGCCAAAAGCAAGTCCCTCAATCATGAACCATTAATCACTTGCGAGTGAGCGCAATTGTAGTTTATAGGCCTATAGGAATTGACCTTCCCTCCATGTGGACTAAGGTCGGTCCACATGTGATGTACTATACTCAAGTTTTACTAGGCATCTGGAAAAGTACCTAACTTTGGGGGCAACTATTATATTATGAAATTCCGCGGTTACTGTCGACTTACGCCAAAGTTATTGGTGCCGGTTAACGCTTTGTGTGTCATGAGCTTAGCAAAGAATTATTTGACGCTTACCCGATATTTGTATTTGTTACATGTATCTTCCAGACTTAAAATCTTGTGCTCAACTATTATTTATTAAACCTATGGATTACACTCAACCTTTGTGTTGACTTTTTAGCATGTTTTATCTAAGGTAATTGATGCATGTTTGTGAGCACCGGGAGTGACTGAAGACTGTTGATGGCTATCTTGGGCTTTACTATCTATCTCTACTGTCTTATCATTCGAACAACCTTTTAAAACTATGTCTTTTATTTCCGCTGCAAACTATCTTTGATTTCCGCTGCAAACCATGCTTTATTTTCGCTGCAACTTATGTTGAGAGTCTTTTAGACTCTAAATGTTTACTTTTGTATTCGAATGATATGTTTTTGCTAAAACGTCTCGTTATGAGATCGTTTTATGTGGATGTGACTGTCTTACCCCTCACGTAGCACCCCAAGCTCAGTTCCGCTGCCACATTCCGAGTTGGGGGTGTTACAATTGGGGACAATGTTCAACTTAAGTGTAGGGAGGGTAAAAATGGGATACCTTAGAAACTAGAACTCGCTTGATATTTGTTTTGTTTTTAAGTAATTGTGTAATAAACTGAAAGAAATACTTGTAAAGGTAATTTTAGCACCAAATTTTAAAAAATTTATGACATACACGAGTCAAATTTTAGTTTTAATAAGCGTCTCATGGATAAGAATTATATAGCTAGCACAAAAAAACCTGCCACTCAAAATTTTCCACCCCAAAAATGTAAGGTTCGCCTTTAGATATTTAGGAAAAAGCATTCACCTTTAATGCTTATGAGTGTACCAGTAGTATACAGATTCTAGAACTTGCTTTTGTGATGCATTCTGAGATCGTTAGTGAGACTGCATTTGTGTCATTAGGATTGACTAAATGATAAGAGGCATTAGGATAACCCTTGTTTTAAACTTGTTTTATAATTACATTGACTTCATTGATCAAGTAATTCTCCCACACCTTTTCGATGTACTCAGTTTTAGTACAAGATACCCTAAGTACTCTCTCAGAGCCTATCCTTTTTTATTTTCTAACTTTAAGTATATTGGAAAGGCCGAAAAGAAGAAATTCCGAATAGCGTATTCTGGTTACTTAAAGAAAGAATTTGTTTACAATCCACCCCCAAATGTACACCCAAAACGCCTTAGCCTTCCTTGTATGCACTCATCTTTAGTGCATTATTGTTACAACATATTTGTTAAACCCTTTGTTAATTGTCTAGTTGATTACATGGTTGCTAAGTCGAGTCATATCTTGTAAATACAGTTTTGGGACGATTAGGACTTGTGGGTTTAGTCCTATTTATTATGGAGTATGGGGAAGAAAGTTAAATGTTATTACCCCCTTATATACGTTAATGTTTAAAGTTCTCCACGAGTTTTGATCTTTGCGATTCGGGTCATTAGTTAGTTTTTATTTATGTAAAAGTTCAAGTGTAGGGAGGCAACAATCAATCCCTTTGTATTGATGTATATTTTGTGGATGGTAGGGCAAGAGTGTATGGGAAAAAATCGAAAAAAAAAAAGAAAAACATACGGACTACCATTCCGCCCTTTTATCTTTTGTGTAAGTCAAGAAAGTGTCAAGAAAAATACAAAAAGAGATAGAAGTTAGCGAGTTGAGTCGAGTATTGGCTTAGCAACGCCACCTTGTACATGTGATTGAATTAGATGATTGACTTGCCACCAGTAAAAATTCCATGTATCCACAAAACCATGTTTTCCATACCCTTACACCTAACGTTACAACCCTTTAAAAGACCTCTTTGATAGTTTATCCTAGGTGCTTACGCCAAAGCGGTGGAGGTTTAATCCGCTATCAAGCCTATGGTAATCTATGTGCTATTACAGGTAGAAAGTGTTTTATTTTCCTGTTTCCATACATGTTATATAACTTATACACCCGAGAGATGTGAGAATCCAAACACTTTATGTGAGGTGCTAGTATATAATTTCCGTGCTTGTTATGACTATTGTGGAATGATAGTGTGTTGTAATTACTTTTATACTAATGCTAAATGACCCCTAACTTGTAGATTGATTAGGATAAAAACACATTTGCTTGATGACAAGCAAATCCCAAGTGTAGGGATATTTGATAAGGATTTAAAACGTACTTATTTAAGGGGTCATTTAAGCCCTAAAATCGTACAAATATGATAAAATATTACCCTAAATCGTTTCTTTTCACATTTTAGGTACTTGGGACACAAAAGATGAAAACCAACATGTTTTGGGCTATTTCGGATGAAGAAACGAAGAAAAACGACCAAGTCGCAAATCTGTCAGGAATGGGCTCCTGATGGCGTCACACATTACACGCGATGCCGTCACTTGTATTTGGAGACCAAGATTCAGAGTTAAACTTACACGAGATGGCTCATATTTTTATAAAGAGATGGCGTCAGAGATCCAAGGCGACGCTGCCACAACAACGACGGTGCTATAGTTGAAACCCTAATGGCTGTGGGCTAACGGCGTCACAACCCATAACGTGACACCGTCACACTTGTAAACCTATATATATTTTCGCATGTTTTTCATAATTCGTGTAACACTTTGGAGAGGCAAACCCTAGACGAATTTTCCAGCTTTTGTAAGGCTTTTACTGCCCCCAAAACTCATGTTTCATTGAAGTTAAGTTATTCATCTTTAATCATTCAATATGTCTATGTGTTGTTTGATTATATGTTTTTCTTTTCTTCACTTTAACATGTTAGGCTAGATTTATTAGTGTTTGCTTAGATTGAATGAAACATGGTTATTGATTATTGATTGTCGTTTCTAGTTTAATTGGTTACCCCGCGTTAGGAATAAGAAAACTGGCTTAACTCTTATATGTACTAGCTTGTCCATCTTATTAAATACAACCCTAGAGTGCACTAGTTGTTTTTCTCGTTGTATTTATTGTGTGAATTGCGGCTTGTAGATCCTAGAAGACTTAATAGACATTAAGCTTTCTTAGGGGAGACTTATACGTTCTTAGAGTTAGGGCATATGGCACCTCCCTACGACCAATAATAAGGAATACAACGCTCCAATTAAAACAAGGACGTGATAATTCGATTAATCAATAAAAGATAACTAGGGAGTAAGGAAATATAAGTGAACACATTTTCCTATCATAAGAGTTACCACCAATTTACTATTCTGCATATTTAGTTTAATTTTAGTTTAATTAGTTTTAATTAATTAGTAGTTAAAACGTCCACTCTTCAAACCCCGATATTTTTACTTGCTTTCTAAAAAATATATATAAAAATACAAAAAGAATCATACCTCACCTTTAGACCTATCTCGACATACACTTCGGCCTTCACAACTCTATTCCGCTAGAGAACGATCAATCCCCCATGTCTTGCCTATACTACACTACAACGGTTAGTTACACTGCCTAGGAGGATTGTAAAACTTAGGTATCTTTTACAAATCTCTCGTCAAAACCCATTTGCTCTAGGATAGAGAATAAGAAGTCCCAACTTAGGGACAAGATTCAAAGTTAATCTAAGGCCTTTCTCGATTGCATGTGCTTGGGATTCTCTTCGTTTACGGGCTGATGTGATCGATTGGTTTCATATTCCTTGGTTCCCTCATTGTATTCCACGGTATGCTATACACTTGTGGCTCGTTCTTAAGCTGAAATTGAAGACACAAGATAGATTAAGGCAAACGGATGTTGGTCGTAATGTTGATTTGACCCTGCTTCGATGCCCTCTTTGTGATGCGGTTCTTGACTCTCATTCTCACTTGTTTTTTGAGTGCTAATTTTCTTTGCAGGTTCGTGTTTTATTTGGTATGGATGCTGTTTCGCCTGTATTGGATGATGTTATTACGTTCCTCAATCCCATATCCAAAGGGCGTTCGGTTGTTAGCATTATATCTCGGCTATTACTTGCTGCTACTACTTACTATTTATGGATGGAACGCAATTCTAAGACTTTTCAAGCAAAAGAAGTCTACTGTTGCTCAAGTGGTCCAAGTTATCGTCTTTACCGTTCGGTTGAAACTGGTTACCTTCAAATTCAAGAAGATAATCGTGCAGTGTCGTCTACTATTAGATCAATGGAAGATTCAAAGTGCTTGTATTATTCACAAGGGGAGTGCCAGGTAAGGGTTGTACTCTTTTTCCCTACTCCAAGGTTTTCCCTATGGGTTTTTTCTTAGAAAGGGTTTTTAAGGAGGCAAACTTCCTGGGTCGCCTTGCTCCCTTCGTGCTTATGGGTGGAAGCGGGATGTTCGCTGGTTACAAGTTTATTCTTGTTATTTTACCTAGTTAGGTGATTTGTAATATAGCTAGGTTTGTTGTGTTTATGGCCTTTCATAAACATTAGTTTATCAAGCTTTTTGCTTGAGGTTAATGTGGTACCTCTGCCACATTCCATTTGTACTTAACATTATTTTTTGGATATATATTTACCGGGGTAACTCCCTTTACCCCAAAAACTTAATGAGTCAAAGGCTTTTTCAAAATCAACTTTGAGGAACATTAGCCCTTTTTTGTGTTTCTTTGCCCAAGCAATAATCTCATTAATCATGAGGGGGATCAATGATTTGACGACCTTTTATCATTTTATGTATGCCATTTGAACCTCTCCAACTACCAAAGGTAAAACACGTGATAGACGGTTGGCAAGAATTTTGGAAATTATTTTGTATTGGCTACCAATAAGACTAATTGGACGAAAGTCACTAATGACTAGGGGGTCTTCCACTTTAGGGACAAGAGTGATAAAAGAGGAGTTACAACCCCGTGGTATAAGGTCGGAGACTTCAAAGTCTTTGACAAACGAAACAATATCATGTTCGAGCATGTTCCAATGTTTCTTGAAGAATTTGAAAGAAAATCCATCGGGACCCGGAGCTTTAGAGCTACCACAATTCCAAACCGCCTCTTTAATCTACTCAATAGTGAATGGACAATCAAGAAGATGTGAATCCTCAACAGATACTTGTTTAATGAGATTACTAGAGTACACAGGTCTAGAGTGGTTACCTTTTGTCAACTAATGAGAATCAACCTCAACTGATATTGAGGAATTGTATTGATTTAAATAGTAGAGAGAATACAAAATTATCTCCTTTAATTTAGGAGATTGGAACAAAACTGAAGGAAAGGAATAATTACAATTATTGACATAATATACATAAATATTCTCATCTAATACCCCCTTCAATCGAAACGGTGGCGGTCCAAGACGTAGCATCGAGCGAAAAACTTCAAATTGAGCGCGCGGAAGACTCTTTGTAAAAATATCAGCCACCTGAAGATTGGTAGGAACAAACTTTGTGTAGAGTTTCCCGGAGGCAACAAGTTCTCTAATAAAGTGGTAATCCAAGTCAATGTGTTTGTCACGTTTATGGGAGACTGGATTTTGAGTCATGAATAACGCACTTTTGTTGTCACACAATAGAGTAGGTCTATCTGGTGGTAAGGCATGTAATTCTCGCAACAGATGAGTTATCCAGACAAGCTCAGCTGCAGTGTTGGCCATAGCCCGATATTCAGATTCACAGCTAGAACGGGAGACAGTCGGTTGCTTTTTAGCGCTCCAAGAAACAAGATTTCCTCCAAAATAAATTGAATAGCCATATGTGGATCGACGCGTATCTAAACAACGTGCCCAATCAGCATTAGAAAAACCAATGATTGTGTTTTTATTTGGCCGACTATAAGTGATGCCGAATGAAAGAGTGCCTTTAACGTACCGTAGAAGACGTTTAATGGCCCGAAAATGATCAACTGTTGGTTGATGAAGAAAGTGAGACAGTTGATTAACTGCATAAGATAAGTCGGGCCGAGTAATTGTCAGGTATTGTAAAGCACCTACTAAGGAGCGATAAAGTGTGGGATCTGGATACGGGATACCAGCAGCAGTAAAGGACTCATGCGGCGCAAGAGGAGTTGCAACGGGTTTAGAGTCTAAAAGATTTGCCCTTATGAGAATGTCTTTAGCGTACTTTGCTTGAGTAAGAAAAAGACCAGAATCAGTATAAAGTACCTCAAGTCCCAAAAAATAGTTCAGAGCTCCAAGATCTTTGATGGCGAATTCACGATGAAGATGACAATTGAAAGATTTAATTTCATGCTCATCATTGCCAGTGAGAATTAGATCATCGACATACACCAGAAGATACATAATGCAGGAATCTATTTTGAGAACAAATAGGGATGTATCGGCACGACTGCATGTAAAGCCATAAGAGAGGAGGAATGTGCTTAAGCGCTGGAACCAAGCACGAGGAGCTTGCTTTAACCCATAAAGTGCCTTGGACAATTTGCAAACATGATTTGGATAGGTAGAATCAATAAATCCCGAGGGTTGTTCCATGTATACTGTTTCATTCAAGTGACCATTTAAAAAAGAATTCTTAATATCAAGTTGGTGCAATTTCCAGTTGTAGAGAATAGCAAGAGATAGCACAATACGAACAGTAGAGGCTTTGACGACTGGACTAAAGGTAAGAGAATAATCCAAGCCCGACAGTTGAGTAAAGCCTTGAGCCACTAGTCGTGCTTTGTAACGTTCAATTGTTCCATCCGCGTGATATTTGATGCGATAAACCCATTTAGAGCCAACTACATTGCCCGAAGGTGGACGCGGTACTAGAGTCCACGTATGATTATATTTTAAAGCCTCGACTTCATCAACCATAGCTGCCATCCATTTTGGATCTTTGGCAGCAGACTTAAAACGACGAGGTTCGGTGACAGAGGATAGAGAAGCGTGCAAGGCATAGGAGTTTAGGGCGGCAAAATCAGCTTGGTATTTTGGTTTATGAATACCTGCCTTTGCACGGGTTGTCATCGGGTGAAAGTTGGAGGTATGAGTAGGTACAGATGGTTCATCAGGGGACGGTTCATGGTCGGAAGAAGTGGTCGTGTTGGATTGGTTCTCGGCTGGTGAATTTTCGAAAATGGTGGAGTCGGGATTGGAGGGAGGATCGGATGGTGGAGGAGAAAATGTGGAAGTGGATGGGCCGATTAGGTCATGTGAAGTAGTTGACCCAGAGAATGTTTCTGTAGGTGGGTGAACTGGCTGAAAGTAATTAGAGGGTGGGATAAGTGGGGTTGAGGTTGGGTTTGGAGATGGGCCAGTGGTTGGATGACAGATGGGACATGAGTTGGAAAGGGTATTTTGTGTGGATGGTTTTATAGGTGGTGTGACATTGGATGGTTGTGGTATGGAAGCATCATCAAGAAAGGTGGTAAGCTCCAATTTTTGTGAATCCATAGTTCGAGAGGAGTCTTTAAATGGTAAATAAGATTCGTTAAAACGGGCATGACGAGTAATAAATATACGCGTAGTAGCCGGATCCATGCATCGATAACCTTCGTGTTGTGGACTATAACCAATAAAAACACAGGGAAGACTTCGTGGTTCAAGCTTGTGTTTAGCATAATCACGCAAGTATGGGAACAATTGGCAGCCATAGACCTTGAAATTGGAGTATTGGGCCATTTGGTTGAAGAGAAGCTGAAAAGGAGACTTGTTGTCGAGAAGAGGAGTGGGAAGACGATTAATGATAAATGTAGCCGAGGTGAACGCGTCTACCCAATAATTAGCTGGAATGTGAGAATTAAATAGCATAGCAAGACCTATTTCAACAATGTGGTGGTGCTTACGCTCCGCACGCCCATTTTGTTGAGGCGTGTACGGACACGAATATCGATGAAATGTGCCATTCTCTTCAAAAATTTTGCGAACCGTGTGGTTAGCAAATTCAGTGCCTCCATCACTTTGAAAAACTTTAATCTTTCGCGAGCATTGTGTTTGCACCAACTTAATAAAGGCGGGTAAAACCGCATAGAAACCTGTTTTTGTTTTAAGCGGATAAAACCATGTAAATTTGGAATAATCATCTATAAAGACAACATAATAGCGATATCCATCTGTGGAAGTAATGGGAGCGGGTCCCCACAAATCACAATGAATCAAATCCAATGGATAAGAAGCACGCTTTAAACTAGAATCAAAAGGTAATCGTTGTCCTTTTACAAGTTGACAAGGAACACAAACAGTGGGTTTAGGTAATAAGGACGTTACAGATAAAATGCCAAACTTGTTCAAAATAGAAATAACGTCATAAGAAACATGGCCTAAATGAGCGTGCCATAACTCATAGGAGGCCTTATTAGAAACTTCAGCAGCAAAAACTTGGGGTTCATCCTTGAGCACATAGAGTCCATTTTCACAAGTCCCTCTAGCGAGAACCTGTTTTGTTTTCCGATCCTGAATGTGAAAAAAATGTTGAGAAAATAGAACATCAACTGGGTGATCAGCAGTTAACTTGCTGATAGATAATAACTTTTTGGTAAGATGTGGAATGACTAGCACATTGCGTAAAGGAATATGATTGGAAATAACATATTGATGAGTGTCTAAATACTTATCATTTTATTCCCATTTAAACTACAAAAACATTTAAAAACACTCAGAAATGCTTCAAAATGCAGAAAA
Organism: Artemisia tridentata subsp. tridentata; assembly: GCA_021014915.2. NCBI lineage: Eukaryota > Viridiplantae > Streptophyta > Magnoliopsida > Asterales > Asteraceae > Artemisia > Artemisia tridentata. The sequence goes on from CP139506.1 coordinate 425,236,235, forward strand.
TATCATAAAATGTGTTTTTATATGATTCAGGAACAAAAAGATTGAAAACAAGTGAAAAACGAACAAAGTTTGCATAATTGTCATTTTCAGTCCCTGAAGTTTCACAAATTGGCAGAAATAGTCCCTGGTGTTAAAAATATCATTCAAGGTCCCTGAACTATTTAACTTTTACAATAATGGTCCTTGGATGAAAGTTTTAAAGAAATTGCAAAACAGGTCCTTCAACTTTTAAAAATGACATAAAAGGTCCCTAGAGGTTTAAAAAGTGGAAAAGTACATTTGTGGTCTTTGGGTTATTCACATATGGCAATTATGGTCCTTGTGATAATTTTGGAAACTTACCATTTCAGCCCCTTCACAAATCAGAAATTACAAAATGGGTCCTTGTGTTTAATATACAAACCAATCCGGACCCTTATATAAAACCCCAACCCATTTTCTAATCCTAAACCCAGCTGCTACAATAACCCAACCCAACCCAATAATTAAATACCCAAGCCCAAACCCGACTCCCTTATTTAACCCAGAATTTGACTTGGTCAAATCCTTCTTCTATACCACTACCCCGCCTAAACCACCCACCAATACCACCATTCTCCACCGCCTCTCTGACACACCCACCACCTTCCCAACACCTTACCTAACAAACCAAAATGCATTCAATGCGTCTTCCCCATCACCTCAGACCCATGTGCTAGTTTTTCCACTATACTCAATTTTGGCGCCAAAATGAAGAATCAAAGGCTGAGATTGATTTACACCAATTCAAGGGTTCAAGATTGCTCAGAGGAAGATGTGAAGAAGTTCCCAAGATGTTTTAGTATAAATAGGCATGTATTGTAGCCTTAATTGGTAGTAGTTAATTTTTAGTTAATCGTATTTAATTACCAGTCATTTACTTATTGTAATTTTCACTTTCAGTAATCAATATAAGCAATTTACAGTCCTTTTGTTCGAATTTAAATACATCTTGCATTTAATTTCAGTTACTTCACAATTTCAAGTTTTCTGTAATTCTTATTAAGTTTCAAGTTGTTTAATAATCACTCAAAAGCCATAATAACCCTTCCTTTAAGCTTATAAAAGCTTTCCATAGCTTTCTGTAAGCTTAAACTTAGCTTAATAATATTAATATGGAAAAGTCAACAAAAGTCAACTGAGGAGCTAATAAGCTGTTTCTGGGTAAAAAAGCTAATCAGGAAGGCTTTTCTTGGTTTTTCTAGCTTGTGTGAACAAGCTAGGAAAGGTTCTGTCCTTGTTTCTTTGTTCCATAGCCAATCTCAGTTGTAAGCTTTTTGAATTTCTAGCTTAAAAATCCAATTGACTGTGCTATTGCTTATTTACAGATTATTTTCAACATTTACTGCTTATTATTAGTTTGTATTTACATTTCATCAATATTACCTGTGTAATATAGTTCTTGTCTTTATTTTCTTTATAAACACTATAAAAAGCCAAAATTAGCAAAACATAGCATAGCTTAATTTATTACTTATTTCTGTTCTAAAAGTTGCTTATTTTAGTTTATCTAAGTTAATTAGCTAGTAATAATCAGAAATATTAAGTTAAATAAGCCTGTGCTAGTTGTAAATCTTCACAGACACCTTTTAAAGGGGTGTTTGGTTTTAGTAGTTAGATAGGCCAAACTTTGTGTTACTGTAGATTGACCAAAAGCCCAACTTCAAACCAGCTTAATTTAACCAAAATAAGTTGTTTTTAAGATCAGAGTAGCAGAATAGATAGAAAATCAAATTTTGTATCACTTGTGATCATTTTAGACTCTAAAAAGGCCAAATAAGCCATAAGCAGCTATAAGCTCTTTTGACCCTTGTTCTTGGCTTTTCTGAGTCCCTTGTGAACCATTTAGAGTAGCTACAAGAGTTGGATTGAAGTCCTTTGGCTTGTGCTCTTCTGCACAACTCTGCACATAGCAACTCAGTATATACTTAGTTGTTTATGCTGCTGAACTCAACTCAATTGTGGCTTATCTAGTTAAGCTGAAGCCTTGCTTTTTGGTTTTCTGAATACCCAGTAGTACTAGCTCACTTTTGCCCCCATATTATTCAACTTATCTGCTTATTTGAACTGCTTAAATTGCCCTGCAATTTGGCCAATTTCCTGAGTTTCTGCATAAGTTTTACTACTGCTCATCTGCTATTCAGCTTATTTCATTGTGCTTATTTGTGTTTTCAAGTTGTTTTAAGCTTCTTATAGTATTTTAAACTGGTCCTGAGCCTTTGGTAGAGTTTTGAGCTTATTAGCTTATTTTTAGCTTATTTGTTCAACTGCTTATCTGCCCAACTGCTTATCAGGGTTTATTAAACTTTTGATTTTAATTTTCCTAGCTTTTAAATATAAATTTAGACTTATCCTGAATTTTTCAGATTTTTCCTAAGTCATTTGATATTTTTAATCTTTTTAATTAGTTTATAATAGTAATTAAATCATAATAAATAGAAAAATAATCAGAAAAATATAATTTTAATTTTCATAATTTTCTTTTATTAAATAGAATCTAGGAAAAATATAATTATATTATTAGACCTTAAGAAAAACAAAATAGAAAATAAGTGATAGCTTCTATTTAATAGATTTTATCTTTTTAAATTTTTAATTAAGCATTTTTCATTTTTATAATTTTCTTAGCTTCTTTTCATCTTATAATATTTATAGAAAAATTTTTAGATTTTTCTTTGTTCATTTAGTATTTTTTATAAATTTAAATAGTTTAAAAAAGTAATTAAATAATAAATAAATTAATAATAATTAGATAAAAAGTATAAAAAATTATAATTTTAAGTTTTAAAATAAGTTTTAAGTAATTTTAAACTTTTAGGTTTTAATTTTATATTATTTCACTTTTTAGTTCCATTTTAGATTTCCTGTTACGCGTTTTCAGTTTATTTTTATCGCGTTTAATTTTCTTTTGTATATTTATTTTTCATTTGTTAATTAGAATTATTAAAAAAGCAAAATACATATCCTAATCATCTGTCACTCTAATCCAAAGCTTTTCACAGTTTGCCCATTCACACCTCGTTGGGAAACGATCCGGGTAAACACTTACCTGGCTTCACACTACACACGAACGTGAGTTTTTGCAAGTTTCCTTTTTCACAAAGGGGTAATTTGTAATTATTCACGCGTATCCGCTGTCTGCATTTATTTATAAGTGTATTCAGCACGGATCACATATGAACCCGTGTGAGTGATTGGAAGTTTCTTACCATTTCCAAACACAACTTGATGATTACCTGTATAAGGAGTAGAGTTGTGAAGATCATCCTGATTTGGGGCCATATGATCAGTTGCGCCCGAATCTCCAATCCAATCAGGTGCATTAGTGTTATGAACATGACATTGGGCATGGAATGCCTTGGCTAGATTTTCATCCAAAGAAGAGGCTTGAGTAGCATAAGTATGAAGATTTGGGCATGCTGAAGCATAATGGCCGGTTGTACGACAAAGTTGACAATGAGGTGGGCGGCGCGGCTGACCACGGCCTCGGCCATGCGAAGCATTGCCACGAGTAAAAGAGCCGCGGCCCCGGCTATGCGTTGAAGATTCACGCCTGTTTTGGGCGTGAAACGCAGCCGGTGGTGCAGCCGTCCCGTGAAGTGACTGAAGAAATAGTTCATGGCTTTCTGCCTGAGCCACTAAATCACGAAACACAGGGGCCGGTTTGGCTGCATGGATGGCAGTAGAAAATACCTCATAAGACGGACCGAGCCTACATAAAAACCAGTGCAACTTGTCAATATCAGCAACTGGGTGACCAATCGCTGCAAGCTGTTCACATATAATATGAAACCGACGAGAGAA